>BSBK01004769.1:0-606239 GCA_027943335.1 Chamaecyparis obtusa
TATATATATATATATACATATATATCTATATCTATATATATACATACATATCTATATATATGTATATACATATATATATATATTGATGAAGGGTGCTCCCGTTAACACCACAAACACATAACAGAAATAGATAACAACAACAATAATATGCAAGAACAGAAATTGGCTTCTTATTATCTATCTCCACAAATGTGGAATTACAAACTTTCAGAATTACAATATGCAAAGCCACATGGGCATTCCTTACAATATTCTGTAGGACAAAGCCTCAAATCAATACCCAGATCTACTACCCAGAACTATTCTGAACTGCCTAAGACAATAATACAGCCTTCCTTATATAGGCAATTATCCACCGCCTGGGAAGGTTCCAGAATTCTAGCCAATAAGGCCGACCAAACTTAGAATTATTTTATTTGACATTTTATTACATCATAGTCAGCTCAAGATAACCTTTGAAACCCGAACATAAATTTTGAAGAAAATTATTTTTTGCCATTTCAGGTGGCCCAACTTCCGAAGACCATAAGTCATCACCAGTTGACCCGATCGGCTATTATAACCCCATTTCGGAAACACCACGAAGCGCTCTACAGGCTTGACCCACGCAAGTGCCCGTCACCCAAATTTTTGACCTCATCTGGGGCCTCTAAAGCCTTCAAAACTGAGTTCAAAGTTTTGTACCTGCTACCAATACCAAAAATCTCCAATATCTTCCAATATACACTTGATCTGGAAATGAAACTTTACTGGTAGACTTACATGACAAAAATGAACCTCCAAGAAAGAAATCAGATCATTCTGAGCACATGCAAAAATTACCAAAAATAGTAACTTTCCATAAATAGCAGCTCTGCACTAAAATAGCCCTTAGTGAATATAAAATAGAAATATTTTTGGGTGATGCAAGATTGCTCTTACACCCAGGATGCTCCTGTATCAGACACCCAGGGTAATTTGAGAAGTGACCCTATCACGACTCAGGTGTGTAGAGGAAAACCAAGATGGTTAACCTCCTCCTTTGTTAGGCACGATGAATCTTCTATAGGTCATCCTTTCCATTTGACCAAATACTCTTCATATGTCCTATTCCTTGTGCTTCTACCAACATGACTGTCCAGTATGTCTTCGATCTCCTTAGTGTCTGAACTAGTTGCTAGAATACTCCACTGTGCTATTGTGATCTCATCTTCAACACCTCCTTCATGATACTCTGTCAGATCTGAAATGTTAAACACTGGTAAAATATTCAGCTCACTAGGCAATTCTACCTCATATGCATTTCCTGAATCATGCTTCTTCAATATCTTACACGGTCCAAACTTCTTCATTTTCAACTTGTTATATGTACCAACTGGAAACCGCTCCTTCCACAAATGAACCATGACTTCATCACCAACCTAAAATTCCTTATACCTCCTTTTCTCATCTGCCTTAGCCTTATACTGTGCGTTCATCTTGGTAATATACTTTCTCACCTCCCCATGGATGTTCTTCAAATGTTCTGCAAAATCCTCAGCCTTAGCACTACTTATTTCTCATTTATCTATCTTTCTCAACTCAGATGCATTTCTTGGACTACTTCCATATATAATCTGGAATGGTGATTTACCAGTGCTTCTGTTGACAGAATTATTGTATGCAAATTCTGCCCATGGTAAAATCAAATCCCATCCTGTTGGCTTATCCCCAACCAAACATCTCAGCAGATTTCCCAAACTCCTATTCACCACCTCTGTCTGTCCATCAGTCTGTGGGTGATGTGATGAACTGAACTTCAAATCTATCTTCAGCTTCTTCCACAATATTCACTAGAAATATCCAACAAACTTAGTGTCCCGATCTGAAACTATGGTCTTTGGCAAACCATGAAGTCTCACTACTTCTCTGAAAAACAATTCTGCTACATGAACAACATCATTAGTCTTCTTGCAGGGAATGAAATGTGCCATCTTTGAAAATCTGTCAACTACTACAAAAATTGAATCATGTCCTTGCTGTGTCCTCGGTAAACCAAGAACAAAGTCCATACTGATATCCTCCCAAGGCTTCTCTGGTATAGGTAATGGCTGATACAACCCTGTATTTTGCTTCACTCCTTTCACCATCTGACATACTCTGCAACTCTGTACAAACTTCTTCACATCTTGCTGCAATTGTGGCCAATAATAATTCTCACCAACCAAAGCAAGGGTTTTATCACGACCAAAATGTCCAGCCAATCCTCCACTATGCTTCTCCTTGATGAGATTCTCCCTCATAGAACTTCATGGAATGCACAACTGACTCCCTCTGAATAGCATATCATCCTGGATGATGAAATCCAACCATTTCATCCTGTCTAGACTAACAGGTTCTGTACAAGCTTTCCAAGCTTCACCAAAATCAGGATCCTCTGGATATAAATTCTTGAGTTCCTTGAACCCAACCACCTCAATCTGCATCTCTGTCAGCAATAGTTGCCTTCTGCTAAGAGCATCTGCAACCCTGTTAGACTTTCCACTCCTGTGTTTCAAAACAAATGTATAACTCTGCAAAAACTCAACCCATTTCAAATGCCTCTGATTCAACTTTCCTTGACTATTCAAATATTGCAAAGCTTGATGATCAGTATACAAAACAAACTCCTTAGGAAGTAGATAATGTCTCCACTTCTTTAATGCCTGAACTATAGCATAAAATTTCTGATCATAAACAAAATATTTTCTCTTGGCATCATTTAACTTCTCACTGAAATAAGCAACAGGTTTACCTTCTTGGCTCATAACAGCTCCTATTGCAGTACCACTAGCATCACAATCTACTTGAAACACCTTATTAAAATCTAGAAGCACTAAAACAGGTTGTTCTGTAACTTTTTGTTTCAACAATTGAAAACACTTTTTTGCCCCATTAGTCCACTTAAACTCTTTTCTATCCCCTCTCATTGTTTCAATCAAGGGTCCACAAATACTACTAAAATTTTTGATAAACTTTCTGTAAAAGCTAGCTAGACCATGAAAAGATCTTACCTCAGTAGCACTCTTTGGAGTAGGCCATTCAAGGATAGCTTGTATCTTCTCTGGGTCCATTTTTAGACCTTCTCCTGAAACTACAAACCCCAAATACACCAACTCTTTCTTCACAAAACTGCACTTCTTCAAATTAATCAGCAATTTCTCTTCTCTCAACTTCTCAAATACCATACGAATATACATCATATGCTCATCCAATGTCTTACTAAAGATCAAAATATCATCTAGGTAAACAATGGAAAACTTACCCAGAAATTCTTTCAGAACCTTGTTCATGAGCCGCATGAAAGTGCTCGGCACATTGGTTAGCCCAAAAGGCATGACTAACCACTCATATAGTCCTTTCTTTGTCTTGAAGGCAGTCTTCCATTCATCTCCTTCTCTGATCTGAATCTAATGATATCCACTCTTCAGATCTATCTTTGAGAAATACACAGCTCCACTCAAACAGTCCATAATATCATCCATTCGTGGCAATGGAAACCTATACTTGATTGTGATCTTGTTTATTGCCCTAGAATCTGTACACATCCTCCATTCTCCATTCTTCTTTGGTGCTAATACCACTAGTACAGCACAGGGACTCAGACTCTCATGGATCAATCCTTTTTGTAACAGTTCATGTACTTGTCTGTTCAACTCCTCACTTTCTGCAGGTGTCATTCTGTGTGCTGCCTTATTCGACAAACTCGCTCCTGGGATCAAGTCCATCTGATGACTGATCTTCCTGACTGGTGGTAATCCATCAGGCACATTATCGGATACAATATCCTGAAACTCATTCAACAAATCTGCAACTTCTATAATAACATCTTCTACTTCCTCTTTACCAGCTTTTTGAATTAAAGCAAAACATACATGCTCATGCCTCATACCATCTAGGAAATTTCTTCCATCAACAAAAGTTATCTTTGGATTACCACATACCTTTTCTTCAGTCTCCTTCAATGGTTTTAGCTTATGTCGCACTCCATCCTTTGTCAGGGAATAGGTATTCACATGACCATCATGTACAGCACATCTGTCAAACTGCCATGGTCTACCCAACAACATATGACATGCATCCATAGATATGATATCACACAATACCTCATCTTGGTATCCGCCAATCTTGAACTTCACTAGGCATTGTTCATTGACCATGACCTTGTGGTCATCCTGTACCCAGGCAATCCGATATGGATGTGGGTGTTTCTGTCTCTTGAGCTTCAACTTTGTCACCATCTCTTCTGACACCAAATTGTTTAAAATATTATAAAACATTAAATTATTTTAAAGTATTTGAAAAACAATTTACTTTTAAAAAGAGATTGATTCAAAAGATAAATGTAATAATATTAAAAAAAACTTAGAATAAGAAGATTTAAGATATTATTATATCATAAAAGTAAAAGATAAAATTAAGTAAAAATAAATCAATGAATGACTTGAATAAGTCAATTGTATTTAAGAAGAAAAATTATAGATAAAAATATAAAACAAAGACTGAAAATAATATGAAGCTAAAAATTGTTAACTTGTAAAAATTCAATATTAAATATAATATTATAGTTAAAAATTAAATTAAAAAATAGTTTATATGTTAAAGTTGAGATGTTAATGCAAATCACATGCAAGTGTATTTTTCTAGAACTAAATACCACTTCACATGTCCCATTTGACAAATTGTTCCATTATTAAAACCAATATGAACCTACAACATGTATGAAATATTTACCTACTAGAAACATACTATTTTCCTATTGAAATGGGTTGCCATCGTTGAAACTTGAAACAACATAGAGTCGTCACATTTTTGGAATCATGGCAATGAACAATACAATCTACAACTCTTATGGTAGACCTTACTCTTCATATATCACCCCATGCAATAAACCGTAAGGTATGGCACCTACTTCCATGTGTACAACATTATATATCTTCAGTTGGCACCTACCATATGTTTAGAGATAAGGAAAGTTCCCACAGTCATCACATTTTTGGAATCACGGAAATGAACAATACAATCTGCAAATTCGATGGTAGACCCTACTCTTAATATATCACCTACTTCGTTGAAGCTTGAAACAACATAAAGCCATTGGTTTTTGGAATCATTGAAATGAACAATACAATTTACAACATTAACTGTAGACCACATTCTTCATATATCACCCCATCCAATTAAATCTATGGTATGGCACCCACTTTCATGTGTAGCATTCTATATCTCTAGTTGATATTGTTGGAGCTTTTCCTTGCAAGACCAAACTTGAATCAATAGATGGGCTTGATTATCAAATTAGGTAGTCAATTTTGACAAGAAAATAGTCCAATTGATGAGGATTGAAAGGAATCCTCCTTCTTTGAGCTCCACATCGCTTAGGCAGGTATTGCCTTATCTGCACACTCAAGACACCTCATGATAAACAATAGGCCTATAGATAGATTATTGTGGAATAGTCTTCAAACCCCTATAGGTATCCTGTACCCCCATGAAGCAAATTCTTAATGCAATAGCCCTACTTGCATAGAATGGGTATGAAAATGAGAGACCTATACTAACAACATGAAAGGGAAAGGGTGGAACTGAAAGTAAATGATTTAAAGATGGGTTGAACGGACCCTTGAGATGTCCTAAGTCCCTCATAGACCAGTGCCTTGTCCAATGGGCCACAAAGTCAAATACCCTATTGCAATAGACAACTATGAAACAAGAAGACAAAATACTCAATGTGTTGATGCCTAACACCAATCAAACACCATGACCAAACCTCACTTTAACAATCCACCTGTGTATCCAAGTATGTTATTACCCATCCAAAGGATTTTAACCCTCCCCTTAGAAGAGACCTATAAATAGATAATAAATTAACTAGCATCCACTGGAAGATAAGCATGACATATCTTTGACACCTTAGCTCATACATACATGAAAACTAATCCTAAACCAGTTATCTCTGTGAAGACAACTCCACTTGCAAACACATGGGAAATGAAAATAGAAAAATCAAACACCCTTGGTGTATGATTAATGAGTTCAAAATTCAAATGGAGATAGCTTGGTAACAGTAAGAGTAAATTGAATCTTCATACATAAGACAAATCAATTACAATACATATCATATTTTCTGAACCAACAAAGGAAGAAAGAACACCCTATATGCTGAGAAGTAGAGAAAATCTACAAGAAAAGGACCCTTCATGGAACCAGTTCTCCTCAAAATTGCAGAAGAAGGAACCCTTACAAAATCAAAACTTTAACCACTTATACCTCTAGTCACCTTGGGATCCTCAAAGAGGATGCATCCAGCTTCGGGTGACTAGGGTTAGGGTTTCAACAACCCCACTAACCAAAATTACAACAAAAATTACTACAGGGGTAGGAAACCAAGCAATCTCAGAGAAACAGATCCAGAAAGATCCACAATCATGAAAATCTATTAGATCAGGATAGAGAACCAAGAATTATAGCCATAAAAACTAGTCTATCCAGCCACCTGTAGCACAAAAAACATAGTACAGACCCCTATAGATGATCATGGAACACCCTGGACCACACTACAATAGCAAGTGCCACCAAACAAATAAAATTTGGTCTTGAAAGCATTCAATTCTAGTCCTTTCTATCACTGGAAACCCTCTGCAAATTCAAATTTGAAAAACAACAGTCACATTCAAGCGCCATCAGTGAATCGGTGGTCATAATTTAAATCTCAATCAACTTTAAGTCCTGATCATTCAATCTTTCTATTTCACGGTCTTTATGTTCTTAACTCAACTACCAGCCCTGGGTTACCTTTTAGCGACTACGCGACAAGGCATTTTCCTGTTCACAGAAAGAAAACCTAACTCACCACTTAACCCCATGAACTGGCAAGCAAAGGAATTTAACACATCCCAGCTACATCTGGAAAACTGGCGACCAAAGGCTTTCATTAGTTCCTGAAGAACTTTATCTATCTGCCAAATAAATTAGCAATTATGCAAATAGACACTCACTATATCCCCAGCCATTTTAGAATACCGCCATCTCATTTCACAAATGAGTGAAAAGCACTAAAAATCTTATCGGGCCACTAAACAAATTTATCAAGACCGCCAAACCATTAGACCAAACCTGGGCCCGCCTTTGAAGAAATCAATGACTGTCTTAAGTTCGCATGGAGTATAAAGATTCTATCAAAACTTAAGACAACTATTAGATCAAGAATCTTACCCTGTTCTGACATCCTCTGACATGAAACAAAATCAATGGTGGTCTTAAGATCACAAGTGTCAGAGAAAACCCATCAGATTAAATGTCAACCGTTGATGCTCTGTCATTGTCAGAACCCACTAAGCCTTGAAATACCTGGCCCCACTAACAGCATGCCCAGTCACTCTATGTGGACCAATCAAATAAAAAAAAATCAGCACACCTGGCATGTGGACCCACCATAATTTATCCCCTATGAGAAAGATTGAATCGACGGTTGGCACATGATCTTAAGCCTTTGACAGATCCCATAAGATCATGTGCCCGTCGTTGATTTTCTGACATCGTCAGGAGCCTCTAACACATCTAAAAACTAGGTCCCACTGACAACTTCCAACATGTTGATACATGGACCAATAAGATGTTGCCATTTCTACATACATGTCATTATGGACCCACAGTTTAATCCTTTAGGAGATCAGATATCTGTCGTTAAGGCATGATGTTAAAACCCGCGCATCTTCCCTCAGCGGTAGAGCGATGATCATTGATTCTACTCACTCATTAACAAGTCAATAGGGAAGGAAGATAGGGCCCACTGAGATAGATGGCCCACAGTCATGAATTCGCATGTCAGAACCTTCTTACAGCCTACATTCTTGCGAATTAACAACAACCACACAATTTATGCAAGTTGAAACAAAGGAAAGAAATATTGCAGCTGGAGACTTAGGAAAATAAAATACCGAGAGACTTAGGAACTTAGGGAAATATTAAAGGGGTCTCGACATTAAAAAACCTAACCGATCAACATGCAAAGGGGACATAACATTTAAGCACATGGTTTATTGAGATTTTAAGTGACCCGATAAAGTAACACCAAATTAGAATAGGGCCTAAGCAAAACAAAGGGTTTTAAATGTAACAGGTAGTTTTTTGAATTTTCTGCTTAGTGCCTTAGCCAGAGACATGAAAAAAGGCTATAGAGACTAGAGGAAAGCTGGTAAAGCCATGAAATTTTTGCAGGTTCGGGCCATTTTCTAAAGCTTTTTTGCATTGACATGAAAATGGGCTAACAGATACATTCCATACATGTAGAGATAAACAAAGTTCCCAAAAGGTTTGAGCCCAACATTTAGGTGTTTTTATCATTACTAAGTATTTTAAGCTTGTGGTGGAACTCAAAAGATAGAAAATACTTTCTTTGTTATTTGAAGTGGGTAGTAGCTATGGTCCATAGGGGAAATATTAATGGCTATAATAGGAAATAGTGTTTCATTTCAAGGGAGAAAAGTGTCTGTTCAACAACAACAACAACAACAACAACAACATTAATAATAACAATAACAATAATAACAATAACAATAAGAATAATAATAATAATAATAATAATAATAATAATAATAATAATAATAATAATAATAATAATAATAATAGTAATAGTAATAGTAATAGTAATAGTAATAGTAATAGTAATAGTAATAGTAATAGTAATAATAATAATAATAATAATAATAATAATAATAATAATAATAATAATAATAATAATAATAATAATAATAACAATTATCTCGGTAATGACACTTCCTTTAGAGATCTAGACAAACCATTACACTAAGGCTATGTATGTCTATTTGGGTATGAAAATGGTCAGAGACAAAGGCTTGGCTAAAATCTGGATTGAAAGATATTCCAAGTAAATATTATAAATTGTATTAATGATGTCGCCCCCTAGTTGGACTATAATTTTTTTTATCAAAGCTAGTTTGGATCTTCTTAATGGGTTCCAGGACTTCTCTATTTCTCATATGTACCATGAGGGGAACCATATGGAGGATAAGTAATAAGGGTTTCATTTCTCACCATAGTTTACATTAGGAATCTGCAAATCATATCCCAATAGATTTGAGCTGGCTAAATTACATAATGATGCTAATGGGTTTTAATCTAATTCATGACTTGGGATTATTTCCCCTATACATGTGAATGCATGATGATAGGTAGGCTTCTTTAATAACTTGTGCGATGATCTTTATTTTTTATTTTCTTTTAATTCTCACCTTGGTTCTATAGGGATTTTCTATTGACACTATGGGAGACAAAAAATATGATGGATCCTATAGTGTATGAGAGGTGGAATCCTATAGTGTATGAGAGGTGGAATAAGCCTATATTGTTGGAAAAATAGCAAACACTCCCATTGGGATTTGTGACATGGCTTAACCTCCTCATGTGTCTTCTATAAGTCTAGTGGTTGTATCAGGCATGAACATGTTTATCTTTTGGTGCAATGACAACAACTACTTATAACAAGTGGTATCAAAGCTTGGTCATAGGTTCGAATCCCCTCAGGTAACGTTGAGGGGGAGATTGTTGGAAAAATGGCCAGCGCTCCCCTGGGGATTTGTAAAATGGCTTAACCACCTCCTGTATCTTCTATAAGTCTAGTGGTTGTATCAGGCATTAACAGGTCAATCCTTTGGTGCAATGACAACCACTAATTGTAACATGTATCGAGTGCAATTGATGTTGGTGGTTTAACCCCTTATTGAGAGAAACTCCACAGTGTTGATGCCCTCATTATAGAGGAACATGAAGAGTATTGGAATGAAAACATTCTATAGGCTTATGTGATGGATTTGGTGATTAATATGGAGTTGGTTGCACATGAGTCTAAAATTCAAAGTGATTGTTCCAAATTTTACAAGGAGAAGAAGTTGACTTCTAAGGTAGTTGATATTTTTTTCATCCCTAGAGAAAAAGAGAAAGCTCGTAAAACTACTGATGAGGGTTATGATCTCCTTTTCTTTTCAAATACATGGCCAGACATTACAAAGGTTATTATGTGGTATGTTATTCTTGACGACAAGTTTGGAAGTATTTTTAGCTATCATTTCATTATTTTGAACCACTTTTGCCATGATAAGTGCATTTTAATTTATTTTTATTTTTATTTTTCCCTTAATCATAGTATATTGGTTCATAAAAAGAAGCCCTCTTTCCCCATTTTACATGAGGGTTAGATTTTACTTTTCATGGAATATGGTAAATCCCACAAAATCAAAAACTTTCTGATGTCGAGGCAGGGTAGATACAAGAAGAATCAAACAGAATTGAGTCCACTTGAATCCAAAACAAGCCCTTGCTAAAAGTTACACAATGGAAGCAATATAATATCACATGAAATCAATGGAAACACAATGGATATGAGACAATCAACTAGCAGCAACAACAGAGAATTATATTATTTCTTTCAACATGCCCGACTGTGAGGCCTTTCAGGTTTCGGCCTTATACAATGAGAATTATGAATTCAAAATTATAGCTTGCATCCTATCTTTTTCTCCAATGATGTATCTTGATAACCCTTCCTATATATCACCCATGATTCTCTACTACATCAATCTACACCCCTTATATAGCCAATTAAGCCACAGGTCGGCCAGTCAGGCATTTAATTACAATATAGGTCCAGTCTCAAGATTTAAACCAAAAATAATGCTAGAATGAATATAAATTGATGCACCTTTGGATTTAGGTCCTAACTTGACCCAAGAACATTAATTTAAGTGTGCAAGGTCCCATATGAGCACATGGAACATCACAAGAAGAAACACCACACGTTTCACCCAAAAACTGGCAGGAAATAGGTCCTGAGGCAAAATAGGCATAACTTTTTACTCATAATGAATTGGAGTTTACGGTCTTGGTAAATGATATTAATTTAGGTCCAATTTAATTCATTAAGTGTGTAAAATAAAATTCCTTATAGATCAAGGTCTCCAACATGAACAATCAGCACCAAAACTGCAGTAACAGCTCAGACGTGAAAGCTGACAGAAAATAGGTCCTGTGCCAAAAAGGCCATAACTTTTGAATCATAATGAATTGGAAGCTGAAATCTTGGGGAATGATAGTAATTTAGGTCCCCTTCAATCCCTTAAGTTTGAAAAATAATATTTCTTAAGGATCAAGAGAACCAACATGAACAATCAGCACCAAAACTATAGGAAAACATTGTTCCGACGGCAAGGAAAATAGCTATAACTTTGAAACAGTCCATCCAAACTTGATGTGCTCATAGGAGAAGGTTCCCAAATAGGTCTCAAAAATGATGTAAGCTTCACACACCATGAAACTATCAAATTCAAATATTATAAAGAAAACTACAGCAAACAGGTACAGAAATTAGAAAATGTTTTTGGTTGATGCAAGATTGCCAAAGACCCAAGATGCTGCTACATCAGACACCTAGGGTAAATAAAGAATTCATGTGCACATCAGGCACTACTCATACTCTGACCTGAATCATAAAGATCCAACTCAACTTGTGTAATCCATGAACTATCCTCAACTGGCTTGTCTTTCCACTGAACTAGATATTCCATGTAGTCTTTTCCTCTTGTACTCTTGCCAACTCTGCTATTCAAGATCTTTTCAATGCTATCGCTATTCTTCTTAGGATAGTGTGGATCATCTTCTATCTCATCATTTGATTCAAAGTACTCAAATATATCAGCAATGTTGAATATAGGTGATATATCCATGTCCTCTGGAAATTCTACTTCATAAGCATTTCCACTGTCGAACTTCTTCAGAATCTTGCAAGGTCCAAACTTCTTCATTTTCAGCTTGTTGTAGGTACCAACTGGAAATCTATTCTTCTTCAAATGAATCATAACCTCATCTCCAACTTCAAAAGATTTATGTCTCCTTCTCTTGTCTTCTCTTTGTTTATATGTCAGATTACTGTCCTCCAAATTCTTTTTAACTTCATCATGTAAAGTTCTCATGTATTCTACAAAATGATCAGCTTCAACACTTCTTCTGGTCTTAATAGGTAAATCTCTCAGCTCTGTGGTTCCCTTAGGATGAAATCCATTAACAATCTCAAATGGTGTCTTATTAGTGCTTCTATTCATTGAATTATTATATGCAAACTCTACTTGTGCCAAAATCAAATCCCAATTAGCAGGTTTCTCTCCAACTAAACATCTCAACAAGTTTCCCAAACTTTTGTTCACAACTTAAGTCTATCCATCTATCTAAGGGTGAAATGTAGAACTAAACTTCAAATCAGTATTCATCTTCTTCCAAAGTGTCCTCCAAAAATAACCAGTAAACTTAGTATCTCTGTCTGAAACAATAGATTTAGGCAAACCATGCAATCTTACCACTTCCTTGAAGAATAATTCAGCTACATGCAATGCATCAGATGTCTTCTTACAAGGTATGAAATGAGCCATCTTAGAAAATCTATCAACCACTACCAAAATAGAATCATTACTTCTCTGAGTTCTAGGCAATCCAAGAACAAAGTCCATACTCACATCTTCCCAAGGTCTATCAGGTATAGGCAAAGGTGTATACAATCCCAAATTCTGACTAGTTCCTTTTGTTGTTTGGAAAATTCTACAACCTCTAACCATTCTCTATACATCTCTGTAAATCTATGGCCAAAAGTATCTTTCTAAAATCAATTTCACTATCTTATCAATCCCAAAATATCCAGCAAGTCCACCACTATGTTTCTCTTTCATTATGTTCTCTCTCATAGATCCTCTAGGTATGCATAACTAAACTCCTTTAAACAACATGTCTTCTTGAATGAAATAATCAAACCACTTATCACTCACTGTGTGTTCTTTACAAGCTTTCCAAGGCTCTAAAAAATCAATGTCAACCTCATACAAATACTTCAAATCATCAAAACCAAGTACTTCAACTCTCATTTCTATCAGCAAATTTCTTCTTCTGGTCAAGGCATTAGTAACCTTATTTGACTGTTCACTCTTATGCTTCAATAAAAAGGAAAAATTCTGCAAGAACTCAACCCACTTCATATGTCTCTGATTTAACTTATTTTGACTTCCCAAATACTACAAAGCTTTATGGTTAGTATACAACACAAAATCTTTAGGCATCAAATAATGTCTCCACTTCTTCAAAGCTTGAACAATAGCATAGAATTCCTAGTCATAAACTAAATATTTTCTCTTAGCATCATTCAAATTTTCACTAAAGAAAGCTATAGGTTTTCCTTCTTGACTCAAAATAGCTCCAATTGCACTACCACTAGCATCGCATTCAACTTGAAAAACTTTATTAAAATCAGGCAAAGCAAGTGTAGGCAACTCTACAATTCTTTGTTTCAATGTTTCAGAACTCCTTTGTTCTCCATGTGTCCATTTGAAATCATTTTTATCTCCTCTCATAGTTTCAGTCATTGCATTACAAATAGAACTGAAATTTCTGATGAACTTCCTATAAAAACTTGCCAATCCATGAAATGATCTTACCTCTCCAACATTCTCTGGTGTAGGCCAATGAAGTATAGCTCTCACTTTCTAAGGATCCATCTTTAATCCATCAGGTAAAATTACAAAACCAAGGTACACAATATCTTCTTTCATAAATGAACATTTCTTCAAATTAATCAGCAACTTTTCTTCCTTCAATCTCTGCAATACTTGTCTGATATGTTCAAGATGTTCCTCCTTACTCTTACTCAATATCAAAATGTCATCAAGATATACAATCACAAAATTACCCAAGAATCTTTTTAGAACTTCATTCATCAGCCTCATAACAGTACTAGGTGCATTAGTCAAACCAAAAGGCATAACCAACCATTCATACAAACCTTCAGTAGTCTTAAAAATAGTTTTCCATTCATCCCCTTCTCTGATCCTTATCTGATGATATCCACTTTTCAAATCAATCTTTGTGAAATAATTTGCTCCACTTAAACTGTCCATTATGTCATCCATCCTAGGCAAAGGAAATTTGTACTTTACTGTTATCTTGTTTATAGCTCTAGAATCAGTGCACATTCTCCATTCTCCATTCTTTTTAGGTGCTAATACAATAGGTACTATGCAAGGACTCAGACTTTCCCTAATCAAACCTCTTTCAAGAAATTCTTGCACTTGTCTATTCAATTCAGTCTTTTCATTAGGTGTCAACCTATGTGGTGCTTTATTAGGCAAACTAGCTCCAGGTATCAAATCCATACAATGACTTATACTTCTCATAGGTGGTAAACCATTAGGTACATTATCAAAAATGATGTCATAAAATTCATTCAATAAAGGCTTAACTTCAGGTGCATGTTCTAACTCATCTTGTTTCTTAGTCTTTCTTGGAATAAAAGAAAAGCAAACATTATGTTCTTTCATTTCTCTTGCAAACTTTTTACCATCAACCAAACATACTCTGACTGTGGTACAGTGACTTTCATCAAACTTCTCTATCAAAGGCAACAACACTTGTTTCTTTTCATCCATCCAAATATTATATTGATTTAATCTACCATCATGCAAAGCTTTCCTATCATACTACCAAGGTCTACCCAAAAGAATATGACAACAATCCATAGGCATAATATCACACAAGACTTCATCATGATAATTCTCAATTTTGAATTTAACAAGGCATTGTTCACTTACAAGTAGTTTATGCTCCTTCTGGGTCCAAGCAATATGGTAAGGCTTAGGATGTTTCAATCTTTGCAACTGCAATTTTCTAACCAGCTCTTCAGATGCCAAATTATCAGAACTTCCACTATCAATGATTACCTTGCAACATTTATCAGTGATCTTACATTTGGTTCTGAACAAACTTTTCCTTAAAACAGGTTTCTCATCAGCTTCTTCATTCCACAAGATCTTTCTTAGCATCAAGTTCTCACCATGTTCAGGTTCATTAGACATTTCCTCAACTTCTTCACAAGCCAAATTATTTCTACCATTACCTCCAGTCTTCTTTCCAGAGTTAGTACATTCAAAAGCTCTATGTCCTTCTTCACCACATTTGTAACAAGTACCTTTAAACCAAGATTTCTCTTCCCTTCTACCATTATTGTTATTCCTAGAGTAACCAGTATAGCTACCACTAGAGTAATTACCTCTTTTAGTAGGCTCATCTTTCCATCCTTTATCTTGCACTAAATTTTTAGATCTGCTACTTTCTTTATTAGATCTACCTCTACTTCTCTAAAATTTTCCACCTCTTCCTCTTTGTCTTTGATCATGTCTTTTTGTCAATCTTTCTTTAGCCTTCAAAGAAAATTGGTATGCTTCTTCCACACTATCAATCTTCACATAACTAATCTCATCTTTAATAGATGTCCTTAGGCCATTCAAATATCTAGCCACCTTCTCAACTTCATCATCCACATGTCTAGATCTGATATCCAATTTGTAAAATTCCTCAGTATGTTCTTTCACACTCATGTCCTTTTGTCTCATATTTTGCATCTTTCTCATCAGACTAACTTGGTAGTCAGCTGGAAGAAACTTCTTCTTCATCTTTCCAAGCATCTTCATCCATGTTTTGATCTTTTCTTTTCCTCTCTTATGTCTCTCAGTTTGTAAATGATCCCACCAAAGAGATGCATGCCCTTTCAACTTTGTGACTGCTATCTTAACCTTCTTATTATTAGGAATACCTTCATACTCAAAGTATTTATCCATCTCAAAGATCCAATCCAAAAGTGTATCGGTCTCAAGTCTTCCATCATAGCAAGCAACTTCAACTGTAGGTCTAGAGTTAGCCTTAGACAAAACTATCAAAAGTCTTTCCTCTTCTTCTTCAACTTCAGGTTCAGCATTAGGTGCTACTTCTTCTTCTTCATCACTAACATCTTCAAGGTGTGCTCCTCTTCTCTGGACTATCTCTATAGCTTCAAGCCTAGTTGCAATTTGCCTCAATATATCCATGATATCATTATCAATTCTTCTACCACGAACCATCTTGAAAATCAGGTTCTAGCAAGATCACAACCTTCTACAAGTTATAGGTCAAACCTCAAATCTACCACCCTACAACCAAATCCAATAAGGTTCTCCACAATCCAATCCACAAGAAAGAACTCACTCTGATACCACTTGACGCAAGGGCAGGGTAGATACAAGAAGAATCAAGCAGAATTGAGTCCACTTAAATCCACAACGAGCCCTTGCTCAAAGATACACAATGAAAGCAATATAATATCACATTAAATAAATGGAAACACAATGGATATGAGACAATCAACTAGCAGCAACAACAGAGAATTATATTATTTCTTTCAACATGCCCGGCTGTGAGGCCTTCCGGGTTTCGGCCTTATACAATGAGAATTATGAATTCAAAATTATAGCTTGCATCCTATCTTTTTCTCCAATGATGTATCTTGATAATCCTTCCTATATCCCACCCATGATACTCTACTACATCAATCTAGACCCCTTATATAGCCAGCTAAGCCACAGGTCGGCCAGTTAGGCATTTAATTACAATATAGGTCCAGTCTCAAGATTTAAACAAAAACTAATGATAGAATGAATATAAATTGATGTGCCTTTGGATTTAGGTCATAAATTGACCCAATAAAATTCCTTTAAGTGTTCAAGGTCCCATATAAGCACAAGGAACATCGCAAGAAGAAACACCACATGTTTCACCCCAAAATTGGTAGGAAATAGGTCCTGAGGCAAAATAGGCATAACTTTTTACTCATAATGAATTGGAGTTTTTGCTCTTGGTAAATGATATTAATTTAGGTAAAATTTATGTCCTTAAGTGAAGAAAATAAAATTCCTTATAGATCAAGGTCTCCAACATGAACAATCAGCACCAAAACTGCAGTAACAGCTCAGACGTGAAAGCTGGCAGAAAATAGGTCCTGTACCAAAAAGGCCATAACTTATGACTCATAATGAATTGAAAGATGAAATCTTGGGGATTGATATTAATTTAGGTCCCCTTGAATCCCTTAATTTATAAAAATAATATTCCTTATGGATAAATAGAACCAACATGAACAATCAGCACCAAAACTACAGGAAAACACTATTCTGATGATAAGGAAAATAGCTGTAACTTTGAAACAGTCCATCCAAACTTGATGTGCTCATAGGAGAAGGTTCCAAAATAGGTCCCCAACATGATGTAAGCTTAAAACACCATGAAAATATCAAATGAAAATATTATAAAGAAAAATACAACAAATAGGTACAGAAATCAGAAAATGTTTTTGGTTGATGCAAGATTGCCAAAGACCCAAGATGCTCCTACATCAGTTTCCTACTTCAATTTCTAGGATTAAGTTTAAGAAAAATATTAGCATTAATTATAATACATCTAGCTCTGATCATGAGGATGTTGATTCTAATGGGTATAAAGTGTTTGATATGTATGACAAGAAATTTAAGGATCCCCTACATTTTTATATCTCTACTCCATCTCAAATGAGGAAGATTCAGATTATGTGCCCTCACAAGATTTTATGCCTAATTAATGTGAGCCAAATATGGGTAAGATTAAGGTGAATAACAACCCAGTAGAGCCAAGCTGAAATGTCAATCCATTCCCTCTAGCTCTTATAAGGATTTTAACTCCCCTATTTAGAAGAAAACTGCTCTTCCTTTCATCCAGGCTGCTCCAAGTTAGCACGATATTAGTAGTAAGATAAGGTGATTAAGGTTAGTGTTCACATGGATCTGGGATGGATATCCCAATTGAAAAATGTTCCTCTATTTGGGAGAGCCCCCTATCAATCCCAAGGTTAAGAATTTATTACAGAGTCGGGAGGGCCTTTTAGAATGGATTTTTCAAGATTAATGGCATGAAGAATAGCTCCCATTATTCTTAGAATTTGGATGATATCCTTTCCAATAATCATACTTTAGTGAAGGGTATTAATGATTTAAAGAAAGATCGTGACGAGAAACTTACCAATCTAGAGGATAAATTTGATGCTATACAGAATAAACTGACAAGGCTTGTGAATGTGAGTAAAATAACTTTGCAGAATACTTGTGAGGGCATGTAAAATCTTAATGAGAAGGTTGAAGCCATTCATCCGTTATCAAAAGGAAAATCTCTAAACACTATTTCTATTACCATTTTGTTTCATGTAGGGAACACCCAACTGAAGAAAAAGAACAAAAATATGGACAAGGAGGAGAGTGTGTCCATTGATTCTAAGACCCACTCTAGCATGTTGAGACCTGTTACAAGATTAAGAAGAAAAAGAAAGAGTGCCTCCCCATTGGAAAATCTTGTCAAGAAGATTGAGGATACCAATGTTGATATCACTAGGAAAAATGATGAATCGGGTTAGATTCTATAGATTATTTTGGATTTCTTGATCCCCTATTTTTTTTAATTTTTTGGCATCGAGGTCATGTCTTGTTATGTTCTTGTTTAACTATTTGACACGATGACTGTTCATTTTGTTTAAACTCGGGTTTTTGGTCGCTATAAAACTATTTTTCCTCTAATCAACAAAAACAACAACAACAACAACAACAACAACAACAACAACAACAACAACAACAACAACAACAATAACAACAACAACAACAATAATAATAATAATAATAATTTAATGATATCTATATTTTGGTTGTGGTGCTCCCTATGGGTAGCTAGATAAACCACATGGCCAAATCTATTGGTGCTTATCAGGCTCTCTTGAAGGCTATGTAGTTATACAACAACAAGGTTTGGATGGAAGGAGATTCAAAAATATTATTAATTATATAAAGGGAAACTTTAGACCTTTATGCAACCAATTTTTCTTTGCTTCAAAAATCCCAACACATTATATCATCCTTTCAAATATGTTATATTTCTCATATCTATTGTGTGGCCAATGAGGTTGCTGAAAACTTTGGAAATAAAGTGGTTGTTAACATGAAGAAGTGTACGTGGCACAAAAAATACAAGTTGGACATTGAAGTGCCCACCTTACTCTTCTAGGATAGGTTAGGCGACTGGTACAAAGCTAAATCTTAGAATAGTGATGGCATTTATTTTAGGTAGATAGACTGTCATTTTTTAATCAAATGCTGAAGTGCAATTTTGAAGGACTTAGTTTGTCATAGATCTTTATAGAATCATTATTGCACTCTTTTCCCCAAAAATTCTAGGCAATTTTCTACTCTTCTAGTAGAAAGAGGTTTGTTACAAAGGTAATGAAGAAAAACCCAATGAAATAAGATATGGGTAGTGAATGGAGGCATGTGGCACCTCTAGAGAGAAAGATGATTAATATTTATGACAACCTTTTGAACATTCTAGAGCGTCTCAATGGCTAGAACCCTGATGTCATTATGCTCTTTGATAAAAGCACAAAAGATGGTAGCATTGTTTTCTTTGGGACAAGGGTTATGATGGATGAAAATTTTACTACAAAGGTCATGGGCATGAGTACAGAGGGACATAAACACTACAAAGATGTGTAAAGAAACTCAAGTGTGGAAAACACTTCATATACTAATCTCTATAGGAAAGTATTGTGCAAATTCTTATAAATCCTTACAATTTCAGATTCGTTAACTACTTTAACAAAGATATTGCAACCACATACCATACATATAGAAAATAGAGAATGACAATGATATACCCTGGGGAAAACCTTTCGGTAAAAAACCCTACCACTCCAAAACCTGCACAATGTATTATCTTCAACACAAAGATTACAATACACTTGCAATGCAAGTTCTTTCAGGAAATGAGAGAGAAAGCCAACAAGACTTAAATTTCTATTATATCTCTCCAATAGGAGCAGCATCATATATATAGACTCCTCTGGACCCAAAAATAGGCACAACCACCAAGACCCATGCACAAAGCCACATGTACATAGTTGTTACATGCAATCCCAAGAATAGGTGTCCATCCCTAGAATAGACTATGACAGCTTGTCGTAGAATCCGCCAAAAATAATGGTCACAAGAGAAGTGTAAGAGAATCTATCATACCAACCTATTTTTGGCATATTCTCTTACACACACCAACCATTTCTTCTTGGGCACCCAAATAGGCCCAAGTCATAAGATGCTCTTACACCTATCATAGCACATTCCTTAAATAGTTCTTACGCATCATAGGAATCCATCATGACCATTTTAGTCATGATCTCCTTACGCACAAGATGCCAACACACCAAGTGGAGTGACACATCAACATGCCAACTAGACATGTACACTCACACTTAATTACATTATTTGCAAAAAAATACATTTACAAAACAAATAATAAGAATAAGAATTATCCAAGGTTGAGACACCTTATTCCTAACATTCTCCCACTTGTCGAACACCTTGTAAGAGGACCAGGAACATAACAGGAACTTTAACCACTATAGGCCAAAAGGCCCATAGACTCCAAACACCATCTGAACTTCTCAGTGCCCACTAGTTTCATTAATGCATCTGCAACATTCTTCACAGTATCTACCTTCTCCAAATTTACCTTTCCATCTTCCACCATATCTCTCACAAAGTGAAACTGCACATCAATGTGCTTCGTTCTGGCATGGAAAGTTGGATTCTTTGCAAGGCAAATAGCACTCTAACTATCACACCAAATAGTAATCTATTCTGCATCAACACCAACATCATAACACAATCTTCTAAGCCAAATGGCTTCTTTACAAGCATGAGTAGCAGCCATGTACTCAGCTTCTGTAGTGGACAAAGCAACCATAGGTTGTCGCTTACTCATCCAACTGATGACACCACCAAACATTGTGAACACATAAGCACTGGTGGATCTCCTGCTGTCAGTATCACCTACCCAAACTGAATCCACAAACCCACGAATACAAATTGAATGTGGAGATCTAGAAGAGTTACCATGATAACATATGGAGTAATCTGATGTACCCCTCAAAAATCTGAATACTTGCTTAACTGCATCCCAATGTACCCGTCCAGGATTAGCCATAAACTGACTCAGGACTCCCACTACTTGGGTAATGTCTAGTCTAGTACACACCATAGTGTACATAAGACTACCAACTGCACTAGCATAAGGTACTCTACTCATGTCCTCTGCCTCACTAGGAGATTTTGGACAATCATCTATCGATAACTTTGTTCCCATAGAAATAGGAACACATAGTGGTCTACAATCTGCCATGCTGAACCTGTCCAACACAGAATTCACATACTTACTCTGACTCAACCAAAGTTTTTTGTTAGACCTGTCTCTACTAATTTCCATACCCAAGATGTACCTAGCTACCCCAAGATCTTTCATCTCAAACTATGCTGACAACTGAGATTTAAAATCAAAAATCATACCCTTACCCTTCCCAAACAGCAACATGTCATCAAGATATAATGCAACAATAAGAAAATGATCATTTTCAACTCTAAAATAAACACAATGATCTAATTTTGATCTTAAAAATCCAATTGACAACACAAAGGCTTAAAACTTAAGGTACCACATCCTAGGAGATTGCTTCAAACCATATAGAGATTTCTTTAATCTGCAAACTAAGGATTCTTTACCTTTAACAATGTAGTGCTCAGGCTGTGACATATAAATCTCTTCCTCCAAATTACCATGAAGGAAAGGTATCTTCACATCCATCTATTCTATCTCTAAATCATATGATGTAGCAAGAGATAACAAAAATCTAATGGATGTCAACTTTGCAATAGGAGAGAATATTTCACCATAATCTATTCCCTCTACCTGTGAATATCCCTTTGCAACAAATCTAGCTTTATACCTTTCAACACTGCCATCTGCATAGAATTTCTTCTTGAACACCCATTTACAACCAACATATTTTCTCCCTTTAGGCAAAGGTACAAGGTCCCAAGTTTTGTTTTTCTCCAATGAAGCCATCTCATCATCCATAGCCTCAATTCAGGAACCTACATCTTCCATGCCCAAAGCCTCTTTCACAGATCTAGGCTCATCAATGTTAGTAATCAAAGCAAAGGCACAACTGGAATCTAACATAGAATAACCAAACCTTTCTGGTTGCTTTCTTTCTCTCGTGGATCTCCTCAAGAGCTGAGGTTGAGGTTGTTCTTCCTCTTCTTCCAAACTATCAGAGCTGCTAGAGTTCTCCTCATCATTAGACCCAACATGGTCTCTCTGTTCAGTCTTCTCAGGGGTAGGAGGCAACCGAACAACATCTTTTTCCTTTTCTTTTTCATCTAGTTGTAGCACAATAGGAGAAGATGTTAGCTCTCTGAAAATAACATTTCTACTATACAACACCTTACTAGTCACAGGATCCCAAAGCTTGTATCCTTTCACACCAGCACTGTATCTGATGAAAATACATTTAAAAGCTTTGTTTTCCAACTTAGATCTTTTCTCCTTTGGAACATGTGCATAAGCTTCACAACCAAAAACATGAAGATGTCTAATTGAAGGCTTCTTACCAGACCACACCTCCATGGGTGTCTTACCAACAAGGGCTGATGTAGGAGATCTGTTAACCAGATAGCAAGCAGTGGCCACAGCTTTGGCCCAAAACCTTTGTTCTAAACCAGCTCCACTAAGCATACTCCTAGCCTTCTCCATCAGTGTCCTGTTCATTCTCTCTACAACTCCATTTTGCTGTGGGGTATAAGGAGTTGTCTTATGCCTCTCGATACCTTTTTATTTATAGAACTATTCAAACTCTGCTGAGCAAAACTCACCACCATTGTCAATTCTCACACACTTAATCTTCTTACTAGTCTGATTCTCTACAAGAGCTTTAAATTCCTTGAACCAACTAAAGACTTGTGTCTTACTTTTAAGGAAATAAATCTACGTCCTTCTACTGTAATCATCTATGAAAGATACAAAAAATAAAGACTTGGAGATTGAAGGAACTTTTACAGGACCAAATACATCAGAATGAATAAGATCCAAAACATCAGAACATTTGTGAGAACTAGAGTAAAATTGTACACGATTTTGTTTACCATAGACATAGTGTTCGCAGAAGTTGAACTCGAGATTGCAATTATTTAACCCCTCAATGAGATTTTTATTTTTCAAGGTTCTAAGACCCTTTTCACCAATGTGACCAAATCTCATATGCCACAACATTGTCTTTTCTGCAGGAAGCTTACCTTCCAAAGTATTTGCACTACCATTAGAACCAATAGCCATAGACTTCTTCACTACTTGTTCAAATGGTGAGGATGAAGAACTATTACATAGAGGAATACATGCATCTAGCTGAAATAAGGTACCTCTCCTAGTACCCCTTGCAAGCACTATCGATCCTCTTATCATCTTTCATCCTTCTTTCGAAAAAACAACTTGCACACCTACATCATTCAGCATACTTACAGATAATAGGTTTCATGCCAAACCTGGAATGTGCATAACTCCGTTGATTCCCTTTACTCATCCATCATGAAATTTGATAGTGACCCTTCCGCGTCCAACTATCTTTAGGTAAGAATCATCACCCAAGTACACCTTTCCACCATCAAAATCTTCATATTTTGAGAACCAGTTTCGATGAGAGGTCATATGAAAAGATGCACCAGAGTCAACCAGCCACATCTCATCAAATGAATGGGCTGCCAAAGTTGTGATGAATGCATCACCATCTTCTTGAGATCTTTCTGAAGTTGAATCTGAACCTTTCTTCTTCTTCTTCGGCTCTTTGCAGTCTTTACGAAAGTGCCTAGATTTATCACAGTTCCAACAGTTTTCCTTGGACTCATTGGAAGTCTTTGACTTCACACGGGATTTGGATCTACCCTTATTGTCAGACTTATTGTCATTTTTCTTCCCTCTTTCAGTGGATCTCCCACGAACAGCAAGGGATTCTTTTTCCAAAATGGAAGCCTTTCTTCGCATCTCCTCTGATAGCAGTGAAGACACCACATCATCCATTTTTAACATGACTAAAGTGCTTCCGAGAGCCATCACAAGATGGTCCCATGAATCTGGTAAAGAACACAAAAGTGTGTAGCAATGATCCTCCTCCTCTAACTTGACACCAGCTGATGTCAATTATGTAGCTAGCAGATTAAATGCATTTAAATGATCCGTTAACGATCCACCTTCCTCCATTCATAGAGAGTACAAATTCTTCCTTAGGAACAACTTGTTCACCAGAGATTTGGCCTGATACACAACCGCAAGTCTTTCCCACAAACTATTTGTAGTTTTCTCATCTAAAACATTCAGAAGGACTGCATCGGTTAAACAGAGTCTTATGAGACCCTTAGCTTTACGGTCTTTGATATCCCAATCTACTTGAGCTATAGTTGCTGGTCTTGTAGCACTTGAAGTTGCTTCCCATAGGTCACGATCTTCCAACATGTCTTCCATCTTGAGTTTCCACAACTCGAAATTAGTGCCATTAAATTTTTCCACCTCCATTCTTCCATATGATGAACTTGCCATCTCAATCTACAAATAAGATTCAGAATGCTCTGCAAAAAACTCCCACTCAAACTTGAGATCAGCTCAAAAAACCCTACCCAACAACTAGGATCAAAAGTTGATCAAGCTCTGATACCACTTGTAAGGAAACTCAGGTGCAAAAATAGCTTCCTATACTAATCTCTATAGGAGAGTATTGTGAAAATTCTTATAAATCCTTACAATTGTAGATTCGTTAACTACTTTAACAAAGATATTGCAACCACATACCATACATACAGACAATAGAGAATGACACAATGATATACACTGGGAAAAACCTTTCAGTAAAAAACCCCAGCACTCCAAAACCTGCACAATGTATTATCTTCAACAAAAAGATTACAATACACTTGCAATGCAAGTTCTTTCAGGAAATGAGAGACAAAGCCAACAAGACTTAAATTTCTTTTATATCTCTCCCATAGGAGTAGCATCATATATATAGACTCCTCTGGACCCAAAAATAGGCACAACCACCAAGATCCATGCACAAAGCCACATGTACATAGTTGTTACATGCAATCCCAAGAATAGGCATCCATCCCTAGAATAGACTATGATAGCTTGTCATAGAATCCGCCAAAAATAATGGTCACAAGAGAAGTGTAAGAGAATCTGTCATACCAACCTATTTTTGGCATATTCTCTTACACACACCAACCACTTCTTCTTGGGCACCCAAATAGGCCCAAGTCATAAGATGCTCTTACACATGTCATAGCACATTCCTTAAATAGTTCTTACATGTCATAGGAATCCATCATGTCCATTTTAGTCATGATCTCCTTATGCACAAGATGCCGGCACACCAAGTGGAGTGACACATCAACATGCCAACTAGACATGTACACTCACACTTAATTACATTATTTGCAAAAAAATACATTTACAAAACAAATAATAAGAATAAGAATTATCCAAGGTTGAGACACCTTATTCCTAACATTCTCCCACTTGTCGAACACCTTGTAAGAGCAACAGGAACATAATAGGAACTTTAACCGCTATAGGCCAAAAGGCCCATAGACTCCGAACACCATCTGAACTTCTCAGTGCCCACTAGTTTCGTTAATGCATCTGCAACATTCTTCACAGTATCTACCTTCTCCAAATTTACCTTTCCATCTTCCACCATATCTCTCACAAAGTGAAACTGCACATCAATGTGCTTCTTTCTGGCATGGAAAGTTGGATTCTTTGCAAGGCAAATAGCACTCTGACTGTCACACCAAATAGTAATCTATTCTGCATCAACACCAACATCATAACACAATCTTCTAAGCCAAATGGCTTCTTTACAAGCATGAGTAGCAGCCATGTACTTAGCTTCTATAGTGGACAAAGCAACCATAGGTTGTCGCTTACTCATCCAACTGATGGCACCACCAAACATAGTGAACACATAAGCACTAGTGGATCTCCTGCTGTCAGTATCACCTTCCCAAACTGAATCCACAAACCCATGAATAGAAATTGAATGGAGAGATCCAGAAGAGTTACCATGATAACATATGGAGTAATCTAATGTACTCCTCAAATATCTAAATACTCGCTTAACTGCATCCCAATGTACCCATCCAGGATTAGCCATAAACTGACTTAGGACTCCCACTACTTGGGCAATGTCTGGTTTAGTACAGACCATAGCGTACATAAGACTACCAACTGCACTAGCACAAGGTACTCTACTCATGTCCTCCGCCTCACTAGGAGATTTTGGACAATCATCTACAGATAACTTTGGTCCCATACAAATAGGAACACATAGTGGTCTACAATCTACCATGTTGAACCTGTCCAACACAGACTTCACATACTTACTCTGACTCAACCAAAGTTTTTTGTTAGACCTATCTCTACTAATTTCCATACCCAAGATGTACCTAGCTTCCCCAAGATCTTTCATCTCAAACTGTGCTGACAACTGAGATTTAAAATCAGAAATCATACCCTTACCCTTCCCAAACAGCAACATATCATCAACATATAATGCAACAATAAGAAGGGGATCATTTTCAACTCTGAAATAAACACAATGATCTAATTTTGATCCTACAAATCCAATTGACAACACAAAGGCATCAAACTTAAGGTACCACATCCTAGGAGATTGCTTCAAACCATATAGAGATTTCTTTAATCTGCAAACTAAGGATTCTTTACCTTTAACAATGTAGTGCTCAGGCTGTGACATATAAATCTCTTCCTCCAAATCACCATGAAGGAAAGTTGTCTTCACATCCATCTGATCTATCTCTAAATCATATGATGTAGCAAGAGATAAAAGAAATCTAATGGATGTCAACTTTGCAATAGGAGAAAATATTTCACCATAATCTATTCCCTCTACCTGTGAATACCCCTTTGCAACCAATCTAGCTTTGTACTTTAACCTGAGACTCTTGGGATTTTCCATTAATTAGGGGATTCAAAAAAAGACTCTTTTTATTTTCCTTGCTAGAGCTTCCTACTTTAACCTGAGACTTAGTGTTCCTCTTTCAATTTTTTGAATTGAGTTTAAGAAAAATATTAGTTTTCATTATGATACATCTAGCTTGAATCATGAGGATGTTTCTTGTAATGGGGATAAAAGGAAGGATCCCCTACATCAGGTTATCTCTACCCCTTCTTCTCAAAGGAATATAATTGTGTTCTTGGATGAGGAAGATCTAGGTTATGTGTCATCTGAAGATTTTGTGTATGCTTCCTTTGAATCTAGATCTCATTCCCTCTATCTCTCCTAAGGATTTTAGATCCCCTATTTATAAGAAAGCTAGTCCTCCTTTTGTATAAGATGCTCCTAGTTAGTAGGTTAGTAATGAGAAAGATAAGGTGATTAAGTTCTATATTCCTATGGATTTAGGGATGGATATCCCAATTTAAAAATGCTACTCTATTTGGGAGAGATACCTTCTCAATTTAAATGTTAAGAACTTTTTTATAGAGTTAGGAGACCCTTTTATAATGGAATTTTATTAGATTAATGCCTTTAAGAATGGATCACATTCATCTTAGAAATTAGATGATAACCTTTCCAATACTAATACTATAGTGAAGGGCATTAATGATTTAAAGATCGTCAGGATAAAATTACCAATCTAAAGGAGAAATTTGATGCTATATGAAATAAATTGACAAGGCTTTTGAATGTGAGTAAAATGAATTTCCAGGATACTAGTGAGGGAATGACAAAGCTTAATTAGCAAGCTGAAGTAGTTAATCTCTTATCCAAAGGCAACTATCTAGCCACTATCTCTAGAATAATTTGGTGTGATATAGGGAATATATAGCTAAAGAAAAAGAAAAAAAAATATGGACAAGTAGGATGATGTGAACATTGATTCTAAGACCCACTCTAGCATGTTGAGACATGTTATAAGATTAAGAAGCAAAAGAAAGAGTGCAACCCCTTTTGCAAATATTGTCAAGAAGGTTAACAATTTCAATGTTGATATCATTAGGAAAAATTAATAATTATTTCAGATTGTATAGACTATTTTGAGGTTCTTGATCCCTTTTTTTTGCTATTTTTTTTTCCATTTGGGTCCTATCTCATTATGTTCTTGTTTATCTATTTGATAGGATAACTATTCATTTAGTTTAAACTTGGGTTTCTAGTCCCTATAAAACTAATTTTCCTCTAATCTATAATAACAATAAAAACAATAAAAAAAAAAAAACAACAACAATAACAATAATATAACACTAAAAGACAACATTTACTTTGTGGTAAATGGTGACAGCAGGCAAGGGGGAGGATGTTTGAATTTGAACTTGAATGTGGGTGGGATTCCTGGACAGTAGACTCAAATTGTTGCTGGCCTTGGGGTCTCTATAGATCAGGGAGCAGGAAAATAAGAGATCTTGAATGGGGACCCAAGAGTCAAGAAGATCGACCCTAGTAAGGGGGTCAAAGTGGGTGATGGTTCTTCTTCCCCCTCATCCCTGAAGAGTCAGGCAAAGGACCAGAATGGTAAAGCCCCTCAGTGTCATTGGTCAACACTCTTTGGCATCCAACTTTTAGGAAAGTCTTCTTTCCCTTTTATTAAGGATCTTTCTGATAAAGAGAAAGGTAACTTTATCATAGAAATTCATGATGAGTTGGTGGAACACAACATTGCCACAATGGATCACACTCTTGTGGAAATTTTTTTGGGTTGCAGACCCAACATAGACATTGTTAGAGCCTTTGTGAAAAAGAAATGGGGGCTTAAAGGGAAAGTGCTCATCATGGCCATGGTGAAAGGCTTTCTCTCTTTTTAGTTTTCTTGCAAAGAAGACCTTGATAGAATCCTTTGTGAGGGCACCTAGTCAATTGGCTAGGCTAACCTTATTGTGTAGAAATGGACTCCAAAGCTAGACCTCAATGGTTCTTTCTTTGTCCAGGCCCCTACGTGGGTTTGACTCCCAGAACTCCCTCTTGAATTTTGGGTCAAAGATGTCTTTGATAGAATTATCAAATCCTTTGGATCTTTTCTCTCAATAGACCCAATGACTGTGGATAAAAGTGGCCTCACCTATGAAAGAATTTGTATAGGGGTGGAAGAGGGTCAAGATATGCCTAAAATCATTTTTCTCCAATCTAAGCTAGGAAAACACTTGCAAAAGTTAGATTATGAAAGCATCCCTTTTGCTTGCCTCCACTATAAGAAAGTGGAACATAAAGCTAGATTGTGCCCAGTGCACATGAACTTGGAAAAGGAAAAGAAGGCTTTGGTTGTAAAAAATAGCAAACCTAGCAATGTTGAAGATCAACCCCAGAGGAAGCTGAACAATCCTCACCTAGCCCCAAAGAACAGCAGAGTAGGAGAAAAAGAGGACAAACTAGAGGATAAGCTAGGGTTATCATATTCACAAGAAGACAAGGACACCCCTCAAACTAGGAAACAAAAGGAGAAAACCAAACCAGGTCAACAAATTTCATCCTAGTTAGAAGGCATCAACTTGGAGGTAAACATTCCTCAAGTCTCCATTGAAGACATTGATGAAAAAGGACAGGGGGAAGGGGGTGATTCTTTCCCTGGCTCTGATTTAGCCTCTTTCATCTTGAACTAATTGAATCCCCCCTAGTTGACTATTATTCTAGTCCTGCTAGAAGCAAACTAGTTGGTCAACCATTCGCTAGCAACTATCTAGAGACACGAGACTCTAACAAAGTCCAACAAATGGATCTCCTTCTAGGCTCCATCTCTCCAAAACAACTCTCAAAGTTGGAGGTTCTCTTTTCCAAATACAAGGAGGAAAAAGAAGGATGGATAAAAGTCCAAAGAAAAAGGAGAACAAAAATCAAAGATCTATCTCTGGTTTCCTCGGCAGCCATAAGGAGAAAAAATAGAGCTGATGTAGGAGAAAAACTCAAATCTCCAGGTAGAAAAAGGTCAAGCCAGATCAGGCTAGAGGAAGCCTGCAGAAACATTTTGGATGACACCCAACAAACCATCTAGATAGTTTGCACTCCCAACAAAAGATGCTAGACACCTCTAAGGTCATTAGCGAGCTCTATAGCTTAATCAAGCTGACTGTCAGAAGTAGAAATTTATGTCCTAGTGCTATAGATCAGATGGTGACTACTATGTATTTTTCTCAATAGTTCAACATCCACTGGTCCCCTCATGGTCAATTCCTCAGATGCAACTTTGGTCTTAGAAATTTTTGTGCCACCTAGACCTATCTCTCAGAGGATGACCTATCTATGCCCGAGCTTTTCTCGGCTGCCACTTGAGATGCTGATTGGACCGTCCTTCAGGATGCTAGCAATGAGACTTATCACTCAAGTAATTATTATGAAACTTTCAATAAAGGCGAGATGGATTCACTGAAAGGGGACAATCTTCAAAGTACCGCGGCTTTAACCAATAATAATTATTTTTGTTACAAGCAAGCTAGTAGAAGTTATTTCACACATGGTGAGTTGTGGTGGATCTACATGAGTTTTAATTATATGTCTCCTCCATGCATAGTTATGGTGTCATTCCCCATATCTTGCAATCATTTCAAAAAAGATACCTTTAGGAAGAAAGTTGATGAAGTTAGAAATAAGGCTAGTAGATATTCTCGGCAAAACTAGTGGTCTACCAGAGCCATCCTGATAGTCATGGTGGGAGAAAGGATAAGAAGAGAGCCGGAAGGAGACAAAGAAAAATGGAAGAAGAGAACAAAAATCTAGGATATTTTATAGAAAGGGTAGGTTACCACATTTATTGAATGCCTCCATGGTCATAGGAAGGACATCACCAACATCTTCCTTAAAACTTGGCAAGATGGCTCAGTGGAGATTAATGGAAAGATGTTCACTGTTATGGAGGAAGTCATTTTGACGGTCATCGACATTCCTATTGCTGAGAAAAAATTCTACAGAGACCAAAAGCTCTCTGATATCGCTCTCAAAAAGTTCACGAGGGATGACTCAAAGATGAATGCCATTGTCAAAGCGGGAACCTACTACCTCCTCGGGAGTCTGAAGATGTGATGGTAGTATGTTTTGAGGGCTCTCTACTACTACATTACCCTCGACACTAGGTTTGATAGGATACAAACTTATCACTTCATCTTGCTAAATCATTTTAGGCATGATGTCAAAATTTCCATTCCGTATTATCTCTTCTCTTCTATGAATAAGAACATTACTAGTTTTAGAGATAAGAAAATTGCAAATCCTACCTTGCATGAAGGACTTATCCTTCTGCTATATGAATTCTTTAAAACCCAAATCTTGGGCAAGGAAATAGGGGCTAGAAAAGCTATAAGTGATAACTTTGGCTTGGATTATGTCCCCTCTAGCTCTTCTATGTGCATCTCTTTTGATGAAAGTGAAGAGGTTGAGGCTAAGAATCAGGGCAAGGGATCTCCTTCTAAGAAACGGCCCTTGAAAGCCATCAAAAGAGATTTCCCTTCCAAAAATTAGGATAGGAAGGATTCTAATTCAGAGGAAGAAATGGTTTCAGAAGCGGATGTGGGAAACCCTATTTTGGATTTAGTGGGAAGGAAGGAATAGGAAATGGAGGGATCTCCCAATCCTTTGCAAGATCTCTCTGGCCACCTATCGATTGACATCACCATCAGTGAGGAAAATTCCCCTCCTCCCCAATCCTCTGGTACTAAGAAGACCCCTTAGACATAAGAAAAAGATGACAAGGGAACCAATCAATCACCCATAAGGATTGATGATACAGAAGAAACTTCAGGGGAGGAGTATCACAGTTAGGATACCGGTAGGGGAAAAAAGGGTTTGGAGAAATTTTAATATTAACACTATGCGTATGGGCATTATCAGGGAAGCCATCTATCCACAAATTCTAGAGGACAAAGATGGAAAATTTCATAAGGAAGAATTGATCAACCCTGCTTGGTTGTTCTCAGTGACAAATCCAGGGAGATGGACATGGACTTTCTCAATAATACCAAAAATAGCATATTGGACCAGTTTCAATCTTTCAAGTGGCTCTACCATGAGATAGAGGACATTAAGGCCAAAATTTAGGGACTGGGAAACATGGATAAGATTACAGAGAACTCTCCTAGCCTAGAAACAAGGGTCAAGAACATGGAGTCCAAGATGATTAGTCTAGAAAAGACCCTTAAGGGAGTGGTAGAGGAAAATTTTAATATCCTTAAGACGTCCAACAAAAGTCTGAAACTGTTGATCAAAAAGATGGAAGAAAATGTGAATCCCAAAACTAATCTGAGGACTAAGAAGGAAGACAAGGAGCAGACGGAAGGCCAAGGGAAGAGAACTAGGGCAAGAACCAAGAAGAACAAGGAGAAGACTGATCCACAAGACTCCCAAGTGTAGAATGTTAAAGATATGGTGCAACTAATGGAAGTCCTGGAAAACAATGCAACAATTATGCTCAAGAGCTTAACATAACTGGTTTCTCTATTTTTTCTTTCTTTCTCTTCTTTTTCATGTTTGGTCCTGTGGTGGCCTATCTTTTCTACTTTTGCATGCTTTAAACTGGTTGGTTTATTTGACTTTCTCAAGACGTTATTTTGATGTGGGTTTCAGGAGCCCTTTAAAACCTATTTTACTTAATAAAAAATAATAATATAACAATAATGATATCTATATTTTAAATTTTTTTCTCCTCGTGGGAAACCACACAAACCAAATGGCCAAAGCTATTGGTTCTTATTAGGTTATCTTGATGGCTATGTAGTTAAACTACAATAGGGTTTGCGTGGAAGAAGATTCAAAAATAGTATTAATTGTGTAAAGGGCAATTTTAGACCTTTATGGACCATTGATTCTTTGATTCAAAAATTCCAAGACATTATACCATCCTTTGAAAAATTTTATATTTATCATGTATATTGCGAGGGCAATGGGGTTGCTAGCTGGTTTGCAAATAAAGTGGTTGTTAACATGAATAAGTGTGCTTATCACAACAAAGACAGGTTGGACATTAAAGTATCCACCTTATGCTTCTAGGATAGGTCAGGTGGTAGGTACAAAGCTAAATATTGGAATAATGATTGCATTTATTGTAGGTAGATAGAGTGATAATTTTGAATCAAATGCCAAAGTACAATTTCCAAGGATTTAGTTTGTTGTACATCTTTATAGAATCATTATTACACTCTTTTCCAACATAGATTTTGGGCATTCTTCTACTCATCTAGTAAAAATAGGTTTATTGCAAAGGTAATGGAGAAAAAATCAAAGAAATAAGATAAGGGTGGTGATTAGAGGCATGTGCAACCTCTGGCCTGCGAGAGCATTAAGAAAGATGAAAAGGTTTAGAAAATTGTAAAAGGGGATGCTCTTACAATTTATTTGGAGCCTCTCTATTGGTGACTCGGATGGGCCAAACCAATCTGGTCAAAAGATATTGACTACTGCAAAATAACTGCAACCAAAGACCTTAATAGGCTTTCTTTATGTTCTCCCCAGTAGAGTCACCACTTTGTTGGAGTCTTTTCCTTCCAGGACCAAGTTTGAATCAAATAGTTGGGCTTAGACTCACAGTTTAGGCACTCAAGCTTGACAAGAAAAACAAACCAATTGATGAGGATAGATAGAAATCTTCCTTCTTCTTTGAGCTCCACATTCACTCAGGTGAGTATTGCCTTATCTGGACATTCAAGACACCTCATGACAAGCCAAAGGCCTGGAGACAAATTAATGTGGAATGGTTCTCAAACTCCTAGGTATCATGTACCTCAATGAAGCCAATATCTCATGCAATAGCCCTATTTGCATGGAGTGAGTATGAAAACCAGAGACCTATCCTAACAACATGAAAGGGAAAAGGTGGGACTGAATGGAAATGATTTTAAAATGAGTTTGAAGGGACCCCTGAGATACCCTAAGTCTCTGATAGACCAGTGCATTGTCCAATGGGCCACAGAGTCAAATACCCACCTGCAAGAGATAGCTATGAAACAAGAACACAACACACTCACCCTGACTAGATCATACATTACCAAACCACCTATGCACCTAGATATGCTATCACCTATCCAAAGAAAGACCTAGGAACAGGCAATACATTAACCAGCATCCACTGGAAGACAAGCATGATGCATCTTTGATACCTCAGCTCATACATATCTGAACACCAGTCCTAAACTCAGTTGCTTCTGTGAAAAAAAACTCTACTACAGACACTCACTGGAAATGCAAGTAGAAAAACTATAACACCCTTGATGCTACAATTAATAAGTCTAAAACCCAAATGGAGACAATCTAGAAGTAGAACAAATATATTGAAATCTTACACATAAGACAAATCTGTTACAACATGCATTGTATTCTCTGAACCAACAATGGAGAAAGAGGAACACTCTATATGCAGAGAGAAGGAGAAAATCTATAGGAAAGAGATCCTTCACATGGAATCAATTCTCCTCAAAAATTTTGCAGAAGAAGGAACCCTTACAAATTCAAAAACTTGACTACATATACCCCTAGCTACATTGGAATTCTCAGAGAGAATGGAACAAGCTATGGACAGCTAGGGCTAGGGTTTCAACTACCCAACCAACCCAAAGAATACATCATAATTTATTATAGGGGCAGGAAACCAAGAAGCTCAAGGAAACAGATCAAAGATGATCTCCAATCATCATAATTTTTAGAATAGAGCGTGGAAAATCACAAATCTGCCAAGAGAACAAGGCCAAACAATCATCTTGAAATCACACCTCGAGCCAACAAAACTATCCTCCTCCACATAGCACAAATCTCTGCAAACACCCAAAGCACCCTAGACCACACTGGAATGGCAGAGAAGTTCAAACTCACCAACTCTGGCCCTTTCTGTCATCAATTTTAGTCCTTACTAGTCGCAAGAAACACTCAAAAATTGAAATCTACAGGCAATGACTACATTCATGGTGCCAGAAGCACATCGGCGGTCCTCGTTTAAACTGGGATCAACTTTATGCCCCTGTCGTAGATCTCCTTATCTTTCCCAGGCTCGGAAACCTTACAATTTCTTCAGTGGTGCAGCCGCGCGGTCACAAACCTCACTGCCACAGAAAACCAGTCAACAAATTACTCTTGGTTGCATGATCACAATGCACCAAACTAACCCCTGCGATCATGTGACCGTGGTCTCCAAGCCATAGTCAACGGTTAGAAACCCCGCAGGAAAAGTCCCTGACAATGTCACCACCACAACTCCGCAACCGCGACCACAAAAGGTCAGTCGCATGATCACATAGCCCGGGGGATGGGCTATGTGAACATGTGACAACCCACAGACTTTAAACCTACCGCAACCGCCACTGCTAAGTCCTAACGCAAATGTCAGTCGCATGACCGCATAGCCTTGAAAAAGGCTATGTGAACATGTGACTAACCGTTAGCACTCACCATCGAAGAAACCATGCTCGGTCACCACAAACCCCCTGCCACCTGGCACACTAGAAACCAATCGGAACATAGCATGGGGACCACCAACCCATCTGCAAACAAGCCTGGAAATGAATGGCAGGTGCATGATCGCATGGGCTTGAAACCTCCCATGAGATCATGCACCAACCACAGGATCTACCACGTCACCCCCACGTATGCCATACTACCACCTCTGCTAGCGGGAATAAGGACACGCGTCGACTAGTCGCATGATCGCATAGCCTGGGGGACGAGCTATGCGATCATGCGACAGCCAACCAAAGGCCACCACATAACCGCCTTGCTACAAATGGGCCCACCAGGCAGTCTCCTCAGAAGACTGCAGACACACTGATGCAATCCAACTTGTCACTCCGCCAACCAATTAGAAGATGCCAACTCGCTCCACCCTGACAACGGACACACTAAAAAAAGCCAAGTCACCACCTCAGACAAGTTGGAAGACACCACATCACCACTTGCTGGCCAATCAGGAACGCCCATGTCACTGGAAACACCGACCCCACCAACTAACTGCCTAGTATTCAGTGACTACGTGACTAACCATCATCAAGTCACTGGATGCTAGCGGATAACCGCTAACCTTTCAGAGATCACGTGACTAACAGTCACCGAGTCATTGGATGCTAGCTGCTTAACCGCTAGAATCGGGAGACCAAAGATAATTGCTAGTCACCAGGTCACCAAATGAGAAGTAACCACCAGATAGCCAAACAAATGCAAAGAGCTGGGACCACGCGGACAGGTGGCAGGCAGTCGCATGATTGCATGTCAAAAAAGTCTGACATGCGGCCATGTGACAACCAATCAGGAAGAGCATTTGAAGGCTCGTGCCCACCTATCATCGCACTTCCATACTTAAGGAAAGCCGGCAGATAGGGAACTAGTGCGAGGTTGAAAACACACAAAATTTCTGACACGGTAGAAGACCGAAACACATAGAGTTTTCAATGCTAAAGAAAAAGCGCACAAAAGAAGGAAGCACAGAGTCAAAAACAATGAAGGCCGAAAACACACAGACTGAAAACATCATGGATTTTTTAAAACACTGTGGGTTTTCGACACTATGGTAGATTTTGAAAACATTGCTTCCCGCGGACCTTAAACTTTAATATTTTTCTGGATCTTGCAATTCAGCACATGAAATTCAGACCAGAGCTAGGTGACAACAAGGAGAACATAGGGTAGGAGGCAATGAAGAACACTTTCAAGGAAAATAGGCCATATTCATAAGATTTTGCTATGACAGAAAAATGGCCTAACACTCTCAATTGTTGGGACTTCAATTTCATTACGGTCTATGATAGAAGCATGAAATATGGTAGCATGTTTCTCTTTAGGAGAAGGGTTATGGTGGATGCAAATATTATTACAGAGGTCATGGGCATGCTCATAGATGAAAATAAATTATTTAGAGATGGACCTCATAAGACACTTGTAACCCATTAGTGTATACTAGATTCCCTTAGACACTTGTAACTCATTAATACATATGATGACCCCTTTTGACCACTTAAGGAACCTAGGTGCCATTAAGACATCCTAGGACCCATTATCTAGATTGATCCACCTTGAAAATTATGATTTAGAATTCAATGTTCCATATATCATGTTTGATTAATTATGTTGGTAATGTTTGATAAATTATATTAAACATTTCATAGCTTATCTAGATTATGTTTCATATATTAAATATGGATTTCAACTATTTCCTTTTAGTTCTTCAAATGTTCAAATTAAATGTACATGTATTTTAATTCAATTAAATAAACATTTAAGGCCGGTTCATTTTTGCATGATCTCTAATAATTTTGACATTTATAAAATGCCTAATCAACCACCAATGTCACCTACACCTCCACCTCCACCTCCACCTCCACCTCCACCTTCATCTCATTAGCCATAAAACTCTCAACCTACACCTCTATCTTAGCCTAGATTTGATGAGATTCATTTGAGAGAAACACTTAATGAAAACATTGCATCCATTATAGATATCATTGGTACACTACAAAATCATCCTTTTCATTCCACCACATATAGTATGTTTTGTATCTATAATGCAAAACATTGTAGATTCTATTAGGTCAATTGATGTTGACCTAGATAGAGATCATAGTTGGAGAGAGGATATGAAACACTATTATTATAATGACCTAAATTATCATGAAATATGAGGTATTAAAATTATCAAGGCCATATTATATCCATATTTCCATGATACAAAAATAAATGAACCCATATAAACCAACATTAAAAAAAATGTCTTTGAGGTAGTGTATACATCGACCAATGGAAGATAATTTTTTGTGTCATTCTAGTGGATGGTATTTAATCATTCCACACATGTAAATCATGAAATTCCCTATAATTTTTGAGGAAATTATATGTAGTATACATGATTGGTTTAAACCTGACTATTTTGATACATAAATATTTTAGGGGGTTGGTGGTGGCATGCCCTAGTAGAGCTTAGAGGCAAGAGTAGGCCCTAGGAAATATATACCCCTCAACCTCTTTTAGATTCTCTTGCACATGCTATATATTTACCCCTTTACTAGAGTAACATATTAGGAATATTGAGTACACTCACTACTCACTACTAGTCTAAGGGATTAGAACAAATAGATGAAATGACCTATATTAGAGCCTAGTTTGTTTACTAGTTTCCATCAAATATGTTATGCTTGTACTAAGGGAAAGTCTAGTTCTACTATACATGGAGCAATAGATTAATTTTGGATCATATGTAGATTTTATTTAAGCTTAGGATCATCCTCTTGATCACCATAATCTAGAGGTAGATATATGTACAATTATGTATATTTAATTTGAAAATATGTTCCCTTTCAAAGTTTTTAAGTTCATGTAAAATATAAAATTTAATTAATTAAAAATGCATTCATACATGTGTATAGACAATGGGCATTGTTATGTCAAGCTCTTCTTTGGATTGACACAACTTTTTAGTGGTGCCTAGGCAACCTTGCAAAGCTCATGGGGTATAAATAAACAAATTTCACAATTAAATTTTTAAGTTTGTTTTTAATTAATTATTAAACTTGTTTTCTAAATTTATTAATATTGTTAAATAGGGAGGTCATCCTCTAGAGGTTACTAAATGGGTAGTGCTCCACAAGTTGCGACTATAGTGGACGGCCTACATTAGGCAATTTATTTTTAAGAAATAATTATTTTTAAATTATACTAATCACATTTCCACAATCCATTTGAGTATTGCATGAATAGATTTATAGTTTTTGATTGTGTATATGTTTGTAGCATCAAAACATATACACAATAAAAAACAAAAAATCTATTTATCCAATATTTCTCAAGGTGTTTACATATTAATTTATTTATATATCTATAAATGTACACATGTATAGGTTGAGATGATCATTAGGATTGGTGTCGATGCATGTGTTGATGATCAAATTGCATTGTGCAAGGACACATCCTTTCATATTTATTTCTATATCAACGTGTTCAAAATAAATAGCATACATCTTTTACATAGATTAAATTTGACCATTTATGTACATCATTATGTATATTCTTATTAAAAAATTTGACCTTCTACATGACCTTGTCCTTGACACTTTTAACGTCTCTAATTCCATGTCAACAAAGTCACAAGAGAGGCAAAAAATCCCACAAGTCCTCATGACCACTAGGACATTGGAGGAGATGTCAAAATTGACATTGTAATTTATCTAAATCTTTAATTTACTTCAATTTTATTAAAAAAATTTAGATCAACCCAAAGAGTTTGAAATATTATTTCAAATATTGGAGTATGCTTGTAAAAGTGATGTTTTTTTTATAGTATCAATCAAATAATCCTGGTTCGCATGAATTGAAGAGGAGTCTTGATTTTATAGGCATTTAACACATGGGCTCTTTGTTTTAGGGATTCTTGATTTAATAGACATATGAACTATGTCTTTATATGCTTTACTATCTATGTTTGAGATTTTTTATATAAAGCATGCATACATGAAATAAAAGACTCAAAATATCTATAAAAGTATTATGAAGCTTGAAAGAAAACATAAAATTAATATCTTATAATTATTTTATATAAAATGATCGTATTGCCTAAGTTATAAGTTGCCAACAAAAGTGACCATCCAAATAGAAATCATATAGAATGGATACATATAGAATATAACTTGACATACAATTTCTTTTACCATATTAATGTAAAAGAATTAAACCTTTTACAAAGAAAATCAAAATCCCTTACATAGATCTATAATTAGGGAACAAGATATGGTTGAGCGTGTTGAATAGTTCATTAAATATGAAAAATTATTATTTCTTTTCCACTAGTTTAATAATATTAAACAAGTTAAATAGCTTATGAAAATTTAAAATTTAATGTAATTAGAGATGATAATTGATCTTGTCCCACAAAGACCTATAATAATAAATAAACCATAGCAAGAACCCTAAATAGTAAATGGATATTTAATAAGTAATTAGAAACTTGTATAAATTAAATATGTAAGTAACAATATGTACAAATTAATTACATCAAACAAAAAATGTTAGAGCATCATGCTTACCATATTAAAAATGGTTATTCATTATGTTCTTTAACGTCATGGTGTCATAGGAGACCTGCAACAAAAATCAAGAGACTTGTACAATAATATAAATTACTTACACTTAAATTATAGGAGATATTTGTACACACTCAAATGGTGCACTTCTCTAAGTCATTATATCCAAGGGAATCCATAAATGGGATACCTTAGAAAGCGACCTAGAGCTCTCTATGTAATGAGTTGCAAGATTATTTGATTGCTCTCAGCTAGAGCTATTAAGCTTATGACCTTGCTAGTCAACCACACAATGAGAGATTCGAATGAAGATAAGGGCAAGAATGCCAATATCCCCAAGTATCACTATGGAATGCAAATGCAAACTAGATTAAGATGAATATGCAAGCTAGAAATGAGAGGTGCAAGCTAAGCTATGGAAATAAAAGTACAAACTAAACTATGAAAGGAAATATGCAAGTGTTACAAATCCTTCCTAATTAGACTAGATGAAGTAATCTAAAGCATAAAGGAAATCTATACTATGAATTCCATGATAATGGAACTAGAATGCAAGAGATAAACGATGAAAGCATGTAAAATGTAAGCCAAGAATGCTCCAAATCTTCAAAAGCTCCAAAGTGACAAGAAAACCTGCAGGATAACATTAGTATTCAAAAAATGCATATGAAAATGAGGAAGAGAGCTCTTCTTTTATAGGAAATGAGAAGGAATGGACCATGGAGATTAATAGGCAAAAGATTTAATCAAGGGTGGAGCATTGAAGAGGAGCAATCCATGTGCACAAATATCCTCCAATGAGAAAATAAGAGTTGACTTTTGTGTCCATATAAGACAAAAAAAACTTTTCTTCTTTTTATAAAATAAGAATAATGCTTTATTTGTGCAACTTAGGATAAGAGGAAAAGTGGGGGGTTTTTATTTATTAAAAGGGGAGGAAATTCATTTTCAATAAATAAAGACTTAGGATAAAATGGTTAGCCTAAGGCAAATAATCAAAAATGATAAAATAGGACTTGATCAAGGAAAGTGATATAATTGGTAAAATGTTGATTTTTGAAAATATTGATTCAGGGATTTGATAAATTGTTGAATGGAGGCCCAAAGTCTAGGCGACCATTTTAGGGTGCATACAATATTAAGGTCATAATTCAAGTAGATGTAAAATAATGAAGAGTACTCTCCTTACTGACCGAAACACACATAACACAATAGAAAATGAACAAATAATTGTAAGAACATAAAAATTGCAAGAACAAAAATACTTGGTTTCTATTATCTGAAGTGAAATGACATTACAAAATTCAAAAAAAATAAAATTCTATAGCCACATAGGAATTTTCATTACAATATTATGTAAAACAACACAACAAACTAACCTTGTAGAATTCAGTCCAAAAATGCTCTACATCCCTACATTTGTAGCACAAATAACCACCTTAGAATATTGTAGAAAGTGAAAATTTCAAATTATGACACCTAGCGGTTCAATTTACAACCTCAAGTTAATTTTATCTCTCTTCCTTTTATATTAAAACTTGAATCTTGATGGCACAACTTCTAAAAGCCATAAATTGCGAAATGTGGATCCAATTGCCTACTATAACCACTTTCAAAAGCCTCTAAAATTTATCTATATAAAGGACACATTATGTAATATAGACAAGTTTTGACCACTTTTGGACCATCTAAGACCTTCAAAACTAAGTTAAAATATTTGTACAACATGACAAATATAATAAAAATAATATATTCAAAACTAGACTTGACGTTGCCACAAAACTTTACCAACATGCTTATACATCCAAAATGAACTTCTAGGGGACTAATTTGAGAAATATATGCTCAAATAAAAAGCTTACTAAAATGAGTAAACTTTCCACAAATAATGACCTTGCCCATTGATAGCCCTTATAGAAAACCTAGATAATATTTTTGGGTGAAGCAATATTTCCATTACATGTTAGATGATCCTGGCCAGTTAACCACCATGCATATAATGCATGCAACTCTAGTTTCTTGATGGGTCTATTTGACGAATCTTTATAAGTTATAATTTTTCAATCCATCCAAGTAGTTCTTTGCATTACCATGGACACAAGGTCTTATGTAATCCATCATCAACACAACACAAAGATATGCAGAAATATATATGGTTCTGGATACATGATTAATAGGAGAACCACACAAAAGAGACTCAAAAATCTTGTTTAACATTTGGTGGTGTTTAGGTGGTTCAAAATTTGAATCTAGAGAAGCGAAGGACTCATCTTATTTATCATAATATTTTCTACAATGTAGAGACTATGAACAAGTTGCTTGGATGGAAACAATCTTGATTTGTTGGGGAGAGAGGAAAATACCATGAGGGATCTTTAAAATAGGAGTAGAGTTGGTAAAAATGAGAAAAGTGAGAGAACCACAAATACAATACCTTCCCACATTAAAATCTCTTGTTTCTTCTTCTTTAGTTTGATAGGAGCCCAACCAAAGGCATTTTTTTGGTTCTTGGGAGCCTAATCTCCAACACCCATTTGTCTACCCCATAGAGGCATTAGTTGTATCCCTTTGTAGCATCTATGAGGGGGTTGATCCTCATAGAAAATATTATTTTTAATATTAATGTACAATATACTCTTATTGATTCTATCGTTAAGATCTTAAATGAGGATTGAAAAAATGTTGGTTTCCATTCCCTCTTTGAAAAAAGTTAGGAAATTTATTTTCTCCTTTGAAGGTAATAATGCCCTTGAGCATGACGACTTTCCTATGTTCTTTTCCAATATTTTCTGAATATTGTGGCCAAAAACATTGGCAATTTAGTGAAGTATTTCTTTGGGTCTAGAAACATTGTGATCGAAATTAAGTCTCACTTTATTTATCTCATCCCAAAATTTATTTCTTTTAATATTTTCAACATTCTTTCCCATTAAGTCTTTATAATTTACTTAAAAAATTTATTTCAAAATCTATGACATCTAGGTTACTTATTGTTCTTATAATTCTATATCTTTTCAAAAGAATAGATTTGTCTGTAGGAAGAAAATAATTGATTCTATTGTCACTAGGGATGAGAAAATTCAAACTTTGGAAGTTTGTAAGAGACAAGGTTTCTTATTGAACTTGGATCTTTCTAAAGCATATGATAGGATGGATTGGGGTTTATTAATGAAGGTTTTTAGAGCTTTTGGTTTAACGGATATATCCCTACAACTAATTTGGAAACTCATCTCTACTACCACTACAACTATTATTGTTGATGATTATTGTTTTCAATTCTTCAAGATGAGATGGGACTAAGAAATGGTGATGCCATATCTCCTATTCTCTTCACCATTATGGCTAAAATTTAAGGCAAGTTCATGCATAAGATGGTTTGTGATAGGAGTCTAAAGGGCCGCAAACCTTCCTTGGTAGATCTTGTGTTGTCCCATTAAAAAGTTTGTGATGATACTTTTATGATGGGTAGGTCCACATTTGAGGAAGATATAAATATTACAAAGGTCCTAGCGTTATATCAAGATACTTTGAGAAAGAAGTTTAATATGGCCAAAAGTTGTGTTATCTTCTTTAATACTTCTGAAGTTGGACAAAACAAAATTTTTGACATTTTGGGTTTTGTTGTTGGTACTCTTTCTTCTATCTATTTTGGTATCCCTCCTTTTTCTAAACCTCTTGATTCTTTTTGTATTTTTTTATTTGATATATCTTCAACAAGAAACTTGTAGGCTGCAAAGGTTCTCTTCGAAGTCAAAGTGGAAAAAATCAGCTTCTAAAGTCCTCTCTACAAAACTTACTTGCTTATGCTCTAAGTCTATTCAAAATCCCTTCAAAGTTTACTCATACCATTGAAAAAATATAAAAATTATTTCTTTGGTTGGGAGTCATGGAGATAAAGAGGATTTCATTAGTGGCTTAGAAAGTTATTTCTAAACCCAAGAAATTTTATGTTCTTGGCTTAATAAATATTGGAACCTTTAATAAGACACTTTAGGCTAAATAGGTATGGAGAACCTTTCATAATAAATATGAATGAAACTCCATCTATAATAGAAAATACTTACACATTGTTAACTCATTTAAGGATTTCCTTGAGTCTCAGAGCCTCCCGCAAGAATATTCTTTATGCAACAATGCAATTAAAAATAGGGATGTTGCTACTAACGAAGCTTAGTAGAAATTAGGTGCTAGAAGAAGAATTTTGTTTTTGGAGGATTGTTGCTCGCGAAAAGAGTCATTGTACAATAATCTTTTTTTGAGACATTTGATGGAATAATGTAAAGTTAGAATTAAATAAAATATTGGTGACTATTGGGAGAATGGACAATGGGTTAATCTCACCCATATTAGTTTGCTTCTCCAACCCCTTCACTCATTCTCCAATTCATTTTATTTGAATCAAAATGCAGTGGAGGATGAATTGGTGTGGAGAGGATCTTCTTAGAGATTCTTCTCAATTTCTTTGGCTATCGATTTATTGTCTTATCCTATTTACCCATTGCCTTCCCCTTTGTGGAATAAAGCTTGGGTTAAGAATCTTATCCTCAAAGTGAACATTTTTTCTTGGATGTTCATTCAAATAAACTCCTCAATAGTGATATTTTGTGTAAGAGGGTTTCTCTATTCCTAATAGTAGTTGTCTTTTTCTGAATAAAGCTTAATTTGTGTCCCATCTTCTCCTTCACTATCCTTATGCCTTAAAATTTTTGAGTTGGGTCTTACAACTCTAGAATCTTAGTTCTATTTTTCTTGGATCAATATTAGATTTTTGTTCTTAATAAAGGCCACCCTCCACCAACCAATTTATGAATTTTATTTAGTCTTGTATCTTCCTACATGTTCCTTGGGGGATCTTGAAGGAAGACAATAAAAAAATATTTAGAGACAAGGCTCTTCCTACAGACATTGTTTTTGGTAAATATTTTAGAGGTATTAATGAGAACCTTAATAGCCTTAATAAAATCCTAACTAACAAGGGAAACATGATATAATAGAATTATGGATATAGGGTTGCTAAGGATTGGAAAATCAAGATTGATATTACAACTATTTTAAAACCTATAAAGAAACCTTGAGATAGATGTGTTTGCATTCCTCCTCTTGTGAGAAGGGTAAAATTTAATTTTGACAAGGTGGCCAATGGTAGTCCTAGACTAGTTGGGTGTGTGGGAGTAATCAAAGATTAGAATGACATGTTTATTTAAGTGGTGGAACTCCCCTTGGTTGCCACAACAACCACTTTTTTTGAAGCCATAGGAGCCTATCAATGTTTAGACTTGGCTCACCATCTTAATTATACATGTGTTTAGCTCAAACACAGTTCAAATTATATTATTAAATGTATCAAAGGAAACTATAAGAAATCTTGGATTATTGATTATTGGATCAAATTGTTAAAGGATATTATTCACTTATTTTTAAACTATGTTGTTTCCCTTGCCTACTCAAAAAAATAACATGGTGGCTAATTTATTCACCAATAAAGGGGTCCAAGGCAAGGAAAGTATTACATGATATATGGATTAGAAGTTGGATGATGATGTCACAACCTTTCTCAAGTAGGACAGAATTCACAGAGGGACAATTAATAACCTTTCTTTTTAGTGATTTTAATGGCAGTCCTTATGTAGTGTGTCATAATATCCTTGCGGTATTATTTTATTATTTCTAATGTAGTGGTATATTTTCATAGATTTTTGGTTTGACTATAACATAATTCTCCACTTATTTTCAGGGTAATTTTGTGGTTTGTTTGGCACTCTATTTTGTGTTCTTCCATTCTTCCCTCAAGCTCTGCAAGTATTGACATGGACAGTGACAAAGATCTTGCGGAGCCAATTGACTATGATAAATTAGGGAATAATCATATTATATGGTTCTTTTTCATGATGGGTAGATTTACACCCTACGAGAGAAGCTCCATGACTTAGATCCAAAAGTTACATAATTATTTGTGTAGGGATGGAAGGATTGAAAAAATTCCCTTTTTAGTAGGAATGTGATTATCAACGAGAATCACATCTCTAAGGTCACAAGACTGTCTATGGAGGGCTTGATGTTCTATAGAGATTAAAAAAATATACTTACAATGTCATTAATAAATTCCCCCAAATCAAGAAGGAAAGAGAGGACTTGGTTAGGGTTTGAAAGAGTAGCTATGCCATTGTGAAGACAAAGGTAGTTTGGAGGGAGATTCCAAATGTAACAATGAATTATATTACTTTGGATAGTCATTTTAGTAGGGATGTCATCCACCATTTCATTCTTCCCAATTACTTTAGACACCAAGTGAGGGTTTCATTCTTGTTTTTGTTGTTTTCTTCTCTTAATCCATCATTAAGGAGCACTGGAAAAATCATGAAAAGAATCTTATTTTACATGAAGGCCTTCTTATTTTGATTTTTTATCATTTTAAATCCTTTCATGCCCCCTCCAACATTATCTTTATTTTAGAAGAAGAGGATATGAGAATTAATTTCTCTAAAGAGGAAGACTAGGATACGTAGGTGGAGGAGGAGGAGCATACCCCTCCCAAAAAGTATAAAATGACAACAAAAGCCAATGCCAAATCTATGACAGGGGGTAAAAGTAAGTGGATGGGAAAGAAAAACTCTATTTGTCTCATTTTTAGTTCTAGTAAGTTGAAGGGAAGAGGAAAGTCCATTACCTCATACCCTATTGATGAAATATGTGGAGGCAAAGAGAGGAAGGATATTGTTGGAAAATACATAGAGAAAGCTATGCCTATGGAAGACCCTCTTGGTGGGTCTGGGAAATTCATTTATGTTTCCCTTTGCCTTATTCATGTTAGACATGGGGCCAAAGTTAGGAAGAATGTTGTTGGGAAAGATGAAGGGAAAGTTATGGCTACAAAAGACTATCCTTGTGGGTTCAAGAAGAAATTAATGAATCTTACCCTGCTCCAAGATTATCTCTCATCTCTCATCGCATTACAAATTATGAAGAAAAACATAGTTCCCAGGTGGGGTTGAATGTTGTCTTTCATCATCTGAAGCCTCATCGGGAATATTTAACTAAGGTATGTCTACAGATCCCGCAAATAATTTTTTAAATATTTTCAAAGGGATTTTCCATGAAATTAAAGAAATACAAACCAAACAAATGGCCATGAATAGAAAAATCAAAGTGATGGAGGAAAGTGGTAACACTAACAGGTAGTGCTCTTATATTAAGTAATTGTAGATGGAGGATGAGAAAATTTATGTGGTTGATTATCTCAATATGATTGTGTAGGCCATTGAGAAGCTAAAGAAGGCATTTGAGGAAAACCAAAAATATACCAGGTGCACTCTAAACTACTATGAATCTCAGCCACAAGGCTATAAAGAATATTGTAGATAGTATGAACACAATGGTGGGAACTATAGAGAAGGCTCATCAAGATAAACTAATTTTGGACCTAGATCTGGATAAAGACAAAGGATCAGAGGAGTCGTCTAGGCCAGGCAAGAGAACCATAGACAACTTGAAGAGAAATGATGATAAAAAACCTTAAGACTTGCAAGAGCTAAAGAAGATGGCATTGTATATGAACCAACTTGACGCTAAGGTTGTTGACACCTTGAATAATCTAGCTTAGTTTTGTTCTATCTTTTTGTTTTTTGTTGTGTGGTAGGCTTGTTTTTCTTGTTTTGTTTTTTTTGCCATCTTAAATGTTTATGTTTTGTGAAGTTGGTATGGTTATAGTTGGGGTTGTTCATTGTGAACTATGACTTTGGTTTTTCTATGCATTGTTACATCTGGTTTTGATAACTTTTTAATGGTATTCTGTTCCCTTCAAAACCTATTTTTACTGTAGTAAAAAAACTGTTCTTGTATGCTCCATTTTGTATATTCATAAAAATGAATGAAGTTTGATTAGAAACTATTCCTATGTAAGAGAGTGTGTTCTTTTGTATTTTTTTTAAAAATCTATTGTAGAATTGCAGTAATAGTACTTTTACAACTTGTAGGACAACACATAAACATAACAAGTATTCATTATCCAACCTCACAAATCAATATTACAAGCATTATGTTCTCAATAGGTAACATAATCAAATGATGTGAACCTTGTATCAAATGACCATACTATTATTACTACCCACGAGATTTTTCCTTCGTGTGAAGGGACTTATAATTTGAATTCTGCTTCTTTTTATTACCTTTTTATAAGAGAGTGATAACATTTTGATTAGCAAGAGTACAATGTATGTGTCATATAGATCCACCTTATTCATCTCAATAATGAGTAGATCTAAATTGTTAAAATACTATCTAGTGATGACCTTAAAGTCACTTTATTGATCAAGAAAACTAAAAAAAATGTAAAAAAAATAAAAATCAAATCAAATATATTTTTCCCACTTTACACAGTTTTAAAAAATATTTTAATAGTATTTCACTCTTCTAATACTTACAACTGAATTATAATTTAAAATACCTTTGTGTTTTTTACGGTCCAACACTACCGAAATATTAATTTTTAATGGTGATTATATTGAATTCTTTGTACGATAATCATTTTAAAATTGTTTTATTATATGTAGAAGATAACACTGAATCGGAGGTAGAAGATAATGCTGAATGGGATGAACAATTCGAATTAGTTTTTGTAATCTTTAATCCATTTCTGAACGATCATTATCTCTTTTTGTCGTTGCTCTTTCAACCAGGCTGGATCGTCAATTGAACTTTGAACAATGTCTTGACAATGCGTTCCTGCGTGACATTCAATTATTAAGATAATATTCGTTCTGTTCGATTGTGGGGAGAAGTATAAACTGCACTCTGAAGCAACTTACCTTCTTCGGTGGTAAAAGCTACTATGCTTTGAGAAATATTCGCCAGCACACTGAAATTTCATTCCCATCATGCCCAATTAACTAAACTAGCAACAACGTAGAATATACTACAATGATTAATGGAGATGAAATCTAAGCAGAAGATTCACTTACCCTCCAGCACTCCATGGAACTCTTAACCCATTGGAGAAAATGATATTGCTTCCAAAATCTTTCAGCACTCTTCCAATGTCCTGCTTATAACCAAGGCAATCTCAATAAAAATCCATCGCAAACCAAAATGTTTTGTCTGTTCAACTGGAACAACTTTTTATTTTATCAAATTAGGTAGTAAATTATAGTTTGCATACGTGTCCTCCAAATTCTGTTGTAGCCCAGTGCTCGCGTGGCACGACTCCGTATTTGAGGTAGCAATCCCTGGAATAGTTCTGGATATCAAAAGAGTAGGGCGGAAACATTGTGGTACCAGCAGGATCGGTCCACGGAAACACCATTTCAGTGCAAGTCTGCGAATCAACTAATTTGTTAGTTGGGCAGCCTAATTTCATTTCGCTAAAAATAGTAATAATAGATTTCTCAGAAACCTGCCATTGCCATCCAGATATTGAGCTCCGATCAGTATAATTGGCTGGACTCAAATCCCAGCATGTGTTCGAGTAATTTGCTGCATACGCTATTCTGGTAATAGTGTCCGCATTTCCTGGGAGGCTGTCGATGGCTTCGCAAATCTACAGAAAGACGAGGTAGAATAAAGTTAATGAGCAACAAGATTGGTATAGCGTAAAGGTTTCAGTATCGTAGTTACTCTTTTGACTTCTTTAAAATCGTATTGTGCTGCGGCCTCGTACATTGATGCAAGCAAATCGTACAGACCGCCCGTGTCCGTAATATTCCTGAAACAGGAATACCCAGTAAGAAAATTTTGATTACCTCTATGATTAATGTAAGGCATGAAGAATACGGTGTTGTTACTTACTGACAAGTGTTAAATAGTTTGCTCAGGTTTAGCAAGCCTTGAGGGCTAGACGCCATTTTGTCCATCATATCCCACGATTCATTAATTCTTCTGTAGCAGATCTCGCTTGCGTTCTGCGAGATAATCTCAAAAATCAAATATAATGACAATAAGGATGATAATAAGCTGAAAGAGATGAATGAACATACTCTGAAATCTTTGGTCACAACACTGTCATAACCAGAAGTAGGAACGATGCCGTCGAGGTAAAGGATAGGTGCAGATGACGCGAGGGCGCCAATTGTTATGTGCGGATACTTGAGCCGAAACCACGCGGCTAGCACTGCAACAATACCATTTCAATCATTGAATCCTACTTAATTTCACTAGAAGATACGTGATCGAATTCCTATTCAATACAGGATATGTGAACGAATTCCTACTTACTTCCACCATACGATCCACCAACGACTACAACTGGACAATTCTCAGCATTTAATGTTTTCTTCAAATAGACAATGACGGTCGCATAATCAGCCAAGGCCTGCGCAGATGTGAAATAACCCATTGTGCTTGCATTTGCATACGCTCCCTCTCTTCCCCCGAATGGCATTGACGTCCCGTAATAACGGTGCTACAGACATAACTTGCAACAATCAGCCCTAATAACTTACTTATCCAAGCAGGGCGTCTAAGAAAATGAACTGAACTTATTCAATTTGTTCTGTAATATAAAAGGCATGATCACGGAATTAAAGAGAAAGTGTAATAATACCTCTATGTACACCACAAGTGCTTTAAAGCTTGCAATCTGGTCTATCATTAAGTTACCATTGACGTCATTCGTAATGCTTTCTTCCTCGCCCAGCCATACAAATATGGGAGAATTATTTTGAGCGCCACCCCAGTTGGATTTGTGTACAAAATATCTTTGTGGAAAGGTTTGATAGCTCTCGGGCGTGTATCCAAAATGGTCCAGAACTTGGGTGTAGTTGTATTCCTCGTACGAAGCTTTGCCTATACTCGAAACATAAGAATTAGTTGCTCGAGAGCTCTTCAACTTCTCCAGAAAACCACCGCGCAGTCGATTCCTCCAGAGAATCCCTGCACAACCTCCCTCCAGAAAGCAAGACATCGCAAGAAGAATTGTACAAACCAATCTAAAACTCATTGGATGGAATTCCATTTCGAAACTATTCTGAGCCAAACTTTCAAAATTTCGATACGAACATATTTTTATTTCTGCGCAATTCAATCGAATATATACCAAATTTAATATTGCGAGAGATTAAGCAGCTGACGGTTGATGGTGAACTGGCCGGCAGAAGAGCCGGTTTTGAGTCCCACATCGTGGCATTTTACTTCTAAGCTTTATCGATAATAACCAAACAGTTTCCTTATATAATACTGAATCGAAGAAAAATGATGTAGAAAATCCTGAAATGGGAAATGTTAAATGGAAGGGCAATCATGAACTTGTGCTTCTGTAGTTGTCTCGGTCGCGAGCTGACTGCAACGTTTATGCAGCATATGGACGAAAATTCATATTTCTATAGGCCCGGTCACTGGTTTTGCGGATCTTTGAACATTTATTTATTTTATGATATTGATTGGAAAAATATTATTAGCAAACAAGAAAGGAATCGTAACGAGAATCTGAATACATATAGAAGACAAATATATATATTAAAATTTAATATTTTATAAAACATAAAATTATTTTCCAAGTATTTGAAAAACAATTTAACTATTAAAAAGAGATTGATTCAAAAGCTAAATGTAATAATATTAAAAAAGATTTAAGATATTATTATATCATAAAAGTGGAAGATAAAATTAAGTAAAAATAAATCAACAAATGATTTGAATAAGTCAGTTTTATTTAAGAAGAAAAAATTATGGATAAAAATATAAAATTATATCTAGCTAAAAATTGTTAACATGTAAAAATTAAATATTACATATAATATTACAATTAAAAACTAAATTAATAATTAAATTAAAAATATTTAATATGTTAAGGTTGAGATGTTAATGCAAATCATATGCAAGTGTATTTTTGTAGAACTCAACACTACTTCACATGTTCATTTGTCAAATTCTTCCATTATTAAAATGAATCTGAGCCTACAACGTGTATGAAATATTTACCTACTCGAAACATACATTTCTCCTATTGAAACAAATTGCCATCATTGAAACAACATAGACCCATTACATTTTTGGAATCATCCCAATGAACAATACAATCTGCAACGATTATGGTAGTACCTACTCTTCATATATCACCCCATCCAATAAACCCTAAGGTATGACACTTTCTTCCATGTACAAGATTACATATCTTCAATTGACACCTGCTATACATGTAGAGATAAGGAAAGTTCCCAAATAGCCATCATGTTTTCGGAATCATGTTTAGCAAAGCCATTATTTGTATGGAACTTAGTCCTTTACAAACACCATGCTCATCTCTTATCACCATGCCACATCCACCTATCATCAAGTTCCCTTTGGAGGCTCCATCGAAGTTAACCTTCATCCACCCACTAGGAGGGCAATCTCATCTAGCTTCATTTCTCAAGGAGTCTTTCTTGTACTTATTCCTATTACATTTAATCTTCTAGTTATCAAAGAAAATAATGTCCCCCATATTAGAAGGTTCAATCATTTTCCCTTTCAAATAAAGATTCTCTAGCATAGCGCATTTGATCTTGTGAAAGACCACCTTTTCATTGGAGACCTTATTTGTGAAGACTCTGTCATTTCTTTCTTTCCAAACCCCCCAGCAAATATACGGTAAAATAAATTTCTAGACATTGATCTTAGTTTCATTCTTTGAGTGAGGTATCCAAGACGTAAAAATCTCTATAAATCCTTTGGAAAGATCCATTCCACATTAAGAAGTTTTAACCATTTTCCCCAAATCTTCCGAACATAAGGGAAATGGATGGTCATATTATTACCAGTCTCCTCATCTTGTTTGCATGAGTAACATATCTTAGCCATAGTCAATCCTCTTCTTCTCAAGTTATCAATAGTTGGAACCTTATTTTGGAGCATAATCCAAAAGAAAATATTGAATTTCAGAGTAAGGCCTTTAATCCATGCTTTAGCCCAGCAAGGATCAGTTTGATTCTCAAAATCTTGATGATACAAAGAAGAAAAAGATAAATTCTCATTACTATTATACTTCCAAATAAGGTTGTCCTCTTCCTCAATCAAAGTGAAAGAGTTCAGGATTTTATTAGGCTGCCCAAGAGACTGATCAATAATAGAGAAGTCAACCCATTGGTCTCTCTCCCAATAATTAACAACTTTAATACCAAACCTCGATTTGCATTGATCCTCAGAAACCTTTCATTCAGGGATCTCAGGGGTTATTAATCAGCCACACCTCATCCCAAAATTGTGTTGTCCTTCCATTCCCCACTTTCCATTTAACTCATTTTCTAATGATCTCCTTATTTCTAACAGTATTTCTCTGGATAAAGGATCCCCCAAGGATGGTGTCATTGCTAAGAAATCTTTGAAGAGTACGACTCTCCTTATTGTATTTATTCTCCCATATGGAGGTCCATACACCGTTCAAATTGTAGTATCTCCAAGTCATCTTGGCATGAAGATGGTCATTTAGGCTCCTTATTCTATGTAGTCATAAACCCTCTTTATTCACTGGTCTGCACACTTTCTCCCAAGCAATAAGAGCTATCCTTTTATTTTTTTCCATCCTAGTCCACAGAAAGGTTTTCTGGATTTTTTCAGTAGCCTCTCCATACTTTCTAGGAATTTGGTAAATTCTAAGAGCATAAAGATATAAAATTTGAAGAGTAGATCTAAGAATCTGAATCTTACCTTCTTGACTCAACAACATACCCTTCCATCCAGTCAATTTACTATAAAATCTATGCACCAGCGATCTCCAAAAAGGATCAGGAGGCTCCAAGGAAAGAGGAAGTCCCATGCAAGTACTACGTAGAGACTCCATCTCACACCCCAGAATATTCTTTATTCTCATTTATCTTTTTCAGGGACATTGAAGAAGAACACTAAGATTTTCTCCCAGTTAAGGAGTTGTCTCGATGTTGACCCATAGCTATTCAAGGCCTTCTTAATATTATTATCATTTTCTACTAAAGCCTCCCCCATAACAACATAATCATCCACAAATTGCTGGTGTGAACATACTTGAATAGTCGAGGAAGGATTCAGACCCTTAAAATCCATTTCTAGGCCATTCTCTCAATATATCTTCCCAAGAATTCAGCCATAATAACAAAGAGGATAGGAGATAAGGGGTCACCCTACCTCAGTCCTGTGGAGGATTTAAAATAAGGGGTAGGAGAGCCATTAATGAGAACAAAAAAAGTAGCTGATGAGATAAGATGATAAATAAGATCTATACTTTTGTGATTGAAACCAAAGGCCTTGAGCACCTTCTTCAGAATATCCGAGTCAACCCTATCATAGGTTTTAGATAAGTCCAATTTCAAGAAGAAGATCTCCTTTTTGGACATAACCAGAGAATGCACATTTTCATGAACAGAGATAATGAAATCTATAATCTTCCTTCCTGGGACAAAACCATTATGCTGCTAGGATATAAGAGAAGGCAAAATAGAGAGAATCTTAGTAGTCATCACTTTAGAAATGATCTTATAAGATGTATTACATAAGATTATCAGTTTGAATTGGTCCATTTTGTTAGCCAGTTGTTTTTTGGGGATGAGAAAAATAAAAGTACCATTCAGTTCTTTCATGATTTTTCTAACCCAAAGAATTCCTTCAATGTACTAGTAACATTCTTTTCAATTATAAACTAAAACTTATGGAAGAAAAATAGGGGAAACCCATCTAGGCTAGGGGCGTTGTCCCCATCAAAAGAAAAGACAACCCTCTTAATCAATCTCTTGGAAGACTGGTATAGTTCTTATGGGTAATTAGCTAATGGAGGTTATGAAGGACATCATTTTGGAAGCTACTGGTATGAGCATGGAAAGGTTAAAATTTAACAGAGATAGGAGTATCTCTAATAAAGCTCCCAAGAAGTTCCATGTAACGGAGTAAGAAAAGATGTGGTTGGTGAAAAAGGATACCTCCTACTACAACCCTAAGCATATTTCTTGGTCATGGAGGTCTGTGTTATAGGCTGTCATCAACTATATCATGCTCGATGATAGATTTACTAGAGCATATAGACACCATTTTATGTTGTTAAATCATTTTAAACAAAATGTGAAAGTTAGTCTACCTTTTTATTTGTTGTGTTCATTGGATTCTGCCATTGTTAGTCTTCAGAAGGACCTGAAAGGGAACCATGCCTCACATCAGAGCCTCATGCTTCTGGTGTATGGCCTTATCAAAACAAAAAAATTGGAAAAACCATTTTTAAAGGGTTACACCAAGGATGATGATGAAACATAAGGTGACAAGGAAGATAATATGTATGTTGAGGAAACAAAGGATGATGAGGAGGAGCTCTCTTGGGCCATTTCCTCAAAGAAGGCTAAGTTTAAAGGCTCTTCCTATAAGAAAAAATAGATGTGGGCATCTGTGGAGGAGTCTGACACTGAAAAGGGCATTGAAGATGAGGAGTATGAAGGGGAAACAAGGTTAGAAAAGAAAAAGAGGTGAGCTCACTGACAACAAGAAAAATAAAAATAAAAAAGGGTGAAAAGCACCAGCAAGATGAAAATTATTCTATCATCGAAGGATTACGAGAATATGGAGCAAGAGAAGAGTATAGGAGAAAATATTGGGGAGTAGAAAGGGGAAGAAGGTAGGATGGAGGCGGACATTAGTAATCTGGGTGAAGGACAAATTTCTCCAGAGAAGGAGAAAGATAATCTACAAATTTTCTACCAGGTTATGTATGAGATGTGGATAGTATTAAAAAAGGCATTATAGGAATCAAGGCTAAATAGAGTACTGCAAATGAGGACACTGTAAAGGAAAAAAGTGAGGTAAATGATATGACTAAAGATAAGAGCATCTTGGTGGATTTTACCTGAATACTGGGTAAAATGATGGATGATATTAGAAATATTAAAAAGAAAATGCGGGTGATGGGATGTGAGGTTAACCTTATTAAGAAGACCATTTTTGTGGATAAACCAGTTGTAAAGTGCCTCGATGAAATGAAGGATGTGGTCGGTAGGGAGGAGGCTTATGCTAAATTGGTTGACAAGGTCTGCAAGATGAAAAAAATACTAAAAGAGAAAGAGGACAAGGCTATTGATGGTGATTTCAAGGGCAAGATCCAAACGCTGTATAACAAAGTGGATAAATTAGAAGACTCCATGAGAAAAATTAGTGAGAAATTCCTTTTTAGTCTTGGAGCCTACACTGAACATGCTAAGATCTGGTTGACAAGATGGAGTAGGAAAAGGGAAAAAAATAGGTTAAGTATCTAAAGGAAACTATGGGACCGAGAAAACGTACATGAGAAAGCATAAGAAAGACTGGTACCAAAGAGGACAGGGAGCTGGAAGAGCTCAAGAACTCAGCTAGGTAGATGCAACTTATGGTGATCCAGGCTCAAGACCTAATGAAATGCATTTAGTTGTCCTTTTTCCTATTATCATGTCTTTTTATTATCCTCGTCTATGTTTTTTAGTTGTAGCCTACTATATTATGGATGTTAACTTTTGTGTTTTGGCTTCTATTCCTCGATGTTGCGACATAGTTTCTATAAAACTTTATTGCTATATTTTTTACTCTTTTTTATAGGTTTCAGGTCATTGTAAAAGATATTTTTACTTAATCAGAACAATGGTCAATCTCTCTTTTCTCAAATGTTACATGTCAATCTATCAATTAGGAGAATTTATTATTATTATTATTAACACACCTTTGGATAGAAAACATAGAATAGCCAAGATCATTGGTTGCTCCATTGGTGAATTTCTTGCTACTTACCTAGGCCTCCCTCTAGGTGTTAAGCTGATTTTTTTTTTTTAGTTAAATATTGTAGATAGATTCAACATAAAACTTACTAGTTGGAAAGCTTTTGTTTTGAGTCAAACTGAAAAAATTCAACTCCTACAAGCCTCTTTGTAAAGTCTTTTGATCTATGCTTTGAGTCTTTTCAAAATTCCTTCTAAATTTGTTGATATTATTGAAAAAATCAAGAGGAATTTCCTTTGGTCTGGTGTCGACGATAGAAAAATACTGGCTTTGGTTACTTGGGATAAAGTGTACAAATCTAAAAAATGGTGAGGCTTGGGGATTTGTATGATTCGGGTGGTTAATAATGCCTTGTTAGCCAAACAAATCTGGTGAGTCTCTGGTGAGCAGAAGGAATAGATCCAAATCAGTCATAAGAAGTATCTATTCCCTTTCACCCATATTTATGATGTTTTGAAGTTAGAAGTAAGGATTAATGGCTTGGCTATTTGAAATGGTATCTAGCAAGCTAAAAATAGGACTCTCATTGGGGTGAAGTGGATGTTGGGTAATGGTTACAAAATTAAGTTTTGATAATATTGTTGGCTTAAGAGATCTTTTCTAGTCTTCTAACTATAATATTCAACCTCTCATTGAGGAGTGTATCTGGAGATTTGGTAAATGGGTTACTAATTATTGGAGGAATCAGTCATTGGTTGATCTAGCACTTGTGGATGTTTGCCTCAAACCTTTGATGCCGGATCTCAATGTGTGGAGACTTGAGCTGTTGATGGAGGATGCTTCAATTTGGGATGCTCATCCCTCTGGGTCCTACACTATTTCCTTGGCCTCGAATCTTCTTCTAGATCATTCAGATCCTCCCCTATTCTGGACTAAGGTTTGGGATAAGAGGTTAATTCCTAAAATTACCATCTTTTATTGGCTAGTTTTGCAGAATAAGATTTTTACTCTGGATAATATTCAAAAGAGAGGGATAATATTGGTTAATCATTGTTTCCTTTGTTTGAAGGAGGAGGAAACTATCTTCCATTTAGGCGTTTCCTGTCCTTTCTTGTGGGAAGTTTGGAATATTTTTCTGAGCATTTGGAACCAATGTTGGGTTTTCCCTGACTGCATGCAGGATATTTTTATTCAATGGAGAAATGCGGATGTGAAAATTGATATAAACCTTTGGAATATTATTGCTACTCGTGTTATTTGGAAATTTTTGAGAGAATGTAATGATAGGGTTTTCAAAAATAATTATTTGCCTCCTTTCGTGGTTGTGGAGAAAATCAAAAGAAGTATTGAAGAGAATTGTGTTTCTATGATGGGTGAGAAGCAGGATTTCTATGCTGGAAAGAACATTAACAAAGTTACTATTATACACTGAATTTGCACCTCTGATCTCAAGCTCTCATAGTCTTGATAATCCAGTATAACATGGGAATCATCTCAAGGTTGTGGTACCTTTTGCTAACCGAGATGAGACCTCCAGATTCTAGGCTAGTTCCTCTTGGATAATCACCCTAATTTTCTCTTACACAGGAAATGTAAACTTTGAGGGAAAATGGATAGAAGGAGTACATGAAAGGAAATGACTGAAAGCAAATCTACTTACTAGGTGATGCACCAAACTTGTGTTTGGATCTCAGTACAGAGGAATGAAACCAATGAAGGAATCAGGTCCAAGAGATTACAACTTACTGAATAGGCTTGCATAAGTATTTCATAGGAGGGTGTGAACAGTGGACTCAACCTATGACCTACAAACAAACATCCTTTTCTACAACTAGGTGTAGGAATGAGACAAGGCTGCTAGGGGTTGTAGTATACCCACAAAATACCTAAATTAGATCAGACACAGGAAACACACAAAATTGCAGAAAGCAAGAGGAATCAGGAAATCTGAGATATCATTGAAATCATTCATAAACTTTGATTCAATAAGAGATAATCCAGACATGAAGGCATGAGGACAATGAAAATGTCACGAAATGCTTTGCAATATTTGAATTCATCAATGAAAACTTACAAGATGTGGGAAAATAGAGAGCAAAAATGCTACAGATAGTTCTCCAAGGAAAGACTTTCCCTTTCTACAAAATGTCAATTCTGAGCACTACTAGCTCCAAAAGACAATATATACACCACTCACTGCACGCAGGCAGGAGTCAAAATATCTAAATTAGGGCTACAAAGGTTTACAATAAAATATCCAACCCTAATACAATCCAATCTAGCCATAAATGTACACGAAAATATCCCAGTAGATCAGATATCTTTCTTGCATGTCCATCCCTAAAATGATCAACCTGTCAACAAAAAACTTCATCTAACAACCTCCCTGCAAGCTGGACTTTGTCATGAATGTTCAAATCTGATTAGATCGTAGAAAGAACCCAAAAGGCAGCCTAAATCCTCTGCAAACATTCCCAGCCTTTGGAAACATTAATTCTCAGCTACCCATGCTTTGCAAACATCTCTGCAGAAGAAAGCCCGCCAAAGAAATCACTCCGCCCCTACCTTGAAAAGGTCATTGGTCACATGATCACATGCAGCTAGGAAGGCCCATGCGATCATGCGACAAGCTCTTTGAAACCAGCCGCTTGCCATAGCAATGGTTGCATGATCGCATGAGGCCGAAAGGCTTTCATGCGATCATGTGACAAGTCTTTTGAAATCTACCTCTGCCTATGCAAGACACCTGGGGCCCGCAAAACATAACACCTGTCAAACCCCTGCCACGTGGCCCAACCAGAGCCGACCACGTGGCTAGACCCACCACCACACCACTTTGAAAAAAGTTAGTGGTCGCATGATCGCATGAGCCGAAAGGTCTTCATGCGATCATGCAACAACCCATAGAAAATCCACCTCCACTTTGACAAATGCTCGAGCTTAAGATGCACTGCAAAATTAACTCAACATTTACCTCAGGTTCCAACTTTATTTTAGTCATGGAATCATTTAATACCTTAGCTGACCCCAGTTAAGTCTAGCGAACGTTAGATCCCCCTTAGTCGCTGAGTCGCTAGATATATCTAACCCTGGGCCCACCTTGGGTTCATCCTCTCTGCAGTCGCAAAGTCACGCAATCTTTTTCTTAACCTCAGGCTTAATTGGTGACCATGTGAAACCCTTCAACCGTGCAACCACACTCTCATTTTACCAACCTTGGGCCCACTTATGCCACATGTCACTCCCCCACTCATCCCGACTGCTACCCCAGCAAACACCTCAGCAACCCTGGCATAGGACCCACCGCAACCTACAGATTCCCATCTGATGGTTGTCGCATGATCGCATGGGATCGAAAGATCCCATGAGATCATACGACCACTGTCAGATCTCCTCGCACTTGCACCAATGTAGAAACCGTGGGCCCCACTTACTGTCTGTTGCATGATCTCATACGGTTAATAGGTCGCATGCGATCATGCGATTGACCATGTGATGCTGACTGCTGGAACCGTGAACCGTGAACCACTGCTACCGAAACCGCTGACGATTTGTCGCATGGTCACATGGGCTCGGAAGAGCCCATGTGATTATGCGATAAATTGCATGATGTTAGTCATCGACTGGCACCAAAGATTGACCGCCGATCAGAGATACCACATCAACGGTTGTCATGTGATCTCATGGGATCAAAAGATCCCATACAATCATGCGACAGCCATCAGATCTTTCTACACTAGCACGGTCTTTGGCACTGGGACCCGCCTGTCGGAGTTGCGCGCTTAGGGCTAAAAACATAGAAGGTGTCAAAAACACAGAGGGTTTTCAAGCCAGGGTCGAAAGCACACCGAATTTTTAGAGCGGAGATTTCAAAAACACACTGAGTTTTGGACAAAAGGCAGAAACATCCCGAGCCTGCAGAGAGGAAGTCAAAAACACACTGGGTTTTCAAAACTTGACCAGAAAACACACCGGACTCTCGACACTTGAGCATTTCACTTGGAAAATAGGGCTGTGGCTGAAAATGGATGAGAGGGAAATTTTGGGCAACATTTTGGTGACCTCTGCGGGATGTCATCCTACTAGACATAGACCAATTGCCTTGATGTATCCATTGGGCATAGGAGTCATTTCTTTTGAGCACAAAAACTTGACAAGGATAAAAACTAAACTGGGGAGACAAACCTGTGCATGGGCACTTCTTGGAAAATAGGAAACTACTCTAGAAAATAGGGGAAAGAAAACAAGGAAACCTATCCTAACTTAAACTAACCAGTGCAGAGACCTGGTTAAACAAAGCCATTCGCTGGCATGTTGAAGTAGCTACCCTTCCTTAATAAGACATTTTGCACTGAACACATGAGGATAGCTATGAAGATAAGAGGCATACAAAGATTTGGCAAATGAGGATGCACTACCTCTGCAAAAATAGGATCAAGTTCACTCACCTCAAATGGATCATATGGAGGTGTCTCAGTGAACTCCTTCTGGGCCAAGTATCTGATGGGGCTGCCTCTTGAAAGTCTAAAGGTAGGACTTTCATTGCTAGTTTCTTCTTTATCTTTGTGGTTGCCCTCCATCATGGACAGCCATGTCAACTCATCGTCCATGGATAGGGGACTATCATCCTCTTCCTTTAAACCAGCCAAGAGCTCATTAAAGCTGTCAATGTCTTGAAGATTTGGAGTTGATTCCAAATCTTGCTCATACAGTAGCTCCTTGTGAAAAGGGCAATCCAAGACTAGGCCTTCTTCGATAGACATATGACCTTGAACCTTGACTCCAAGGAATAGTGGTTCAACATCCAATTTGTCACAAAAGGCTTCAAAGATATCCAAAAATTCATGCCCTTCCTCAAGGCTTTTGTCTTTGTCCTTTTCTTAGAAAGCCTCTCCCATGGCTTCATCATTTTGCTCCATAAAATAGGGCAGCTCACCCATCAAGGACATGGCATCCATTATAGAATCAACCTCCTGTTGATGATAGACATTTTGTTCTGATTGACTTTCAGCCATAGGCAATGGCATGGTCTCTTCTGCATAATCAAAAAAGGGAGGGAGCTCATCATACAAATCAGCCAAGAGCTCAAGTTGAGCATGAATGTCCACCTCCACACCTTGCTGCTCATTTTCACCATAGTCATCACTCTACACTGATACCTCATATTTCTTCTCCCCCTCATCACATGAAAGCTCATTCACCACAGGTCCTTGCTCAGACACTAGACTAGTGTCCTTGAAAAGATTTGGGATCTGACAGCTAGGAGGCAGAGTCCATTGGGCTATCCATATTACTTCATCATCCTGAGAAATCAGAGGGGCCTTTTGGGATGAAAATTTTTCTTGAACGGGCTGCTCTTGTAGAGTGGTGGGTTGCATCTCAAGCATAGGCTCTTGAACATAAGTTTTTGCCTTAAAACTTGGGATGTGAAAATGAGGGGAAGAGGGGGAAGACAAAGAAGGTATAGCAGCTTTAAAGCTTGGAAATGAATGCTTAGCGGGCTCCACATGTGTAAGCTCTCGAGACAAATGGGCCCTCCAGCTTGGAATTTTAGGCCTAGGAGCCTCTTGTTGAGCGATCAGTGATCTCAACCTTGCTGTCTCAAAGTCATCCTGGCATCTAATCTCTTCTTGAAACTCTCTTGCTTGTTGCTCATCAACAAGAGTCTCTATCGCTTGGTAAGGAATGAACCCTTGCTCATAATTTTGAGCCTCCATCTCTTGGTAGGGAGCTAACTCCTCTTCATAATAACTTTGAGCCTCCTGCTCTCTCTGCTCCCTGAGCTCAGTCACTTGCTTAACTATATTAAGCAACAGACTCTTTGCCTCCTGCATCTCCTTGAAGTTTGAGCTCAGAGTCTGCATTTGCTAATGAATAGGCTGAGAAGCATGATGGGAAAGTTGGCCTTTCATTTTCTATTGTGCCTCTTGTGCCCATGATCCATCTTGCCTAAGAGCTCTCTCATAACTTTGCATAAGGGAAAACTCATTTGGGGCATACTAGATATACTGATACCCTTGAGAAGTATAATAGCTTGGGGTAAAAGGAGGCTTTGGGTGGCTCTGGTAAGGCTGAAAACTAGCTGGTTGAGCATTATTCTCACAATAGGGTGGTGAGTAACCTGACTGTCCATAGAAACTTGACATGTCTACTCATGCAATCAGCTGGAACTTGAATATGAAGATTGAAAACATACCAGCATCTGATCTTTGAAACCAGTAGACCCTCTTGAGTCACCAGATATGCAGCAAAATGACCTCTTCTGGGCCTGTATCATGCTACTAGCATATCAAAGATAGCATACCTTGAACATAAATCTGAACTTCAGTGCCACCAGGCGTGCTAGAAATGTTATACATTAGCACCAAGGTGGGGAATCTTTGAGCTTAAGTCTATACTGATAGGCTTTGTGTACTAAATTTCTCTGATCCTTTTGCAGATGAACCAATAGGAACACCTTTGAACTTTACTCTGATCTTCACTGTGGTCCCACCCGGCATGCCAAAAATGTTATACACTAAATTTGCACCTCTGATCTCAAGCTCTCGTAGTCTTGATAATCCAGTATAACATGGGAATCATCTCAAGGTTGTGGGACCTTTTGCTAACTGAGATGAGACCTCCAGATTATAGGCTGGTTCCTCTTAGATAATCACCCTGATTTGCTCTTAGATAGGAAATGTAAACTTTGAGGGAAAAGGGATAGAACGAGTACATGAAAGGAAATGACTGAAAGAAAATCTACCTACTAGGTGATGCACCGAACTTGGGTTTGGATCTCAGTACAGAGGAATGAAACCAATGAAGGAATCAGGTCCAAGAGATTACAACTTATTGAATAGGCTTGCATAAGTATTTCATAGGAGGGTATGAATAGGGAACTCAACCTATGACCTGCAAACAAACATCCTTTTCTGCAACTAGGTGTAGGAATGAGACAAGGCTGCTAGGGGCTATAGTATACCCACAAAACACCTAAATTAGATCAGACACAGGAGACACACAAAATTGTAGAAAGCAAGAGGAATCAGGAAACCTGAGATATCATTGAAATCATTCATAAACTTTGATTCAATAAGAGATAATCCAGACATGAAGGCATGAGGACAACGAAAATGTCACGGAATGCTTTGCAATATTTGAATTCATCAATGAAAACTTACAAGATGTGGGAAACCAGAGAGCAAAAATGCTATAGATAGTTCTCCAAGGAAAGACTTTCCTTTTTTACAAAATGTCAATTCTAAGCACTACTGGCTCCAAAAAACAATATATACACCACTCACTGCACACAGGCAGGAGTCAATCTATCTCAATTAGGGCTATAGAGGTTTACAATAAAATATCCAACCCTAATGCAATCCAATCTGGCCATAAATGTACACAAAAATATCCCAATAGATCAGATATCTTTCCTGCGTGTCCATCCCTGAATTGATCAACTTGTCGATAAAAAACTTCATCTAATAACCTCCCTGCAAGCTGGACTCTATCATGAATGTTCAAATCTGATCAGATTGTAGACAAGACCCAAAAGGTAGCCTAAATCCTCTACAAACATTCCTAGCCTTTGAAAACATTAATTCTCAGCTACCCGCACTTTGCAAACATCTCTGTAGAAGAAAGCCCGCCAAAGCAATCACGTCACCCTTGCCTTGAAAAGGTCACTGGTCACATGATTGCATACAGCTAGGAAGGCCCATGCGATCATGCGACAAGCTCTTTGAAACTAGCCACTTGCCATAGCAATGGTCACATGATTGGATGAGGCCGAAAGGCTTTCATACGATCATGTGACAAGTCTTTCAAAATCTGCCTCTACCCGCGTAAGACACCTAGGGCCCACAAAACATAACACCTATCAAACCCCTGCCACATGGCCCAACTGGAGCTAACCACACGGCTAGACCCACAACCACACCTCTTTGAAAAAAGTCAGCGGTCACATGATCGCATGAGCCGAAAGGCCTTCATGCGATCATGCGACAACCCGTAGAAAATCCATCTCCGCTTTGACAAATGCTCTGGCTTAAGATGCACTGCAAAATTAACTTGACATTTACCTCAGGTTCCAACTTTCTTTCAGTCATAGAATCATTTAATACTTTAGCTAACCCCGGTTAAGTCTAGCAAACATGAGATCCCCCTTAGTCACTGAGTCACTAGATATATCTAACCCTGGGCCCACCTTGGGTTCATCCTCTCTGCAGTCAAAAAGTCATGCAATCTTTTCTTAACCTCAGGCTCACTTGGCGACCATGCGAAACCCTTCAACCGCGGAACCGTACTCTCATTTTACCAACCCTGGGCCTAGTTATGCCACATGTCACTCCCCCACTCATCCCGACTTCTACCCCAGCAAACACCTTGGCAACCCTGGCATAGGCCCCACCGCAACCTACAGATTCCCATCTAACGGTTGTCGCATGATCGCATGGGATCGGAAGATCCCATGAGATCATACGACCACCATCGGATCTGCTCGCACTTGCACCAATGTAGAAAGCTCGGGCCCCACTTATTGTCTATCGCATGATCTCATACAGTTAATAGGTTGCATGCGATCATGTGACCGACCATGTGATGCTGACTGCTAGAACCGTGAACCACCGCTACCGAAACCGCTGATGGTTTGTCACATGGTTGCATGGGCTCGAAAGAGCCCATGTGATCATGCGACAAACTACATGATGTTAATCACCAACCGCCACTGAAGATTGATCGTTGATCGGAGATACCGCATCAATGGTTGTCGCGTGATCTCATGGGATCGGAAGATCCCATGAGATCATGTGACAGCTGTGAGATCTTGCTACACTGGGATGGTCTTTGGCACTGGGACCCGCTTGTGGCTGAAAACATAGAAGCTGTTGAAAACACAGAGGGTTTTTGAGCCAGGGTCGAAAAAACACCAAATTTTCAGAGTGGAGAGGTTGGAAACACATTGGGTTTTTGACAAAAGGCAGAAACATCCCGAGCCTGTAGAGAGGAAGTTGAAAACACACTGGGTTTTTGACACTTGAGCAGAAAACACACTGAACTCTTGACACTTGAGCATTTCACTTGGAAAATAGGGCTATAGCTGAAAATGGATGAGAGGGAAATTTTGGGCAACAGTTACCAAAGCCTCTAAGTCTTTGTAGGAGAATTCTATTTGGTTCTCTCCCCTCAAAGGTTGGATTAAAGTTGATTTCAATGGGGCCTCTAAGGGAAACCTGGGTGTTGTTGGGTGTGGTGTGATTATTAGGGATGATGATGTGAACTATCATGTTGTTGTGTCCTTCCCTATAGGTATTCAGTCTAACCACATGGACGAAGTGAAAAGCCTTCTCCAGACCTTAAAACTTATTGATTTATCGAAGTATAATAAAGTGTGGATTGAGGGTGATTCTATGAATATTTTAGATTACATCAAGGGAAAATCTAAACTATCATGAACAATTAAAGCCTTTATTAAAGATGCTCTTGAAATCATTAATACTTCTCATGATGTATTGATCTCACATGTTCATCATGAGGCTAATGGGATGGTTGATACTGTGGCTAACTTGGCTCTCAAATCAGAGGCTATCATGACTTGGCATGGCGGTAGTAATCTTAATAATGATTTGAAAGCTAAGGTGGAGTATGATAAGAATCATAGTTAGAGGGCTGATTTGGCTTATCTTCATAGTAATAATACCATCACATCTTTTAATTAAGGTTTTTAATATCATTATGGAAAGTTTCAGCTTTCCCAAGACTGAGAGGAGAAGACACGAGATCATTAGAGTGGTGATAGGTTTTTCCTTTGTCATTGTTTTTATTTTTTGTATGTTTTTTTTTCTTTTGGAAATCCTTTCTTATTTGAAGGCATCACAGCTAGTACAGGTAGGGTGCTAAATCATCAGGAACCCAAGAACTATAAGAAATGCAAGGATGAGAAGGAGGTCTGGGATAAGATGTGTAAAGGTGGGCTTACCCCTTTTATTGAAAGATTGTGTGGGTTTGATGAAGAGGTCACCCAAATATTTGATGATAGTTGGAAGGATGGAACTATGAATATTGTGGGAATGGTGGTCAAGATTAGTGAGGACCTCATTTTTTAAGTCTCGAGCTTAAGCATGAAAGGAATGAAATTTTACAGGGATAAGAAGATCTCCTACAGCTCCATTCATCATTTTCCCAAGGATGAAGAGGAAGAAAGAAATATGATCAAGGATTCTTGGGGGTGCTATTATGTCGAGATGTTCAAGAAAATATGGTCAAATATTATGTTGGCCATTAAGAAGTATATTACCCTCGATGGGAGGTACAAACGGGCCCATTCTTACCATTTTTTATTCTTTTTCATTTTACGTGTAAGGTTAGGGTTTTGTTTCCCTTCTATTTTCTTAGTTCTCTTCACCATAGCATTATAGGACATAAAAGGAAAGAGAGTAAGCATGTTCTTCATGAAGGGCTTACTCTTATTATTGTGGATCATGTCAAGAAGATTTATGCTCTCAGCCTGATTCCTCCTCAGATTCTAGATGGTGAGTCTACTAAGAGTTTGGAAAAAAGGAGGTAGGGATGATGTGTGCGAGGAGGATTTGACCTTAAAAAATTTGAAATTAGTGAAGAATAGTGGCGTGTGTTAGGCCATTTTTCCAGTCATAGCAAAATCTTATGACAATGGCCCATTTCCTTGCAAGTTTTCTTGAAGTGCCCTAAGCCCTATGTTCTCCAATGTTTCACCTTGCTCCAGTCCAAATTGCACATGCTGAATTGCAAAAATAGAAAGTTATTCAAATTCTAAGGTTTGCAAGAAAATAATTTGAAAATCTACCATACTGTCGAAAACCCACAGTGTTTCTGAAAATCCATGATGTTTTTGGTCTGTGTGAAAACCTTCATTATTTTCAAACTTATGCCTTCCCACTTTTGTGCGCTTATCTTTTGGCATCAAAAACTTTGTGTGTTTTTTACCTTGGTCTTAACTGCGCAAGTGCGATGGATGGTGGGACCGATCTTCTTGGCATTCAGGCAGATTAAAGTTCGGTTTAATCTTTTGGCTATCATTATAACATTAATGAAGCATTCTCAACCTCTAATGTAGCGGTATAGCGATAGCCATTGATTCTCATAGGGAAGGTAGGTGGGTCTGTTGACACGTGTGCACAGTTGGCACTATTTTATTCATCCATGTATTTGCACAATGGCTTGTTGTCAGTGGGACCTGGTTTTTAGATGTGTCAATTGGTCCTGATCCTGTTAGTGAATTGAAAAATGGTGTATAGTCTCATCGAGTGTGTCAGAGGCTTATGATCTTGTGATGGTCATTGATCTTCCTGCATGGGCCCGGTTGAAATTTCTTGGTGCTTTTGGCGGTTGTGATAAAGTATTTAGCGGTCCGACAAATTTCCTTCTTGTCGCTGGTTCGCATAATGATTTGGCGATGACATAAAGTATTTCGTGAATTGGTGAAAGTTCTTCGGTCACCAGTTCACCAGATAAAGCAGGGCCTGGTGTCAAAGATTAAAGATCTACGGTCGGCGTGTGATCGCAAGGAATATTCTTTCCCCTTGTGATCATGCGACAACCATCCGATCTTGCAGTGTTTAAAAGGGTTGAGGGGTGGTGGGTCCTGAGTCATGTGACTTGATGGATACAGCAAATGGTGGTGTGACATGTGGCATTAGGCAGGCCCAGGTGGGGTCTGAGGTTTGGCGGAGTGAATAAAGATCTGGCGATGCTGACAAAATTCAATGTCTTTGCATGTTCACACATAAAAAAGGTGATTTGCTAGTTTGTTTGGCGATTTGGCGAACGGTAGTCAGGAAGTCGCTAAATTATTTAGCGAAGGAGTGAAATGTTTCATGAATTAGCGAAGGTTCTTTATCGCCAACTTGCTAAGTTTGACTGGGACCACTTTTAAGGAAAGTCATAAGCCTGCGAAGGAAGATTGATCAAACGACTGCGATGTAAAGTTGGTAAAGGTTTTAATTTTGGCCGTCATTTCTCTATAGGTGCCAAAGAAATAACCATTGAGATTCAAATTTGAATTTATAAAGAGTTTCCAGTGACAGAGGGTACCATTTTTATGGAATTCAATGCAGAAACAACCCTATTTGGTGAGAAGCGATTGGTTTGCCATTTGCAGTGTGGTCCAGGATGTCTAGTGCTCATTTGCAAAGCTTGTACGTTGCAATTGTGGCTCAAGGCATGTTGCAGAACATCCTTTTGAGCCTGGTTTTGTGATCCTTTGTACTTGCAGAGAAGACTTTCATAATTAAGGATCAGTTCAGGATTTCCTCTTTCCTGGATTGGATGTGTTTCCTGCCCCTGAATTAAATTCATGATTGTTTCTAGTAGGTTGGGTGGTTTAAACCTTAACCCTAGTCATCCGTAGCTTGTTGCAAATTTCCAAGATGACTAGGGGTGTATAAGTTGTAGATTTTTTGAGTATGCAGAGGTTCCAATTCTTTTGGTTTTGGTCCCAGATTGTTGATAGTGAAAATTTGAACAAGGAGAGCTTGGATTTAGGGTTTGTTTCCTTTGTGCAGTTTGTCATTTGGCAATGTATTGATTTTGCAAGTCTTAGTGAGAATTATTTGGATTCCAATCTCATATTGGTGTATGTCTTTTTGTTTTGCTCTTGAGCTCATATATGTTGATTGCACAAAGTGGGTTAGCATATGGTAAACAAAGAGTATTTTGGGGTTATCTTTGAGTTCCTAACAAAGTTAGGATTAAAGTCTTTAAGGTAAGTACAGTGAGTTCATGGAAAGATAAGGATTTGATGTCCTGATACGTGAGTGAGGGGAGTAATAGGCAAATCACGTACTCTAAGTATATATATGTTTGAGTTAAGGTTTTGGGGTGATATAGGTTGTTAAGTGACTCTCTACCCTAGGATAAGGCACTGATCCATTCTTTGGAAGTAGTCCATCATCAGCAATCACACACACACAATTAAATGATAAACATTTCAATCAGATAGAAAAGGGTATAGTTATATATTATTGAGAGACTCCTTTGAAGAAGTGAGTCAAGGGTACACCCACCTGAGCATTGAGGCTCAAAGTGTAGGAGGATCTCCTTGATCCCTGTTAATTAGCCCTCTTCCTTGTAGACTTTAGAGTGGTGATAGAGTCAAAGTTTCATTATAGTTATCCATCAAAGTATAAATCTACAAGTTTTGAAGATCAAAGGGAATGACCAACAAAATGGCTACTCTGCTGGGGAGAACAATGAAAAAGAAAAATATCTGTTAGAATCTCTGGTTATGGTTATATTGTAAAGTCAAAATCTTTATTGACCAGATTGACCTGCCCATCCAAGCCATCAACAAGATAATGATCCTGCTGGTGAGAATCTAGAGAGGAAGGTTGTAAGTGTGTTCTTGTTTTCCTATTGTGTTACAAAGATTTTCCATCTAGGAGGGTGGTGACTCAAAGGTTAGAGCCAGTGCTGCATATTGATAAATCATGGATAAGAAGAGAAATACTAGGTCTTTTGTTAGAAATAATCCAGAGGTCACTTTGGAGCAACCACCTAGATAAGAAAAGAAGAGCTAGATTAAAAGGAATGGTAAGTCTACTAGTGCTCCCATGAAAGAACAAAGAAATGCTAGAGCCAGAGTACCACATGTATCCTCAAGTGAGGATGGTTCACAACATAGAGTTTCTAGATCAGATGGTGATCACTCTGAAGAGAGATTCTATGATACCCCTGAGGCTGCATTTCACAACAAAGGTCCATTGCTTGTAGGTCAGAATGAACAAAATAGAGATATGGGTTTAGAGGTTGACCTGGATCTTGATGAAGATCATTTTAGAAGAGAACCCATGAGACATAGGCAAGTTCACTTCCCATATCAAAATCTTCCTGATATGGATGTGTCATCTGGTTTTGATGACATTATGGTGGATCCTGATGACTTGAATGCACTAAGGTTGCAGTTGGCAGAGCAAGATGCCATACATAAAAGATTATAGGAGGAGAGAGAGGCTGAAAAGGTGAATGCTTTGATAGAGAGGCAGTCTCTTAGAAAAATAAATGAAATGAAGGAGAGAAACAAAATGCTTGCTTCTACTCCTAGAAATCTGCAGCATGATGTTTTTGGTGATCTTGATGCCTTGAGGAGTGAGCAAGAGCGCTTGCTTCAGGATCATGAATTTGATAGGGAGGGCCCTGTGATTAGACAAGTGCAAAGTTATGTCCCTTTGCCTAAAGATAAAGATGGGCATAGGATCACTAGACCTATTGTTATTATGAATGAGAAAGGAAAGTAAAAAATGGTGGGTGACCAAGCAAGCAAATTAGTGAAAATACCAGGGATCCCACCACCTGATTCAAATAAAGACACCAAAATGGAGAGAAGGAGAAAAGAAGATGAGGACCTTGCAAGAGAACTAGAGAGAGCTGAGGTTGACGCTTTCATTACAAAAAAGAAAAGGAAGATCCAATTTTTGAGGGCTTCTTCAGCTAATGCTCTTGGCCCATCTGCTACTAAACTAGGTATGCTATCTATGACTACTGCTATTCCACTTAGTAATGCTACTAGTTCATTTCCTTCTTCATCTGGTAGGATAGGTGCAGATCCTAGGCAGCAGTCAAATGCACAAATAAACATAGATGCTAATGTTGATCCTAGGGTTAACACTAGTTCGAGCTTTCAAAGAAGACCTATGCAACTAGAAGGCTATAGGCAAATAAGTTTTGATGGAATTCCTGGCTATCCAAATGCTTTTCCAAATGATATTAGAGATAAGGTACCTAAGTTTGCTGGTAATAATGCTATTAGATGTGAAGAGCATCTTAGGTTATTTGTTGATATGCTTAATGATTATGAGGTAGAGCATGAGGATGTAGTCATGAAACTATTTGTTCAATCTCTAATGGAGGATGCTAGAGATTAGTTTAAGAGGCTTCCTGATAGATGTATTGATACTTGGGACTCTTTTGAGAAATGTTTCAAAAAGAAATATGGTAATAGGCCTAATACTAGTTTCATGTTGAATAAATTCAACACCATAAGGAAAAATTAGAATGAGTCTGCAGCTGAATTCAACATGAGATTTTAGAAGGGTATGCATAAGTTGTTCTAAGTTATATGGTTAGATGACAATGTCTGTCTAACTACGTACTTCAATGCATTTGATGGGAAGATGGGATATTTATTGAGGGATAAAGAACCAAGAACCCTTAGGGATGCTTTTAGGATTGCTTTCAATATTGAGAACAACATGAAAATATCAGGAAAATTGGGTGGAAAGAGAGATGACCCAAAGTTGTTTGGGGACAAGAAATATAAGAAAGAAAATGATAATAATGTTGGATCTAGGAGGCAAGAAGAAGATAAGTTGGATAAGGTGCTTAATGCATTGAAGGATTTGAAGGCACCTACAAACAAGAACATCAGTGCTCCTACCAATGAAAGGCCTCAATTCAACAACAATTTTAATAAATAGAATAGACTGCAGAACTACCCCTACAACACCCAATGGAAGGATGCCAAGCCAATTATCCCTGCTGCAAGAGGAAATAATGACAGAGGTGTCCCTAACCCTTTGCATAAGGCTTCAATAAATGTCATGGAGAACATATCTTTGTGTGTTGCATGCCAGTCCCCTCATTCTGTAGAGCATTGTGTGGTTGCACAATCTATGGCTGCAAATCAAGATTGTGGCAATGAGGAGATAGAACAAGAAGAAGAACAAGATGATGCTAGATGCAACATGGTTTCTTCATATCTAGGATATGAAGATGATTCTGATTTGGATGAAGAGGTAGATGTAAATGTGAAGAGACATAATCAGGCCCTTTTTCATCAAGAGGTTTTTTCTGATGGTGAATGCATTGATTAGAAAACATGTAACATGAACTCTTCTCCCAAGCTAGTAAATTTGAGAAGGCCTTCTAGAGAAGAGATGGATAGGATTACTGGAGAAATGATTGCCCAGGTGCAAACTAGAGGCATGGTGGCAAGAAATACAAATGAGAAAGCTACAGGAATGTTTATAAAGAGTACCAACTCCGGAGAACCTAATGAGAACAAATCAAAGGTTGATCACATGGTGAAATTCAAGAATGTAAAAGGTAAGCATGGTAAGCCTAAGGGAGTTGGAATTGAAAAGGTCTCTAGTGAGATTGAGAATCCAGTTAACACAATGGCTAGGATTAAAAAAGTGAGGGTGGTCAGTACACCTAATGTGTCAAACAAGCAAAAGGACGTTAACACAGTGCACATTGAGATTCCCGCTTCTACCCCTGTTGACATGTTATCTGTATTGTCACAAGTTATAGTTAAGGTTCCATTGTCATAATTGTTGAGGATCCCTAAACATAAAGATAAAGCTATTGCATGGGTTGGTAATACTCACAAAAATGATACTTCATGCAATGGATCTCAGGATAAAGCTTTGAAGGATGTTGCTGCTCAAGGAATTGTGTCTCAGATTCCTCCAATATATTTGGACAGTTCTATCAATGCCAACCTTGAAAATATTGACCCATTCTTCTTAAGTGTTCTTGTGAATGGGATGAAGTTAAGAAATTGTATGATTGATAGTGGTGCCTCTAATACTGTCATGCCTTTCAAAATCATGGAAAGGTTGGGCCTTAAAGTTGATACAGTGCAGGGTAGGTGTTGTGCAATGGATTAGAGGGAGGTACCAGTTATTGGGACTATCAATGCAATGCCATATAGGTTGGCAGCATATCCAGAGAAAGAGCTAAAAATGAGTGTTTTAGTGGTGGATATCCCTCCTCATTATGGGATGTTGTTGTCTAGAAGGTGGAGTGCTGCCATGGGTGGAAGTTTACAGTGTGATTTGTCCTATGCAGCTTTCAAGATTGATGATCAATTTGTCAAGATTGAACGAGAGCCAAGAGTATGCCACATGATTGAGAGAAACATAGACAATGAAACTACATGTTTTGTGGATACTGATGTTAATGCTTTTAGGGAAGAGATCCCTGTATTTGAAAATGAACATCTTTTGTCACCTATCTCTGTTGAAGTAGGTGCTGATTTTGTGAAGAGTAATTTGTGGGTAATGTACTTTGATGGTGCAAATTGCAAAGATGGTGCAGGAGTAGGTATTTTACTTATTTCTCCTGATGGAAACACCTACAAGTTCTCTTTCACATTGAATTTCTTTTGTACCAAAAATATAGCAGAATATGATGCCTTGTTGTTAGGATTGAGGTTGGCACAAAAGCATGGTATTAAATGTCTAAATGTTATTGGTGATTCTGAGTTGGTGGTGTCCCAAGTCAGGTCAGTGTATGCTTCCAAGAATAGAAGGTTGAAACAATATAGGAATGTAGTTTGGGATTTGATTGAACATTTTGATGCCTTCAATATTGAGTGGAAGGATAGGAGTAACAACAAGGTGGCTGACCTATTAGCCAATATTACAATCAACCCCAATGATGTCACATTCTCTGGTATCTCTAGAGTTGAAATTCAAGCTAGGCCTAGTATACCAGATAATGTTGAGTATTGGCAAGTTTTTGATGATGATATAATATTTTTAAGTTTATGGATTGCAAGGATCAGTATCATGGTCAGGAATTTGATTATTCAGCCTTGGTTGAGTCAGTAGGAGAAAGGGAGGTTGTCTTAGGCAATGAGGTCATTCAGCTTAGAACTAACAAGGTGCCCAAGGGGCTTGTTGTTTTGGAGATTTTCTTTGACAACCAAGATAGAGTTCAAAAGAATATCAAAGGAGAAGATCATGCTGATCTTGAGGAGATAAATCGTGGATCACATGAGGCACCTAAGAAAGTATACATTGGTAGAGATATATCTCAAAAGGTAAGGAGACCTTTGATTGAATTATTGAGAAAATTCAAGCATGTTTTTGCATGGTCATATGATGACCTAAAGGTTTATAGAGAGGATTTATTTCAGCATGTTATTCCATTAAAATAAGATGCTAAACCTTTCCGGAAAAAACAAAGGCCTATTAATCCTACTTTGCCACCCAAGATGCAAGAAGAATTAATGAAGTTGAGAGATGCTAGCATTATCAAGCCTATAAGGCATTCTTCTTGGGTGTCAAACCTTTTTCCTATAAGAAAAAAAAATGGTGACATCAGGCTTTGTGTGGACTTCAGGAATTTGAACATCAGCTCATTGAAAGATAATTATTGTTTGCCCAATATGGAGGCTATGTTGGAGAGAGTAACCGGATCAGAATTGATGTCAATGATGGATGGTTTCTCTTGCTACAATTAGGTCATTGTCAAGGAATCATAACAGTTCAAGACAGCCTTTAAAACACCTTGGGGAACATATGTCTATGTGAGAATGCCTTTTGGTCTCACAAATGGTGGTGCTACTTTTCAGAGGGCAATGGATGTTGCCTTTTCAGATTTTATCAATGCTTTCCTTGTGTATCAGGATGATTTAATTGCCTATTCCAAGAGGAAGAGGACCATTGTACTCAATTAGAAAAAATATTTGTGAGGGCCTTGGAATTTGGCATTTCTTTGAACCCGAGGAAATGTGCTTTTGGTGTCATAGAAGGTAAGTTGCTTTGCCACTTAGTTGGGAAGCAAGGAGTGAGAATTGACCCTGAGAGGGTAGCAGCCATTGATAAAATTTAGAGACCAAAGAATGTTAAAGGGATTTAGTCCTTCTTTGGTCAGGTCAATTTTCTAAGGAGGTTTGTGACAAACTTTGCAAAGGTTACTAGACCTATTTCCAAGATGTTGAAGAAAGGATCTATATTCAATTGGGAGGGTGAGCCTGATGAGGCCTTCAAGAATATCAAGTAGGCTATCAAAGATGCACCAGTGCTTATGGCACCTGATTATAATGTCCCAATGCATATCTTTTCCTTTTCATCTTTTCATACTATTGCTGCAATTTTGTTACAAAAGAATAAGGATGGTTTTGAGCAGCCTATTGCATTTTTTAGTAAATCTTTGCTGGCTGCAAAATTAAAGTATGACATAAATGAGAAATAGGCTTATGCACTTATGAAAGCAATCAAGACTTTTAGGTGTTACTTGATGGGAGTAGTTGTGATTGCTTTTGTGCCAAGTGCGGCTATGAAGGATATTTTCTCACAGAAAGAGGTGTCTGGAAGAAGGTGCAGATGGATCAATAGGATCCAAGAATTCAATGTTGAGATCTAGATCACTAAGTTGGTTAGAGGTCAAGGATTGGCAAAAATGATGGCTCAATCCAATCTAGATGCAAACTAGGTAAATCATTCTGAAATTGATTATACATGTGATATGGATGATTGTATTTGGTATCAGGATATTATTTACTATTTGAGAAACATGAGGTGTCCAAATAGTATGAATGATAATCAAAAGAGGACATTGAAGTTATAGGCCATCAAGTATGTAATTGTGAAATGTAAGTTGTATAGAAAAAATTTGGACTGCATACTGTTGAAATGTGTAGATTAGAATCAAGCTAATGTATTGTTGAAGGAGATGCATGAGGGAGTTTGTGGTGGACATTATATGGGTAAAAAAACTTCTCATAAGATCTTGAGAGCAGGATTTTGGTGGCCCACAATCTTCAAGGATGTATAACAGTTGGTAAGGAGATGTGATGCTTGTCAAAGGTTCTCTGGTAAGCTTAAGTTTTCAGGTAATGTACCATTAAAGCCAATAGAATTTCAGGCTCCTTTCCAACAATGGGGAATTGATTTCATAGGGGAGATACCAAACAAGTCAAGTGGAGGACATTCATGGATCTTAGTTGCCACTAATTACTTTACAAAGTGGGTAGAAGCTATACCTACAAGGAATGCAACTAGCAGGGTGGTAATTGACTTTCTGATGAGTAATATTATTACAAGGTTTGGGTGCCTTGAGAGGATAGTGAGTGATAATGCTATGTGCTTCAGGTCTGCCGAATATAAGGACTTTTGCAAAGGTTTGGGAATTCAGATTTCTAATTCCTCACCTTATCATCCACAAGGAAATGGTCAGGCAGAATCTACTAATAAGAGTCTGATTAAGATCTTGAAGAGAATCCTTGAGAAAAATAAGAGGGCATGGAATTCAAAGCTTCCATTAGCTTTATGGGCTGATAGGGTAACTGTGAAGAGGGAAATTGGTTGTGCACCATTTGACTTAGTATACAGACTTCATGCTAGAATGCCTCAGAATAACTTATTGGAGATGTACAAGTTTGTGCAGTTAAATGATGATGACATTGATGATGAAATGCAGTTGAGAATTGAGGACCTCATTAGGTTGGATGAAACTAGAAGAGAATCAGTTGCAAGGAATGCCAAATTGCAGTTGCAAGTTAAGAATTTATATGATAAAAGGACTGTTGACAGGAAGTTTGAACCTGGTGATTTGGTGTTAGTTTGGAATGCCAGATTGGAGGATAAGGGGAAGCAAGGTAAATTTGATCCCATCTGGTTAGGGCCATATCTGATTCATGAGAAATGGGGCCAAGATTCTTACATCATCAATGATTTTAATGGTGATATTCAAGAGTTGCCAGTTCATGGACAATTCTTGAAGCAGTACTTCTTTTGAAGTACTCTATTTTCCATGAACAGTAGTTAGGGTTGTACATTTTGTCAGTCTCTATATATAAGTTTCTTGCCCCTGCCTTGTTTTTCCCTGGTCTTTCAATTTTTGGTCTGGTTGCTTATTTTGCGCTGCTTGTTCATTGTTGTTTGCAATTTTATCCAGTCGGATGGTCTACTTTTACCAGTGATTCTAGGTCCTTGCTATGCCTGCAGGAGGTATACATCCCGAGAAAGAGCCACTGTTAGGCCATTTTTCCAGTCATAGAAAAATCTTATGACAATGGCCCATTTCCTTGCAAGTTTTCTTGAAGTGCCCTTAGCCCTATGTTCTCCAATGTTTCACCTTGCTCCAGTCCAAATTGCATGTGCTGAATTGCAAAACCAGAAATTTATTCAAATTCTAAGGTCTGTAGGAAAATAATTTGAAAATCTGCCACAGTGTCGACAACCCACAGTGTTTTTGAAAATCCATGATGTTTTCAGTCTATGTGAAAACCTTCATCATTTTTGACCTTATGCCTTCCCACTTTTGTGCGCTTATCTTTTGGCATCAGAAACTTTGTGTTTTCGACCTTGGTCTTAATTGCACAAGTGCGATGGATGGTGGGACCGATCTTCTTGGCATTCAAGCAGATTAAAGTTCAGTTTAATCTTGTGGCTGTCATTATACCGTTAATGAAACATGCTCAAACTTTAATGCAGTAGTATAGCGACAGCCGTTGATTCTCATAGGGAAGGTAGGTGGGTCCGTTGACATGTGTGCACAGTTGGTGCTATTTTATTCATCCATTTATTTGCACAATGGCTTTTTGTCAGTGGGACCTGGTTTTCAGATGTGTCAGTGGGTCCTAATCTTGTCAGTGAATCAATGAATGGCGTATAATCTCATCGAGTGTGTCAGAGGCATAAGATCTTGCGTGGCCGTTGATCTTCCTACGTGGGCCCGGTTGAAATTTCTTGGTGCTTTTGGCGGTTGTGATAAAATATTTAGCCGTTCGACAAATTTCCTTCTCGTCGCTGGTTCACGTAATGATTTGGCAATGACATAAAGTATTTCATGAATTGGTGAAAGTTCTTTGGTCGCCAGTTTGCCAGATAAAGCGGGGCCCAGTGTCAGAGATTCAAGATCTACGGTTGGTGTGTGATCGCAAGGAATATTCTTTCCCCTTGCGATCATGCGACAACCGTCTGATCTTGCAGTGTTTGAAAGGGTTGATGGGTGGTGGGTCCTGTGTCAAGTGACTCGGTGGATACAGCAAATGGTGGTGTGACATATGGCATCGGGCGGGCCCAGGTGGGGTCTGAAGTTTGGCGGAGTGGATTAAAATTTGGGGGTGCCGACAAAATTCAATGTGTTCGTACGTTCGCGCATAAAAAAGGTGATTCGCTAGTTTGTTTGGCGACTTGATGAATGGTAGTCAGGAAGTCACTAAATTATTTAGCGAAGGAGTGAAATGTTTAGTGAATTGGCAAAGGTTCTTTGTCACCAATTTGCTAAGTTTGACTGGGACCACTTTTAAGGAAAGTCATAAGCCCGCGAAGGAAGATTGATCGGACAATTGTGATATAAAGTTGGTAAAGGTTTTAATTTTGGCTATAATTTCTCTGTAGGCACCAAAGAAATAACCGTTGAGATTCAAATTTGAATTTCTGAAGAGTTTCCAGTGATAGAGGGTACCATTTTTATGGAATTCAATGCAGAAATGACCCTGTTTGGTGAGAAGCGATTGGTTTGCCATTTGCAATGTGGTCCAAGATGTCTAGTGCTCATTTTCAGAGCTTGTACATTGCAGTTGTGGCTCAAGGCATGTTGCAGGGTGTCCTTTTGAGCTTGGTTTTGTGATCCTTTGTACTTGCATAGAATACTTTCATAATTAAGGATCAGTTCAGGATTTCCTCTTTCTTGGATTGGATGTGTTTCCTGCCCCTGAATTAAATTCATGATTGTTTCTAGCAGGTTGGGTGGTTTAAACCTTAACCCTAGTCATCTGTAGCTTGTTGCAAATTTCCAAGATGACTAGAGTGGTATAAGTTGCAGTTTTTTTGAGTTTGCAGAGGTTCCAATTCTTTTGGTTTTGGTCCCAGATTGTTGATAGTGAAAATTTGAACAAGGAGAGCCTAGATTTAGGGTTTGTTTCCTTTGTGCATTTTGTCATTTAACAATGTATTGATTTTGCAAGTCTTAGTGAGAATATTTTGGATTCCAATCTCATATTGGTGTATGTCTTTTTGTTTTTCTCTTGAGCTCATATATGTTGATTGCACAAAGTGGGTTAGCATATGGTAAACAAAGAGTATTTTGGGTTATCTTTGAGTTCCTAAAAAAGTTAGGATTAAAGTCTTTAAGGTAAGTCTAGTGAGTTCATGGCAAGATAAGCATTTGATGTCTTGATATGTGAGTGAGGGGAGTAATAGGCAAAGCACTTACTCTGAGTCTATATATGTTTGAGTTAAGGTTTTGGGGTGATATAGGTTGTTAAGTGACTCTCTGCCCTGGGATAAGGCACTGATCCATTCTCTGGAAGTAGTCCATCATCAACAATCACACACACATAATTAAATGATAAAAATTTCAATCAGATAGTAAAGGGTATATTTATATATTGTTTAGAGACTCCTTTGAAGAACTGAGTCGAGGGTACACCCGCCTGAGCATTGAGGCTCAAAGTGTAGGAGGATCTCCTTGATCCTTGTTAATTGGCCCTCTTCCTTGTAGACTTTGGAGTGGTGATAGAGTCAAAGTTTCATTATAGTTATCCATCAAAGTATAAATCTACAAGTTTTGAAGATCAAAGGGAATGACCAACAACGTGGAGACTACATTAGAGGGGGAAAGTGTTGAGGGGTTTTCATATATGAAAGGGTATTCTTAGAAAAGAATAGATGATGACAGTAAGGACACTCTATCTATTACTGGTAGTGAATTGGAAGAGCAGGGTGAGAAAAATATTAAGAACACTATGGAAATGGAAGAGAAGAATGACCCTGGTGGTGAGAAAGTTCCTATCTTGGTCAATTATGATAGTTCTATGGACCATGATGTTCCTCTCTTCCCCCACAATGAAGCCACCATGTATGTGCTGTCGGACAACAAGAGAAAAGAAGTGATATTTGAAGAGACTATTCTAGAAAAGGAAATTCCCTCCTCTTCTAGAAATATTCCTTTTGTTAAGTTTGTTGAGATGCAGGAGAGAAATATTCAGCTTCTCAAGGAAGACCTGGATGATAAAATTAATCCCCCATTTGGAGTCCTACAAATAGAAAAAGATATTTCTATTTACTCCTTCCATTTGGTTAAATAGGTTTTTCATGAAATCAAAACTCTGAGTCTTAACTTTAGATTCCTTTCTGCCAAATTTGATAATATCTAGGAGAGGTTGGACTCTGGGTCTAATTGGAAGGAAAAAGTTGTGGAGAATAGGGATGAGAAGAAGATGAGTCTGCTACTGGAGAAAGTGGAATAAATGGAGTCTACCCTCAAGAAGCTTCTCTTGGACAACAATATTTTTGTGGGTACTATGCTCGAGCATCAACAACATCAACAAGGAGATCAACTCATGCGCCCGTATGAAGACTGAAGATACCAAAGATGATGATGAGGACCAGACTGGGTCTATCATGCATACCAGATCTTCTAAGAAGAAGAAGATTCAAGATTGGATTCCAAAGCTCTTTGATTTCAATGTTTTCATTAGGAAGATGTCTAATGTTAAAAAATACATGGAGGAAACTTTTCTGGAGTTTTCCTAGTTTCTTGCTATTTTGTCTTTTCTATTTTTATATGTGTTTCTATTGCTGGTTGTCCTTTTCTAGTTACTAGCTCTTTTGGTGGGTTTGCGGTCTATCGGCGGGCTATTTTATAGCGTAGTATCTTTTTGGTGGGCTTAACATTATAATATTTTATTTTAATTTTGTATGGGGTTTCAAGTCCCCCCAAAACTTGTTTTTACCAGTAATAAAAAAAATAGTCATAAATACAACTCAAATTATCATTTCTAAAGACAATAAATTTAATTACACTCGTGCCCAATATGGATTTGAATGGTTATGCACCATTGAGTAATCATTTATGACCTTCACAATAGTAATTTATAAATTAACTCGAAACCTACAATCAAGTCCATATTTCTCCTTATTTGATGTGCTAACATATTTAGAATTAGCTTCAAACAATATTATCTTCCTTTACTCGATAAAACCTCCTTTTGAATAAATACCAACCTTTGTGGATTTGGCATAACTTACCCAGTCCCTTTTATTTTCCAAGGAGCAAGCCATCCCTTCTTCTCCTTCCAAGCATTTCCATCTATTTTATTATTTTACTAAAAATTGTCCATTCAAACCATCATGTAACCCCCTTTTAAGTTACTCAAAACTTGATCTCATCTGATACAAAAGATTCTCTATTCTCTTTGTTACTTTAGTTCCTTCATACAAATAATGCTTCATATTACTTATCCTCTAATTTATTTGAAATTTTATTTTACTCGATGAGTTATTTTAGTCTTTTGGACAACTACCATGTGCACATTCTATTATGTCACCCATTATCAAATAAACTTCTCCTTCGCTAGCCGTTTTTTCAACTTGCCTGATGGTGAATTTTATTCGACATGATGTCATTGCTCAAAAACTTCTTCCTTTGAATAAATTTTGTATGATTTCATCTTTGGTTGGGTTATTCAACATAATATTCTGTTTGATGCATCAAGTGAAGTGGCCCAACCACATTTCAAAGAGCCTTGTCCATCGTTATTCAACCATATTCACTTATTCAAAATATGATTTTATTCAATTCTTATGGAAAATGGGTACCAAAAGCTAATTCCCATTTTGAATAGCTTGAAGCATCGACATTGTGCCTTTTAACTTATTCAATGGCCTTCTTTACTTGACACTAGTTTTGAAGGTTATTGAAAATATGTGCTCAAAATCTCCTTTTACTTCAATTAATATATCATAAAGTTTTCCACCACATACTTATTTTTTAAAATATCTCCATCAATCGATACATCCTATCTAACTCTTATTCCAAATTGTATTTTTCTCAATACTTGATAATGTACCATACCAGAAAATCCTCTCTATGCCTTGACTTATCTAATAAGTCTTTCTTCACTACCAACTGATTTTTCTTATTTGACAACCCACATTGTTTGATATTTTGCATTGCTTATTTTCCAACTCCTTACGTTGATGGTTTTGTTTCAGAGAATTTACTTGGTTTCATTGATGGCATTCTGAATTACTCAAAGTGTTCTTATGCTCGATGAGATTTGACTAGTCAAAATTGACCAAGTAGGATGCCACATAGATTAATTTCCACACTACTACTCTTACATTAATTATGCCTTTACCAAGCTCCATAGGACATTTGAACTTCACATGCCACCATGAAAATGAATGTGATGCATCTTGTTGCAGCTTCTATTCAAAGTACGCTCCTATTTGGGAAAGGGTATTGATTCTTTGTGTTTTCCTACCATACAAATGACATAGTTAATAATGAAATCCTTAACATTCTTGTAGTCATACCCTAGGTTTTAATAATATGTGAGGCTTTAAGGAAAAACTAGGAAAAAAAATGTGAAAATTTTATTGAAAAAATGAGCCCTATCAATGACACTTTTTGGGGATGAGGAATCTCCCAAATTCCTGCAAGGATCCAGATCTCTAGAGAAGTAGACATGCCAAAAAACAAAAAAAATTAGGAAAAGAAAATGTTTCTCTAACAAAATACAAAACGTAAACTAGTATACAATTATGTTAAATTTTATTGTGCATGGATAAATAAATTTCTAATAAAAGAATCTTTTCAAGAATTATCCATGAGGTGATAATTATTGGATTTTTCCAGATATGCTTTGTAGGTGATACAAATATTTTCCTCCTTTCCAACACCAATATATGGCCCTAACTATAATACCTCAAATTTTCCATGTTTTCCTTTGTCCTCACATCTTGCATTCCACATTAGGACCCAATCTCCATCGTTAAAGGTCTTATCCTATACTTTTTTTTCATGTAATGTCTTTAGTTGTGTATGAATCTTTGCATTTTGTATCTGAGATTCTTTCTTGATTTCCTACAATTGTGCAAGCTGTTCAAATCTTTCCCCCCCATAAAATCAACTTCTTCCATATCTTCATCTAGCATGAATCACTCATAGTAAATTATTCAAAGGAACTCTTTCCTTTTTCCCGTTTACCAACTCATAAGGAGAACGTCAAATAGATCTCTTGGAAGTAATCATATCAACCCACAATAACAATTTTTATTTCAAGTCCTATGCCCTTTTATTGTTTTCTAGCATTCTCTTGATTATTTTAAGTTCTTATTTCTAGACTCTACTTGTCCATTTTCTTGGGGACGATAGGGTAAAGAGTAAGGCACATCTATTCTATATCTTTTGCACAAGTCCATGAATTAATTTCATCTAAAATAGATGACATTACTATTCATGATCTTCAATGGGACTCCAAACCTTGTGAGGATATTATCTTACAAGAACTTGATGATAATTTTGCCAGTTTCTTGTCTTGTGATAATAATTTTTCCAGAGCCAAAACCTATAATTCCTAAAACTTGTGTCTCCAATAATGATGAAAAGAAATTCTAATATAAAAAAGCTAACAATAAGAGCTGAAACATGCAACTCCTATTCAGTAATAGAACTCAACTGATAAAAATAATAGAATAGTTAACTCTAAATCCCAAAAAATAATAATTCAACTACAACATTATTTTTATCAACTTTAACTAATTAAAATAATTATTTATTTAATTTTTCATCAACTTAAGTCACTTTAACTCGACTTGATTTTAAAATTTTAAGCTCTAATTTTTATAAAAAAAAGTGCTTTCTAAGTTGCAAGAATTTATTATTATTATTATTATTATTATTATTATTATTATTATTATTATTATTATTATTATTATTATTATTATTATTATTATTATTATTATTATTATTATTATTATTATTATTATTATTATTATTATTATTATTATTATTATTATTATTAAAAGATGCAACTCAAATTAAATATCGGTTAACTCAAATATAGTAAAGTTGGACAATTGAACTCCTAATCTAAGTTAAACATTGTTTTAATCAAAATTTATACATCCAAAAGTGCATGATTAATTTTAATTAATAGTGACATACAACTCCAATTAAATATCACTTAATTTCATTTATGCATTTAAATATCAATCTTTATTTAGTAATAATAATTAAATTCATCCATTATTATTTTGACTTTATAATTAAATTATTTATTAAACATGGGTAATTAATTAATTCTCATTATTTAATCAACCTTATATTTAATATTTTAATGTATCATAAGGTATAATTATTTAATCTCATTTTATTAATCTTAATTAATTCCTAAAACTATTTTTAAACCAAAACCACATGAAACCACATGACATACAATACGGCAAAAACTAACTAAATCAAAGTACAAAATTAAACTTAAAAGGAAGGGTTCACAAATGACATCACCTTGACGAATTCAGAAAGTAGTAAGCAAGATATTTGTCCACTATGTCATCTCCCCTTTCTTACCATGAGATATTGTGATAGGGTATGCTCATCCTAGAAATTTGGGAAAGTCAATGCCCGGTACAAGAAATCCCGCTAAAAAAAAAGCATGTATATACATGTATAAATATGTAACAAACAATGACAGGGATTGTCCAATTGTGTTTATCGCAAACAAGTAACAACTACTTCATCCCTCAACCACATGAGGCACGTCAAATAGAAAAGTAAAATATACACACTAACCATACACATGCAAGTATGGGGTCAGTAAAACCATAAATACAAAACATCATATGTGGATAATAAACATGAAGAGAAAACTATGGGAGGGGTATTGCAATTAGCTACTCTTTAAATATGATGGGTTCTCAAGGAGAAAATTTCCCTTCATTATCTCAATGTTTAAAAGATCAAGTGAACTAATATTTGAAATTAGATTTATGACAAGTAAATAATAAATAGTGTAAAACTAAAATTGCATAATAATATGAAAATATAGTACAATAGAAATGTGTAATCAATAGAAGTGAAAAGTATAGAAGTGATATATTATGATACTAAGAAAGATAGCTCTAGGCCTTATATGCTAGTTTGAAATTATAAAGATGTTGTCATGCACACACTATCGTGAAAAGATAAATACTCAAAAAGATTCTAGATGAAAACTCTGAATCCACTAGATGTGTTCACCTAAACATGGTAATTAAAAAAATATTGGGAGCTCTATAGGTATTTTCCTTAGTAAAAAAACCTTTTAAATATCTTCAACTCTGTGAATAGCTAGATATGATTAGCAGAACATGTGATTAAAAAACCTTGTATGAAGGAGAACTCCTATACAAATGAAAATATAATAAACAAGATCATATAATAATAGACAAGATTGTCAAATGAAAAAAAGGAGTGTTACAAATAGATGTTTCTCCTCTCTTGAGATAGCAGACAGGGTATATTTACAATAAATGATTCTTGTTTTCTATGAGTGTCCTAGAGGTTTAGATAAAATTTAAAGAGGTCAACTATGACAGAGAAAGAGAGAAAGACAAGGCAAGACAAATTATCCAAGAATGTCAAAATGAGGGAGCATAAGCCTTTTGTTGGTTGTAATTGGTGGGAATAGATGTTACTCAAGTCATCTTCACTCTTATTATTTATGTTTATTTAGGATACACAATAAATTATTACAGATTTATTTATGAAATCAGAATAGTTGTGTCATTATTTATTTAGATCCGTTTTAAAAAAATATTTTCAACAACCAATCTTTTTTGTTCTTTGATAAAGCTTCTAGGTATTGAATGACTATAATCCTTACAAAAATGTTAAATCATATAGAATATTCTATATCAACTTTACAAAAAATAGAAAATTAGAAATATCTAATGGGTAAAAAAAAATTGTAAGATAGAGTACATAAAATAGTTTTGTCATTGTTTATTTAGATTCTTTTACAAAAAATTTTCCAAGAGCTAATCTTTCTTGTTCTTTAATAAAGATTCTAGGTAGTGAAGGACTAAAATCCTTAAAAGATGTTAAATCATATAGAATATTCTGTATCAACTTTAAAAGTAAACAAATAGAAAATTAAAAATATATAATATGTAAAATATAATTGTCAGATAAAAATAAATAAAATAGTTTTGTCATTGTTTATATAGATCTTTTTACAAAAAATATTTTCAACAATTAATTTTTCTTTTTCTTTCCTAAAATTTCTACATAATGAATGACTAGAATCCTTAAAAATGTTAAATCATAGAAAACATTTTGTATCAACTTTTTTTTAAAATAGAAAATTAAAATATCTAATATGTAAAAATATAATTCTTAGATAGAGCACAAAACTTAAAATAGACTGGAGAGACCATGAAATTGCGAGCCGTTACTTCAGTGAGGAAAGCTGAAGTTTATTTAAAGAAATGTGAGTGACGTTGGAAGTAGGGCTTTCCTGAGAGGGGTGGGTGAATCAGGATAGATAGTTCTTAACCAGATTTAAGACAAATATGAAGAGAATCTTATTTCCATTCAGATCCAATATTAAATCTACTAAAATAAAGAGCAGGAAAATAGAGCAAGATACAACTCACAACAAAAGAAGACGCTAGATATTTGTGCTGAGTGGGAAACCCTCAAAAGCTTTCGGTCTTCTCATAGGGAAAAAGACCACTTCGATAAATCCTTCCATTTTATTGAGCAACAACTCTTCTATTACAACATTTTGCAGCTACAACTGCTAGGAGCTACAACTCCTACTTATTCATTTACAAGGTATTGCTTTCACGAGGTATACACGTATATAAAATGCATATCTTGAATCATATACATTTACATACACATATAGATGTATGATTTTTCTTTCAAAAACAATTGGTTCCTTTACAAAGATATGTGACTATGCACTGTGTAAAAAAACCACACAACGTACACACTGACACATCCTTATAAATACTTTAAAATAAGCATGAATTGTTTAAAGAGAATCAGTTACAAATAAGTAACTCTATTAAGTTAAATAACTATTTATCTTTTCACAAGTGTATCTTCAAACCCTCCGTTCAAATAATTTTCAAAAGAAACTTTCATAAATAACTACTTCTGAACCAGAACAACCGAATTTGTTCAAAGAGCAAAAAAGAAGTTGAACTAGAATTATTGAATTGAAAAAGAACATAAAGAACTTTTTTTTTTTCCTTGAGAAATAACTTCTTAGCCTTTGAAATAAAAATGAACGAACACAACTATCATTAACTAGTAAACTGTCAGTTTGTAACTGTCAAAATAGGAAGAAAAATGTTTCAATCCAACCATATCCAAGTTCTCCAACATAATACTATAATGCCAAATATGCAGCCAAACACAAACCCTTAAGCTGGTTGTTTTAGCCTTTGTGGAGACTAAACAAGATGTCAAAATAAAAGAAGCAGACTCACACCATCAACCCAATATTTTACCAATTTTGTAGCTCATTAATCCCGACTTTTTATTAAGTTTCAAACCTGATAGAACCCTTCAAAAAATATTCTTGTCTTGATCTATCAAAGACATCATAGTGAAGATGCCATACCTATGTAAGACCATAATGAAGTTTACCTCCTCTTAAAAAAATGTTTTCATATTGAAGAACAATGCTTTCCCCTTTTTCAAAGTGCCCTTCGAACTCACAATGTCATGCAATAAGAACCAGATACAGGGAGAAAATAAATGAGTCCAAGAACATTAGAGAGATAATGAAGTCAAATCCAAAGCATATACAAGACTACTATAAAATTAAATATACCAAGATACTAGTTAAAAGCTATCATGCTGGTGAAGCAATAACCCACAACCGATCTGGATGAAATAATCTGGTTATCTCAGGAATGAAGAAAAAACCTAGCAAAAATGGTAACACTAGAATCACAGTATAGCAAGGAAGAACATACTAGAAACCTACCAAAAATTACACACTTGTGCAGATCCAAAAGAACAGACAAACTCTCAATCATGGCAGCCCAAAAAAAATTGAGGGAAGTATTTCGAATGCTTTTTAGAAGTCCCAAATGAAAGCACAAAAACATTTGAAATCTACCATACATGATTGCCAAGTGGCACCATAGGAATTTTGGAAAGTGGGTATGGATAACCTCACCCGAGAGTAAAGTAACTTTTACAAACATTGTTACCATTTTATTCTGTTGTTGTATATGTCGAAACACAAGGTGCAGTAACAATATCATATAGTGCCTTGGTAATAACAATGTGTATGCCACGTAAGGTTTTGCATCAATGAACAAATAATAGCTAACGAGCTCCCCCATTGTCGTTGAGGAAAAAATCATATGGTACTACTGAAGGAGAAAATAAAAATCAACCTATCAACCAATCACTAGAAATGAACCATTGTACTTCTATAGAGGAATTGTTGTACTACTGAAGGAGCAAATAATAATAAAAAATCAAATCATTGTTTTCTCCCCCATTTTGCATCAAGGATACAAAAGAAAACTGCTTTTATGAACTAGAAATGTCTATGTGGGAGCAAAAACCAACATCAGACTCCCCCAAAGGAAATAGAATCAGTGCAAGAAAGATTGAGAGAAGACTCCCAATCGAGTGTGTAATCATTCAAAAGTGTCCTTGGGTAAAGCTTTAGTAAAAATATCAACCGCTTGAGCTTGATTAGGAACATAAAGCATTTGAAATTCATTCTCAAGTACTTTATCACGTAAGAAATGAAGTTTAATAGCAACATGCTTGGTTCTAGAGTGAAAAACTAGATTCTTTCTTAGATGAATAGCACTAGTATTATCACACATAATGGAAATGGGTTTAGATACCTATATGCCCAAGTCTGATAACTGATAGGCCATCCATATTAGTTGGGTACAACATGCTGTAGTAGCGATGTATTCAGATTCACAAGTGGATAAGGTAACACAATCTTGCTTCTTACAATGCCAAGCCACTAACTTATCACCAAGGAAAAATGCAGCACCACTGGTACTTTTCTTGTTATTAGAACAACCTCCCCAATCTGCATCTATGTAACCAACCAAAGAAAAATCAGTACTATGAGGATACCTAAGGCCATAATCGAGGGTCCCTTGAATATACTTGAAGATCTATATAAAAACATTGAGATGTGATTGCCTAGGAGCAGATTGATACCGAGAAACCATGCACATAGCCTGCATGAGATCAGGTCTAGAGGCTGTTAAATAAAGAAAACTACCTATCATGGATCTATATTCAATTTGAACAACTATAGGGGAATCGTCAACTTTAACCAGCTTACAGCTAGTTTCCATGGGAGTGCTTACCGGTGTACAATTTTCCATATTAAACTTCTTTAGCATTTCTTTTGTGTACTTAGTTTGTGAGATAAATAAACCAAGTTCAAGCTGTGAGATTTGTAAACCAAGAAAGAAGGTCAATTCACCCAAAAGAGACATTTCAATTTTTGATTCCATAATGTTCGAAAACTATTTTGATAGGTCATCATTAGTAGACCCAAAAATGATATCATCCACATAAATCTCAACTGCTAAGATATCATCATTAACTATTTTAGTGTATAAAGTGCTATTTACACCACCACGAGTAAAGCCATTTCCAGTAAGATGTTTGTCTAGCCTTGAATACCAAGCTCTAGGAGCTTGTTTCAAGCCATATAATGCCTTTTGAAGATGATATACAAAATGAGGATGTTCAAAAGATTCAAAACCATCTGGTTGTTCCATGTAAACCTCTTCCTCAAAATAACCATTTAAGAAAGCTATTTTAACATCCAGTTGATAAATAGTAAATTTTTTGTAACTAGCATAAGCAAGAAATATTCTAATTGATTCCATTCTTGCTACTAGTGCAAAAGTTTCACCAAAATCAATGCCTTCATGTTGAGCATAACCTGCACACACAAACCTAGCTTTATTTCTCACAAATTTCCCATCTTCATTAAGTTTATTCCGAAACACCCATTTTCCACCAGTAACATTTTTATCATCAAGTCTTGGCACTAATTCCCATGTTTTTTTTTTTGCAATTTGATTAATCTCATCTTGCATTGCATTTAACCAACATGATTCATTTAGAGCTTCAACCATTGTTTTAGGTTCAAAGTTTGAAAGTAAGCAAAAATGTTCAACAAAGTGTGCATGTTCATCTGATTTGGCTTTCCTTCTAGTTAGGATACCTACTTCTTTATCTCCAATAACTAGGGATTTAGAATGTTGCTTGGCAATAATTCTAGGAGTTTTTAGATTTGTATTAGCTGCTTTGGAACAAAGTTCTTGATCCTTAGATTCTGGAATTTATAACCCAACACAATCAGAATCTTGATCATAAGAATTATGTTCATCTTTCTGAAAAGAAACTTCTACAATATCCTCTTCATTCTTGCTATTCAATAAGGAACTTTCATCAAACACCAAATGTATAGCTTCTACAACTTTATTTAGTCTTTTATTAAAACACTTGAAAGCTTTGTTGTGTGTACAATACCCTAAGAAAATGCCTTCATCAGATCTTGAAGTAAAACTCTCTAAATCATCATTATCATTTTTAATAAAACACTTACAACCAAAACTTTTGAAGTTTTTAACATTTGCAGTTTTACCATGCCATAGTTCATAAGGAGTACATGTTGTTATTACTCTAACTTGAGCTTTGTTTAAGATATATACTATTGTATGTACAACCTCTTTCCAGTATTTATTAGATAGTTTTGATTCATTTAGCATAGTATGATCCATTTCTTTAACTGCTCTATCCTTTCTTTCCACAACACCATTTTGTTGTGGTGTATGAGCAGTTAAATATTGTCTCTTAATGCCATGTTTTTCACAATATTCAATAAATTCTTGAGAAGTGAATTCTCCACCTTGATCTGATCATAGACATTTCAATTTCAAATTAGTTTCTCTTTCTACCATTTTCCTGAATATCTTCAAATGTTCAAAGGCTTCAGATTTTTGTTTTAGGAAGGTTACCCAAACCATTCTTGAGTAATCATCTACAAGTATCATAAAGTATTTCTCACCATTCAAGGAAGAAGTCTTAGTTGGACCACACAAATCAGTATGCACAAGTTCTAGAGGTCTATTTGACAAGTATTCCTTGGTCTTAAAAGATGTTTTAGTTTGCTTCCCTTTGACACATTCTTCACAGATCTTTGTTAGTTTACTAATTAGAGGTGAACACCTAACCTTTTTATTTTTGCTGATTCAAGAAATATTATCAAAGTTTAAATGACCTAATCTTTTATGCCAAAGCCAATTCTCTTCAACTTGACTCACGAGACAAGTATTAACTAATGATGATTCTTGAGCTGTTGAGTCAATTAAATTATAAAGGTTTCCCCTTGTTCTCAATCCACTGGTGATCACTTGATTTCTTTTATTTTTTATAGAGCAACCTTTACCATCAAATAAGATAGAATATCCACTATCACATATTTGACTTACACTTAAAAGATTATGCTTAAGACCCTCAACATAGTACACATCATGAATAAGAGTGTCCTTATTCAGAGAGATTGAACCTTGACCTCTAATATGGGCACCTGAATTATCCCCAAACCTAACAAACACTCCATCAAAATCTTCTAGGGTTTTAAACTTATTTTTGCTGCCAATCATATGATGAGAACAACTACTATCCAAAACCCACATTGTGGGTTTGTGAACAAATAAGGTTGTTTCTACAATCAAAGAATTTTCAATATTCATGTTTTTCAATTTCCTTACTTGTTTAGGTTTTAAATTCAATTTGCACTAATTTGCAAAATGCCCATAATGATAACATTTAAAACATCTCATTGCTTTCTTAAATCCATAAACAGATTTATTTTTTGTTAGTTTGTAATTACAAGCTTTATGACCAAATAAGTTACAAATAAAACAATAACATTTAAAGAAGTGTTTTGTAGCTTGTTTCGAAGATTCAACTTTACCAAAATTTGCATCAGAATTTTCAGATTGTATTTGTAACAAAGCCAACTTCTTTTCTTTTTCATCTAGTAGATTTTTTTGACTTTCAATAAGCTAATTTGCAATATTCAGTTCAACTTGTAAAACTTGTTTATCATTTTCAAGAGTAGAGACCAGTTTTTTTATCCTTTTTAATTCCTATAGGGAAAAAAGTAGTTCTTCTTCTAGATTTATATCTTCATCTAAATCAAATGGAGATTCTTTTTGAATAATCTCTATTTTTGAACTTTTCACTATTTCTACCATAAAAAAGGTTTCTCCATCCTCACTAGAATCATTTGTTTCTTCATTAGAGTCTTCTTTTGACAAGAGACTCTTCTTTTTAAAAATTTTAAACATTTTATTCGGATTCCATGGTTTCTTTCTAAAGGATTTTTCATCATCTTCACTCTAATCAACATTAGGACATTTTGCAGAAAAGTGTCCTAACTGCCCACAACTAAAATATTTAGGTTTTCATTGATACCTTTCTTTAAATTTTCTAACTAACAATGCTTCAAGAGCATCTATTATATTTGAATCACTTTCATCCTGTTTTTCAACATTAAAGGTTGTTTCCTTTGAACTAGAGCCAATATTATTGTTGATTCTCATTTCATAAGCAGTTAAAGTTCCTTGCAATTGATGCAGTGTCATTTTAGAGAAATTTTTCTTCTCTTCCAAAGTAGAAATTTTAGTTTCAAACTTAGGTAAAACAGTTCTAACCACTTTTGAAACTATATCATGTTCTTCAATTTGTTCTCCTAAACCTTTTCTAGCATCCACAATTTCATCAACTCTCAAGAAATATGCTGCTGTATTTTTATCCTCATTCATTTTCAAATTATCAAATTGAGTTTTCAGAGTTATTAGTTTTGACTCCTTTACCTTTTCATCTCCCTGATAAATAGTTTCTAGTTTCACCCATATATCATTAGTAGATTGACAACACATGACTTTGATAAAAACATCTTTAGTGAGACCACATAAAATAGAAAACTTGGCCCTTTTATCAAGTTCATACTTGGTTTTATCATCAGGATCTGTGGGTATAGTTTCTGGAACAATATATTTTGAAATGACAACTTCCCACATACGAACATCCTAAGAGTTTATAAAAGCTTCCATCATGACTTTCCAAAAAACATAATTTGTGTCATCAAATAATGGAGCTCAGGTAAGAGAAGCACCTTCAGCCTGAGCCATTTAAAATTCCAAAAATGTCTCTGGATAATCCTTATAGGTACACTAAAAAGGAGCCCTAGGCTCTGATACCACTTGTTGGAAGTAGGGCTTTCTTGAGAGGGGGGGTGAATCAGGATAGACAGTTCTTAACCAAATTTAAGACAAATATGAAGAGAATCTTATTTCCATTCAGATCCAATATTAAATCTACTGAAATAAAGAGTAGGAAAATAGAGCAAGATACAACTCACAACAAAAGAAGAGACTAGATATTTGTGATGAGTGGGAAACCCTCAAAACCTTTCGGTCTTCTCATAGGGAAAAAAACCACTCCGAAGAATCCTTCCATTTTATTGAGCAACAACTCTTCTGTTACAACGTTTTGCAGCTTCAACTGCTAGGAGCTACAACTCCTACTTATTCTTTTACAAGGTATTGCTTTCACAAGGTATACACGTATATAAAATGCATATCTTGAATCATATACATTTACATACACATATAGCTGTATGATTTTTCTTTCAAAAACAATTGGTTCCTTTACAAAGAGATGTGACTATGCACTGTGTAAAAAAACCACACAATGTACACAATCACACATCTTTATAAATACTTTAAAATAAGCATGAACTGTTTTAAGAGAATCAGTTACAAATAAGTAACTGTATTAAGTTAAACAATTGTTTATCTTTTCACAAGTGTATCTTCAAACCCTCCGTTCAAATCATTTTCAGAAGAAGCTTTCATAAATAACTACTACTAAACCAGAACAATAGAATTTGTTTAAAGAGTAAAAAAGAAGTTGAGCCAGAATTATCCAACTAAAAAAGAACATAAATAACTTTTTTTACTTTTTTTTCCGTGAGACATAACTTCTTAGCCTTTCAAATAAAAATGAAAGAACACAACTGTCATCCGTAAATTGTCGGTTTGTAACTGTCAAAACAGGAAGAAAACTGTTTCAAGGCAACCATATAGAAGTTCTCCAACATAATACTGTAATGCCAAATATGCAGCCAAACACAAACCCTTAAGCTGGTTGTTTTAGCCTATCTGGAGACTAAATGAGATGTCAAAATAAAAGAAGCAGACTCACACTATCACCACAATATTTTACCAATTTTGAAGCTCATTAATCCAAACTTTTATTAAGTTTTGAATCTGATAGAACCCTTCAAAAAATATTTTTGTCTTGATCTATCAGAGACATCATAGTGAAGATGCCATACCTATGTAAGACCATAATGAAGTTTACCTCCTCTTAAACAACTATTTGCATATTGAAGAACAATGCTTTCTTTAAAGTGCCCTTCAAACTCACAATGTCCTGCCATAAGAACCAGATATAGGGAGAAAATAAATGAGTCCAAGAACATTAGAGAGATAATGAAGTCAAATCCAAAGCATATACAAGACTGCTATAAAAATAAATAGACCAAGATACTAGTCAAAATCTGTCATGCTGGTGAAGCAATAACCCACAACCGATCTGGATGAAATAATCTAGTTATCTCAAGGACTAAGAAAAAACCCAGCAAAAATGATAACACTAGAATCGCAGTACAGCAAGGAAGAACATACTAGAAACCCACAAAAAATTACACACTTGTACATATGCAAAAGAACAGACAAACTCTCAATCATGGCAGCCCAAAAACAGCTGAGGGAAGTATTTGGAATGCTTTTTAGAAGTCCCAAACCAAAGCACAAAAACATTTGAAATCTGCCATACATGATTGCCAAGTGGCACCATAAAAATTCTGGAAAGTGGGTATGGATAACCTCACCCAAGAGTAAATTAACTTTTACAAACATTGTTACCATTTTATTCTGCTGCCGTAGATGTCGAAACACAAGATGCAGTAACTATATCATACGGTGCCTTGGTAATAACAACGTGTATGCCACCTAAGGTTTTGCATCAACGGACAAATAATAGCTAACAAGTGATTCGTTCTGTATCAAAGATACGCGTCACTGTTGAAAAAAAAAGCATCGCTTACTTTACATTAATAACACCATAGAGACAGGTGGACGGTAGGCATTCATTCCCATTCACCATATACGCTTGCGTCTTAATTCATCATCGTCCAATATGCTGCGTTCTCCATTAAAATTATTGAAGCTTCAAATCAAACATAGAGAACGTTAGTTGGTACTCTCGTTTTGACCTCACGAATTGTATGAATGGCAGCTGAAGCTCCATTGTCTATATTTACATTATTGAGAAAATGACATTTACAAACTATATGCTCCTCATTTAGACATTAAACATAATGCTGAATATGTTTTAGACGTATGTAAATTAATTAAATTTTATTATAGATGCAGGAAATTGACGAAATAAAGAGGTGTCATTTTCTGACTCAGATTTTTATCTTGGTTGATATAATCTTGATAATATAACAATTTGATTGACCACCAACTTCTTATAAATTTTCTTATAAATTTAAAAATTGATATTATTATTCATGTTGTTTTTTGTTTTTATGTTTCATTCTTAACCAAAAGAATCTTTATAGTATGATGACAAATGTTATTCTATTCTACCAATCTTTTATAAATTCATTCTGAAATTAAAAATGATATAATAAAGTAACGTCATTTTTTTGTTGTGATTTTTCTAATTTTTATTAATATAATTTTATGACGAGTTGATTCAATTTGAATTCATTCTACTAATCTTGTATATAAATTGTATTTTAAACATGGTTATTCAGAGATCTTTTCCCACTTCCTAAGACACAAACACATCTCCACTACATCCAGAAAATGACATCTCCACTCAAAACATTGGGACAGTGTAGACTTTGTGAGAGGTACATAAACAATTGTATGACAGATTTCCTATCATTGTAATAGTCTAAAGAAAAATTATCTTGACTATTTATTATTCTTGTATAACTGATTTACTATTCTTATTTTTGAACTAATTCTTTCTCATTATATATTGTTATTATTAAAATAGAATAATAAACATCTTCAAAGTACCAGCTCCTATATTTGAAAATTATTAATACCGGCACCGGACAAGTCTCCGGTATCTCCAAATACCCCTAGGGCCCCATCTCCTGATAACTATGGTATTATATTGTTTATTATTTTTACAGTAGGTGGGAAAGCTGAGTCATAGAAGAGCATGTGATCAAAGTTCGCCAGTAAATATAGTAAGCAGATAGACTGTCGTAGCGAAAGTGTGTAGTGTTTCTAACTCGGAGAAAGGAATTTTTTATTATGACATGACTGATTGTCGCGAGTTTGATGCTCGTATGGAACCTTGCAAGTCTATATAGATGGTGATTATGGGGTAAATGGGTGCAAGCGTAGAAGGCTGTCGTTAATTATCAGTATGGGAAGATCTCACGCAGACCTCAATCGTGGTGCCTGGACTGCCAAGGAAGATATGATTCTGAAGGAATATGTCAGAATTCATGGCCAGACTGCATGGAAATCAGTTTCCCAAAACGCAGGTAACCTATACATTGACCCTCAGCTTTCATCAATTCCTAAATTTTTCATACTGAGAACTGTGTTCATAAAAAGGGCCTCTTTTTCAGGTTTGAAGAGGTGCGGGAAGAGCTGTAGATTGAGGTGGTTTAACTATCTCCGCCCTGATATCAAGCGGGGGAACATTTCATCTGATGAAGAGGAGCTCATAATCAGACTCCACGGGCTCCTTGGCAACAGGTAGCAGTTAAATGTAGTGATTCATTTTGAAGAAAACATAGAATGTGATCGGTAATATTGATAAAAAAATCTTACAGTCTAATTTAGAAAGAGCAGTGATTATGCAATTGATTGTCATTGTCTGATGAAGAGAAGTTCATAATTAGACTGCATGGCTCATTCGTTGAAGAGGAGCTCATAATTAGACTGCATGTGCTCCTTGGCTGTGCGTAACAGCTTATGCTCAGAATCATGACTCTAAATTTTGATCATAGATTACAGAATTTAATCTAAACTAGTGAAAAAAATAAAAAACTCTTTCACAGTCTAATTTAGAAACAACAGTAATTATCTAAGACATATTATGAAGAAAACAAAAGTAATTATCTTCACCAAACATGGAAAGATTTCATCTGATGAAGAGGAGCTCACAATTAGACTTTATTGGCTCCTTGGCAATAGGTAGCGGATTAATGCTTAGAATCATGATTCTAAATTTGGACAATAGATTAAAGAATGTATTTTAAAATATTGATTAAAATATATTCTTACCCAATCTAATCTAGAAACAAGAGTGATTATGTGGGATGTATTGTTATATGCAGGTGGTCGCTGATTGCAGGTCGACTGCCATGTCGAACAGACAACGAAATAAAGAACTACTGGAACACCCATCTGAGCAAGAAGACGGGGTCACATAAGAAAACTATTCTAAAACCGGAAAGAAGAGCAAAATCTGCTTCACCAGCCGATGATAGTAAATTGAATGTCATTCCCGTCAGAGCAACTGCAGTCAGAATTGGAAATGTTTGCAGAAAATATGTGGGCAGTGGTTATTCAAATCATAAAACTACTGAATCTGTACCGAGTGTAAAGTCCTCTGGAACATGGTCGAAAATTCTGCAGCAGCAGTTCATCACCGACTGTAATTCTGACATAATGGACTCTACAGTGGCTGTTCAACCAGGTTCCCCTATTCCTGAAATTATTGGTCAATATTGTCCTGAAGATTTCAGAATCGATGAGTTACATGAGTTACAGGGAAGTCCCGGTCATTTTATTGAAATGTCTTCTCTATATAATAGCTTTGGACAAGGTGAAAAGTTCACAGATGATGACTGGGTGGATGAAATAAAAAAATTCCAGATGTCAACCATGCTACTTTCTGGAAGCGAGGAGGAAAATTTCAGTGTTGGAACGTGTTCAGTGTCTTCATTCGGAATTTATGACGAGGTTCAGCAGCCTCCTTTTGTGTGAGTGGGTTTCTTGAACAGGTGCACCTTTTCAATAAAAACAGTAGCTCGTTTCCTACTAAAAAGTATTAGAGAAGGATAATGCTGAAGGAGATCTGAGATTGGTAGTTATCTTTAATTGAGATAATAATGATTTCTTTTAACAGATGCATCTTTTGGGAAAAACAATCAGCTCAATTTTTAATATTTAGAAAACTTTCATAGAAGTATTAAATAAATGAAAGTATTATTATATTTCAACTTTTGAACCTGTTAGTCCATTAGTTGATCTATCTTAAGCTTTCTATCAAACCTAAAAGGATTAGATAATGGGTTTTCAGACTATTCTGTTGAACCCGTCTGTTTAGGATTGCCGGGTATTGGGTTTGAGTCAATTTCCTTGATCTACGTTTCACCATTGTATTTATAGTAAAAAGTATATTGATTGCCATTGTTAATTATTAAAGCAACGGGTTTTGTACTGTTAGCAATAAAACTAACCGAGCACAGAAAAGTTTTGATAACTTTGTGGGATGAAAATGATTGCATCACCATAAGCTTGGAGAGTTTTTGAAAGTTGGAATGGTAGATCGAATCTTCTCCCTCCGCATTCAGTGGGAAATTTTAGCAATCGTCATCCTTAGACTAGAACCCGCGCGGATCCCGTGTTTCGGTGGCAGTTTCTGTCTGGCAAGCGCACATTCGGAATAAAGTCGTATATCGAATGTCTGTCAACCTTAGTACACGGACTTAATGAGTAGCATAAATTAGTTTATTTGGTTATGAGAGTGATGGTGTTTCGAGGAAAAGTTGTATTTATGATGATTTTTTTGGTTTTTTATTGAATAATGTTGGAATAAAATAAAATTACATAAAGTTAGTAGTCTAAAAAGATGACCAAGTATCAGTTCAGCTTCATATAGAGATATTCGATATGCCGGCTCTAATGTTATAATGAGATTAGATTTGACCATTATGTTTGTTTCGAATTCAATGTATTTTGCTATAAAATTTAGTAGATATTATTATAATATTATTTTTAAAAAAGGATTTTATATTTATCAATATTTAAGAAATTTTTGTCATTCAAAATAATATTACTTTGATAATAAGAATTGGTATTGTATTAATTATTTTTAAATAAACAGTAAGTTCACAAATATAAAAATCAAATAAATTTAATCTATTATTATCATTATTTCTTTATTATATAATATTACCCATTAGAAAGAGGTTACCATGGACATTTAGAGACTCTACAACATGAACTTAATCTTCTAAGTTTTATAAAGTAATGACATAATAGATGACTATATAATCCACTATCTACCTATTAAATTATATTTTTACCTTTATGTTTAAGAAAAAGGTTTATCAATAATGAAATTATATTATACTATTATGTGGCTTTTAAATAAGATTTTACATTTGTTAATATGTAAGATAGATATTTGTCATTAAGGATGTCATCACTTGGTCATTGAGAATCAATGTTGTACTAATTTTTTTTTAAATGAACACTAAGTCTACAAATGTTGAAAAAAAAAATAATTTTAATTTATTATCATCATTATTTCTTTATTATATTATATTACCCATTCACAAGACATTACTTTAGGACATTTAGATACTCTTTACCACATGAACCCTATCTTTTAGGTTATATAGCCCCATGACATAATCAAATGACAATATAATTCACTATCTAGCTATCAAATGAGATCACATAAGTGGTTGTTTAGTTATTTCCCAATCTTAACTTAGTAAAATGATATTTAATTAATGCTAATTAAATTTGACATGTTAATTTATTTAATGGAAAACCCAACATAAATAAGTTACTCATTACACATTCTTTTTGTGATGTTACTATCAAGATTCAACTATGTAGTTTTTGAGTCAAATCATTGACCCATGTCTCAATACTAGTGCTTCACACGAACCCATCTCACATGACAATAAATGGAACACTTATCACTTATTGTATCTAGATGATACTCATAGAGACAAAACATCGATACTTCTCAAGATCTCAACCATCCCAGTACCACTCCAACTCAACTGTACTAAACTATTAGGTTTCCTCCAAGTCTAAGCTAACTTTTCTTGCAACCCCACTTGAAAAATTTTCAGCAAGTGGTGTAACTTATGAACCCTTCATTATGAAAGCCCTTAAGCTCATCAATTTCTAAGTAGATGGTATTTTTCAACAACAAGTCAAATTGTGATAATACTATCAAGATTGAACTATGTGTTTTTTGAGTCAAACTCATTGACCCATATTTCTTGAGTAGTGGTTCACAAGAATCTATCTCTTATGAGAATGAAATAAACACTTAGTACTCATCATATCTAGGTGATGCTCACAAAGGTGAAGCATTGGGACATCCCAGGAGGTTACCCATTCTAGTACTAATCCATCTCAAGTGCACTTACCCATAGAGTTTCCTCCAAGGTTAAGATGACTTTGTTCTTATAACTAATTATGTTGGCATCACTGATGATGGTAACTGATGAGATGGTATAGTAGAGATACATATTTGGTGATTTAGATAGTCATTTATTGTATTTTCACTGAGGTTGAAAGTATTGACCTAGTGTCCTTAGTGTGTTTCATGTGGTACCAGTAGTCGTGATTCTTAAGGGAGACTTGGGGATGTCTCTAGATGATAATTGTATAATTACAACAATTGAATATATGATTTGTGTGAGTTATATTTAATTGAAGTTGGATAGGGAAACTGCTAGAATAATCAATGACTAGTAATGAATGATTTGATCAGTTTATCAAATCTATGATGATTTAGGTGGAGTGATCATAGAGTTATGTTGTTTATACTATGTTGAGCTCATGGTTATGACCATAATTGATTTGGTTTACCGGTTAGTATGTTTTTTGGTTGCAAAAGTTGTTTGAGTGACTAGTGATAGTGTTTTTGTATTACCGATGGTATATTTTCTATTGGTGATCGATGATCATGTTGTGATGAATAATTTATGTTCTAGATATCATGCTGATGTGTTTAAGGTGAAGAGTTGTTTTTGCATTGACCGAGGTAGATCATTTTATCAAGAAAAAGGATTGTGGTCAAAACGTGCTTGACTATTCTTGATAAGATTAATTGTTTGGATCTATCCTATAGCCGATGTTAGGCCAATTTTCTATCATAGTAAAATCTTGTGAAATTGGCCTGTTCCCTGCAATATTTTTGTTAAATGTCCCGCCTCTTGCTCTTTATTGTTGTCACCTTGCTTCGGTCCAATCTGCATCTCCTAAATTGCCAAATCCAAAAAGTTATTCAAATTCTAGGGTCTGCTAGAAATATTTCAAAATCTGCCACAGTGTCGAAAACCCACAGTGTTTTAAAAAATCCATGATGTTTTCGGTCTGTGTGTTTTTGGCCTTCATTGTTTTCGACCCTGTGCTTCCTGATTTTGTGTGATTATCCTTTGGCATCAAAAACTCTGTGTGTTTTCGATCTTCTGCTGTGTCAAAAATATTATGTGTTTTCAACCTCGCATAGTTTCCTGTTTGCCACAATTTCCTAACTGCGCAAGTTCGACGTGGGTGGTGGGTCCAGGCTCTTCTTGATTGGTTGTCGCATGGCCGCATGTCAGACTTTTCTAACGTGCAATCATGCGACCTTTTGCCACCTAGCCGTGCGGGTCCCAGTTTCTGTTCAGCTACCTAGCGGTTTACTTTGCTTTAGTGCATAGGTGTGACGGATGGTGGAGCTCAGTCCTTTAAAGTTCCTTGTCGCTGATTCTCCAAGTCTCTGGGCGGTTACATTTTCTATCCAGCGACCTGGCGACTATGTAGTTGCGTGATCATTTCATGCCTAGCGGTTAGCCCTTAACATCTGGCGACTTGGCTGGCAGTTAGTTGCATAGTCGCTTAGTGCTTGGCGGTTTATCTCTTCTCATGCTTCCAGCATGGTTAAAGTTAGGACAGGATCGATGGTTGCCGCAAGTTCGCATGGTGAAGATGCACGAGGTTTATTTCTTGCGCTTTCGCGACAACCATCTAATCCTCCGAAAGGGTAAGGCTTCTTTGGCAGTGGTCCCGGAGATGATGATGTGGCAGCCTGTGATTGGCTGTCGCATGATCACATAGCCCAGTTTTTGGCTATGCGATCATGCGACCGCTTGCCACGTGTCCATGGCAGTATGGTGCTGGTTGCAGTTCGGTGGCGGTTATGGTGATCTGAGTTGGCAAGTTTTCATTCATCCGCATGGTGATGACTTGGCTTGTCAGAGGTGCCCGCATTGAAAGCTTTTAATCTAATGGTCAACGTATGATCTCAAGGAATATTCCAAGCCTTTGAGATCATGCGCCATCCGTCAGATTTTATTCCATTTTTCCAGGTTGCCTGTTGTGCAAGTGGGACCATCTGCCATGTGGTGCTTAGTTGCTGTGATTCTATTAGTTGACGTGGATGTGCTCAGAAGTGGGGCCATTGTCAGAAGGGTCTGTGACGAGGATAGATCTAACGATTGGCATAAGTTCTCATGCGATTTGTCAGAGCCATGAGATCTTACACCAGCCATTCATTTTCAAAGGCTTCTGAAGGGTGGGTCCTGTGCTAGTGACTGGGCGTGGATCAATGAATGGTTTAGTGACATGTGGCTTCGGGTGGGCCCGGTTGGAGTCTAGTGTCTGGTGGTCTGGATAAAAAGGGTGGTAGTGCTGATAAGATGTAGTCTTGTCACGCATTCACGAGAAGATTTGGAGATTTTTTAGTTTGTCTGGCGATTGCGTGAATGGTGGTTGGGAAGTTGCTAAGTGTTTAGCGAAGGCACAAAATGTTTAGCGAATTGGCAAAGGTCCTTTGTCTCCAGTTCACTAAGTCTGGTGGGGCCACTTTTAGAGGAAGATCATTAAGCCACGAAGGAGAATTAATTAGACGACTGTGTTTTAAAGCTGGTCTTAGTTTAAATGTGGGCTGTTGTTTCTCTGCTGGGCGCCAAGACTTAGCCATTGGAGTTCAAATTCAAATTTTTTGAGGGTTTCCAGCAACCAGAAAGGACTGGTTTTAAATGTTTTAGCAGCCTAATTGGATTTGTTTGGTGTTGTGATGTGGTCTAGGGTCTATGCGGTTAATTGTAGAGGTTGATTTGGTACCTGGTGAAGGACAGTCTTGGCTCGAGGTGTTTTTGTAGTAAATTTTGTGACCGTTTCCAGTAGGTTGGGTGGTTGAGACCCTAACCCTAGTTGTCTGAAGCTTGTTGCATCCGATCTTGAGGATCCCAAGGCAGCTAGTGGTATAAGTTGCAGAATCTTTGATTTTGCAAGGGTTCCAAAATCTTGTTACTTTTGGTCCCTGGTTTTTTACTGTAATATACTGATAGAGGTCTGATTTGGTGCCTTTTTCTCATCTTGGTGTCATTCTAATTATATGCTGATTCTAGATTTGTTAATGAAAACATTCTTGAATCCCAATCTTGTATCTTGTGTATGTCTTCCTGCTTGTCTCCGAGCTCATATATATTAATGTCACAAAGTGTGTTAATGTATGGTAAACAAAGAGTATTTTGAATTCATCTCTAAGTTTCTAACAAAGTTAGGATTAAAACCTTTTAGGTGAATTCAGTGAGTTTGCAACCAGGTATAGAATTTGATGTCCTTGTGCTTGAGGGAAAGGGGTAATAGGCAAAGCACTTACTCTGGTTTCCATTGTGTTTGACTTAAGGTATTTAGTTGAAGTATACGGTTGGGTGAATCTTAGCCCTGGGATAAGGCACTGGTCCTTTCTTTTGAAGTCATGGTTAACAACCACATAAACATAAACATTCATTTGATAAACCTTTTATAGACTTGTGTTGAGCATTGTGCGCATCATTTTGAGACTCCTTTGAAGAAGTGAGTCAAGGGTACACCCACCTGAGCATTGAAGCTCAAAGAGTAGAAGGATCCTTTGATCCTTGTCAGTTGGCCCTCTTCCTTGTGGACTTTGGAGTGGTGATAGAGTCAGAGTTTCATTTACATTATCCATCAAAGTGTAAATCTGCAAGTTGAAGATTAAAGGGAATAATCCACAACCAACAGCCGACATGTTAGGTAAAGATTATTTTTACATTGCAATGTGTTTCTTGGCGTGATCTCATTGGGCACACAGATTGGAATAGTGATTTCAATATGTTCGATGAGGTGTTAAGTTGGTGGAATATTTTAGGGCTTTAGTAGTGATATTTATATCATGAGATTAAATATTTATTATGTAGATCATGATTGTGATGGCGTGATCAAGATAGGGTATTCCAAATTTATGTGAGGATAGAATGTATAGTGAGGTGAGTTCAGGATCAGTTTATTTGGTTGGATATGCCACATAAGATGACCAAGGAGTTAATTCATGCACTAACTGGTTTGTGTACAACCAGTGGCCTACCTATTGTAAGGAAGATACTAATAGATAAGGTTACACATGTGACCAAGTCTAGATAAGAATACTAAGTGATGATGATTAATGGTATTAAAAATATTGAGGTCAAGTTTGCATCAATGGTGATTAGGTACAAAGTATACTAGTTGAGCTGAATAAACAATGTGCTCGAGTTTGGTACACACACTACATATCAAATGGTGAAGGAGAATGGACAATACAACCTATGTGAGGTCATGAGGAGTAAATTATTTGTGAACATGTAGATAATAAATAACGATGAAAATGAAGCATTCAAATAAAATTTGTTGTTGGCATGTATATTTTTCTACCTATAAAATCATTTCCCTCATATTGGGGGTATCAGTAATATTTAGTGGTCAACCAATAAACTGGTAGTAGTGCAAATTGATAAGTGTATAAGAATGTTAGGAAATAGTTCATTACTAGTACTTTGTGGGGTTATTTAAAATACTTTTAGAAATGAATGCATGAGAGGGAAAGGATCCCAACTGATATAGTGGAAAAGTATAAAGAAGACATATATCTCATTGTAAGTATAGATACATGTTTGGTGCAGGTGGTACAGACAATAACCTCTTGGGATTTACTGATGGGATATGGGGTTGATGGTGATATTGTATCACTTCATGCTAATGAGTTACTTTCCAAATTGATAGATGAAATTACTCCTAGGTTTGGTACCTATGAAGATTTTTTATCAATACTTGCTCATAATTAATGGAACTAGTGATAGAAAGAAGAGTTAGGAAAAGAGTTGATGACTTAGCCAAGAAGAGTGGAATTACTAAGGAGATTATGAACAAGATCAGGAAGAATATCAAAATTGATGAAGCAGGTACTTTTAGTGTTGCTACTGAAGAAGTAGAGGTAGAGGTTATATCTTCTACAATCGGTAAGGAAATAGAGAGATGAACTAGAAGTTCAACATTGAAAAAGGAGGTTCCTTATCTTGTTAGAAGAACACAATCAAAGAGGAAAAAATCATCACATCCTGAAGGATTAGTGGTTAACGAGAAAGAAAAGGTTAAATCACTTGTGCCTGAGTAGGGGACTTATAAGAGAAAGAAGAAAATAACTCATTGATATAAAGAGTCAAAAGGTAAGAGTAGTAAGAAAGCTTCAATAGATCAAGAATTATCCAAAAAAGAATATAACCAATATCAATTCAAATTGAGGGTCACTGGTAAAAATTCAAAGGTTTTTTGCATGACTACTAAGAAATTAGACAAACACAAGACTAGGATAACTCAGACTATAGACAACATAGCTGAAGACATAAGGGAATATGGAAGAATGATAGATGTCAACTGATACTAAAAAATATATGATGATAAAGGAAACGAAAAGATTGAAGAATATGTCATATAGAGTTTGCAGAATTTTTTCCAAGGACATAGTGAGCTTCATAAGATGATGCCTAAATCATTGTACAACAAGATTGATGCTAGATGGATGTATGCTCTAAAAGATAACTGAGAAATTTTAGAAAATGATTTAATTTAATTGAAACCTAAATTGACTATGAAAGAAGTGAAACTCTCAATTGAAGCTATGAGACCTAAATTCGTTACAATGAGCAAAGTATGTAGGATACTCATTGGATAATCTCAGGTAGTTCATGATGAGACTCTTGGCTATTAGCATTAATGTTGATGGTATTCCTATGGGGGAGTATCCTAGTAGTGTTGGATACATGTTGGAGTGATTATGTGTTGCATTCATGATAGCTTTTGTCATTGATGTCAACATATGTTCCTGACTGGTTATTTAGAAGCTTGTAAACAACTTGTAGAGAACTACACAGACACTGTAAAAAGAATTAGTTGTGAACTTAGATGAAGAATCCATATAATGTCTTGGGTCACTGGCTATGATCGCACATGCTTATGATTTGATCTAATATAGTTATGGTCAATTTAGTAATGACTGGATTTAAAAATTAAGATTTTCACATAGCTAATTGTAGAACTTTTTGGAGAGAATTCATTGTTATTTAACTCATAATGAGCGAACATAGGTTCATGTTGGACACTGGATGGAGAGATTATTGAGATCATATGGATTTTTGATCATACAAGTGACATCAGATATGGTGTGTATGTTGGTGAAGACCTATTTGGGGGATAACTTGGAACACGTTTCAATAAATGTAATGAGCGAGCTTGATCTATGGATCTAGATGACTAATTGATGTAATTGTCATGTTGTAACATTGTAAGAGGTTTTTTGTGTATATTTTCATGGGTCCATTTTAATTTTGTAAATAGGTTTGATCCTATGAAGGACGACCTAGATTTAATTATTGTAACTTGTATATAAGGATTGAAATATTTGGAAAATTTGTATGGAGAATATAGAGAAACTACGTATGTGAATTGTAGAGGTGAATGCAAGCCTTAGGCTACATTGGTTTCTGTTTGGAAAATAATAGTTGTGCATTTGGACACAAGTTCGATCTTGTTTGGCAGTGGTTGAGTACTGAAAGGAGCTTCAAATCAAATTCCTTTTACTCTTGAAGTTGTGAGGTTTGGGTAACCTGAGGGTGGGTTTAACTCTCTTGATCAGGTTGATCTCTTATATACCCCTAATAGGGTTATTCCCTCTAGCAGGGCTGGACTCTTAGCATGTTCAATTCCTTAATAAGGATCACATTGTAAAAGACTCCTAACAGGGTTAGTCCTTTATTCAAGACCTGCCTATTGTAATACTCAACTACTAAAAGGGTAAGAATTCTTAAAAAGGTTATTATACTAATAGTATAGAAATTTGTGGTCACCATCCCCACTGGGCTTTTTTTCCTTAACAAGGCTTTTGTCGAGAACAAATTTTGGTGTTCATGTGTATGTGTATTATTGCTACATTTACTTTTCAGTTTAGTATTTTGGTTTCAACAATAAGTTTGAAGTTAAAGTTTAAAGTATTCTTTATTGGCATCAACTGATTCAACCCCCCTCTCAGTCGAATAGGACATTTTTATTCTAACAATTGGTATTAGAGCTTTTGGTCCTCAGTCAGGAAGTTTAATAGCTTAAGGTAAATTTCATGATGACCTTATTCATAAAGGAGAGTCTTAAGTTTGATGAAGATAATTTTGACACATGGAAGGATAAAATGAAGAGTCATTTTATGTCCATGGGATTGGAATATTGTCTCATTACCTGGAAAGATGTGTGTATCATAAAAGAGGAGGACCTTGAGACACTCACTACTACTGAAGAAGAAAGGAAAAGGTTTGTGTGTAATTTTTTTGCAAAGGAAGCTTTATTTTAATGTATAATATCTAATGGTGAATTTATAGAGGTTAGAGATCTAACAAAGGCAAGTGAGATCTGGAAAAGACTAATTTCACTTTATGAAGGAGATGAATACACTAAGCGAGAAAAGTTGTAGAATTATAGAACAAAGACGGAGATAGTGCAAATGAAGTATGATGAAAAAATAAGGATGTATGCTTAGAGAGTATTGGAATGTGTGAATGGAATAAAAAATAATGGAGGTACTTATATAGAAGCCAAAGTCATAGAAAATATTTTGAGATCTGTGACTCCTTCCTAAAAACCCAAAGTTCTTGCTTTAGAGGAGACTATACTAAAATACAAAGCTTTCACAAGAGAAATGTTAGTGGAAAAGCTTACTAGATTTGAGACCACAAAGCTAAAGGATGCACTACCTAAGGTGGAGATAACATTTAAGGCTACTATTCAGAGAACTAGATTTATTGGTATTGGATTTTATAGAATGAACAAGCACATCAAAGATCTTGGAGAATATATTGAAGTATGGAAAGATATTCAAAGGCTAGATAATCAAGTGGATGAGAAAATCATAGCCTTGATTGCCAGGAGAGAAATGAAAGGTAAAGGTAAGTTTGAAGGAAAATTACCTTTGAAATGTTTTAACTACAATAAGGCTGGTCATTTTTCATATAGATGTTCAACTAGAGCACCGAAGCATAGGCCTAACTATGGGAAGTACAAGAATGATAAATAATGCTATTATGCTAGTGATGGATCTGAAGATTTAGATGATGAATTGAATGATGCTTTGGGTTTTGTTTCTATCAAAGAAGAGGATCTTTTCCATGAATAAAAAACCTTAGCTTCTCCTATTGATAAGAAAAATAATTGGATAATTGATATTGGATGTTCACATCATATGACTAGTGACAAGGATATATCCATTCAGCTAAAGAAGTTTGATGTTGGAGCTGTAAGGTTTGGTGATAATACTCCTAGAATGAGTGTTGGTAAAGGATCAATTAATTTAGATGGAAAGACTATCATTGATGATGTACTATTTTTGGATGGCTTAAAACATAACTTGTTGAGTGTTGGATAGCTTGTGGATAAGGGTTATCATTTGGAATTCAAGGATGGTCATTGTTCTATTCGAGGAGCTAATGAAGAGTTGATCACATCTGGTATGAAGACCAGAGGTAATATATCTTTGTTGAACTCTACTGAGGTCAGTTGTTTTATTGAAAAAATTGATGACAATTCGTTATGGCATAAAATGTTTTGTCATATCAATTTTGATAACATGGTAAAAGCATCTAACAATAATACTATCAGAGATCTACCTAAGATTGTGAAACCTGCTAACACTACATGTAGAGAATGTGTTTTGGGAAAGGATACAAGAAGTATTTTGGCAAGAAAAGGAAATTCAGCAAATAAAAAATTGGAGCTAATTCATATAGATTTCTATGGACCTACTCAAACCAGGTCATACTTTGGAGATAGGTACTTTATCATATTCAGTGATGATTACTACAAAATGATTTGGGTTGGATTTCTTAGAGAAAAATTAGAATCATTTGGGACTTTTAAGTTTTACGAGGCTAAAGTTGAGAATGAGATAGGCTTGAAGATAAAGTGTTTGAGATCAAACAAAGGTGAAGATTTCAGTTCACATAAATTCAATACATTTTTTGAGAAGCATGGTATTATGAGGAAGGCTTATGAACGTAGGACACCACAACAAAGTGAAGTTGTTGAAAGAAGAAACAAAATAGTTCTTCATGTGGCAAGAATCATGTTGATAGAAGGAAAAGTTACACAAATGTATTGGAGAGAGGTAGTCAATAAAATAGTATACACAATGAATAGAGTACAAATAAAAGAAGGTATATAGGAGACATCATTTGAGCTATGGTATGGTCACCTACTGTTAGTTATTTTAGAATATTTGGAAGTAAATGTTACATTAAGAGAGATGAATGCATAGGAAAATTTGATGCTAGAAGTGATGAAGGTATATTCCTTACCTACTCTACTAGAAGAAAAGCTTATAGATGTTACAATCCAAGAATTACGAAACTGATTGAAATTGCTAATGTGAGAGTGGATGAAAACTTTCAAGTTAGAGAAAGGTATTATGACCTTAACCCCTATGAGATTTCTTTGGAAAATAAGAATACAAATCAGAAAAATATGTAGACAATAAAGAATGAAGGGAATGAAGAATCTCAGGATATTTTGATGATTGGAAATAGCATGAGTATGGATTTAATGGAGAAGACCACACCCAAATATGTTCTAAGAAATCATCCTAAGGATCAGATCACTAGTGACAGTAGTAAGGGAACTAGAATACGATTACAAAATAGAGATGAGAGGTCACAAACTACAAATGTCATTTGTTTAATCTCACAAGTAGAACCATAATTCATAGATGAGGCATGCATAGATGAATCATGGATAAATGCCATGAAGGAAGAACTAGAGAAAATTCAGAAGAACACCACTTGGGAATTGGTTCCAAGGAATAAAGACAAAAATGTGATTGGTACTAAGTTGGTATTCAAAAACAAGATGAATTAAGAAGGATTAAGAAGGAACTGTTGTTAGAAACAAAGCTAGATTAGTATGTAAAGGGTATTCACAACAAGAAGGAATTGATTTTGAAGAAACCTTTGCACTTTTTTTTTTTTTTTGGCAAAACTTTATATTTATATTAATATAATCAACTGGTTCAAAAGGGGCTCCTGGAGAAAGAACCAGGAAAGAAAACTCCGTTCATAACCTTTGCACTTGTTGCTAGGATTGAGGTAGTAAGATTTTTCTTAGATTATGCTTCTTATAAGGATTTCAAAGTATATTAGATGGATGTGAAATCAATTTTTCTTAATGGAGACTTGGAAGAGGAAGTATACATTGAGCAACCTGGTAGATTTCCTTTATCAGGAAATGAAGATCTTGTTTGTAGTTTAAAGATGGCATTGTATGGATTGACACAAGTACCAAGAGCTTGGTATTGGATAAATATCTAATTCATTTGGGATTCAAGAAAGGTAATGCTGACAATAATTTATACTTAAGAATCAATGAAGAAGGTATCTTTATTGTTGAAGTTTTTGTTGATGATATTAGCTTTGGAGGAAATGATGAAATGAGTAATAAGGTTGCAGATGAGATGAAAAGTGAATTTGAAATGTCCATGATTGGTGAGATGAAATTATTTATTGAATTGTAGACCAGCCACAGAAAGAAAGGGATATTCATATCTCAGACCAAATATCTTAAAGAACTAAATAAAAAGTTTGGCATGGATGACAGTAAATCTATTGGAACTCGTATGGTAACTGGGACTTAGTTATCTTTAGAGGATGAAAAAATGAATGTACTACAGAGAAAATATAGATCAATGATTGTATTTCTTCAGTATCTAACACATACTAGACCTGATATTGCTAATTCAATTGGAATTGTTATGAGATTTCAAGTAGATACTAAAGAATCTCACCTTATGGTAGTAAAAAGGATATTCAAATATCTAAAGCATACAATTGAGTTTGGTCTATAGTATGATAGATTATAGGATTTTACATTTCATTCTTTCACTGATGTTGATTAGGTAGGGAATATAGATGATAGAAAGAGTACAAGTGGAGGAACATTATTTCTTGGTAAGAGGTTGTTTTATTGGCTTAGAAAGAAGTAGGATTGCATTGCTCAGTCTATAGCAGAATCAAAGTATGTTGCAGCAAAAATCAATTATACATAAATTATATGGATGTAGAAAATGTTGAAGAACATTGGATTATGTCTCGAGGATTTAGTTATTATCCATTGTGACAACACTAGCATGGTAAATATGTCAAAGAATCCTATTATGCATTCAAAGAAAAAAAATATAGCAATAAAGTATCATTTCTTAAGAGATAAGGTAGCAGAGAAAGAAGTGAAAATAGAATATGTGAATACAAAGGAAAAAATAGAAGATATTTTCACATTAAACCTTTTCCAAAGGAAACATTTGAGTATTTTTGAGGTATGCTAGGGGTTATGCCCCAGTCTACTCTTGAATAGTTGATGTAGAAATTGCACTAGTCCAAATATATTAGAGCACTATTTAATTATTTGGACTGAATGCTTGATGCTTCTCCTATGGGGGAGTATCTATATTTGATTTGAGTCACTAAGGACTCTTGGAGACCTAATGACACCTTTGACATTGATGTTAATGGGGGAGAGAATAACACATGAAAAACATCTTTTGATAGAAAGAAAAGAATATGAGAGGATCATCCCTTGGGGGAGAAATGTTCAAAAAGGTCCATATTGATTGATGAAGAGGATTTGAAAAATGTTGATGTATGGGAAGAGTAATAGATGCAATAGAGCTATGTTTGGTATTTATGGAACTTAGATGTTTTTCATCTATGTTGCCATCAATTCCAAAGGGGGAGATTAATAGCATGAATGCTGATGGTATTCTTATGGGAGAGTATCATAGTAGTGTTGGAGACATGTTACAATGATTATGTGTTGCATTTGTTGGTTGTGGATTATTCTCTTTGATCTTCAACTTGCAGATTTACACTTTGATGGATAGTATAAATAAAATCCTGACTCTATCACCACTCCAAAGTCCACAAGGAAGGGGGCCAACTGACAAGGATCAAAGGATCCTTCTACTCTTTGAGCTTCAATGCTCAGGCAGGTGTACCCTTGACTCACTTCTCTAAAGGAGTCTCAAAATGATGTATACAATGCTCAACACAAGTCAATAAAGGTTTATCAAATGAATGTTTAGATTTGTGTGGTTGTTAACCATGACTTCAAGAGAAGGGACCAGTGCCTTATCTAGGGCTTAGAGTCACCTAACTGTATACTTCAACTGAACACCTCAAATCAAACACAATGGAAACCAGAGTAAGTGCTTTGCCTATTACCCATTTCCCTCAAGCACAAGGACATCGAATTCTATACCTGGCTGTAAACTCACTGAATTCACCTAAAAGGCTTTAATTCTAACTTTGTTATAAATTCAAAGATGAATTCAAAATACTCTTTGTTTACCATACATTAACACACTTTGTGATATTAACATATATGAGCTCAGAGACAAGCAAGAAGACATACACAAGATACAAGATTGGGATTCAATGATGTTTTCATTAACAAATCTAGAATCAGCATACAATTAGCATGACACAAAGCTGAGAAAAGGACACCAAATCAAACCTCTATCAGTGTATTACAGTAAAAAACCAGGGACCAAAAGCAAGAAGATTTTGGAACCATTGCAAAATCAAAAATTCTGCAACTTATACAACTAGCTGCCTTGGAATTCTCAGAGAGAATGCAACAAGCTATGTACAGCTAGGGCTAGGGTCTCAACCACCTGACCTACCAAAATTTACATCAGAAATTATTACAAGGGCAGGAAACTAAGCAGTCCAGAGAAAGAAAATCTTAAACAGATCTGCAATCATGAAAATCTACGAGCCAGGATAGAGAACTAGGAGTTGGCATGAAAATCAGTCAAATCGGTCACCTGCAAATGGCTCCTCGAGCACAAAAACATACTCCACCAAGTAAAAAATCTACCTCCTCAAATGACCACAGGAGCCCTGGACCATATTGCAACAACCTACCACCATCAAACCAGCAAGAAATCTGCCCAAAAAGCATTAAAACTAGGTACCTTTGGTCACTGCAAACCCCACTGCAAATTTGAATTCAACATCCCAATGGTCACTTTCATGGCGCCAGAAACACATCGGCGGTCCTTGTTTAAATTGGGATCAACTTTAAGTCACAGTCGTCTGATCAATATCCCTTCATGGGCTTTAGATCTTCACTTCACCTTAGATAGCATACGGCTATCGCTAGACTGCCAAGTTAACTACCTTGCATCTTACCCCAGCAGTGATACGATAGCCACAAGATCTGTCGACCCTTTAATCACTTTAGAAACCCAATGGCCCTACTTAATAACTCCACAACAGTGATACCATTAGTGGTCGCATGATCGCATAGCCCAGAAACTAGGCTATGCAAACATGCGACAAGCCTCCACGTCGGCACCATGTCACCACCCCCCACCAATGCAAAATGCACACCTCCACAACAAAAGACAATGGGCCCACTAACAAGCCACATCACCACCTCGGATTAACTGGAAGACCCCAGCTGGGCCCGCCTGATGCCACATGTCATCACACCATTCACTGATCCATGCCCATTCACTAGCATAGGACCTACCAAACAGCCATAAACCTTTGAAATGAATGGCTGGCATAAGATCTCATGGCTCTGACAAATCACATGAGAACTTACGCCGACCGTTAGATCTATCCTTGTTACAGACCCCTATGACAATGGCCCCACCTCTGAGCACATCCATGTTGACCAATAGGAACATAGCAACGAAGCACCACATGGCATATGGTCCCACTTGCACAACAGGCAACCTGGCAAAATGGAATAAAATCTGATGGATGGCGCATGATCGCAAAGGCTTGGAATATTCCTTTCGATCATACACCAACCGTTAGATTAAAGCTTTCAACGAGGGCCCCCTTGACATAAGCCAAGTCATCACCACGTGGACAAATGAAAACCCACAAATTCAGATCACGGAAACCGCTGCTGCAACCGTCACCACACTGCCATGGACACGTGGCAAGCGGTCACATGATCGCAAAGCCAAAAAATAGGCTATGCGACCATGCGATAGCCAATCACAAGCTACCACATCATCACCTCCGGGACCACTACCAAAGAAGCCCTACCCTTTTTAAAGGATCAGACGGTTGTCTTGAAAGCGCAAGAAATAAACCTCGTGCATCTTCACCATGCGAACTTGCGGCAACCATCGATCATGTCTGAACTTTAACTGTGCAGGAAGCATAAGAAGAGACAAACCGCCAAGAATTCAGCGACTATGCGACTGTGGAAAAATTAACCGCCAGCCAAGTCGCCAGATGCTAGGGACTTAACCATCAGGATTCAGTGATAAGGAGAAAACTGCAAGTCGCCAGGTCGCCAGAGGAAGACTAACCGCCAGGCAGCCAAACATAATGAAGAGCTGGGACCACATGGACAGGTGGCAGGCAGTTGCATGATCACATGTCAGAAAAGTCTGACATGCGGCCATGCGATAGCCAATCAAGAAAATCTTTTGAAGGCCTGGGCCCACCTGTCATTGCACTTGCACACTTAAGGAAAGCCGGCAGACAAGGAACTAGTGCGAGGTTGAAAACACACAATGTTTTCGGCACATCAATAGATAAGCACACAAAGCTGGAAGAGAAAGGGTAAAAAACAATGTAGGTTATCGGTAAAGGATCGAAAACATCATGGACTTTTGAAAACACTATGGGTTTTTGACACTGTGGTAAATTTTGAAAACATTGCTTCCCGCGGACCTTGAAACTTGAATAACTTTCTGGGCCTTATGATTTAGGAGATGCAGTCTAGATTGAAGTAAGGTGACAACACAAGGAACACAAGGTAGGGCACAAACCAAGAGACATTTGTAGGGAGGAGGCCATTTTCAAAGGATATTGCCATGATAGAAAAATGGCCTAACAGTGGCTCTGTTTAGGGATGTATGCCTCCTGCAGGCATAGCAAGGACTTAGAATCACTGGTAAAAGTAGACCATCCCATAGGACAAAATTGTAGAGAGAAAGGAACAAGCAGGGCAAGACAAGCAACAGGACCAAAAACTGATAGACCAGGGCAAAATAGGGCAGGGGAAAGCAACTTATATAGAGAGATTTCCAAGATGTACAACCCTAACTACTGTTCATGGAAAACAGAGTACTTCAAATGAAGTACTGCTTCAAGAATTGTCCATGAACTGGCAACTCTTGAATATCACCATTAAAATCCTTGATGATGTAAGAATCTTGGCCCCATTTCTCATGAATTAGATATGGCCCTAACCAGATGGGATCAAATTTACCATGTTTCCCCTTATCCTCCAATCTGGCATTCCAAACTAACACCAAATCACCAGGCTCAAAATTTTTGTCAACAATCTTTTTATCATATAGATTCTTAACCTGCAACTGCAATTTGGCATTCCTTGCAACCGATTCTCTTCTAGTTTCATCCAACCTAATGAGGTCCTCCATTCTCAACTACATTTCATCATCAATGTCATCATCATACAACTGCACAAACTTGTACATCTCCAACAAATTATTTTGAGGCATTCTAGCATGAATTCCATACACCAAGTCAAATGGTGCACAACCAATTGCCTTCTTCATAGTTACCCTATCAGCCCATAGAGCTAATGGTAGCTTTGAATTCCATGCCCTCTTATTCTTCTCTAGAATTCTCTTCAAGATTTTAATCAAGCCCTTATTAGTAGATTCTGCTTGACCATTTCCTTGTGGATGATAAGGTGAGGAATTAGAAATCTGAATTCCCAAACCTTTGCAAAAGTCCTTATATTCGGTAGACCTAAAGCACATAGCATTGTCACTCACTATCCTCTTAGGACACCCAAACCTTGTAACAATATTATTCATCAGAAAGTCAATTACCACCCTACTAGTTGCATTCCTTGTAGGTACAGCTTCTATCCACTTTGTAAAATAATCAGTGGCAACTAAGATTCATGAATGTCCTCCACTTGAATTGTTTGGTATCTCCCCTATGAAATCAATTCCCCGCTACTGGAAAGGAGCCTGAACTTCTACTGGTTTTAATGGTACATTACCTGAAAACTTAAGCTCACCAGAGAACCTTTGACAAGCATCACATCTCCTTACCAACTATTCTGCATCCCTGAAGATTGTGGGCCACCAAAATCTTGCTCTCAAGATCTTATGAGAAGTTGATTTACCCATATAATGTCCACCACAAACTCCCTCATCCATCTCCTTCAACAATAGATTAGCCTGATTCTCATCTACACATTTCAACAGTATGCAATCTAAATTTTTTCTATACAACTTACATTTCACAATTACATACCTGATGGCCTATAACTTCAATGTCCTCTTTTGATTATCATTCATACTATCTGAACACCTCATGTTTCTCAAATAGTAAATAATATCCTGATACCAAATACAATCATCCATATCACATGTATAATCAATTTCAGAATGATTTACCTAGTTTGCATCTAGATTGGATTGGGCCATCAACTTTGCCAATCCCTATCCTCTAACCAATTTAGTGATCTGGATCTCAACATTGAATTCCTGGATCCTATTGATCCATCTGCATCTTCTTCCATACACCTCTTGCTGTGAGAAAATGTCCTTCACAGTTGCACTTGGCACAAAATCAATCACAACTGCTCCCATCAAGTAACATCTAAAATCCTTGATTTCTTTCACAAGTGCATAAGCCTTTTTTTCATTTATATCATATCTCAACTCTGTAGCCTGCAAAGATTTACTGAAAAATGCAATAGGCTGCTCAAAACCATCCTTATTCTTTTGTAACAGAACTGCAGCAATAGTGTGAAAGGATGCAAAAGAAAAGATATGCATTGGGACATTATAATCAGGTGCCTTTAGCACTGGTGCATCTTTGATAGCCTGCTTGATATTCTTGAAAGCCTCATCAGGCTCACCCTCCTAATTGATTATAGATCCCTTCTTCAACATCTTGGAAATAGGTCTAGTAACCTCTGCAAAGTTTGTCACAAACCTTCTTAGAAAATTGACCTGACCAAAGAAAGATTGAATCCCTTTAACATTCTTTGGCCTCTAAATTTTATCAATGGTTGCTACCCTCTCAGTGTCAATTCTCATTCCTTGCTCCCCAACTAAGTGGCCAAGCAACTTACCTTCTGTGACACCAAAAGCACATTTCCTTGGGTTTAATGAAATGCCAAATTCCAAGGCCCTCATAAATATTTTCTCTAAATGAGCACAATGGTCCTCTTCCTTCTTGGAATAGGTAGTTAAATCATCCTGATACACAACAAGGAAATCATTAATGAAATCTGAAAAGGAAACATCCATTGCCCTCTGAAAAGTAGCACCAGCAGTTGTGAGACCAAAAGGCATTCTCACATAAACATATGTTCCCCAAGGTGTTGTAAAGGATGTCTTGAATTGTTCTGATTCCTTAACAATGACCTTATTGTAGCCAGAGAAACCATCCATCATTGACATCAATTCTAATCTGGTTACTCTCTACAACATAGCCTCCATATTGGGCAAACAATAATTATCTTTCAATGAGCTGATATTCAATTTTCTGAAGTCCACACAAAGCCTGATGTCACCATTCTTTTTTCTTACAGGAACAAGGTTTGACACCCAAGAAGAATGCCTTATAGGCTTGATAATGCCAGCATCTCTCAACTTCATTAATTCTTCTTGCATCTTGGGTGCCAAAGTAGGATTAATAGGCCTTTGCTTTTGCCGGAAAGGTTTAGCATCTTCTCTCAATGGAATAACATGATGAAATAAATCCTCTCTATAAACCTTTAGATCATCATATGACCATGCAAAAACATGCCTGAATTTTCTCAATAATTCAACCAAAGGTCTCCTCACCTTTTTAGATATATCTCTACCAATGTATACTTTCTTAGGTGCCTCATGTGATCCAAGATTTATCTCCTCAAGATCAGCATGATCTTCTCCTTTGATATTCTTTTGAACTCTATCTTGGTTGTCAAAGGCAGTCTCCAAAACAACAAGCCCCTTGGGTACCTTGTTAGTTCTAAGCTGAATGACCTCATTACCTAAGACAACCTCCCTTCCTTCTACCAACTCAACCAAGGCTGAACAATCAAGTTCCTGACCATGATACTGATCCTTGCAATCCATAAACTTCAAAATATCATTATCATCATCAAAAACTTGCCAATTCTCAATATTGTCTGGTATACTAGGCCTAGCCTGAATTTCAACTTTAGAAATACTAGAGAATGTAACAGCATTAGGATTGATTGCAATATTGGCCAAAAAGTCAGCCATCTTGTTGTTACTCCTATCCCTCCACTCAATATTAAAGGCATCAAAATGCTCAATCAAATCCCACACTGCATTCCTATATTGTTTCAACCTTCTATTCTTGGAAGCATACACTGACCTGACTTGGGACACCACCAACTCAGAATCACCAATAACACTTATGCATTTTATACCATGCTTTTGTGCCAACCTCAGTCCTAACAACAAGGCCTCATACTCTACTATATTGTTGGTACAAAAGAAATTCAATGTGAAAGAGAACTTGTAGGTGTTTCCATCAAGAGAAATAAGTAAAATACCTGCTCCTACACCATCTTTGCAGTTTGCAACATCAAATTACATGACCCACAAATCACCCTTCACAGAGTCAACACCTACCTCAGTAGAAATAGGTGATAAAATATGTTCATTTTCAAATACAGGGATCTCTGCCCTAAAAAATTTTACATCAGTATCCACAAAATAGGTAGTTTCATTATCTATGTTTCTCTCAATCATGTGGCATACTCTTGGCTCTCTATCAATCTTGACAAACTGATCATCAATCTTGAAAGTTGCATAGGACAAATCACACTGTAAACTTCCACCCATGGCAGCACTCCATCTTCTAGATAGCAACATCCCATAATGAGGAGGGATATCCACCACTAAAACACTCATTGTTAGCTCTTTCTCTGGATATGCTGCCAACATATATGGCATTGCATTGATAGTCCCAATGACTGGTACCTCCCTCTGATCCACTGCACAACACCTACCCTGCACTGTATCAACTTTAAGGTGCAACCTCTCCTTGATTTTGAAAGGCATGATAGTATTAGAGGCACCACTATCAATCATACAATTTCTTAACTTCATCCCATTCACAAGAACACTTAAGAAGAATGGGTCAATATTTTCAAGGCTGGCATTGATAGAACTGTCCAAATATATTGGAGGAATTTGAGACACAATTCCCTGAGCAGCAACATCCTTCAAAGCTTTATCCTGAGATCCATTGCATGAAGTATCATTTTTGTGAGTATTACCAACCCATGCAATAGCTTTATCTTTATGTTCAGGGATCCTCAACAATTCTGACAATGGAACCTTAACTGTAATTTGTGACAATACAGATAACATGTCAACAGGGGTAGAAGTAGGAATCTCAATCTGCACTGCCTTAACCTCTTTTTGCTTGTCTAACATATTAGGTGTATTGACCACCTTCACTTTTTCAACCTTAGCCATTATGTTAACTAGCTTCTCGATCTCACAAGAGATCTTTTCAGTTCCAACTCCCTTAGGCTCACAATGCTTACCTTTTACATTCTTTAATTTCACCATGTGATCAACCTTTGATTTGTTCTCATTAGGTTCTCCGGAGTTGGTACTCTTTATAAACATTCCAGTAGCTTTCTCATTTTTATTCCTTGCCACCATGCCTCTAGTTTGCACCTGGGCAATCATTTCTATAGTAATCCTCTCCATCTCTTCTCTAGAAGGTCTTCTCAAACTTACTGACTTGGGAGAAGAGTTCGTGTTACATGTTTTCTGATCAATGCATTCACCATCAGAAAAAACCTCTTGATGAAAAAGGGTCTGATTATGTCTCTTCACATTCACATCTGCCTCTTCATCAAAATCAAAATCATCTTCATATCCTAGATATGAAGAAACCATGTTGCAACCAACATCATCTTGTTCTTATTCTTTTTCTATCTCCTCATTGCTACAATCTTAATTTGCAGCCATAGATTGTGCAACCACACAATGCTCTGTAGAATGAGGGGACTGGAATGCAACACACCATGGTACATTTTCCATGACATTTATTGAAGCCTTATGTAGAGGGTCAGGGACACCTCTGTCATTGTTTCCTCTTGCAGCAGGGGCAATAGGCTTGCCATCCTTCCATTGGGTGTTGTAGGGGTAATTCTGCAGTCTATTCTGCTTACTGAAACTGTTGTTGAACTGAGGTCTCTCATTGGTAGGAGCACTGATGTTCCTATTTGTAGGTTTCTTCAAATCTTTCAATGCATTAAGCACCTTATCCAATTTATCTTCTTCTTGCCTCCTAGATCCAATAGTCTTATCATTTTCTTTCTTGTATTTCCTGTCCCCAAACAACTTTGGGTCATCTCTCTTTCCACCCAATTTTTCTAATATTGTCATATTGTTCTCAATATTGACAGCAATCCTAAAAGCATCCCTAAGAGTTCTTGGTTCTTTATCCCTCAATAAATATCCCATCTTCCCATAAAATGCATTGAAGTATGTAGTTAGACAGACATTGTCATCCAACCGCATGACTTGGAACAACTTATGCATACCCTTCTGAAATCTCATGTTGAATTCAGCTGCAGACTCATTCTAATTTTTCCTTATGGTATTGAATTCATTCAACATGAAGCTAGCATTAGGCCTATCACCATACTGCTCTTTGAAACATTTGTCAAAAGAGTCCCAAGTATCAATACACTTATCAGGAAGCCTCTTAAACCAATCTCTAGCATCCTCCATTAGAGATTGAACAAAAAATTTCATGACAACATCCTCATGCTCTACCTCATAATCATTAAGCATATCAACAAATAACCTAAGATGCTCCTCACAACTTATAGCATTATTACCAGCAAACTTAGGTGTAATACCCCAAAAATGGGCTATATGTTCATTAACCTTCTATATCAACAATTCGAAGGAAATCGACATCAAAGTCCTAACCTAAGGCACATCTAAACATCATCGAATCATAATTGATTATCTTAAATTCTACATCGGGGAATATTCCTAGTAATATTCCTAATCATCATAATTATCTTTAATTTAATGATTATTTGGTGATAAATCACATTTATCCTAAAGTTTGATTAATTGAATATTTTCATATTTAATTAATTAGATTTAATATCTTGCCACTTAATTGTGTAATTAAATTTAATTCTATCTATTACTAATTATATTATTTAATTTTGACAATAAATCCTATATCCTATGAATAATTGATTAAATTCTTATTTAATTAATTAAAGCAAGTTGTCATTATTTAATAATATAGTTTTTAATAAAAGTTTGATAAAATAGTTAATTAACCCATAAATTAATTATTTTATTTCAAAAATTAGTTAAGTTGAGAATAAATCACTTTATTTATTTATTAAATCATAATTATCCATGTGCATATTCAAGGACCAGTTAAACTCAAATTAGAAAATCAATGCAAGTTGTTAGCTTTTTGAAACTCAACATCTTTTTGAGTTTTAAAGTTGATCTAAACTTCTAATTCGAGTTGAACTGTGCTTTTGCATGATTTTTGTGACTTAATTATCTTTAATTAAAATAACTCAAAAATTAACCTGAGTTATTTGAGTGATTTATGGCTTTTTCTCATGCACCTCCAAAGCCTTGGATTTCTATAAAACCAAGGCTCAACTCTTCGTAATTCATCTCTAATATCTCGCAAAATTGCAAACTTACTCTACAAGAATCATAGCATATCAGATTTGGAGAATTTGCACAATTGGAACTTGAAAGATAAATTTGAGGATTCGAAGCTTTGTGAGATCAATTTCAAATTCATAGCTTTCATATTATTGTTAGAATTTTCATTCTCATATCATATCATTTCTAGATTAGCATTGCATATCAATTTTAATATTAGCAGAGATTCATATCAGTTTTCATCATATTATTGCATAGAAAATACCAAAAAATTAGATTAATTGCATTCAATTCATATCTAGATCAATTGTATTCAAATCCTTCATTTAGGTGTCATCTAGGTCACTGATCTCGATAACAATTTGAGAACATTAATCTCACACCTACTAGAAGGCAGTAAATTGCTTGGTTAAATTAGATTTCAATTTTGCACGATTTTGATTTTTGCTAACCTCTAATGTTTTACTGAAGTGTTGTGTCTATAGATCAGGTACAATTTTCACACACACATTTCTAGTGCCCACCATGGGGCAACCCACCTTTACATGCTAGTTTTGATTTTTTTGGGGAGCTAAAGCCCTAAAGTTTCAAATATTTAATTTTATCTCTCAAATGGCTTTGATTTTTACTCTGAAATTTTTTTGGTAGGTTGGACACATTTCAGGGAATCTACAGAAAAAAATTTAGAATTTTATGAGATGTTTTGAATTTGTAATAATTTGTTCTTGAAATTATGGAAAAAATTAATATCTGACGCAAATCACCATATTTTTTTGAAATTTTTATATTTTCAGAAATCTCTTTAAATTATACAGGGGGTCCATTCTTTGTATTTTAAATTTGGACATAATATAATAGCTCAAATAGTCAATTTATAAAAACTAGTCTGTTTTGATAAAATGGGTCTCTAGGGCACAAATGAAAAGATTTTTCTAAAATTTTTACATTTTTGGAAAGCTCTGTATTTTTTAGTAGGGATCTCTAGTCTGAATTTGTATTTTTGTGGCCAAAATCATATCAAAAAAATTAGATCTTGTTGACTAGGTCAAATGCAGCAAAAAAAATAAAGTTTTGTGATGGGTATACACTTATTTTTCTACATGGTTCAATGAATGATATGAGTTGTCATTTGGGTTAATTGCTAGTTATTATTGCTGATAATAATTGATTTTTAGAGCTAACCCTATGGTTTTTATAAGTTGAATATATGTTGCATATCTTGTTTGCTTGTTTGCTTGTTGGAGAGTTCGTCGCTTGCTTGCATGGAAAAGCTCAACAAGAATTGCTAAAAATTAGGTAAAATCTACTAAGAGCATTGCGAGGATCTCAGGTATTCTACTTGTGTTGATAATATTTTGATTTGGGGCTTAAAATAAATCTCTCATGTGTCTAGCTCGGGTGATTCTTTTCATGCTTTTGTTCTACACAATTGCATAATTGATACTAGGTTGTGACCCCTTAAGGATTCATTAAGTAGTCTCAGATACTTGTGATTGATCTTGATTGCTATCTTAGGTTATTAGACTCGCTAATTCGTTGGTCTCTCATTCCACCCTGTGGTTGCAATCTCAGCGCCATAAAGGGGAGGGGTCAACAAGAAAGAAGCGTTAAGTGTTCCACTTGGCAACCCTTTTGTGCTTTTAGGAACTCACTTGTTTTCTAAGTTGGGGACTCATTTTTAGCTTGTTTAAGGTGTTAAGTGTTCCACCTTGTAGACTCATCTCATATTTTCTTTAAGTGTTAAGTGTTCCTCTTTCTACTTTTTGGATACTTTTGGTAGATTTGCTTTTGGAAACATACATCTGTGCTCACATAGTAATTAGGCCCTATGAACACTATTCATGATTCTTGAGAGATTGGATTCCCAGTGAAATCCTTTTTGATGACAAAATCTTTGTAGGTAGGGAGGATACTTAGTGCATCTTCTCTTATTGATCGATACATTCTCTCCCCAGAGAGGTTGATAGATCATGTGGGGTTGACATCACGAGCTTTGGTGAATCAAAATTGGTTAGTACACCTTCTCTTATTGATTGATACATCCTCTCCCCAGAGACGTTGATAGATCACATGGAGTTGACATCATAGACCTTGGTGAAGAAAAACTTTGTCTTAGCATGTCGGATTAATCTGCTTTCTTTGTTTGGGTTAAAAGTGAAAAGGTGTCAAAAACCTTGGATCTGGAGCCAAGTCCCCTTGTGGTATCATACTATGAGTCACCTTTAGAGAGGGTTAACTGTAGCAGACAATCCCTTCATAGGGCAAACTGTGTTGACAGAACCTCAAGCGGTAATAGCCATTTTCTCCATGGTAGTGACAGTCGCTATATAAATGTCCTTGTGGAAGAAATCTCCACAGGTATGGTTCATTGTTGGGTTGTTAGATCTCCCTAGCAACTCCTGAAGATTAAGTTCTCAGACTGTGTCAAAACCCTGGTGCACCACGATTGGAGTTCACCCCTTTGGATCATAAAAGTTGCAGAGTCAAACCATTACTAAAAACCCTAGTGAGGCCAAATTTTCATTTTATAGGGTATATGTGCGTTATTACAAAACATTTTTGGAACATACACAATTAGCACTTCTGAGGATTAGAACGAATAAGTTACTTGATTGTTCATGCGCAAGGTTGCTTTTGCCCTTGTTCATTATTTTTAGACATGCTTGAAATCACGTGCTTGTTGTTTTGCATGCTTGTTTATCTATCTAGTTACTGAAAACGGACAAATCTGTTACAATCCTCAAATTTGGACATTGAAATTTGCAAATAATTCAAATCTGAAAACTCAAAATTTGCAAAATCTGAAGTAAAATCCTTTTCTGGAGTCAAAAGTCATCTCAGGAGGTCAGAAACTCATACGAGTTTCCATCAAGTGTCATTTCATTACAACCCATCTGTTGTATGATTGGGTACCCAGTGTCGTACAAGTTTCCATGCCAGCAAATTCTCAAAGTCAAAATCTTGCAACTGTCGTATGAGATTTTCAACTATCATTTCATTGCTACCCAACTGTCGTATGAGATTTTCAACTGTCATTTCATTGCTACCCAACTGTCGTATGAGATTTTCAACTATCATTTCATTGCTATCCAACTGTCATATGATAGGCAACCTAGTGTCGTAGGAGTTTAGATGCCAGAAAATTCTAAGAGTCAAAATATTGCTTGCAATTGTCGTACGAGTTTTACAACTGTCGTTTCATAGCATACTCATTATCGTATGATTCTGCAGAGTGTCATTTGGGAAATTTTTGAAAGTGGTCAAAAAAATTGTCAGAATGGCTAGATATTTAGCTTTTTTAGCCTAATTTCAGAATCTGTCGAACAACTCACTTTGTCAGGAACAGAGCAGTAGCTATTAAGAATTAGTACACATGTCTCAAAGAATTAGTACACAAGAGGAAGAAGCTCTAATCACCTCTATGATGAAGCAGCTGCAAGCTATGCAAGTCCAGCTTGACAAACTTGAGAAAGAAAAGGAACCGAAAGAGTTCTCTATGGAAACTCTATACTCTTTTCCATTTGACAAAGACTTCTACATGTCACCATGCCCCCAGATAGAATTTGAGCAACATGATAACCCTTATGATACCTCTTCCACGGAGAGTGACATGTCCAGCTTTGGAGACTATGATGACTATGATGACAGACAATATAATGATACCTATGACACCTCTATTCCTAAGAACCCTCCTCATCATGTGTTCCTGCTTACTGGAAATGGGATGTCACATTGGATAGATCGTGATGGTGATCCATATGATTCTGATTTTGAAAGAGACTTTGATGGCTTTTGTGGACAATACCTTGATTATGATCCATCTACTACTAATAAGGACTATAAAATGCATCGTGCTAGCTTGAAACGTCAATACTATAAGGATCTCTCCTCTAAGAACTCTCAAGTTGAAAATAAAGATTACACTCTCAAGCAAGATCATGTTAATGCTGAACCTTTGTCTGGAGATGGTTCCCTTCCATCCCCTACTTCCAATACTCGTACATTTCCTAAAGCTTCTGAGTCTTTCAAATCTTTCACAGAACCTTCATCTGACACAAGCCCTGATACTTTTCATGCGGTTCCCTATAGTTATCCTCTAAGGCTACCTCTTAAAGAAACTCAAGCTACCCTTCACTTGGTGACAAATACTTTCAATAATGCTAAACCTAAAGATCCTAAGCTTTTATATGCTATGATGCCTACTTCAGCTAGTTCTCCACCATCTCTTCCAAAGCCATCCATACAATCCCAACATGCTTCCTTGTCCTTAGAAGTGGCTCCATGTCAAGAGGACTCTAAAAATGATAAAGAAAAGAACATAAAGAAAGATCAAGATCAAGAACCCTCCATGTCATCCACTCTTTTTCATGATGTCTCTTATCCACCTCAGGGTTCTTTTGATCCTGCACACCCTTTTTCATGCATTCCACCATGTCTTAAGTCTTCTCCTAAGCAAGATCAAGCTACTACTTACACTATTGAGCTTATTGACAATCCAAATGACCTTACTACACTTGCGCTTTCCAAAGATGATACTTCCATTAAGGTTGGTAAAAATGGTGTTGTTACTTCCAAAGTTAAGCCTATTGAAAATCAAGAGAAAAATTATGTGCTTATGCTATCCAAAGATCCTTGTTAAGATCAAAGTCTTCCATCTTCTTGTTCTACCACTCCATGTTCACTTCCACTATCTACTCTTCCTAAGTCTTTGCAAGCTTTGAACAATCCTATCAAAGAAGGTGCTCATATTCAAGATATCCATGATTCTATTGAAAATCCTAATGCTCACTCTAAAGATGCTGATATCCTTGGTTGTCATATAGATGCTGATGAATTTATTGATTATCCTTTTGCGTCTTCCACTTCCATCCTTGGACCTCTTCCACCACTACTAAGGGCTTCACGTCTACCTTCCATCTTGGGTCCTTATGTCCCTTCACTTTTCCCTCCTAACTCTCCTTATTTTCCATCCATCTTGGGTCCTTACGTCCCTCCATCTCCCATCTTTCCTCAAGATCAACATAGATGCATACCCTTGAATCCTTTGCATCCAACCACCCATCTAAACCAGTCATATACTCCTTCTTCCACAAGTCCCAAGTCTTTTGGAAGTAACTTGAATGTTCAATACAAGAAAAAGAAGCAATACAAAAATTCATCAAAAAAAGAAGATCACTGTGTCTCCTCTAATAGACATGGAAACATAAAGTCAAAAGAGATATCTAAGAAAAAAACTACAAGACAAGTATGGGTTCCAAAATCCATCATTGAAGATATTCTCTCTAGATCATCAAAAGGAAATAAAAAGCCTATGGCTATATGGATTCCAAAGTCTCTCTTGAAAGAGTCTGGTGTTGAGCAAAAAGTGAAATTGACATTCAAGCTTCCAAAGGCTTCCACTTCATTTCTCTCCAAAAATATTCTTCCATTCCATGCGCCTAAACCACAACCTCTACTATCCATTCACCATATTCCTTCACGTATTCCTTCATTCACATTTCCTCCATCCTCTTGCAACCCTTCAAGGTATATGTTGACGTTGATCTTGCCTTCTTTTCCACCTACCCTTTCACAATCCTTCCATTCTTTATCCTTCTACCTTCTATCCTTTTTCCTCATTTGCATATTCCTCCTATCCTCCAACCTCACTCGCTTTACATAAAACCTTATCCTCCATTTTTCTCTTCCATCTCCCTTTCCCTATCAACATCTTTGAGGATATCATTTTGAATCTTTGGCATATCATGGTTTATCCTTTCAAGGAGCATTATCTAAAAAGCTTGCCTTCTTCCAAAAAAATAAAAAATAAAAAAAAAGTGCTTTGGTGAAAACTTGGAAATAGGCACCTTGGTAGCAAAAGTAAAGAGAAATAAATTCATCCTATGGTGAAAACCACTCCCTTGTGGCACCTTGGATAAGTACCATGATGAAAACTTGACAATCAGGCATCATGCGTAGTTCTTCTACATATTTCATCTTCTCTCTTTGATCTTGACAATGTTGATCTATACATGAACATTTGGCTATTTTGTGAGCTATCTTATGATGATCTTGTTTTCATTCCCTTCCTATTTAGCCTTCATATTTATTTTCCTCCATTCATTTTCGCCTATCGCTATCTTTTTCCCCTTTGGTCTTGATCTAAGAAAAAAAGAAAAAAGAGAGTAAAACATGATGCTATGAAGCCTCTTGACATGTCTACTCCTTTGGATTACATCCTTTCCTACTCTTGCATTACACTTTTGTGACTTATCCTATGCTGGCCTTTTAGTCCTTGTCCAAATGTGCTTTACATGACAATTTTTCCCTAGCTTGAGTATTCTTGAGGAATTTGACATTGAGGATTTCTTCCCTTCATTCTCCTTCATTCTCTTGTCTTCCATCTCATCCACCAACTTGCTACTCCCTCTTGTTCTCCACCTTGCTAGACATTGGGACTGCACGATATGATCTTGCTTGGGAGTTTGTAATGGAAAAAGATGCTATCAAGTATACCAAGTATCAGAACTAGTATCAGAACTAGTATCAGAACTAGTATCAAAACCAGTATCAGAACCAGTATCAGAACACCTACTGGGGCTACACCTTTCACTTTAGTTTATGGGTCTAAAGTGGTACTGCCTATTGAGGTTGAAATCCTATCACTAAGAATCAGAATGCATGGTCTAGTAACTGATGATGACTATAGAGTGTCTAGGTTGCAAGAACTTGAACTACTAGATGAGCATAGACAAGAAGCATATGATCATCTCAGAGTATATCAGAAGAGAATGTCTAGAGGCTACAACAAGAAAGTCAGACACAGAGAATTTCAGGTTGGCGATCTAGTCTTGAGAGAAAATCCTAAAAATCAATCACATCGAGAACGCAAGGGGAAGTTCAAACCCAATTGGCTGGGTCCCTTTGTAATCACTGCTACTTTTGGCTCTGGTGCCTATCAACTCTCAATGATTAAAGGAGAACAACTCTGAGAACCAATCAACGTTCTCCATCTAAAGAAATTCTACACCTAAGGCATTCAGTCTATGGTAAAATGTCCTGAAAAAAAATCTTAAAAATTGGAAAAAGTCCAGAAAAAATAAACATCTTGGTGAAAACCTAGCAATAGGAACCTTGATGATTCACAAAAAAATCAAAAAATATCAAAAGTACAAAAAAAAATTGAAAAAATGAAAAATACAAAAAAAAGAAAAAAAGAAAAAAAGTGCCTTAGTGAAAACTTGGAAACAGGCGCCTTGGTAGCAAAAATAGAATCTCTACCAAGATGGTGAAAACTCAGAAAATGGGCACCACTTGTTTCAAAAAACTCTATCTATCAACACAATCTTGGTCTTTCCCAGCTTTTAGTTTTTCTTTACTTTGTACATATCTCCCAGTTTGTTTCTGCATTTCCAGTTTTCAATAAGTCGGTTTGTCCACCAATCTGCTCAAGTGTCTGTATCCTATCAATGTTCAAACTTGGGGGTAATAAATGTCATATCCTATGGTCTCTAGTATATCCTAGACGTATCATATCTAGCCAGAGTCCTTTGAAGCTTCATTTGAGTCAGTCAAGTCTGTCTTGTCTCTAGAAAGGATTTTGCATCTACAACAACGCAATCAAACATCAAACTGAAATAATCTATGCTTTTCATGCTTTTATCTCTTTGTATGCTTACTGATTCACATTGAGATTTTTGCATATTGTGTCCCTTCGAGCTCTCTGATGATGTCCTTTATAGGATTTAGAGAGTAATGACTAGGGGCATAATCTTTTCTTTGTTTTCTTCTTGTATGTGAAAATCTAACAACTTTGGAAATTTTGGATTGAAATGGCATCTGACTGTAAGAGCCTCTATCTCAAATTGGATGGCCATGTATACCTCGACCATTGATACTTGGAAAATTCAAGGAAGTTTGATCTAACTATTATCTTTTTGAGCGAGTTCTTTCTCCTACTGTGAAATGCGATCTTACCTAACGATGTGAACGATAAAGGGTCACTACGGGTAATTCACAATGGATTTAGAATAATCTTTTGGCTGTTTGATGTGTTTGTAATGCAAGGCATATTCAGGTCATCACGACGTTTATGTTTTGATGCTTATACAAATTTCTATATCAAAATGGACATGATATTTAGGTCATCCTGGCATTTTTGCCTTGGTGCTTATATCTAATCCGACATTTTGAAAATAAAATCAATATTCATATATCCATGGTTGTTGACCAGTGGGTGTTGTATTGATTCTTGCACATACAAATCCATATTCATATGTCTATGGTTTCATAGCTAGTGGGCATTGTATTGATTTATCCGGTTACCTAAAAGTTCAATGATGATAACAAATCGACATATGATCAGTGAGTAGGTCCTAGGTCTTAGGTTGCATTTCATTTTGCATGTCTCTTTGCATTTTGCATGTTTTCATGATCTCACAATGATTAAATGAACTTCAATGCTTAAACAATTCTTCAAATTGCATCTTCAAGTCTAACAAGAGCTGAATCTCACATGAAGGTTCCTCCAACGAAATAGAAAGTACAATCCTTTTTCGGGATCAAAATTCAAATTTGAGATCATTCATATTATTAACTACTTACATAATCAACCTTCAATCATCACATAAATCTAGCATTCAACTTAACTGATTATCTTACATCAAACTATCAAAATTTCAACTTGGTCAACTATGGTCAACTCATGGTTTCACCTAGTCAAACTTGGTCTTTTGGGACCTTCAACGATGCAGAATGCATTTTTGAATGTGTATAACCACTTCTCCAATCAATTAACATGTTTCTAAACTCTCAACGCTGACTTTTCTTGTGAGATTTCAATTTCAATCCTAAAGGGGGCATGGTATTGCACATCATTCAAGTCTGTAAATCTAATTTTATTTGGAATCTGTTATCTTTCATTAGTGATCAAGACAAAAACCACGTCTAGTTGCTGATTCATCAAAAGTCCTCATCGCTCGGGGCAAATCTATCATCACTTGGGGCATATCAGATTCATCGATCCATATCAATCTGGTATTCTCCTAATCTTGTAATCTGTATCAGTTTTTGAAACCATCAGATCATAGTGTTCTTTCCTTGGTTCTTCGGCAACTGAAGGGTTTGGATGTGATACCTGCTAGTTCTGCTAAGACAATCGAGTCTAGAACCGGTCACTCACTTCTTAGCAATCCTAAGGTTTGGAATCAGGTGTTTTGACACTTTTTCGCAATCATAGGTTCATTTGCTACTACAGTGAACATTATCTTTGTTCATTCAGGATCTATTATCTCCATATCAAATCAATATCAATTAGCTACTATCTCATATCAATTATCAATTTCAAATATCAGTTTCATATTTTTATCAAACACAAACTATCTTTGAACCACTGCGCTTCACACAGTAATTCAAAGAGGGGCAAAATGCAATACCCCAAAAATGGGCTATATGTTCATTAACCTTCTATATCAACAATTCGAACGAAATCAACATCAAAGTCCTAACCTAAGGCACATCTAAACATCATCGAATCATAATTGATTATCTTAAATTCTGCATCGGGGAATATTTCTAGTAATATTCCTAATCATCATAATTATCTTTAATTTAATGATTATTTGGCAATAAATCACATTTATCCTAAAGTTTGATTAATTAAATATTTTCATATTTAATTAATTAGATTTAATATCTTGCCACTTAATTGTGTAATTAAATTTAATTCTATCTATTATTAATTGCATTATTTAATTTTGACAATAAATCCAATATCCTATGAATAATTGATTAAATTCTTATTTAATTAATTAAAGCAAGTTGTCATTATTTAATAATATAGTTTTTAATAAAAGTTTAATAAAATAGTTAATTACCCATAAATTAATTATTTTATTTCAAAAATCAGTTAAGTTGAGAATAAATCACTTTATTTATTTATTAAATCATAATTATCCATGTGCATATTCAATGACCAGTTAAACTCAAATTGGAAAATCAATGCAAGTTGTTAGCTTTTTGAAACTCAACATCTTTTTGAGTTTTAAAGTTGATCTAAACTTCTAATTCGAGTTGAACTGTGCTTTTGCATGATTTTTGTGACTTAATTATCTTTATTTAAAATAACTCAAAAATCAACCCGAGTCATTTGAGTGATTTATGGCTTTTTCTCATGCACCTCCAAAGCCCTGGATATCTATAAAACCAAGGCTCGGCTCTTCATAATTCATCTCTAATATCTCACAAAATTGCAAACTTACTCTATAGGAATCATAGCATATTAGATTTGGAGAATTTGCACAATTGGAGCTTGAAAGATAAATTTGAGGATTCAAATCTTTGTGAGATCAATTTTAAATTCATAGCTTTCATATTATTGTTAGAATTTTCATTCTCATATCATATCATTTCTAGATTAGCATTGCATATCAATTTTCATATTAGCAGAGATTCATATCAGTTTTCATCATATTATTGCATAGAAAATACCAAAAAAATAGATTAATTGCATTCAATTCATATCTAGATCAATTGTATTCAAATCCTTCATTTAGGTGTCGTCTAGGTCACTAATCTCGATAACAATCTGAGAACATTAATCTCACACCTACTAGAAGGTATTAAATCGCTTGGTTAAATTAGATTTCAATTTTGCATGATTTTGATTTTTGCTAACCTCTAATATTTTACTGAAGTGTTGTGTCTACGGATCAGGTACAATTTTCACACACACATTAGGTACCTTATCTCTAACATCACTTGGAAAAGTATTTGGATAGCCAAGAATTCCATTAAAACTTATTTTCCTATAGCCTTCTAATTGCATAGGTCTTCTTTGAAAGCTTGAACTAGTGTTAACCCTAGGATCAACATTAGCATCTACATTTATCTGTGCATTTGACTGCTACCTAGGATCTGCACCTATCCTAGCAGATGTAGAAGGAAAAGAACTAGTAGCATTACTAAGTGGAAAAGCAGTAGTCATAGATGGCATACCTAGTTCAGTAGCAGATGGGCCAAGAGCATTAGCTGAAGAAGCCCGCAAAATTGGATCTTCCTTTTCTTTTATGCAATGGCAGCATCAACCTCAGCTCTCTCTAGTTCTCTTGCAAGGTCCTCATCTTCTTTTCTCCTTCTCTCCATTTTAGTGTCCTTATTTGAATTGGATGGTGGGATCCCTGGAATTTTCACTGATTTGATTACTTGATCACCCACCATCTTCTTCTTTCCTTTCTCATTTATGATAATAGTAGGTCTGGTAATCCCATGCCCATCCTTATCTTTAGGCAAAGGGACATAGCTTTGCACTTGTCTAACCACAGGGCCCTCATTTTCAAATTCATGATCCTACAGTAAGCGTTCTTGCTCACTCCTCAAAGCATCAAGATCACCAAAAACATCATGCTGCAATGTTTTAGGAGCAGAAGCAAGCATCTTGTTTCTCTCCTTGATTTCATTTATTTTTCTCAGAAGAGACTACCTCTCTATCAAAGCATTTACCTTTTCTGCCTCTCTCTCCTCTTGTAATCTTTTATGTATGGCATCCTACTCTACCAACTGCAACCTCAGTGCATTAAAATCATTAGGATCTACCATAATTTCATCAGAACTAGATGACACATCCATATCAGGAAGATTTTGATATGGGAAGTGAACCTACTTATGTCTCATGGGTTCTCTTCTGAATTGATCTTCATCGAGATCCAAGTCAACCTCTAAACCCACATCTCTATTTTCTTCATTTTGACCTGTAGGCAATGGACCTTTGTCCTAAAATGCAGTCTCAGGGGTATCATAGAATCTCTCTTCAGAGTGACCACCTTCTGATCTAGAAACTCTATTTTGTGAACCATCCTCACTTGAGGATACATATGGTCTTCTGGCTCTAGCATTTCTCTATTCTCTCATGGGAGCACTGGTAGACTCACCATTCCTTCTAATCCAGCTCTTGTTTCCCTATCTAGGTAATTGCTCCAAAGTGACCTCTGGATTCTTTCTAACATATGACCTAGTATTTCTCCTCTTATCCATGCTTCTTCAATATGTTTCACTAGTTCAAATCTTTGAGTCACCACCCACTTAGATGGGAAATCCTTCAAACACTCAGGAAAACAAGATCAGAATATAACCTTTCTCTTTAGATTCTCCCCAGTAGAATCACTAACTCTTACAAATGCATATCTTCATAGTTGTCCCTAGTAGAGTCACCATTTTGTTGGTGACTCGGATGGGCCAAACCAATCTAGTCAACAAGATTTTGAATACTTCAATATAGCAGCAACCAGAGCTCCTTAACAAGTTTTCTCTATGTTCTCCCCAGTAGAGTCACCATTTTGCTGGTTGTGGATTATTCCCTTTGATCTTCAACTTGCAGATTTACACTTTGATGGATAGTATAAATAAAATTCTAACTCTATCACCACTCCAAAGTCCACAAGGAAGATTGCCAGCTGACAAGGATCAAAGGATCCTTCTACTCTTTGAGCTTCAATTCTCAGGTGGGTGTACCCTTGACTCACTTCTTCAAAGGAGTCTCAAAATGATGTATACAATGCTCAACACAAGTCAATAAAGGTTTATCAAATGAATGTTTAGGTTTGTGTGGTTGTTAACCATGACTTCAAGAGAAGGGACCAGTGCCTTAACCAGGGCTCAGAGTCACCTAACTATATACTTCAACTGAACACCTCAAATCAAACACAATGGAAACTAGAGTAAGTGCTTTGCCTATTACCCCTTTCCCTCTAGCACAAGGACATCAAATTCTATACCTGGATGTAAACTTACTGAATTCACCTAAAAGGCTTTAATCTTAACTTTGTTAGAAACTCAGAGATGAATTCAAAATACTCTTTTTTTATCATACATTAACACACTTTGTGATATTAACATATATGAGCTCAGAGACAAGCAAGAAGACATACACAAGATACAAGATTGGGATTCAATGATGTTTTCATTAAAAAATCTAGAATCAACATACAATTAGCATGACACAAAGCTGAGAAAAGGACACCAAATCAAACCTCTATCAGTGTATTACAGTCAAAAACTAGGGACCAAAAGCAATAAGATTTTAGAACCATTGCAAAATCAAAAATTCTACAACTTATACCACTAGCCGCCTTGGAATTCTCAGAGAGAATGCAACAAGCTATGGACAGCTAGGGCTAGGGTCTCAACCACCTGACCTACCAAAATTTACATCAGAAATTATTACAAGGGAAAGAAACCAAGCAGTCCAGAGAAAGAAAATCTCAAACAAATCTGCAATCATGAAAATCTGCGAGCCAAGATAGAGAACTAGGAGCTGCCATGAAAATCAGTCAAATCGGCCACCTAAAAATGACTCCTCGAGCACAAAAACATACTCCACCAAGTACAAAATCTACCTCCACAAATGACCACAGGAGCCTTGGACCACATCGCAACAACCTACCGCCATCAAACCAGCAAGAAATCCACCCAAAAAGCATTAAAACTAGGTACCTTTGGTCATTGCAAACCCCACTGCAAATTTGAATTTGAAATCCTAACGATCACTTTCATGGTGCCAGAAACACATCGGCGGTCCTCATTTAAATCGGGATCAACTTTAAGTCACAGCTATCCAATCAATCTCCCTTCGTGGGCTTTAGATCTTCACTTCACCTTAGACAACATCGACAGCTATCGCTAGACCACTAAGTTAACTTCCTCGCATCTTACCTCGATGGTGATACAATAGCCACAAGATCTATCAGCCCTTTAATCACTTTAGAAACCCTGCGGCCCCACTTAATAACTCCATAACTGCAATACCATTAGTGGTCACATGATCACATAGCCCAAAAACTGGGCTATGCGAACATGCGACAAGCCTCCACGTCGAGACCATGTCACTGCCCCCCACCAATGAAAAATGCGCACCTCCACAACAAAAGACAACGGGCCCACTAACAAGCCACATCACCACCTCAGACCAACCAGAAGACCCCAGCTGGGCCTGCTTGATGCCACGTGTCATCACACCATTTGCTGATCCATGCCTAGTCACTAACACAGGACCTACCAAATGGCCATAAACCTTTGAAATGAATGGCTGGCGTAAGATTTCATGGCTCTGACAAATCACATGAGAACTTACGCCGACCGTTAGATCTATCCTTGTTAGAGACCCCTCTGACAATGGCCCCACCTCTGAGCACATCCATGTCAACCAATAGGAACATAGCAACGAAGCACCATATGGCATACGGTCCCACTCGCACAACAGGCAACTTGGAAAAATGGAACAAAATTCAACGGATGGCGCATGATCACAAAGGCTTGGAATATTCCTTGTGATCATATACTGACCATTAGATTAAAGCTTTCAATGCGGGCCCCCTTGACATAAGCCAAGTCATCACCATGTGGATGAATGAAAACCCACAAACTCAGATCACCGAAACTGTCACTACAACTGTCACCACACTGCCATGGACACGTGGCAAGCAGTCGCATAATCGCAAAGCCAAAAACTGGGCTATGTGACCATACGAAAGCCAATCACAAGCTGCCACATCATCACCTCCAGGACCACTACTAAAGAAGCCCTACCCTTTTTAAAAGATTAGACGGTTGTCGCAAAAGTGCAAGAAATAAACCTTGTGCATCTTCACCATGCGAACTTGTGGCAACCATCGATCTTGTCCAAACTTTAACTGTGCAAGAAGCATAAGAAGAGACAAACCGCCAAGCATTCAGTGACTATGTGACTATGGAAAACTTAACCGCCAGCCAAGTCACCAGATGCTAGGGACTTAACCATCAGGATTCAGTGACAAGGAGAAAAGCGCAAGTCGCCAGGTCACCAGAAGAAGACTAACCGCCAGGCAGCCGAACATAATGAAGAGCTAGGACCACGCGGATAGGTGGTAGGCGGTCGCATGATCACATGTCAGAAAATTCTAACATGCAGCCATGTAGCAGCCAATCACAAAAAGCTTTTGAAGGCCCCGGCACACCTATCATCCCACTTGCGCACTTCAGGAAAGCCGACAAACAGGGAACTAGTGCGAGGTCAAAAACACACATTGTTTTCGGCACATCAATAGATAAGCGCACAAAGTTGGAAGACAAAGGGTTGAAAACAACATAGGTTATCGGTAAAGGATCAAAAACATCATGGACTTTTGAAAACACTATGGGTTTTTGACACTGTGGTAAATTTTGAAAATATTGCTTCCCACGGACCTTGAAACTTGAATAACTTTCTGGGCCTTATGATTTAGGAGATGTAGTCTGGATTGAAGTAAGGTGACAAAACAAGGAACACAGGGTAGGGAACAAACCAAGAGACATTTGCAGGGAGGAGGCCATTTTCAAAGGATATTGCCATGACAGAAAAATGGCCTAACAACATTCATGATAGATTTTTTCATTAATATCAACATATATTACTGACTGGTTATTCAAAAGCTTGCAGATAGGTTGTAGATAATTGTACGAGCATCATACAAAGAATTAACATGTGTGAACTTAGATGAAGAATCCACATACTATCTTGGATCATTGGCTATGATCACACATGCTTATGATTTGATCTTACAGAGTTATGGTTGATTTAATGATGACTCATTTTCAGGAGATAAAAACTAAGATTTACACAAAGCTGATTGCATAACATTGTCGATAGCATTCATGATTGTTTAAGTCATGATGAGAAAACATAGGTTCATGTTGGACACTGGCTAGAGATCTTATTGCGATCATATGGATTTATGATTGCACATGGTGTGTGTATTAGCAAAGACCTATGTGGGGGATGAATTTTAACACATTTCAAGTAATTTGATGAGAGAGCTTGATCTACAGATCTAGATGACTAATTGATGTAATTTTTATATTGTAATATTGTAAGATTTTTCATGTAAATCTTCGAAAGGTTCTATTTATATTTTGTAAATAGTTCAGATCATATGAAGGTTGACCTCGATTGAATTATTGTATCTTGTATATCAGGATTTAAATCCTTGAAAATATGTATGGAGAATGTAGAGAAATTACATATGTGAATTGCAGAGGTGAATTCTATCTTAAGGTTACATTGGTTGTTGTTTGGAAAGAAACTTTTGTGCATTTGGGCACAAGTTGGAGCTTGCTTGGCAGTGATTGAGTATTGGAAGTAGTTTCATATATGAATTGTTTTACTCTTGAAGTTGTGAGGTTTGGAGAACCTAAGGGTGGCTTTAATTCTCCTGATTAGGTTGATCTCTTGTACACCCCTAATAGGGTTATTTTCTCTATCATGGAAAGACTCATAGTAGGGTCGACTCCTTTATAGGGATCACATTGTAAAAGACTCCTAATAGGGTTTTTCCTTTAATTTTGACCTGCCTAATAGTAATACTCGAATCCTATTAGGGTAAAAAATCTTAAGAGGGTAATTATACTCATAGTGCAGATATTTGTGGGTACCATCCCTACGAGGGTTTTTCCCTTAATAGGTTTTTCCTCAAGAACAAATCTTGGTGTTCATGTGTATGTGTATTATTTTTGTATTTACTTTTTAGTTCAGTATTTTTGTTTCAAAAATAAGTTTGAAGTTAAAGTTTAAAGTATTATGTATTGGCATGAACTGATTCACCCCTCCTTAGTTGATTAGGACATTATTATTATTATAACATTGGCATCATGAAGAAGGAATTGAACATAGAAGATGAATTGGTAGATGATATACAAGAGAAGTAGCATTCTCAACATCCTAACACTAAAGAGGTAAAAATAGATTAATTTGTTTCTCTTGAACAAGTTATTGAAGGAGTTATCAATCATATACCATCTAAGACTCCACAACAAGTTCCTATTCTTGTAGTAGAATATGTGCAAGAAAATGTTAAAACACAAAAAGATGAGACAATAGAGGTTTATAAATCCAAAGGAAAGATAAGATTATATCTACAACATTGGCATTATGATGGATTTTAGAATTTTTATATGGAGTTTGATGTTGAGGATTTTTTCATTGATGGAAACTCTATTAGAATTTATGATCTACCAATCGACTAGATGAATAGGTAAATGAAGATTAAGCTAAGTGTTTTAACCAGTAAACATGAAGATAATATAAGAGAATGTTTTGAATAGAAATCAAGTTGGAGGACACTTTTGGAGATGCAATCATTCCTGGTAGATTGACAAGGTTAGAGAACTACATTTCTATAACCGCAATGGATAACTCAATGATTTGGGTGAGTTAGCATTTTGGGGATGTATTTAGTATGGACTATTTGTGCTACCAATTGGTTCCTATTGATAAGATGATCAAGGTAGTTTATTTATGGGCTCACATGTCAATATGTTTTGGTTCTAGTATATTTTGAGGCAACATGTTAGGTATGTGTTATACACTAGGTTTGCACCCTTGTCTCAAGCTCTTGTAGTCTTGATAACCTAGTATAACATGGGAATCATCTCCAGGTTGTGGGACCTATGCTAACTAAGATGAGACCTCTAGGTTCTAGGCTGGTTCCTCTTGGATAATCACCTTAATTTTCTTCTTGATAGAAAAGTAAATCTTTTGAGGGAAAGGGATAGAAGGAATGCTTGGAAAGGGAAATGACTGAAAGCAAACTACCTACTAGGTGATACACCAAAATTAGGGTTTAGATCTTAGTATAGAGAAATGGAATCAATGAAAAGCTTAGGTCTAGTAGGTCACAACTTACTGAATAGGCTTGCATAAGTATTTCATAGGAGGGCCTAAACATAAGACACAACCAATGACCTACAAACAAACATTCACTTCTACAACTCAGTGTAGGATTCAGACAAGACTATTAGGGGCTGAAGGATACCCTCAAAAACATCTAAATCAGATCAAACACAATAACAGACAAAATTACAGAAAGCAAGAGGGATCAGGAACCCTAAGTTGTCACTGAAAACATGCATATACTTTGATCCAATAAGAGATAATTTAGACAAGGAAGCATAGGGACAGAAAATATGTCACAAAATACCTTTGCAATATCTGAATCATCAATGAAAGATTACAAAATATAGAAAAATAGAGGGCAAAAAAATGCCACAAATAGCCTTCTAAGAAAGAGACTTTCTTCTTTACAAAATGTGAACTCCGAGCTTCAAAAGCTCCAAAAAACATTATATACATACTCAACTGCACACAGGAAGGAGTAAAAACCTAACTAGGGTTACATAAATTTACACATAATAATAAAAACCCTAATTCTGTCAAGTCTGATCATAAATGTATCTCTACAACATCATGGCCGATCAGATATTTTGTTTGAGTGTCCATCCCTGTACTACATCAACCTGTGGACAAGCAATTTGGACTTATCTACCTTTCTACAAAAGTCTTTCCATGAATGCATAATTGGTACCTTTCTGAGACAAGAAATGACCCATGACGACTACCCAGATATTTCCATCATCTTTCTTTAACTGCAAAATATCCTGGAACCATAAATTTTTTGAGCTACCTCGCTGCTTGTGGCCTGGAAATCAAATACTGGCAAAAATCCTCTTAGATACATTTGAATTTGAAAACTAATGGCTAGCCAGTCATTTTAAAACATAGACATTGATACCATTTTCTTCCTGGCAAATGAATAACTCAGATTAACCTTGAAACGGTCGTGAAACCCTCTTGAAAAGTCAAATCCATATCAGCAAGTTACGACCAATGAGATTTTAGCACGTCAACATGTTTGGACCCACCTCGAGTTTTTTCCATTTAAGTCATTCAATGACTATGTGACTAAAGACTTATTTCTAAGTCACAGAATCCTTAGCTTTACCTTGGTCCAGTTAGGTGATTCAGCAAACAAGGCATTTCACTGAATCGCTAGGTCTTTTAACTAACCCTGGGTTCATTAAGTGAACGCAAGAATTCCTTCAATCACTGAGTCGCTTAATACTTTACTAACCCTGGTCCCAGACTGGCACATGGCATTCTCTTATTCATTCCATTCACCTCATTAGCAAACACCTTGGCTCTTCCTTGACATCGGACCCACTTAAGACAAGATTCTAATCCAACGGCAGGTGCAAGATCTCATACCCTTCTAATATTCCTTCAGATCATATGCCCTTCGTAGATCCTCATTAAAGTGTGACCCTACTAACACATCGATCCACCTAGAAGTCCTCATCAACACACATCAACCAATCACATTTGAGCACACCAGAAAAGAGGACCCACCTGACAAAGCCCAGAGATAAAGTAAGATCAACGATGGGCACATGATCACATGTGTCAGAAAGATTCCTTGTGGACATGTGCCATCCGTTGATCCTTTGTAGATGTTAGAGCCTTTTAAAATGCTAGAAACCTGGGCCCACTGACACATTGCCGAATCACTACCATGTGGACCAATGAGAAGCCGCCGTTTGTGTACACATAGTAGTGGACCCACCAGGCATGAAGAGTTACATCACCAAGGAGAATTAACGATTGTCTCAGAATCACATACCTCTGACACATTTCATGAGAACACACGCCAGCCATAGATTTCCAAGCTTCTAACATCCCTAGGCCCGCTAAAAAAATATAAGTCATCATCCCTTGACCAATAAAAAGCCTCCAAGTAGGACATCATGGAAGTGGACCCACAAAAGTTTGAAGCACTGAGAAAAGGGGAAGATTGACGGCTATCGTGAGATCGCATGCTCTAACACAAAGCCTCGCAAACTCATGACAACTGTCAGATCCTATAGAACTGGGACCCCTGCAAGCTGAGACTGCCAAACACTTAGCGACTACGTGACCAAAAAGAAGTTAACCATTTTTCTGAGTCGCTAGTTGGGAAAAGGTAACCACCAAAAGACTTAGAGAACCAGCGACCAAAGGAAAATAAAGCACACATGGGTATTGGGATCTTTAAGTGGCTGATAAAGTAATGACCAAATAGAACACGGTCTAGGGTCTCTTAGGGTTTTTTGGGCCATAACGGCTACTTTTTTTCAAGTTTTTAAATTGCAGACTAGGGACTTGAAATAATTGTAGAGGCCAGAAGATAAGGCACAAATTCACAAAAATTTGGGATGCTTGGCAGGATAAAAACAAAGATTTGGAATAGGTTTTAGCCAAATTTGCGTGCACATGAAAATTAGGGTAACATTTTGGCAATTTCTGCTAGATGTCAACCTGCTAGACATGGAAAACCAATGGCCTTAAAGTAATCCATTGGGCATGGAGTCATCAATTGAGCATAAAACCTTGATAGAGGGACAAAACTAGAACCAGAGGAACAAACCTATGCACAGACACTTCTTGAAAAGCAGGAAACTAACCTAGAAAATAGGGAAAGGAAAAAAAGCATACCTAACCTAAACTAACTAGTACATAACACTGGTCAGAAAAAACCATTTACCATTTGTGAAAAATAACTTACCATCCTTCTCAGATCACAATAATCCACATGTCTCTGGAAACCTATTAAAAGACAAATATAGGAGATATGCAGAATCACCTGCTTGAGAAGGATTTGACTGATATGGATTTTACTAACTTGGTCAAGCTGATTGTAAGCACCATCATTCTGAGGAGAAACAACAAGCAGTAGTAAGACCCTACTTACTTGGTCAATGGGGACAACAAGCTGATATGGTTCATTCTCAACCTCAGCTTCTGGTGGAATATCATATTGGGATGCTGGCATAGTTTGTACTCCTTTGATAACCACCATCTTGGCCAAAAGCCTGATAGGGAAGCCATGGGAGATGTTGGACTTGGAGCTCTCCTTGATAGACTTAGGCCTCTGAGATATTATTTCAGTCTAATTGATCTCCTCCTTATGCTAACTAGAAATGACTATCTCTTGTGGACTATAAGTGTTCTCTAGAAGTGTGGGCTTGTCATCAAGATGCAAGCAAAAGTATTCCATCTTGTCCCAAAATTGATCTTCCTCTTCTTCTTCTTCTTCTAGATTTTATTGTAAGAGAAGTATACTATTGTCAACACAATTATCATGATTTGCTGAGAAATCATTTGTCTTGACTTGTTCAGAGAGAACCTCCTTTAGATCAGCAATCTTCTACTCAATGATCTCTTTTTCTTCCTCCAGTTGAGAACATTTCTCAATCTGCATCTGATAGCTTCTTTTATATGTTTCAGTTGTAGAAGCTAGGAATCTTATATTTTGCTTGAGATCCTATAGCTCCCTCCCATAAAACTCCTCATGAGCTCTTTGTTCTTTTTCTTTCTCAATCTAGAATTCATTGCCTTTGTCAAACATGGCTTATATCAAAAAAATTTGGTCTTGAACCACCTTTTCACAATTATTCTTATGAATCTCTAATTCTTCATAAGCATCCTTCTGAGCTGCTAATGTTCTTTGGAAATCTTCCTCTTTTTCAGCTATAGCAGCATTAACCTTAATCAAGTTTTCTTTGTAAACTTTGTTCATCATTGCTAGATTACTTGCAAGGGCTGCTTGACTTTTTTGCTGTCCTGCAATGATTTCTTCACACTACTTCCATCTAGCATTGAACTGCTCCTTTTCTTGTGTCTACATATTCCTTTTTTGTGTTTCCAACACCTCCTCATAGTGTCTCTTTTGTGCTTCCAACCCTTTAGTGAGCTTAGCCTGATTTCTTTTGTATTGCTCTGCCAGATACCTCCTATAACCTCGATCTTGTTGAGCCAAAGCTTGTTGTTGTTGGATTTGGGCATGATAAGCATGCTCTTTCAAGGAAAGCATCTCTTCTTGAGGCTGCTGATATGTGTATTGATGCTGCCATGATACTCGAAGTTGGGTGGGTGGGGGGCAAGCATGAGGTGTATGTTGCTCCACTGGTGCAACTGGATAGTCCTACATGAAATCAGAAGTACCACTATTCTAATAAAGTTGACCTCCATGAAATGAAGGGATGCCTTCATGAAAAGAAGGATGGTAGTCCATTTCAGGTACTGAGTCTGCTTACAACCAAAAAATATGAACTCAGAGTCACTAGATATGCAAAACAATGACCTCTTAAAGGTTTACAATCTATTGGATGCATATCAAAACTAGCAAGAACAATGAAAACTATGACCTCTTGATCCCATCGGGCATGCCAGAATTGTTATACACTAAGTTTTCACCCTTGTCTCAAGCTCTCGTAGTCTTGATAACCTAGTATAACATGGGAATCATCTCCAGGTTGTCAGACCTATGCTAACTAAGATGAGACCTCTAGGTTCTAGGCTGGTTCCTCTTGGATAATCACCTTAATTTTATTCTTGATAGAAAAGTAAATCTTTTGAGGGAAAGGGATAGAAGGAATGCTTGGAAATGGAAATGACTGAAAGAAAACTACCTACTAGGTGATACACCGAAATTAGGGTTTGGATCTCAGTATAGAGAAATGGAATCAATGAAAATCTCAGGTCTAGTAGGTCACAACTCAATGAATAGGCTTGCATAATTATTTCATAGGAGGGCCTACACATAAGACACAACCAATGACCTGCAAACAGACATTCACTTCTACAACTTGGTGTAGGATTGAGACAAAACTGTTAGGGGCTGAAGTATACCCTCAAAAACATCTAAATTAGATCAAACACAATAACACACAAAATTACAGAAAGCAAGAGGGATCAGGAACCCTAAGTTGTCACTAAAAACATGCATATACTTTGATCCAATAAGAGATAATTTAGACAAGGAAGAATAGGGACAGAAAAGATGTCACAAAATACCTCTGCAATATCTAAATCATCAATGAAAGATTACAGAATGTAGAAAACCAGAGGGCAGAAAAATGCCACAGATAGCCTTCTAAGAAAGAGACTTTCTTCTTTACAAAATGTGAACTCCAAGCTTCAAAAGCTCCAAAAAACATTATATACATACTCAACTGCATGCAGGCAGGAGTAAAAACCTAACTAGGGTTACATAAATTTACACATAATAATCAAAACCCTAATTCTATCAAGTCTGATCATAAATGTATCTCTGCAACATCATGGTTGATTAGATATTTTGTTTGAGTGTCCATCCCTGTACTACATCAACCTACAGACAAGTAATCTGGACTTATCTACCTTTCTTCAAAAGTCTTGCCATGAATGCATAACTAGTAACTTTCTGAGACAAGAAATGACCCATGATGGCCATCCAAATATTTCCATCATCTTCCTTTAATAGAAAAATGTCCTGGAACCATAAATTTTTTGAGCTACCTTGCCGCTTGCGGCCTGGAAATCAAATACTAGCAAAAATCCTCTTAAACGCATTTGAATTTGAAAACTAATGGCTAGCCGGTCATTTTAAAACACAAACATTGATACCCTTTTCTTCTTTATAAATGAATGACTCAGATTAACCTTGAAATGGTCATGAAACCCTCTTGAAATGTCAAATCCATATCAGCAAGTTACGACCAATGAGATTTTAGCACGTCAGCATGTTTGGACCCACCTCAAGTTTTCTCCCTTTAACTCATTCAGTGACTATGCGACTGAAGACTTATTTCTAAGTCACAAAATCCTTAGCTTTACCTTGGTTCGGTTAGGTGATTCAGCAAACAAGGCATTTCACTGAATCACTGGGTCTTTAAACTAACCCTAGGTTCATTAAGTGAATGCAAGATTTCCTTCAGTCGTCAAGTCACTTAATACTTTACTAACCCTAGGCCTAGACTGCCACATGGCATTCTCTTATTCATTCCATTTGCCTCATCAACAAACACATCAGGTCTTCTCTGACATCAGACCCACTTAAGACAAGATTCTAATCCAACGGCGGGCATAAGATCTCATACCCATCGAATATTCCTTCAGATCATACGCCCCCTGTAGATCCTCATTAATCTGTGACCCTACTGACACATCAGTCCACCTAGAAGTCCTCATCAGCAAATGACAACCAATCACATTTGAGCACACTAGAAAAGAGGACCCACCTGACAGAGCCCAGAGATAAAGTAAGATCAACCATAGGTGCATGATCGCATGTGTCAGAAAGATTCCTTGCAGACATGCACCATTCGTTGATCCTCTATAGATGTCAGAGCCTTTTAAAATGCTGGAAACCTGGTCCCACTGACACATTGCTGAATCACTACCATGTGGACCAATGAGAAGCTGCCGTTTGTGTATACATGGCAGTGGACCCGAGAGGCATGAAGAGTTACGTCACCAAGGATAATCAACGGTTGTCTCAGAATTGCATAGCTTTAACACATTTCATGAGAACACACGCCAGTCATAGATTTTTGAGCTTCTGACATCCCTGGGCCCACTGACAAAATACAAGTCATCATCCCTCAACCAATAAAAAGCCTCCAAGTAGGACACTGTGGCAGTTGACCCACAAAATTTTGAAGCACTGAGAAAAGGGGAAGATCGACAGCTATCGCGAGATCGCATGCTCTGACACAAAGCCTCATGAACTCATGACAACCATCAGATCCTATAGAACTAGGACCCCCGCAAGCTGAGACTGCCAAACACTTAGCGACTACGCGACTGAAAAGAAGTTAACCATGTCACTGTGTTGCTAGCTAGGAATAGGTAACCGCCAGAAGACGTAGAGAACTAGCAACCGAAGGAAAATAAAGCACACGTGGGTATTGGGATCTTTAAGTGGCCGATAAAGTAATGACCAAACAGAACATGGTCTAGGGTCTCTTAGGGTTTTTTGGGCCATAATGGCTACTTTTTTTCAAATTTTTAACTTGCAAACCAGGGACTTGAAATAATTGTAGAGGCCAGAAGACAAGGCACAAATTCATGAAAATCAGGGATTCTTGGCAGGATAAAAATAGAGATTTATAATAGGTTTTAGCCAAATTTGCGTGCACATGAAAATTAGGGTAACAGTATGATTGGTACAATTTTCTAGGATTTTGGTCAAGTTGGTGGGCCAGCTTATAAAACATTTTACAAGTCTTAGATGAATTAAGAATATTAGTATTAAGGTAGACTAAATCACATTATTTAAGGTTGAAATCATGAATTTTAGTGTTGTGATTAGAGATAGAGGTAGTGCAGTACACCAGTGTTCAAAGATTATAAAGGATATAATTAAGAAAATGAGTTGCTACATTTCCAGATCAAGTTATTATTGTTTTAACAGTTCCAACAAGTTAAATCCTTTAAGAGGGTGGACTTTAATAGGGTTTATTGTATAAATCATTTAATAGGGTGACTTCTTAATTGGATTTTTAAATCCTCTAGTGAGGTAGATATTAGTAGGTCTTTTTGTACTTTTAACATGGTACTAGTCACTTCTAACTAGGTGAACCCCTAACTGGGTATTATAAGCTCCTAAGAGGGAAACTCTTTTTATAGAAGTTGAAGATATTAATGGGTATCATCATCCCCATGGTTTTAACCATTTGACAAGGGTTTCCATGATAAAATTTGTGGTTTTATGTGTATTGCTTTGTGGATGCTTAAATTTTTTGACTTATATTGCATAGTTACACTTGTACATTTAGGTATATGGAAATTTTTTAAAAGCATAATCATAATAGTGGTTGAAATAGTTCTTTCTTTTTTACAATGATTCACCCCCCTTCTCATTTCTTTCTATATCTAGCATTATGAAGAGGGCCTTCCCTCCTACCATAGATCTTATCGATTCTTGCCTCCTCTACAATATCTCCCCATATGCCATGTTGTTTCTCGACTAGATATCCTCTCCCATTGATAACCATTTTTACACATCATCTAAAATATAACTCAACATATAAGCATCATAAGACTAAGCATGGATCTCGCAACACAAAAATTTCAATATTTTTCATTTTAACATTCTAATATTTTCAATTAAAATTTTAAACTAGTTTTACATGGACCAAAAACATAAATATCAAAGTAAAAAAGTATCAAAAAATGAACAATCTATAACCATCAACATATAAGGTGTTGACCAAATGACTTATAAAAGACACAAAATAGGGCAACGTAGCCCCAACCACCTACATAGATTTAACTAGCTCAACATTTTTTTTTGAATGACTTTGATCATTAATACTCTTGACCTTGTTAACAGTAATATCCACTAAAGTGATTCCCTTGTCCTTCCTTATGAGTCTGATTCCAGGTCTGAGAACAATGTCTTTATTTGATTTACCAACAACATTAACCACTTCCATAGTAAAACTAGCATCCTTACGATGTCCCATTCTAGCAAATTAGACACTAACAAAAGGAGAGGCAGGTGCGATTTTGATATTCCAATGTTTATATCATATAATTTTATAATTATAAATAGTTATTTTATTAAGATTAGTTATAATTAATACTATGTATATAGAATATCAAGAAGAAAATTACTAGATAAATATAATTAAAATAACATTGTCTTAAATATTCCATTATGTTGAGATAAATGTAGCCTACATTAAAATTGAATTGGGAGTCTCTAGCAACTAAAAGAACATTTTTCTTGAGAGTGACCTTTTAAATATGATCAAGTGTGTGTGGGTATTCAGTCTACTAGTTAGACAATTAAGAACTTAATGCTTGATAGTATAAATATGTTAAATAATGTTAGAGTAAAGTATTAATTATGTTAATTAATCTTTACTCCCTTCTTAAGATGTCAAATTCCTTTTGCTTTATTTAAAAGCATTTGCATTAGTTGGTCTAAACTCATGCATTAGTCATGCAATAGTCAAACTGATTATTCCATGCACTAGACTTTGCCTTTCAAGGCTTTCGATCTCCTTTATAAGGATGATCCATTGTACATTATTATTCATTCAATTATTGAGGATATTTTCTTCTTCATATTCTGAATCAAACCCTTGGCCTCTTCTTCTCTCTACTTCTTTGTAATAGGTTTTTTGTATGTAGGTGATCTTGGCATTCTGTGGATTTGTATTGCTCAAATCCTACAAATAATTTGGATGATTTTAAAATATACCATTTTTTTTGTAAATGCAAAAAAATTGTTAATGGTTTTTCTAATTTTGGAGTCTAACAACCTAATATTACTTGGTGGAGTACTTATTGTTAGGCCATTTTCCAGTCAATGCAAAAATCCAATGAAAATGGCCTTTTCCCTGCAAGTTTTGTAATGTTGTCTCTACCCGACCTGTAGTCATAGTTTTAACTTGCAAAGAAAATCCATAGTGTTTCATGGTTTGTGCTCCTACCCTATGTTCTTCATGTTGTCACTTTGCTCTAGTCCAAATTGAACGTGCTGAATCATAAAACCCAAAAAGATATTCAAATTCTAAGGTTTGCAGGAAACAAATTTTCAAAATTTGCCACAGTGACGAAAACCCACAGTGTTTTTTAAAACCCATGATGTTTTTGGTCTATGTGAAAACCTTCATTGTTTTCGACCTTATGCCTTCTAGCTTTGGTGTGCTTATCTTTTGGTCTGCATGGAAACTTTGTGTGTTTTCGATCCTCTTTCGTCGAAAACCCTGTGTGTTTTCGCCCTCACACTTCTGCCCTGTTTGATGGCATTCCCTAGCTACGCAGGTGTGATGGTTGGTGGGCCCAGGTTTTCAAAGGGTCTTAAAATGATTGGTTGTTGCATGATCACATGTCAGAAATTTTTGACATGCGACCATGCGACCAGTTGACATATGGCGCTTGGGGCCCGTTGGCGGATATGTGAGGTGGGACTGGTCTTCTTGGCGTTCGGGCAGATTAAAGTTCAATTTAATCTTGTGGCTATCATTATACCATTGATATAACTTGCTCAACCTTTAATGCAGTAGTATAGCGACAGTAATTGATTCTCATAAGGAAGGCAGGTGGGTCCGTTGACACGTATGCATAGTTGGCGCTATTCTATTCATCCATGTATTTGCACAGTGGCTTGTTGTTGGTGGGACCTAGTTTTTAGATGCGTCAGCGGGTCCTATGTCAGTATGACTTGGTGGCCACAGTGAATGATGGTGTGACATGTGGCACCAAAGGTAGGCCTGTGTGTGGGTCTAAGCGGTTTAGCAGTCCCAATAAATTTTTAGCGGCCTGACAAATTTCCTTCTTGTCACTGGTTCGCATAATGTTTGGCGATGCCCTAATTCATCTGGTGATTTAGTGAACAATGGTTGCGTGATCGCTAATTTTTTTAGCGATGGTGGAAAGCATTTCACAAATTGGCAAAAGTTCTTCGGTCGCCAGTTCACCAGATAAGGTGGTGCCGGTGTTTGCGATGACGTAGGTGACAAGGTGGCAATCTCATGGCTTGTTGTGTGTTCGCATAGCCCAGTTTTTGGCTATGTGATCATGGGACAACTATTTGGGATCACGGTTGCGGAGTTAAGGTGGGTCCACTGCGTGAGTCTTGCCAGTGTGCTCAGTTTTGATTGGTCATTAACTGGTGGTGGGGCCAAGGACTTCTCAGGATGGTTTGTGATCAGCATTGCATTGTCAAGAAGCTGCGGTCACATGATCACAAGGGTTAGTTTGGTGCCTTGTGATCATGTGACCAAGCACATATATAGCCAGAATTCTTGTGGTGGTTAAGTTGACGACTGGATGACTACGCAACTAAGGATAAACAGTTAAGTGCCATAGCCTGCGAAGTATGAAGATCTAACGGCGGGGACATAAAGTTGATCCTGGTTTAAATTTTGGCCATCGTTTCTCTATAGGTGCCAAATAAATAATTGTTTCTTTTCAAATTCAAACTTCTGAGAGGGTTTCCAGTGATGGGAAGTACCAAAATTGAATGCTTGCGCAGCTAATTTGGTGGGAATGATCTCGCTGGCTGTGCAGTATGGTCCAGAGTAGCTATGTGGCTGATTTGCAATGGTTATTTTGTACCTGATGGAGTGTCATTTTGTGCCTAAGTTGTGTTTGCAGGGGGTTGATTAGACTGATTTTCGTGGCAATTCCTAGTTTTATATCCTGGCTCGCAGATTTTCATAATTGTAGATCTGTTTGAGATTTTTTGAATTGCTTGGTTTCCTGCCCCTGCATTAATTTTTTATGTGTTCCAGCTGGTTAGGTGGGTGAAACTTTGACCCCAGTCATTCGTAGCTTGTTGCAACCTGTTTTGGGTTTCCAAGATGACTGGCGGTATATATTGCAGGTTGTTCAATTTTGTAGAAGTTCCTTCTTCTGCAAATTTTTGAGGAGAATTGGTTCCAAGTGAGGGGTCCTTTTCCTGTAGATTTTCTCCTTCTCTCTACATATAGGGTGTTCTTCTTCCATTGCTGGTTCAGAGAATATGATGCATATTGCAATAGATTTGTCTTATGTATGAGGATATGATATACTCTTACTGTTACTAAGCTATCTCCATTTGAATTCTGAGTCCATTGATCATACATTAAGGGTGTTTGATTTGTTTTCTTGTATTGCCTATGTGTTTGCAAGTGGAGTTGTCTTCGCAGAGACAACTAGTTCAGGGTTAGTGTTCATGTGTGTATGGGCTGAAATATCAAGGATAGGTCATGCTTGTCTTCCAGTGGATGCTGGTTAATGTATTGTCTTTTCATAGGTCTCTTCTAAGGGGAGGGTCAAAATCCTTTGATGGATAATAACATGCTTGAATGCATAGGTGGGTGTTAAGTTGAGGTTTGGTCATGGTGTGTGATTGATGTTAGGCATCAACACATTGAGTATATTGTTTCCTTGTTTCATAGCTATCGCTTGCAATACTGTGTTTGACTCTGTGGCCCATTGGATAAGGTACTAGTCTATCAGAGACTTAGGGTATCTCAGGTGTCCTTTCAACCCATCTTTAAAATCATTTCCCTTCTACTCCACCCTTTCCCTTTCTTGTTGTTAGGATAGGTCTCTAGCTTTCAATCTCATTCCATGCAAGTAGGGCTATTGCATGAGATTTTATATCATCAGGGTATAGGTTACCTATAGGATATTGATTGCTATTCCAAATTAATTTGTCTGCAGGCCTTTGGTTTTTCATGAGGTGTCTTGAGTGTGCAGATGAGGCAATACCTACCTGAGTGAATGTGGAGCTCAAAGAAGAAGGAGGATTTCTCTCTATCCTCATCAATTGGATTGTTTTTCTTATCAAGCTTGAGTGCCTAACCTGTGTTTTAATCCCAACCATTTGATTCAAGTTTGGTCCTGCAAGGAAAAAATCCAACACTTATAATCAAATTCTATAGAAATTAAACTGCTTGATTGATTAAAATGGTTGATTTTTCTAAAATATTATCTTTCATGACAATGATGGCTCTTTACTCTTGAATTCTATGACTTGCAAGGGAGACATTTTTAGTCTCTATTATGGGATGAAAGGGAAATTCACACACTTGAAATTTTTATTTGATAAATATTTGTGCCAAACTAGTTTATATTTGTGTTCTAGTTTCTTTTTTTCCCCTACATTGTGTTTGGACCCTAGGTTATTACTGCAACATTATGGGTGGTAAAAGATCTCACTTCATATGAGAAATGATAAAACAATCACCTTAATTAGGATAATATATTGGAAAGAGGCATCACTCCTTATATGGAGAAACTTCATGGCCATAACCCTCTGGTTACCAATGCATTTCTTTGAGAGTGTGTTGGGTTGAGATCTTTTTCTTTGGGAACATCATTGCCAAAGTGACTATAATTGTTGTGGAAGAAAAAAAGAGGAGGGGGGGCACATAAAGCATATGATGAAGTTATCAATATCTTATTTTAAATTAGATAATAGGATAGTGTTAAGAGGATCATTTTCAATCAAACCCATCTACACAGAAGTCACAAGAATAATTACGAGGTATCTAACTCTTGAGGAACATTTTACTAGTTCTTTTAATCTACCACTTCATGTTATAAAATCATTTTAGGTATGATATATGGATGTATCTACACTTTTATCTTATTTCTTCTCTTTACAATGAGATTAAATTTTTAAAGATTAATCTTACTTCCCGAATTATTCATGAAGGCCCCATTATAATTCTCATGGTACATGCTAAATCCATTTATTATTCTAATTTCTCTAGTGACCCTATAGATGCCCCATCAATCGAAGAATTTCTATACCATATTGGTAATTGTAAACACCCCAACAAGGATAATTCAGCTCCTAATTGGCCTCATAATTATGAAACTAATGAAAAGGACTCTAATTATTTTCCCTAAAAGGACCATGTGTCTAATTTTATATTAAACCTAGTTCTATGAAGAAGGTTAAATCCTAAGTGCTCGGGAGTCCTCCAAATCCTTCAAGTAAAAAAATGGTAAATAGAAGAGAAAATGCCCTATTTTGTCTTACTCCATAATTAGGTAAAAAATGAAAACTAGTTCTCTTGTGTAAAGAATCCTTTTCATAAATATAGTGCAAATGCAAAAGAGAAGAGTCATATATGGAAATATGAGACAAATCCAGCATCCTAGATTCTAGAATGGATCAAGTGGAGATGGATTTTCACATAGATATTCCCATTGAAATAGAGAAATGTATCCTTTCACATATGATAAAAAAATCTCCTTTACCATGAAAATATAATTATAAAATGGATTTCAGGACAAATAATGTGAATAAAAATCCCACTTTTGAGAGTGGTGGTAAAATTCTAGGCCTAATCCTAAATATGTCCAAGGATGTGAAAACTATGAATATAGATCATGAGGAAAAATTAAGAACCTTGGAGAAACCATCAATAAGGTACATGAAAAGATAAGGGTCATCACGATTGTGAGTATAATATCCATGTAAAATAGTATACATAGTCTCAAACAATTAAATGAAAAGGAACATGCTATTCATGGTTTATGTAAAGTTAACTCAAGCTCTCCTTTTGTGAATGTGAAAGAAAAAGAGAATAATAAGGTGGTGGTTTAAAATGACATGGGCATTGGACCTAATCTTGGTCACTCAACCAGATTACATAGCCACAATAATGATAAGAATGACTAAATCTCTACTTTCCAAGATGTTTCAAAATTAAATGAAGTGATCCATAAAAATGTAAAACCAAAAAATATGTTAAAATCTCTTCAGTGGGATTTTGGGCCTATTGATGCTTTCTATTTTGTTTTGTTGTGTTGTTAGATATCTTTTTCTTTTCTTCTAGTACCGGTAGTATTTTATATAAAGATTTTTGGGGTCCCCTCATATCCTATTTTACTCATCCAACGTATTTTTTTAAATAACAATAATTTAAATTTATAATGAATAAAAGCTATAGAAAATATTTTAATTACAATACTATTTTTAGTTAACATAATTGTCCTTTTTAAAAATGCTAACAAAATGACTAAAAAATGCCCAAATAAGAAGAAAAAATCTAAGACTAACATTTGAGTCACTTGCAATGGCTATGTGCAAGTGCTCTCTAAGTTATGATATGAAGGCTCATCTCCCTTATTTAGATTTACAATTAATTAAATAATTGAATGTCTTTAATCGAAAGACATGAAGGCACACTAACATTGACCCATCAACATCAAATGAATGTGATTTTTGGTTAAAGGATATAGAGAAAAATAAATAAAATCCTATAGACTATTGTTTAATCCTTCTAAATACAGAGAAATAAAGGAAGGTTTACTATTTGATTTTGCAACTATGAATACACAAAACCAATAGATTTGTAATGAACACATACGCTTGACATAAAAACATAGAACTATATGCGAAAATATAAATAAAGTAACTGACATAAATTAAGTTCATTTAGAAAAACATATATCCAAACTAATGGATTTAAATAAATATTTCTCTATATTTCAAATATGTAAAAAAAATGACCAATTGATCATTTTATCCTCTCACCATAAACAAGTTGTTAAATAAAAATATAATTTCTCCACTCGCTTTCTCTATTACCATCTAGAAAAGTAAAAATATCTTCTCCTTTGCAGCCAACAAAACACTGAATGAAGTTTGTATTTAAAGCAATGTCTTCTTCATTAATTTTCCTAATCTTTTTAGAAAAATGAGTTAAATCTCTATTTGGGAACCCCTTATACAGGTTCTGATGATGACCAACATCAACTAAGAAAGCTTCTTTATAATATGTATGTGCTCCAAATGCTAATTTATTTATCAACATTTCTTGATCAACACTAGATAAGATAGATAAGACCTACATGTCTTTATTTTCAATATTTAAAGACTCAAAATTCAAACTATCTCTTACCTCACTCATGCCTGAATTATCTTCACTTCTTCCCTCAAGATTTCCTTATTGCAAGCATTCATTAGTATTTGATTCTTCTATGAGAACACCAATAGAAATTTCAGATTTTTCTTGTAACTCCTCTTCCTCACTTTTATTAATATGATTTTCAAACTCATAGCCAGCTACATAAAGGGAATCTTTTACACATTAGTCCAACCATATTCAATAATTTCATCATCACGTATTTGATCAGCTATTTGATTTTCTATATTGACACAAGATATTTTTTTTTTATAATATCTAGTGATGCAACTTCAAAAATTTTAGGAACACTCAAATTTGGAGCGAGCAAAAGATTTATCACCATTAGTCTTTTTCTCAATATCTTACAAAGTTTTGAGTAGAGAAGGGTGCACTTCATGAGGATGAAATTGGATACCACCATAGAAATTTTTTAAGTAATCAATTTGCACTGGCTCAATCACATTGCTCTTTTTAGAATAAAAATCATCATCATCATCACTATCACTATCATCAATCATAGGAGGAGCATAGAATGGTCATTGTTGAATCCAAGCCATATTCCAGATTAAAAAATAGAGTCATCAAACTTTTTATGTGGAGAGATACTTAAAAAATATGAGAAAAGAAAATAGTAATCTTTCACTTTCGTTTAATACTAGAGTCACCAATTTTTTTTAGTTAACAAATTTTCCCTTTTAAAAAATCATTACAAAATGACTCACTAACACCCAAATAAGAAGACAAAATCTGAGGCTAATAGTTGACTCACTTGCAATGGCTATGTGCAAGTGCTCTCTAAGTCTTGATATGAAGGCTCAACTCCCTTCTTTAGATTTATAATTAATTAAATAACTGAATATATCTTTAACAAAAAGACACAAAGGCACACTAACATTTACCCATCAACATCAAATGAATATGATTTTGGATTAAAGGACAAATAGAAGAATAAAAAAAATCATATTGACCGTTGTTTAATCCTTCTCAATATAGATAAATGAAGGAAGATTTACTATTTGATTTTGCAGCAATGAATACACAAAACCAATTGATTTATAATGCACACATACACTTGACATAACAACATGGAACAATATGTGAAAATATAAATAATATAACCATCTGATTAACTTCATTTAGAAAAACATATATCCAAACCAATGGATTTAAAATATATTTCTCTGTATTTTAAACATGTAAACAAAATGTAATATTTTGCCTAAGGAAAAGAATAAAATGTCAAGATCTAGAAGCTTAAGATATAGCATAAATGAGAGAGACAAGATATTATGATTAAATGAATAACTCAATAATGATAAAATGAAAATAGATAAATACAAATTATGAGTGTTTGAATATATAGGCAATGTGATAAGACTACATGATAAGGAGATGATAATCTATCAACCACACTAGGTACAATCACATGTCCACCAAAGGTGGATCATCCTCCATTGTATATCAAAGTATGTGCAACATGTGCAACAATGAGAGGATGATGTGTTTAGAGTAGTAAAGGTGGATCTCACACACAAAGAGGTACATGAGATAACAACTATCACCACGTAAAGTGGAATTTCTCCTAACCATGTGTTAGAAATAGGGAATACTGAGAGGGGGGGTGAATCAGTATTCTACAAACTTTTACTTTCCAGTCTGGTTATTGACCTTTGGATCTGCTTCATTTGCCTGTCTGGTTATTATACTCTATATTTTCTCTGTTACTTCGATCAATGACCCTTCAAGTATTTTTACCTTCTTATTCTTGCCAAAGGTTTTATTCAAAGATGAGATCAAATATATTTGATCATCATCATAAACTTCCTGTCCAAGACTAGCAAAGATAGATTCAATTTGTGGCTTTTCTTTTGCTTCCTTGGGTGTAGGACTAATTGCTTCTTGATCCAGTGAACCTTCCTATCCTATTTCCTTTGCATTAGCCTTAATTTCTTCTTATATCAGTTCTTCTTCCTCTTCTTTTCTTGTTTCCTTTTCTTCCTCATTCATTGACATATCCTATTGCTCCATAGCCGAATTGTCAACAATGTTCTCAAGATTGTTGAATGGGTTATCTTCACTATCTAAAGTAATATTCATTCCTTCTACATTCATTTCATCTTCAATGTTGATTGATGGTGGCGGTGATGGTGAAGGACTTTTGTGATGGTCAACTTCGAATACTTGATCAGATACAATTGTGTGCTCACTAGGCCCGGAGGTCATTACCTTTATAACTACTTGTTCAGTCTCTTTGTTTATTTCCTCATAGCTTCCTCCCATTATTAAGATAATTCTCCTTTTCATTCTAAGATGAGTGTTAATATTTTCATAATCTCTTTGAAGTAATCTTCATCTTTAATGTCACAGAGTTTTCTCACATAGTTTTCTCTTATGCTTTTATCTTCTTCAACTTCTCTTTTCTTCCTATTAACAAACTTTTCAAAAAGTTCATCAGGAATCTTTCCTTGAATACTATCAAACTTTTTATTTGCCAATATCATATTCCTGAAAACTACATTTTCTAAGTTCAACTTCTCAGAATAATTGTACAACTCATAGAATTTATTCATTTTAGTGAAATCACCTTCATTAATAATTAAGGCATTCACTTTCTCTATCTTTAGTTTCCATTTCTTTTTACTGCTTCCAGTGTCTTCATGATCTTTTACTTCAGATACCTTTCTCTGCACTAGGGTAAATATGGTCTTTTGTCTCTTTCCTAGCCCACTTGCCATTTCCTTTACTCTTTTTTTTGGTGGAGTGGTGGAGGATCTAGTACATTTTCTTACTTCTTGCACATCTTCAACTTTAATTACTTCTTCTAAATCCCAAACTTCTTTAGTTTGAGCTGCAACTAATGTTAGGGGTGGAATAGACAAAACTTCTTTTTGTTGAATGTCTCTTATTGATGCTGATGTCTACTTCGCAACTAAAAATTCATGTTTTGTCATGCCTATATCCTTAATAATTTTCTTAATAGTGTTGTCAACTCTCTTCTTGGCTAATTTCTCTTCTTGTATTGACTTTGTAGAGTTAAATTTCTCCTCATAAGTTCCAAATCGAGAAAAATTCACGGCACTTAAGTAATCTGTTTACATAATCTTCTATTTCAACTTCTGAAATTTCATATCCAAGTGGATCTATAAATTGCACTCTTGGTTCAACTGCTTCAACAAAAGTGAAATCAATGTCAACCATAAAACATATTTCATTTATGTACTTCTCTACTGTAGCCTGTATAATCCTTAACCTTTTTCTCATTTGATTCTGAAATATCTTGATTACCAAGGTTGTGCTCTCATTAACCTTGTCTATAGGGTGTCTCAAATACACCTTATTGATTTCATCCATAGTTGTCCTCTTATCATTCCAATCTTCTCGAAGAGTGTATGAAAATTTTCTCAATAAATGAAAAAATATGTATGTGATTAGATATGAGAATCTAAACTATGATTTCTTGGTTCTCTTAATCTTTTCAAGGCTCTCAAACAATTGAATTCTTATAATTTCACAGATATAAACTAGAACTTTTTTAGTGCACATCAAATATGTTTCATGAACCATTCTAGCTGCCATGTCATCTTCTCTAGAATTTGCAGAAAACTTAGATGTTAAAATCTTGCTTAAAAATATAACATCATTTTGTGTGATCTTTCTGATTACTATCCCTCTACCATTATAGCATGACTTGGTGTTTTCTAGTACATTTTTCTTTACATTATTCTCATTAAAGGGTATGACTCTAGATTTAGACAAACTAGTTACCTCATGAATTAGGTATGCAATGATATCTATCACTATTTCATCTAGCCAAAATTTCCCATTGTGAATTCTACTTAAAATGATCTTTGTGCATTCATCATCTTCGAATTCAAAGTGCAGTGAGTACTTCACAATTTCATTTTCCTTCAAATGTTCAAACCTTACTTTCAATGACATGTCCCGATTGTATAACTTCTCATATTATTTAATCATATTAATATCACCAAGGGTCTCAAATTTTCATTTTAGATAACTTTTTATATCCTCTAAATGTAGAACTCCATCTAGTACAAACGATAATGCAAAACTAGGGTCTTCTTCCAAGGGTTCTACTGGTTCCCTTTTGACTCTAGGTCTAACAATATCCCTTACATGGTGAACAAGTGATACATCCATGACTTCTTGTAAAACTTTAACTTGTTGATAGATTTACTTAGTGAAATACCTCAAATTCATGATTTAGGGCTTTGTGTAAATCTGACACAATATTCTTTACCAAATCCTACAAACTGCTCTCAATCACCACTATATAGATCTTCTTATTTCTTATAGTCTCTTGAATAATCAAATAATACTGATCATAAGCTTTTATCCTTTCAATCTTTCAAGATTCTGACATCACATTCAATTCCTTTGCCACTTCTTTCCAAAAAGTTGTTCCTATTTCTTGCAAAACTTCATACTTTTTGCAAACTCACATACATTCATATTAGCTCATGCACTCTTAACCATAGCATCATTACATCATATAATACCTTACATTAACTGCAGAAGACTCAATTCAATCTACTCTAACATCTACACTATCCTAAGTTCCTATTCTAATGCATTCTTTATGAATTAAGTACTTTGAGATGGGTTAGGAAGAGATTCACACTTACTATCAGATACTTCACCTGTCTAATTACCTTGTGTAATGAGTGTGTCTTCTTGATCTGTGGCTTTAACAAATTTTACTTATTCTGAGTTACTACATCATCGTTTCTAACTTTTGTTTGCATTCTCATTTCTCCTTGTGTAGCTTCTAGGATTAGGGTTTCTCATGTTGTTCATTTTGCAAAATCTTGTTGTATGACCAAATTTGTTACATATCTGGAAAACTACTCCATTGTTTCCATATCTCGGTCTTGTCTGATTGATTTGTCATCTACAATTTCTATCAATGTGTCTAATCTTGTTGCATCTATAACACACAACTCCATTTCTTTTGTTCATAGCTTCAGTAGGTCTCTTATCTACATGGTTAGTATCTCTAAACATTCTACTACTAATATTATCATTAGATCTAGGTTTCTTACATTCAATAGCTCTATGTCCAAAACCATGAAAATTATAACAATAACCATTGCGAGGTTTGAATTTCTTATCTATGCAATATTTCTTCATATATCCAAAAGTATTACATGCAAACCATCTACCTTTGAATTCTCTTTGCGTATCTTTAGGCGGTTCATCTTCTTTAGGTGGATTATGTATGTCTTCATATTTGTTAGCTTCATCAGGTTTCTTTTCAACTTTGTTCTCAGAGAGTTTCAGATCTAGTTCCTTGCATTCTTCACTTATCTTAGATGAGTTAAATCCAAGACCAGTTGTATCATAATATGGATTTTGATAAGATATTTGTTCATCAATCTTCTCACTAGTGGAATATAGTTTCTCAAGATGTTGTTTAGACTGAGTCAATTCACCTTTCACTATTGTGTTATACTTCTCAAGTTCAGCATACTATAATTTGGTTATCTCAACTTCAGATGTCACTTTACAAAGTTTAGACTTTAGATCTTCATTTTCAGATTTTATATTTGATTCACTCTTTCTATTTCCATCTTTTAAACTTAGCTTCAGATCTACAATCTTTAATTCATGTTTAAGGATCTCATTTTATTTCTTTAGATTTGAGACTTCATCATAATCTTAGATTCAAATTTTAGATTATTTCTTTGATTTCAGTTCTTCCCTTTTTTCTTTTAGTTTCTCAATGAAGTTTTTTGCATCATCATATTTCCCTTTCGGTGTATCTCTTTCTTCAGTAAGAATATCAATATGTTCAAGAGATTCTTCAAGATTCTTTTGTAATTGATCCATATCCATAGAGATCTTACTCAAGCTGCTAGGATTTCCCTGAATAACTTTCTTCTAAGTAAGAAAGCTCTGATACCAATTGTTAGAAATAGGAAATACTGAGAGGGGGGGTGAATCATTATTCTACAAACTTTTACTTTTGCCCAATTATGGATATAAAAAATTAACTTGATGATTTCAAAACAAAGTAAACTAAATAGCATGCAAAGCAATAAAGAAAATGAACTCATAACACCATATTTGTTCTCTAGGAAACACTGGCCAAGGGAAAACCCCGGTGGGGATGATACCCACAACTGATCCACTAATCAAAAGTATCCAGTTAGGGATGTTGACATTGTTAGGATTCTTTTACATACATATAGTGTCTATGTCCTTATTAAAGGACTCTAGGCCTTGTTAGAAGCCTCAACCCTACTAAGAGTTGGTATTAAAGAATAGAATGATTACAAGATGAGCTCACTACCCAAACATGTAATATACAATGATATCTTATTACAAAAGGTAAAGTACATAACCTTTCACTGCTTCCGAATAGCTTTCCTATTCTAATTTAGCTTTCTAGCTTCTTCACTTTCATATATAGAGTCTTCTTTCTTTTCTTTTACAACATATAACTTTGCATCATATCATTACAATATCTTATTAAATCATGTATATTTCTCTTTACATGCTTCTTACATATATAAAAGTGATTAAGAATAATAACTTTGCAGTCAGCTTTACAAAAAATAAACTCTTTCCAACATATTAAACTAACCTTTGCTTCCCAAGTGTTCACATCTAGGATGTCATCCCTTGTATGGTTAATTCATTATTTTGATTAAAAAAATAATCCCTTAACTATTATACTTGTTTTGTCTTCATGTTTTTCTCAATCGGCTTCGAATCTGTCTCTATAATCTTTCAATTACTACTTCTATACATACCGTATATACTTGTTCTTTCACACGTGTCTTTTTCATACATAGAATTATCCATTTTCAAGTGTGCATGCACTGAACCTTATTCTATCAACATCTCTATCCAAAACTCTCTCTAGTTAGACTGGAAAATGGTCTTATACTTGGATAATTTTATTTGTGCTCTAACATAACTGCTTGGTATCCTAGTGCGATCTTCATAGTGATTATATGATGCCATAATGACAAAACATGATATCCTACTAAGCCAAATTGCCAAAACCATGTGGTAAAATGAAATTCAAACTCCTAGGTGTCTCAATGACAACTAATATGCAAATACATTATCCTAAGTAAACTTAAGTAAAGTCTAATTAGTAATATTTAATTACACCAACATCCCCCCTTAAGTGCAACTTATGGGAATGCACTTAAGTTCACAATGCTAGATGAAAATGCATGATGGGTCCCAAAAACTAGATAATGTAAGGTACCCTTGAGCAATGCAATGCAATCTCTCATAAAGTGAAGAAAGAGGGAAAACCTCATGGGAAAAATCCTCCCCCAAAAAGAGAGATGAAAAAAAAGATGCATGGATGGATGGAGTAATCAAGACCCCCCCATTATGACATACATCATGCATATATAATCAATAATTTCCCCATATGAAGGAAACAAGGAGACGTGATATCCCCCATAATTAATAATATCCTCCAAGGATGATGAGTGCCCGAAGGCAAGACATAGTCCAATCCCTACAAACAACATTTCTCCTATTAGGAAGAATATACACCAAGTATAGGTGCAAGAAGTCTTCCCATTATGGATAAGAAGTGAGAAGGGGAATACAAATGAAGTATGAGGTCTGTAAAGTATGCCCATGTATCACTCCATATCCTAGGTTGATGAAGATACCATGAACCAATCATGGACAAACCCAATAGAAGGTGACAAACAAGGAACCAATAATAACTGATTCATGTAAGAATTTGGATCAAATTCCAAAGACAAAGATGCCTCCTCAAATGAAGATGTAGGAAGAGAAGCAAGGAAGCCCCCCCTTAATGTAGAATGTACACCCATGATAGATTCTCCTAGATCAATGTAGAAATTGCACCAAGGAAACTGAATGATGTTCCTCCCCTTAGGAAGAAACAGGTACATAGGTGTATGAATGAATCCTTCCCAATCTCTAAGAAGAATCCTCAAAATGTATGATGCCATAAAAAACTAGATAGGAATCTCCAACATGTGAGTATAATCAAATTGAACCATGAAATTTGACATCTAAAGTGATGCTTGAGACTCATAAAAAAAAATCTCCAAAGACTCAAATGGCTTCTCTAAAGTTAAAGAGACCTCCTCCAAATGTTGTATAAAAAGATCCACAATCATGTCAATCTCAAAAGAAGGATCAAGTGGAGAGTGAGGATGAGGTTTGGAGTTTTAGCTCATAATAAATGAAGAAGGATCATCCACAACAAAGAGAATATGAATTTCATTAATGGTGTCTCCCAAATCCTCAATGTAGGAATCCACAAAAAAAACTGTAATGTTTATCAAGTAGTCATCTTATGGAACTATAATGGAAGAAAATGATAATCCTCTTACACTGAATCAAAAGAGTGAATGGCTATAGGAAGGTGAAAATCATCAGGAGCAATGGTAGCTTTGATCTCAATAGGAGAAGTAGGAGTTGCAACTAGATGTTCTAAACCTTTTGGGAGTGGATGAACATAAGGATCTCTATACATTACCCAAAGAATAGTCCAAATAGTAGGAATAGTCTTTGTATGATCTTCATAGTCATCAAGGAAACCCATAACATCCATATCCATATTGTAATAGATAAAATTAATAGCTTTTGAGTAAGATTTCCAATTGAAAGGACTTTTAGGTTTATACTCATACAAATAGTGCAATAGGTTATGCTCACTAAGATGAGAAAGAATCGATTCACTCCATTGTTTATAGTTTCCTCTTGTCAACCTAATTAAACCATCCATGATGCACTTCTCACATAAAATAAAAAATGAGATCAAAAAATCAATGCACCCCCAAAATGTAATGGATTAAAGAATGCCCCCCTCCGCCCCCCCAAAAAAAATTAAATTAAAATAAAATTAAAAAATGATACTTTTAGCACTTTATATGTAGTCTATGTACAATTGCCACTTGCCAAAATGGACCAAAGTGGACTTCTAATTTTTATGTTTACAACCACCTCAATGAGGCCAAATTTGACTCAAATTAATATTTCTCAGAATCAAATCAAATCTTAAGCATTACAATGCTCATAAAAGGAAAAGAAGGACCTAGATCTAGAAGTGATATTTTTTTCCCAAATAAGGCAAGAATCTGATAGAAGATTTGGAAAGAACTCAAAAAATTATACACTTTCAAAACAATGGCATCTTAAAATGTATTTGTCTAAGCCTGAACAAGGCCTCTGAAATTGCAAAAATAGGGATTAGACATGTACATTCACCAAAATCTGCAATTTCAATGAAATCCATGCACCAAAACTAGAAAATAACAGGTGCTCATAAATTCAAGAAAATTTAGCCAAAATAAATAAAATTACACTCAATTTGGAGCTGGGAGGACCAAGTAATGGCATGCCAAAGTCTGACTGCAAAACTAAAAAAATGCAAATGGTGAGAGCTCCAAATTTTTCAAACCTCTCTAATGTGACAAACAAATGAGGTTAAATTTGACATCCAAATGGTCATCATGTCAGTGCAAAAATGCCAGAAAATAATAATCAAACTATCATCAGTTTTAATGTAGCAAAAATATGACATAATTAGTATCTTATATTTTACAGTTTTAACATTTTTAAAACCAAAAAAAAAAACTTGGGTGACAGTTGCACGACCATCAAATTTAACTCTGTGAAAAGTGCAAACAAAAAGCAAATTGTTTTTTTTTAAATACCCATTTACTAGCCTGCAACATGTCAAACTTGCATTGGTTGGATGTGATGCCACATGTCCAGCTGAGCAAGATGGGTGAGTTGGATAGCTAAGCTTGGGCTAGGTGAGCTGGAGGCTGCATGGATGCCAAGAAGGTGGCTCGGGCTTGGGCTCATCAAGCCAAGCTGGTGGCAAGGGGGATCAGGCTCAGGCTCACCGAGCTAAGCTGGTAGCATGTCTGGCTGAGCTTAGGATGTACGGTGGGTTTGGGGATGTTGAACTTTAGTCCCACATTCCCAAGGTGAAATTGTGCATTAATTTTTAAATTTCTTAGCCCACACAAAATTGGTTGTATACAGTCACTACCGAGTGTTTCTTGTCATCATTGCTAGATTGATCTCAAATTTTGTGCATCTTCTCCTCACCGAGTGAAGTGTTTGAATATGGGCTTGTGTTTTGTCAATAAGTCTTTTCACATTTTGGTGTTAGTCCCACATGTACCCTACTAGAGGATTTGTTGGTGTATAAAACTAAACCTCCATATATTAAAAGAAAAGAAGCTCATGGGGCTTGGTTTCATGGGCCACCTTTCCTGAGCTTCGTTACAGGGGCCACCTTGCTAGATGATTGTAATGAATTTTGTGGTGTCAAGATCTATTAGCTTGACACTGTTTTGTATGAAATATTGTTTTTTGTCACTTGCAATCCAAGTATGACAAATACAGAGGTGGGGACCCCAAAAATAAACCCCAACTTTTTTGAAAAATAAATCGATGAAAAAAATAATTTTAGATGCGATGTGGAAAAATAAGCATTTTTCAAAAAGAAAATGGATCCACATTGTCTCCATGAAAATTATGATTCCAAGTCCGGTTTGCAAATTTGTTTTCCCTCAGAGTTGACTTTTTCCCAAAGTAGATAAATTTATAGTCAAAATTTATGGAAACAACCACCGGGATGTAATGGAAAGGTCAAATCTTGCTCTAGATATTTCCAGAAGTTGCTCCTCCTCTGTATCTCAATTATGGCCCTCTAAAATTGAAGCAAAGAGTCCTTCAATGGCTATGTAATGAAATATTCTGTGGCTCTGATACCATGTAAGAATTTGCCTAAGGAAAATAATAAAATGCCAAGATCTAGAAACTAAAGAGATAACACAAATAAGAGAGACAAGATAATATGATCAAATGAATAACTCAATAATGATGAAATGATAATAGATAAATACAAAGTAGGAGTGCCTAAATATATAGGCAATGTGATAAAAATACATGATAAGGAGATGCTAAGCTATCAACCATACTAGGTAGACTCACATGGCCACCAAAGGTGGATCATGCTCCATTGTACATAAAAGTATGTGCAACATGTGCAACAATGAGAGAATGATAATGTGATAGGAGCACTAAAGGTGGATTTGATACAAGGTAGGATGGGAAGAGGAGTAAAGGCACACCCCAAATAACCAACCTCCTAGAAACATAACATGTGGAAGCAATAACACAGTAACATGGAGAGAGATAATCCAAAGATTTCATATATCAAACACCATAGAAGGATTCATACATATCAGCCTCTAAGGCCTTCCCAATTACACCAAAATACAACCAAAATTCAATAAAAATAGTCCTCCAACATGCGATGATTAAAATTTCAAATCCTCTCTTCTATCCTCCTAAAATTGATGCCTAAAACTATGACATGTACTACTTTATTTATACAAGAGGCTACCAAAACAATTCGGCCTTCAAATCAAACATTAGAGAAGGAAATGACTAGATCTAGGTCTACATGCTTCCCAATAATCGATGTGACTATTATACACTAAGTTTGCACCCTTGTCTCAAGCTCTCATAGTCTTGATAACCTAGTATAACATGGGAATCATCTCCAAGTTGTGGGACCTATGCTAACTAAGATGAGACCTCCAGGTTATAAGCTGGTTCCTCTTGGATAATCACCCTAATTTGCTTCTAGACATGTAAAGTAAATCTTTTGAGGGAAAGGGATAGAAGGAATACTTCGAAAGGGAAAGACTTGAAAGAAAACTACCTACTAGGTGATACACTAAAATTAGGGTTTGGATCTTAGTATAGAGGAATGAAACCAATGAAAGGCTTAGGTCTAGTAGGTCACAACTTACTGAAAAGGCTTGCATAAGTGTTTCATAGGAGGGCCTGAACATAAGACATAACTTATGACCTGCCAGTAGATATTCACCTCTGCAACTCGGTGTAAGATTGAGACAAGACTGTTAGGGGGCTGAAGTACACCCAAAAAAACATCTAAATCAGATCAAACACAATAACACACACAATCATAGAAACTAAGAGGGATCAGGAACCCTAAGTTATCACTAAAACATCATATACTTCAATTCAATAAGAGGTAATTTAAATAAGGAAGCACAGAGACATGAAGAATTGTCACAAAATACCTCTGCAATATCTGAATTATCAATGAAAGATTACATAATGTGGAAAACTAGAGGGCAGGAAGAAAAGCCATGGATAGCTTTCCAAGAAAGAGACTTTCTCCTTTACAAAATGTGAACTCTGAGCCCTAAGGCTCCCAAAAATACAATATATACATCTCCTATTTGGCACAAAGGCCAGAGTAAAAACCTAACTAGGGTTACCAGATTAAACAATGATATCAAACCCTAGGGTACTGATCACCTATTATGAAAATCTCTGAGAACACTGGTGATCAAATCATATCTTTCTTTGCATGTTGATCTTTCTAAATTGAAAACATCTGCAGGCACAACAACCTTGACTTACCAACCCACCTACAACTCCACTAAGCTATGAAGGCTCCAAATCTGATCATATTTCACTGGAAGTGGTACTGCTTGAAAAGGTGGTGCCAACTCTTTCTAGCACCTCCTATCATGAAAATGTAGCAAAGGACCCTACAATTCTAGCCAACAGTCACTTCTATTATCTTCACAACCACAACCATCTTGAAAAATCAATTCTCGAGCTACCCGACATCGTACATGGCCGAAAGAATGCAAAACCTTCGTAGAGACATTTGAATTTTGAAATATAACGGCTAGCGGAAAATTTTTAAATGTAACCGTCAATGACAAACCCTTCCCAGCAGATGAACGACCCAGATGCACTAAGAAAACAACTTAAAAATCCTTCTGACAAGTCAAAACCACCATGGAAGTTAGCGACCAATGAAACATGAGCAAATCAGCACATCTTATAGACTCGGACCCATGACCTGTAGAAAGAGCATCAGATGGTTGTCGCCAGATCACAAGGGCTTGGAAGATCCCTTGCAATCAAGCAACAACCGTAGATCTTCAGTCTACTAACATCCCTACGGATACTTTGACACAGTCCCACTGAGAACAAGATTCCAATCTAATGGTGGGTGCATGATCTCATACCCTTTGAATATTCCTTCAGAACATGCACCGACCGTAGATCCTCATTAGACTAGGACCCCATGACACATCAGATCCTCTAACAAATCCTTATCAGCATATGGCAACACGGCCCCATAGATTTTCCTTTTAATTCGACCAATGAGAAGATGGCATGTCATCCTAACCTAGCATCGGACCCACCTGACAAAGTTGAACATTTGGAAAATCTAGTGGCCGGCGTAAGATTGCATGTGTCAGAAAAAGGCTAAGCAAAGATATGCCACCCTAGATCTTCATCCCTCTGACACAACCCTGCAGAGACCTTGAAATGGCCCCACTAACAAATCCCAGTCATTTTTCTGTTAGCCAATCACATGTGAGAAAATCAACAAGAAAGGACCCACCTCCAAAGGCTCTAACAACAAAGCAAGATCGACGGCTAGCACATAATCTGATGGCCCTGACACAACACATGAGATCATGCGCCAGCCATGGGATCAAAAGGAAGCCAGTCGGTCAGGCCTTCTCTAACAAGTCTTACAAATCACCACCCTTGACCAATGAAAATATTCCATGTAGGATGACATGGCACCAGACCCATTGACACACTATAGCACTTCACAAAAAGGGAAGATCGACGGCTATCGCGAAATCGCAAGTGTCAGAAGAATCCTTCGTGAACTCATGAAAATTGTCAGATCTTCCTGACTGGGACCCTCGCATAAAATGACCACTGGTCATTAAGCAATCATGCGACTAAAGGAAAAGAAAATCATTCACTGAGTCACTGACCACTGAGACTTAACCGCCAAACATTAAGTGACTAAGAGGGTCACTACAGTCACCAATTCGCTGAAAGAAAAGGTAACTTCCGAAAGACTTAGAGAACTGGCAACCAGCCAAAGAGAATTAAAGTACACATGGGTATTTAAGGATTTTAAGTGGCCGATAAAGTAACTCAAAAATAGAATGAAGGCTAGGGTCACTTAGGGTTTTATGCCTACAACGACTACTTTTATGAAATTTTAAGGACTTTTCACCTAGCCAGGGACCTAGAAATTGTTGCAAAGACCAGAGGGAAATAGACAAAACCATGAAATTTTGCAGAGCACTTGGAAGGATAAAAATGCAGACCTTGAGATGTGAATAGGCCAAATTTTACATGGGACATGAAAAATTAGGGTAACATTTTGGCGATTTATGCCGGATGTCAGCCTGCTAGACATGGAAAACCAGTGGCCTTGACATATTCATTGGGTATGGGGTCATCAAAACTCAAAAACTCTCAAAGAGGAAGAACTGGAGCCATGCTTAGTGCACTTCTTGGAAAACAAGGAACTAACCTAGAAAACAGGGAAAGAAAGTAGAAAAGCACATATTTACAAGAATTTATAGAGAGGGATTGACCTCAAAGCAGGGCTTCAAGTGGAAACCATTTACTAAGATTGGCATGGAAACTCCTTCAAGATTTGATAGTTGGAAAGCATTGGATCCCTTGCACTCTGTTATGACAAATGGTCCACCCCAAAATGAATCAAATTTTGTATGTCTGCGAGGCCTAGATCTAAACTCATCCCACTTGAGGACTACGTCTCCAACCTTGAAATTTCTGATCCTGGCTATTTTATCAAAGCTTTTCTTTGTTTGGATCTGATGGAATTCCATATGCTACATTGATTTATCTCTGAGTTCTTGTAACTCCATCAACTAAGCATATCTGATCTGCAAGGGATCTCCTTCCTCAAATAGGGCATATTGAGTGGCCAAGTCCAGAGCTGGTAATTCAGTTGAAATAGACAACTTGGCCTCCTTGCCATACACTAAAACATAAGGATAATTCCCAATAATCTTCTTTGGAGTAATTTTGTCTAACCATAAGGCAAACTTGAGTCTAGTATGCCAATCCTTCTAGTTGTCTTACAAAGTCTTCTTGATTATCCTAATCAAGTTCTTATTTGTTGATTTAGCCAAGCCATTGCCTTGAGGGTAATAATTGGAACTAGTATTTAGATGAATGTCATTCTTGACTGCCCACTCTAAGACTTTGAGGCTTGTGAATGCCAATGCATTATCTGATATGATGGAATTAGGAGTGCCAAACCTATGAACAATATCATCATAAAAACTTAAGATAGCACTCTCATTGGCTTCTTTTAATGCAATTGCTTCTATCCATCTGGTGAAGTAATTTGTTGCAGTGATTATCCATTTATGGCCTGCACTAGATGGAGGATTGATCATTCTAATGAAATCTATACCCCACTTCATGAAAGGCTGCTCTGTTCTGATTGGTTGTAGGGGCAAGGCTAAAAGCCTCTCTTTTCTTGCAAACATGGCACACTTGATGCATTTCCTCACATACTCATGACTATCCTTAAAGATAGATGGCCAATAGTATCCAGCCCTCATGATTTTAAAAGTAGTAGTCCTAGGAGAAAAGTGACCTCTGAAAGGTCCATCATGAAACTCAAATAAGACATCAACTATCTTTTTCTAAATCAATGCATCTTAAAAGGACACCATTGTGATCCTTTCTAAAAAGAACTTCATCTATCAGCACAAAAGGAATAGACTGTAACCTATAATACCTCCTTTTTGCTGAATCTAGGCCTGTAGGACATTGTCCTATCTTCAAGTAATTGATCATGTTAGGCAACCAACAAGTTTCCCTGGCTTGTTCTTCTATAGAATGCACCACCAGAGATGCATCTATTTGCTCTGATTTTATTTATAACTTTCATCCTCTGCCAAATGCTCACAAAGACCTCTTCCTCTAACTAGCTTGGGAGTTTGGATATCTATGTCACATTTCATCACCTTGGTGATCCAACCAGCTCTTTTCTCATTTAGGTCCTTGGAAAGCAAAAACTCTTTGACACTTGGATGAATAACCTTTAAATGTACCTTGCTATGAGTCAACAAATATCTAAACTTTTTAAGGCTCTTTACCACAACAAGTACATGTTTCTCTACAAAGGAGTATCTCTATTCATACTCTTCTAAATATTTCCTAAAAAAGCAATAGGCTGCTCCAATCCATCTGAATTTTCTTGAGTCAGCATTGCAAATATAGCATCATGACCTCCATAAGCATAAAGGATAAAATCCTTACTGAAATTTGGGTTTAGGAGAGCAGGGGCTTCTATTAAGGCCTCTTTGATAGCTTGAAAATTGACTCTCCCTTCTTTGGTCCAACTAAAAGATGAACTCTTCTTTAACATGGCTGTCAAAGGCTTTAGTAAATCTGCAATGTTAGGCAAGAACCTCCTAAAAAAATTAATCTTTCCTATGAAAGATTGGAAACTTTTCTTGTGATGTGGTAGGGGTAGCTCTAGGATAGCTGCAATTCTTTCGGGATCTACTATGATCCCTTCTTTGGGTACTACATATCCCAACAATTTTCCTTCATGAACTGCAAACACACATTTCTTGGGATTGAGAGATATCCAAAATTCTCTACACCTTTCAAAATCTTCCTCAAATGTTTGATATGGTTTGTTGCATGGTTTGAATAGATAGTTATATCATCCATGTAGACCAACACAAACTTGTACATTAGGCTCTTAAAGGCCATATCCATTGCCTTTTGAAATGTAGCACCTGCATTTGACAAACCAAAGGGCATCTTTTGATAAGCCATGGTTCCCCATTTGGTTGTAAATGCAGTCTTGTATTGATCCTCTTCATTAACCAGGATCTAATTTTATCCTGAATAGCCATCTAATGATGAAAATCTCTCAGATCTAGAGACACATTGTAAGATTTGTTCCATGGAAGGCAGTGGATGGTAGTCTTTTAGAGAGGCCCTGTTAAGATCCCTGAAGTCAACACATAACCTCAACTCCCCATTCTTCTTCCTAACAGGAACATGGTTGGAAACCCAACTAGTATGCTTGATGGGGTAGATGATACCACTTTCTATTAGTTTGAGTATTTCTTTATGCATAAGTGTCTCCAACTTGGGATTAACAAGCCTTTTTTTCTATCTTACTGGTTGGCATTTGGTTCCAATTCAATAGTGTGCTGAGAAAGTGCAGGATCAAAACCTTTGAGGTCCTCATATTGCCATGCAAAAACATCACTGAATTCTTTGAATAACTGAGTGTAAGCTTGTTTTTCCAATTCAGTGTTCACTTTTCCAAATTGTAAGCTCTTACCTAGCTCCAACTCTAATTCAACACAATCTTCTTGTTGGACCACCAGGCCAACTTTGCTTCTCTTAACTTCATCATCCCTATTGAAGATAGTCTATAAGGTGACAAGACCTCTTGGCATCTTATTGGACTTTAGTTGTAACACTTGATCACCATAGTTTTGTGATAGCCTATCTTGATTGTACTCTGAAAAAACATCTTCTTCAAACAAGAATTGTAGAATTTGTTCATCATTGTCAAACACTTGGCAATTGACATCATTATTAGGAATAGAAGGTCTAAAAATCACTTTTATATGCTATTGATCCATCTCTTTTGAAATTCTATTTGGAATGTCATACTGAGATCCAATAGCAACTAATCTATCTGCATTTTGGTTTAGTCTCCTTGGGATAGAAACAATATTGAAAGCACAAAAATATTCAATTGCATCCCAAACTCTATGCTTGTATTCTCTCAAGGTGTCATTCTTGGTTGTGCTTATCCCTCTCACTTGGCTAACAACTAACTCACTATCACCATAAACTTTTAAGGCTTTAAGCCCTCTTTTTCTAGCCCATTCTAGTCCATTAACTAGACTTTCATATTCTCTAGTGTTGCTAGTGCAGGAGAAACTGAATCTAAAGGCAGTATAATATCTTTCTCCTTTTGGGGACACTAGCATAGCACCACCACCAGAACCATGTCTACTTCTTTCTCCATCAAAAAATAGTTCCCAAACCTGATTGTTTTGATCCTCTGAATCAGTGTCCTCTTTGAAAAGGCTTGGTTCTATAGCTTCACTTTCTTGTATTAGATAACTTCCCAAACCAAAATCCCAAATTAAATTTTCTTAGTCCTCTGAAGCTCTTTCATCTAGTAAAATATCAGGGATACTTTCAATCTTAGTGCTTGCTTCATCAATGGTTTGGAAGTCACTGTCATCAAATATAGGGCAATTTACATTGATGTTATTGGACACATAAGGCTCTATATGGTGTGCTACAAATGGTTCTGACTTAATGGTGACCTTGGTCCCATACCTTGTATGAAAAATCATGTGGGACCAGTCAGAAGATAGGTAACCTCCTATCTTGGCTGTAAACTCCCTTGAAAGGCATATAGCAAATAATGCAGGGAGATCTATAATATATATCAAGGAGGATGGAAAAATTAGGACTAGCATGAAGGATTAGACTAGTGTCCTTGGCCACACCTATAGTATTGACTGAGGATCCTTCAAGTTGTGTAACCTTCATTTGAAAGGGCTCATATTTCAGTCCTAATTGGTCAGCTACTTTCTTGGGCATTACAATGCTAGTAGCTCCACTATCTACCATACAATTATGCACTAAAGATTTTCCAATGATTAAAGATGCATAAAAGGGAGGTGGATTTGAATTCCTACCTTGTGTGGCATTTCCTTTGGAGTTGCTACTTGGAGCCTCCTTTTCTTGATCATTATTAACCAACACTGGCTTTGCAACCTCTTTTGCAGGTTGAGGAGTTGTCACTTCAGTCATGGCCTTCTTCAAAATTTCAAGCTGTCTTGGAAGAGCCAAAGAGTCCCACATGGACATGGTGACATTCACCATCTTCATGTTGTCTATTATATTAAAAGGTGTCATAGTGTGTACTCTTTAATGTGCTTTTGCTATGATGGGCTCCACTTCTTTGGAATGTTGGCCTTCTTTGCTTGTGATGACAAGAACCTTCGTAGGTGTGATGGGAGTAGCTTGCTATAGTGGCTCTATAGATGTAGTGGCTTTGGCATTGGAATCTACTCTTTCCATGTCTTGGGCTCTCCTTTTTGCTCTTGTATAGGCAACAAAAGCAACTTCATCATTGACTCCATTGAAGTCTGGTTGCTCCCAATTGAAAAGGGCAATCTCATTCTCTTGTGACTCTTGTTGAGGAATTGACCCACTGGATGAAACCTCTAATTGAGCTTGGGAGGTGTTGTGGACCATTAGAGCTTGGTTCATCCATCCATTTGAACATGTAGCCTGGTTGTGAGGCTGATTACAAGGAAAACACCATTCATTATCCATAGCCATATTATTTTGGCTAGGAACCATATCTCTCACTAGATTTGGAGAATTGAGAGGTGCAGGGTTATATGGTTGGAATGGTCTCTGATTAAAACTTTGTCTTTGTCCTTGATAGCCTCCTTGGTATGGTGGCCTATTTTGCTGATAATGTTGTCCTTGATTTTGATATGATTGATTAGGACCTTGGCCTTGTGATTGAAAGGGTGGTCTGATTCCTTGACCTAGCTTCTTCAAATTTGTGACCTCTTTAGTCAAGATTTGCAACAAGTTTGTCATTTCTTGTTGACTGCTTTGTTGGCTATTCTTTATCTCTTGTAGCTCTTGAGAGAAACTAGTTGTTAGCTCTTGACCACTAGTACTAGCCTGAGGTACCAATATGGTGCGAATAGGGGTAAATGGGGGTACTTGGGAGGGTGCAATGGGTTGAAGGCTAGGGAAGATGGGCATTGGAGGCCTTTTAGCAATCATGCCTACTTGGATCAAACAATTCTCAGCCCTGACAGCTATGTCAAAAGCCTAGGGTAAAGAAGTACTACCCATAGACTAGATCATGACAGAAATCTGACCATTCAAACTTTGTAAGTAATATAGAAAAACATGGTCAGTTGATGGTCTTACTGATACTGGAATTCTATTCCATGTTTTTAGGAATCTACTATTGTAATCTATCATTTGCTCTTGAGGGTCTCTCCGAATGGTTGTCAACTGCTCAACTAGAGACAAGTTATCCGATTTATCCTCAAAAAGCTTACTTAATGCATCCCCTAATTCATCCCATGAAGTAATAGAACCAACAGTTAGAGTTCTAAACCATTCAAGAGCCTTACCCTTTAAAGAGGCTGCTAATAATTTTGTGGCCACATCTTCTTGAGTTATGTTGTGTATGTTGTAGATGGTGGTTACATCTCTTATGTGTTCAAAAGTAGTTGTCTACCCTTCACCTGTGAAATTAGGTATACTCTTAAGTGCCACCAAGGGCACATCATGATGTTGAGTGAATGCTAATGGACTTCCCTGGTTGAAAGGTGCAAAGTAAAACTGTCTAGCCATTGTAGGGGTTGGAATCTGAAGATTAACAACTATATGAGTTGTATTTGCTGTTGGAGTTGAATCCTCTTCTAGATCTCTGGTTAAAGATCTGCCTCTTCTTCTTGAATGAAAGGGAAAAGGTCTCCCTTCTGAGGTATCAAGAGGTGTTGATTGAAATCTCCTTGCAGGGGATGTTCTTTGAGTTGACCTCCCTTTATGACTTCCTTTTGAGGGCAACTATGAAAATTTGGTGGGCTTTGAGCTTCTAGTCTCAATCTTTCTCATCAACCTTAAACAAGGTTGGCCTAAATCTTTGAAACCAATGGAGTCACCAGATATACTTGATGAAACAACTTCTCCAAGTCTGTATTATGCTATCAGTAAATCAGAGATAATATAATCTTCAAACAATGAACTTCTTGTGTGAGTTCCACCGGGCATGCCATAATTGTTATACACTAAGTTTGCACCCTTGTCCCAAGCTCTCATAGTATTGATAACCTAGTATAACATGGGAATCATCTCTAGGTTGTGGGACCTATGCTAACTGAGATGAGACCTCCAGGTCTAAGCTGGTTCCTCTTAGATAATCACCCTAATTTGCTTCTAGACATGTAAAGTAAATCTTTTGAGGGAAAGGGATAGAAGGAATGCTTGGAAAGGGAAAGACTTGAAAGCAAACTACCTACTAGGTGATACACTAAAATTAGGGTTTGGATCTCAGTATAGAGGAATGAAACCAATGAAAGGCTTAGGTCTAGTAGGTCACAACTTATTGAATAGGCTTGCATAAGTGTTTCATAGGAGGGCCTGAACATAAGACACAACTTATGACCTGCAAGAAGACATTCACTTCTGCAACTCAGTGTAGGATTGAGACAAGATTATTAGGGGGCTGAAGTATACCCACAAAATATCTAAATCATATCAAACACAATAACACACACAATCACAGAAAGTAAGAGGGATCAGGAACCCTAAGTTATCACTAAAACATCATATACTTCAATTCAATAAGAGGTAATTCAAATAAGGAAGCACAGGGACATGAAGAATTGTCACAAAATACCTCTTCAATATTTGAATTATCAATGAAAGATTAAAAAATGTGGAAAACCAGAGGGCAGGAAGAAATTTCGTGGATAGCTTTCCAAGAAAGAGACTTTCTCCTCTACAAAATGTGAACTTTGAGCCCTAAGGCTCCCAAAAATACAATATATACATCTCATATTTGGCACACAGGCCGGAGTGAAAACCTAACTAGGGTTACCAGATTAAACAATGATATCAAACCCTAGGGTACTGATCACCTATTATGAAAATCTCTAAGAACACCGGTGATCAAATCATATCTTTCTTTGCGTGTTGATCTTTCTAAATTGAAAACATTTTCAAGCACAACAACCTTGACTTACCAACCCACCTACAACTCCACTAAGCCATAAAGGCTCCAAATTTGATCATATTTCCCTGGGAGTGGTATTGCTTGAAAAGGTGGCGCCAACTCTTTCTAGCACCTCCTATCATGAAAACATGGCAAAAGGACCCTGCAACACTGGCCAATAGTCACTTCTATTATCTTCACAACCACAACCATCCTAAGAAATCAATTCCTAAGCTACCCGATGTCATGCATGGCTGAAAGAATGCAAAACCTTCATAGAGACATTTGAATTTTGAAATATAACAACTTGAAAATCCATCTGACAAGTCAAAATCACCATGGAAGTTAGCGACCAATGAAATATGAGAAAATCAGCACATCTGACAGACTTGGACCCACAACCTACAGAAAGAGCATCAGATGGTTGTCGCAAGATCGCAAGGGCTTGGAAGATCCCTTACGATCAAGTGACAATTATAGATCTTCAGTCTACTGACATCCCTATGGATACTCTGATACGGTCCCACTAAGAACAAGATTCCAATCTAACAACGGGTGCATGATCTCATACCCTTTGAAGATTCCTTCAGAAAATGCATCGGCTATTGATCCTCATTAGATCGGGACCCCACGACACATCAGATCATCTTTCAAATCCTTATCAGCATATGACAACCTATCACAAACCAACACATCAGCACACTTGGCAACACGGCCCCATAGAGTTTCTTTTTACTTCAACCAATGAGAAGATGGCATGTCATCCTGACCTGGCATTAGACCCACCTAACAAAGCTAAACATTTGGAAAATTTGATGGCTAGTGTAAGATCACATGTGTCAGAAAAATGCTAAGCAAACATATGCCAGTCGTAGATCTTCATCCATCTGACACAACCCTGCAAAGACCCTACATGGCCCCACTAACAAATCCCAATCATTTTTCTATCGGCCAATCACATGTGACCACATCAGCAAGAAAGGACCCACCTCCAAAGGCTCCAACAACAAAGCAAGATCGACGACTAGGGCATAATCTCATGGCCCTGACACAATGCATGAGATCATGCACTAGCCGTGGGATCAAAAGGAAGCTAGTTGGTCAGACCCACTCTGACAAGTCTTACAAATCACCACCCTTGACCAATGAAAAGCTTCCATGTAGGATGACATGGCACCAGACCCACTGACACACTGTAGCTCTTCACAAAAAGGGAAGATCGATGACTATCATGAAATCATGAGTGTCAGAAGAATCCTTCGCAAACTCATGACAACTGTCAGATCTTCCTGACTGGGACCCTCACATAAAATGACCGCTAGTCATTAAGTGATCATGTGATTGAAGGAAAAGCAAACCATTCACTAAGTTGCTAACCGCTGAGACTTAACCGCCAAACATTAAGCGACTAAGAGGGTCACTACAGTCGCCAGTTCACCAAAAGAAAATGTAACCATCGAAAAACTTAGAGAACTAGCGACCAGCCAATGAGAATTAAAGCGCACATGGGTATTTAAGGATTTTAAGTGGCCAATAAAGTAACTTGAAAATAGAATGAAGGCTAGGGTCACTTAGGGTTTTGTGCCTACAACATCTACTTTTATGAAATTTTAAGGACTTTTCACCTAGCCAAGGACCTAGAAATTATTGCAGAGACCAGAGGGAAATAGACAAAACCATGAAATTTTGTAGAGTGCTTGGAAGGATAAAAATGTAGACCTTGAGATGGGGATTGGCCAAATTTTACATGGGACATGAAAAATTAGGGTAACAGTGACCATTAAATTTGTGACCAAAATTAAATGCATGAGTTGACCTCAATAGAAATCCAAAATAAACCACTCGGTGAGCAAGGTTAGAAAGCATCGAAAAATTGAATCAGTGAACTAACCAAGCCAACTCAGTGAAAAAAAGAACTCAGTAGAAACTGAGCCCCATTGGTAAAAATAAGAACACATCATCGAGGGCCCAAAAGTAGCTACTGAGAACAACCACCAACTCTAACTTATTTTTGGTGATATAGGATTTCTAGGAACCCAAGATGCTCTGACATTAGCTACCTAGGGTTTTTTTGAGGTGATTATCTAAATCATGTAGCAGGTACAACCTGAGATAAATCCAACTTAGATTGTGTAACCCATGAACTATCTTCAATTTGTCTATTCTTTCATTTTACTAGATATTCCATGTACTCTTTTCCTCTTGTGCTTCTGCCAACTCTTTGTTCCAAAATCTGTTCAACTTCTTATGTCTTCTTCTTAGGATAATCATTTGGTAGTCTCATTTCTTCATCAATTTCATGATACTCATACAAGTCTGTAACATTGAATATGGGTGATATGTCCATGTCATCAATTAATTCAATCTCATAAGTATTTGCATTGTCAAACTTCTTCAATATCTTGCAGGGACCAAACTACTTCATTTTAAGTTTTTCATAGGTTCCAATAGGAAATTTTCCTTTCTTCAAATCAATGATTACCTCATCCCCAACTATAAAAGTCTTCTGTCTTCTTGATCTATCTACTTTCTCCTTGTATTCTTGATTACTATGTTGCAACTTATGTTTTACTTCCTCATGCAATATCTTCATAAACTCAACAAATTCTTCTTCTTCAACACTTCTCTTTTCTTCACCAGTAATGTTCTTCAAATCTGATATACCTCTCAGTTGTGTGTCATTAACAATCTCAAAAGGTGTTTCACCATTACTTCTATTCATTGAATTATTGTATGCAAACTCTTTTTGTGCCAACATAGAATCCCAATTACTTGGTTTATCTCCAACTAAGCATCTCAACAGGTTACCTAAACTTCTATTTACAACCTCTTTTTGTCCATCAATCTGTGGGTGAAATGTAGAACTATACATCAACTCGGTACCCAACTTCTTTCAAAGAATCTTCTAAAAGTATCCAACAAAATTATTGTCTCAGTCAGAGATAATACTCCTAGGTAATCCATGCAATCTTACAATCTTCTTAAAGAAAAGATCTAGTATATGCACTATGTCTGATGTTTTTCTATATTGTATTAAATGTGCCATCTTAGAAAATCTATCTACAACAAAAAATATAGAATCGTTACTTCTTGATGTCCACGGTAAGCCAAGAATAAAATCCATACTGATATCAGTCCAAGGTTTCTCAGGAACAAAGATCGGTATATACAATCTATTATTCTAACCTCCTCCCTTTGCAACTTGACAAACTCCACAAATTCTCACAAATTTCTAAACATCTTTATACAATAGTGGCCAAATGTACCCTCAAGAAAATTCAATTTTTTGTCAATGCCAAAATGTCCAGCGAAACCACTACTATATTTTTATTTTATCAAATTAGTTCTCAGGGATCCTCTTGATATACACAACTGAATACCTTTAAACAACATACCTTCTTGAATAAAATATTCTTCCCATTTAGTACTTGGTTGATCTTGAATAGGTGCTCTTCTCTTTCTCCATGGCTCATAAAAATTAGGGTCAATTTCATAGAAATCTTTCATGTCATAAAAACCAAGAACTTCAAATCTCATTTATGTCATCAAAGATCTTCTTCTACTCAATGCATCAACAACTCAGATAGTGACTTCACTCTTATATTTTATCACAAATGTATAGCTCTAAAAATATTCAACCTATTTCATATGTCTCTGATTCAACTTATTATGGCTACCCAAATACTGTAAATCCTTATGATCAATATACAACATAAATTCACTCGGTATCAAATAATGTCTCCATTTCTTTAGGGCTTGAACAATAGTATAGAACTCTTGATCATACACAAAATATTTCCTTTTTTCATCATTCAATTTCTCACTAAAGAAAGCAATAGGTTTACATTCTTGACTCAACACATCTCCTATTGCACTACAACTTACAACACATTCAACTTGAAATACCTTATTGAAATCAGGTAAAGCTAACATAGGCAATTCAAGGTGACCCCACAAGAGTGGGTTACACTTTTTCAAACATGCTGATTTTGCTGAAATAACACAATTTTCAATAAAATATGATGATTTAAACCTTTAGAGGTTCCATTTGAAGGAATTAATTACAAATGGTTATCTCAAAGCCTCTTAGATTAAAAAAAATATTGATATAACATTTATACTCCTCATTCATACCTACAATGGAGTCTCCTTCACACCTATTAAAATGCTGACAAAAAATCACTTCGACTTTATCTTTTCGCAGATCAAATGAATCCATTTGAAAAACATATCTATGTAGTAAGGTACTAATGAGAAAAAAATTTCCAATGATTATAATGTTATTATATATTAAATCTATTATGACTTTGTATTTTTAGTTTTACTTAACATATATATTTCACCGTATGCCTACCTCTATGTTTGACACTTATGGAAAAATAGTAAATGAGAGAAAAAAATATCTAAAAAATATCTATGCCCTAGGTATTGAAGTTCTCTTTCTATCAAAATAAATAAAAATTAAATTGGACAAATACATGACAAGTTATAAGCTATGTAGTCAAGGTATGTCAAAATTAAGGTTTAGTCAACTTCAAACATTAATAACATATGCAATAATCATGATAATGGCATCAAACCAATTTAATTCCCTCTGTATAGATTTTACAAAACTAAATTCGAAAGAATCACATTGATATCTATTTAGGAAAAAAAATATGCTCTATGAAAATAATGTATCTCTTTGAAAATGACATTTTCAGTAGCATACTTTTTTTTGAGGAAGAAATAAAAAAATATTCAAATAAATTAAAAAATATATTTAGAATCTAGACATAAAATCCTAAAATGTAGAGTTTAGTGTCCGTTCAGGATAAAAAGTGCAACCCACTATTGTGGGTTCACCCTTCAGAAACCTTTTTCTTCAAAGTCTCAACAAATTTATTAGCTCCATGTGTCCACTTGAATTCTCTTTTGTCTCCTCTCATAGTCTCAATCATAGCATTACAAATTGAATGGAAATTTCTGATGAAATTTTGGTAAAAACTTTCTAAAAAATGAAATGATCTTACATCACTAGCATGTTCAAGTGTAGGCCAATTTAAAATAGCTTCAACCTTCTCAAGATCTATTTTTAGTTCATCATCTGAAATCAAAAATCACAAATATAAAATCTCTTCTTTCATGAAGGAACACCTTTTCAAATTAATCAGCAACTTTTCTTCTTTCAATCTCTGCAATACCAATTTAATGTTTAACAAATGTTCTTCCATTTCTTCCTAAATTTTAGAATGTCATCTGGGTATACAATAAAAAATTTACCCAAGAATTTCTTCAAAACCTCATTCATCAATGTCATAAAAGTACTCGGTGGATTAGTTAAACCAAAAGGCATAACCAACCACTCATACAAACCTTATCTTCTCTTGGAAGAAGTCTTCCATTCATCACCTTTTTTTATTCTAATATGATGATGTCCACTTTTCAAATTAATATTGATAAAATACTTTTCTCCACTCAAGATATTCATTATGTCATCCATTCTCGGTATAGAAAACTGGTATTTCATTGTTATCTTGTTGATTTCTTTGGAATCAATATACATTCTCCATTCTTCTTAGGTACCAATACAAATGGTACTTCACATGGACTCAAACTTTCTTAGATGAAAACCTTCTACAAATATTCTTGTATTTGTTAGTTAAGTTCCTCATTTTAGCTAGCTATCAACCGATGTGGTTCCTTATTCGGTAAACTAGTTCAAGAAATTAGATCCATATAATGATCAATGCTTCTTTTCAATGGTAATCCATTAGGTACAATATCCAAAATGATCTCTCTATACTTTTTGAGTATCTTATCAACCTCTTCAAGGATACTATCCATTATTTTCTCACTTGGTTTGTTAGGAATCACAAAAAAACATACATCATTCTTCTTGAAATCCTTAACAAACTTTCTTCCTTCCATCAAACAAACTTTCACAGATGTACAAATGTTACCAATAGATTCTTCAATCAAAGGTAACAAGATTTTCCTTCTCCCATTAGCACAAATAGTATATTTATGCAATATTCCATCATATATATAATTTCTATCATATTGCCAAGGTCTACCCAATCGAATATGATAATAGTCCATAGGCATGATATCACATAATACCTTATCATAGTACTTACCAATTTTTAAATTCAAATAACATTGTTCACTTACAAATAGTGTATCTTCATCCTTGATCCATGAAATTTGATAAGGCTTCATGTGTTTCAACCTTTCCAACTGAAAATTTGCAACCATTTCATCAGATGCCAGATTCTCTGAGCTTCCACTGTCAATGATTACCTTCCACACTTTTTAGCTTCTACTATTATGGACCTTCTTACTTACTCTATCATCTTAAAATAGAAGCACTTCCATGATAAGAGCATTTAGCCCTCTGAGTAGGTGGTTTGGGGTCATGTTAAGTGCCTTGATCTGGTCTTTGCATGTATTGGCTTTCTCCCCACTTTCCACTTCTTTCATGCACTTGATTTCTTCATTCTAGGTGAAATTAGGGTTAGGATCTCAAGGATTCTCCTTAATTTCCCTCTTTCATGGCTCTATTTTCTAGGTAGGATTTACAAATAGATCCTCCTAGCCTTCATCATAGTAATCATAGGATTTTATGTCTATCCCTAGCATTCTATCCTATTCTGATATCATTTCTAGGTTTTTGGGCATCCCCGGAACCTTCTGACCTAGTTCTGACTGAATCTAGGCCCAGGTTCAAATTCAAGGTTGAACCTAACTAGGTCAGGATTGAGCTTGAACCTGACTAGGTTAGGTCCAACCTTGATTTTTCCCCCCTCATTCAAATTTCCAAAATCTTTGATTTTCGGGCATCGGATTTTCAGGATATTTATTTTCCCACCTCCGGGATGGCCATTTCGGGTTTCAAGATGGTAAATCCTCTAATTTCATTTAATCTACATATATTTTCTAAAGGTTAGAACCTAATTGGGATTTAATTCTCCAAGGTAGCCCCTCTAGAGGATTGTGTCCTAGTTCACTATAAAAGGAGGCCTTCCTCTCTCATTTTCACATCAAGTTTTCATGCTCAAGCACTCTCAAGCAAGGTGATTAATCCAACATCCATTATTCATACCTCATCTCAAGAAATTTCAAGAGTGATCTCTCAAGTGCAAGAAAGTGAATTCAAGCATTCAAGCAAGCCTTCAAGCATTCAAGTATTCAAGCATCCATCCATCAAGGAGATCCATTGTTAGCCATTGAAGGATTCAATCTCTTTGGAGCCCCCTTGAAGATCCATCTTTCTCCATTCATCCAAGCCTTCTCATATGCAAAGATCAAGTCAAGATTGGTGTTGAAGATCAAATACCATTGATTGGAGACATCCTACATTCATTCTACATCCATTGAAGCATTCCTACTTGTGGATTTGAGGATTCAAATCCTCTACAAGGATTTCAACATAAGCGAGGTGATTTGTTTCAATTACTTTGTTTCTACACAATATATTTCAGTTCAATTTCAAGGTTAATTCCTAAATTGGGTTTTGACTAAGGCAAACCCCCGCATACAACAAGAACCCCCATTTTATTGTAGGTACAGGTGCAAAATTTTGGATCTGAGAGCAAATTTGGATACCCTTTTCGGCAAACTTCCGAGATCTAGGAACAGAATCAGAATCAGAATTCAAATAAAGAATGTAGTATTTGACCTTTTATGAGGGTCAAACTTGACCTGAGCTCATCTTGGAGAAAGATTTCTGGGTTTTCTCTATCTCAGCATTTCCAGTCCAGAATAGGTTGCAAAATTGTCCAAAAGTATACACAGACATCAGAATTTGACATTTTCCAGATCTGCCCTAATTTTAGGTTAGTATTTATATTTTAATTATTCCATATTTCAAGCATAATTTCCTTTATAGGGAAATATTGAATTTATTCTCTCTCTCTCTCTCTCTCTCTCTCTCTCTCTCTCTCTCTCTCTCTCTCTCTCTCTCTCTCTCTCTCTCTCTCTCTCTCTCTTCCATATTCTTCATAAATTAATTTGATTGTGTATTAACCTCTTGGTTGTTCAAATTGGATCTCTTCTTTGGGAATTTGGGTTTGAGAATAGATCTCATATTTCCCCCTTTCCATTTGAATATAGTTGAATCCATTTTAACCCTATTCATTTTGGTGAATCCATTTTACCTCTATTCATTTTGGTGAACCCAACATACTTGCTCTCTTTTCTTTTGTGGAATTGGATGCCTTATTGTGCTTTCCTTTTATCTTGTTAGTATTAGATTTTTCCTTTGTGTTAGATCTTGCATGCTTTATGTGTTCTTAGTTTAGTTCATTTGCATTACATTGGTTTACGAGCTTTACTACCACTAGTCCTACTTATAACATTCTGGTTAGATGAAGTTGTAGACTCATGGGTGCCTTTGATTTTGAATCTTCTTCTCCTTTCCTTAGGATCCTGAATGATAACTTGATTCTTCATGATTCCAATCCTACTATGGAGAAAAACTCTTCTCACTCATCTCATGATGAGGATGATGCTTTAAGAGTTCCTCTAGAGCAAGTCCAAAAAATTTCTGCTAAACTTGATAAAATGGGTAATTGGCTTCTTCAAGAGAACCATAATCAAGATTCCATTCAAGCTATAGAGGCTCTTAAGAAAGTTCTCCATGATAGTGATCAAGGGGTTAACCTCTTGCGTGGTATTACTCACCTTGTGCATTCAAATGTTAAACCTTTTGTTCAAGAAGCTCAAGATTTAGGGTTTATTCCTCCTATCACTAGTGTTGACCCTCCTTCTAATCTTTTACCTAGTATTCCTATCTATACTCCTTCTTTGGTGACTGTGACAGTTCCCTTTGTTCCTATGACTATTCCTCCTATGTCCCTTCCTACATCACAACCTTCATATCATAATGTTCCTTTCACTTATTCCAATCTACTTCCAACTATAGCTCCTAGTGTTCCTCTACTTGTGTCTTCTATTCTTGCAGCTTCTTACACTTTACCTAGTGTGTCTAATGTTGCTACTCCTCCTATTTCTTCTAATGATTCAACTATCATTAGTTTGGCACAAACTGTATCATCCTTATAGCAACAACTTGCTTCATTAACTCAAAACAAGTTTAGTATTCCTACATGTGACATGGGAAGTCCCTTGTCCCAAGACATCATTCGTACTCCTTTTCCTTAGCAAGGTGAGATGCCTCATCTTGAGAATTATAATGGAAAAGGAGATCATGTTCATCATGTTAAAACATTCCAAATCATTTATTGTGATTATGCTCATGACCATAGGATTTTAGCCAGACTATTTTCTAGAACCTTCTGTGACAAGGCCTTACAATGGTATTGATCCTTGTCTCCTTATTCTATTGATTCCTTTCCACAACTTGCTAATGCCTTTATTCAACAATTTCAAAATAATATTGGCCCGCAAGTGTCTTTGACTAATTTAATGTATTGTAAACAAAGTGCTAAGGAAAAATTGACTAAATTTATTGGTAGATTTAAGCATTTGCATGCTTAGATTTCCTATCCTATTCTTGATATTGATATTCAATGTATGTTTATTTCAAATTTGCAAAAGGATATTAGAGATAAGATTCTACTTACTGAAGTTACCTCTTCTCAATAACTTTGTGCAACACTTCATCATTATCATTTACAAGTGAGTCAATTTGAGAGCAACACTCCAATGGCTCCTATTCTAGTTGATAAGAGTGATGTTTCTCCTAATCCAAACAAGTTTCAAAAATTCAACAACTATGTCAAGATAAAAAAACAAGAGAATGCAGTTGCTGATCAAGTTGTTGTTGCATCTCATAATGCCACTTCTGCATCCACTGCTTTTTTATTAAATCGTATGTTTACTCCTCTTTCTAAATCTTTACATGCTATTATGAATAGGTTGTTAGCTACTAATATAATTACTTTACCTCCTATTCAACCTCTTTTACCTACTATGATTGCATCTAAATCTTTTGATCAAAATGCTTTTTGTCAATATCATTGTTAGAATGGTCATGATAGTAAGAAATGTTATTCTTTAAAACATAAGGTTCAAGATCTAATTGATTCTAAGGCTTTATCTATTGATAATCTGGATAGTAGTGGTAATAAATCTATCTCTCCTCCTAATCAGAACCTTCAAATCTACATGAACCCTTTACCTATGCATGATACTAATACTATTGCTCAACCATCTGCTATGGAAATTGTGTATGATTCAAAGATGGTTGATCTCAATCCTGTTGTTAATCAAGTGGAGCATGTTGATCAGTCTGTATCTCCACCTCAAATTCAACCTCAAGTTCAATCTCAACCTCAACCAAAACCTAGACCTAAAATGAAAAATCAACCTAAACCTCGACAATAATTTAAGAATAAAAGACCTAGGGAACTTTTGATTACCTTTGATGACTTTGAGACTATTAAAGCTCCTAATGGTCCCCTTAACATTGCTGCTAGGATTGCTCAGAAACCTACTCGTAGTTGTCTTGTTGATCCAACATCCTTAGTTAATGTTATCACTGAAGAAAATGTTTTTATGAAAAGCTTACAACATGACTTTTATGATACATTAGATGTGTGGATTCAAACGTGTAATGGTTTTCTTTATCCATCATTTGGTTCTATTACTTTACCGGTTGAACTTTGTGGAAAAGTTGTGAATACTACCTTTGTTGTGGTTCCTACTTTTGATCCATTTCAAGTTAAGCTAGGTTTGCCTAGGTTGACTTCCATTCATGTTTTTGCTTCACCTATCCATAAGTGTCTTAAGTTCATTCATGATGAAGAAGTGAAGACAATTAATCATAGTCTATATCAACCTTCCAAGCCTAGAGATTGTGCTACTCTTGATTTCTTTTGGCCTTGATTACCTAATTCATGTTGTCCTCAACCTAATAATCTTTTTCAATCATATCAAGCTTATAAACATCGTAAAATTATTGAATTAAGTTCACCTCCTAGGGATCTTAATCATGGTCTTTTACCTACACCCTCAATACCTACTTTAACTATGGCTTCTAGTTTTGTTAATCAATTTCCTTATACCGAACCTATCAAATATCTTGTGATTCTTTCTCCTATGGATAATAATCCTATTAATCTTCCTAAAGAACCTATGAAGGATCCTATGATTATTCCTCCTAGTTCTCAACCTATTTCAAATAAATCAAAATAAAACCGATCTATTAATGAACATCGTAAAAAGCATCATGCTCATGCTAAAGCTCAAAGATCTCTACCTTCTACTGATAAACCTATGCATAATGTGGTAGAATAGATTGTTACTAATAATGATGTTCACATGCATGATTATGATGATTCTATTCATATCTTAGATCCTATTTTGATTAATTTGGATGTAGAAGATACTCTTGATGATACTGATGATGTTAATGATGAATATGAGACTATTGACATTGACATTGATTTACCTAATATGCTTTCATTACAATTAAATCTTACACCTAGTGTTGAACATTTTGATTCTAAAGAGGATCCTTGTTTGGAACTAGCTATCATTCCTACTATGTTGGATATAGTCCCTCTTGCAAGTTGCCCACCTTCCCTAAATGATATACAACAAGATGGGGAGCGTAGGCAGTGTGCTTGATCAGCTTGTCCTTCATCGTAGTTTTGTTGTGTGTTTTCCTGCTGTATTGTGCTTCTCCCATAATGTGTTTTCTCAATGTTGTTAGATTCTTTTATACAATCCTTGTTACTCAATTGGTGAAAAGTGATGAAGGAATCCAAATTGTTGTTCAAATTCTTCTATATGTATTTATATTCTTCTATGCATTGTTCAATGTTATGTTGTAATTGTGCTATTGTTCATAAGTGTTTCCTTATGTAATCTACTTGGATTCGCGATATGGTAGCACTAATTCTTTTTGGTCTCCAAGTCATGGTCCAAAAAGGTTCTTCTTCGTATATCTTATGTGATCTTTCCTCCTTTGTGATTGTAGTTCTACTTTCTTTGGGAAATGATGTCAATTCATTTACAATAATATCATATATATATTATCTTATGATCATACTGACCCCACAGTAAGTAGATCCCTTCTATGTTCTTTGTATGTTTCTATGATATTTCCCTTGATTTATCTTCATCTGGGGGCATCTCGACGTGGAAATGTAATCAGTGGAGTTGTTTATGTTTCTATTAAATCCATTTCTCATGTTAAAGTGTTAGCAATGACTTTAACATGGGGGCATATGCTCTACTCACCTATTGCACACACACACACACTTTCCAATACACACATATTTTTCATGATACTTTTTCCCTTTTTGGTTTAGTAATTAATCCTCAAGCATGGATTTATATTTTAGGATCTCTTGATCCCTCCAATTTCAAATACACATATATTTTGATCCCTTAAGGTCGGAAGTGTCCTTAAGACTAGATCTCTTTTGTTTTTTGGTTTTATTCTTATGGAATAGAATATTCTTAAGGATGAATCCTTGATGGGTTGACTAGTGAGTAGCCACATTTACTAGGTGATTTAATTCCATCTTTCTAGTTGCGCTATTTTTCTGTGTGGTTCACAATGGGACATAAGTTCTCATTGGGTGAGGTAATCACATCTTCTTTCTCTCTCTAGAGATGTTTCTCTTATTGTGATCTAGGAGGTGATGAAGACTTTAGTCCATGAGGGCTTAAGGTTTCTCTTTGTCCCTTGGATTACGATAAGATTATCTTTTCATTCTAATCTCCTTTACCAAGAGTTTGCATCGAGTCCATACTCTTACTAAAGTGGGGGCTTAATATATCATCTTAAAATGGAAGCACTTCCATGATAAGAGTGTTTATCCCTCTGAGTAGGTGGTTTGGGGTCATGTTAAGTGCCTTGATCAGGTCTTTGCATGTATTTGGCTTTCTCTCCGCTTTCCACTTCTTTCCTGCACTTGATTTCTTCATTCTAGGTGAAATTATGGTTTGGATCCCAAGGATTCTCCTTAATTTCCCTCTTTCATGGCCCTATTTTTTAGGTAGGATTTACAAATAGGTCATCCTAGCCTTCATCATAGTAATCATAGGATTTTATGTCTATCCCTAGCATTCTGTCTTGTTCTAATATCATTTCTAGGTTTCTGGGCATCCCTCGGACCTCCTGACCTGGTTCAGACTGAATCTGGGACCAGGGTCAAATTCGAGGTTGATCCTGACTAGGTCAGGATGGAGCTTGAACCTGACTAGGTCAGGATTGAGGTTGAACCTGACTAGGTCAGGTCCAACCTTGATTTTTCCCACCTCATTCAAATTTCTAGAATCCTTGATTTCTGGGCATCGGACTTTTAGGATATTTATTTTCCCACCTCCGGGTTGGCCATTTCAGGTTTTGAGATGGTAAATCCTCTAATTGCATTTAATTTACATATATTTTATAAAGGTTAGGACCTAATTGGGATTTAATTCTCCAAGGTGGCCCCTCTAGAGGATTGTGTCCTAGTTCACTATAAAAGGAGGCCTTCCTCTCTCATTTTCACATGAATTTTTCATGCTCAAGCACTCTCAAGCAAGGTGATTAATCCAACATTCATTATTCATACCTCATCTCAAACAATTTCATGAGTGAGCTCTCAAGTGAAAGTAAGTGAATTCAAGCATTCAAGCAAGCCTACAAACATTCAAGTGTTCAAGCATCCATCCATCAAGGAGTTCCATTATTTGTCATTGAAGGATTCAATCTCTTTGGAGCTGCCTTGAAGATCCATCTTTCTCCATTCATCCAAGCCTTCTCATATGAAAAGATCAAGTCAAGATTGGTGTTAAAGATCAAATACCATTTATTGGAGACATCCTACATTCATTCTACATCCATTGAAGCATTCCTACTTGTGGATTTGAGGATTTGCATCCTCGATAAGGACTTCAACATAAGCGAGGTGATTTGTTTCAATTACTTTTTTTATGCACAATATATTTCAATTTAATTTCAAGGTTAATTCCTAAATTGGGGTCTAACCAAGGCAAACCCCACCATAAAACAAAAAACCCCATTTTATTGTAGGTACAGGTGCAGAATTTTGGATCTAAGAGTGAATTTGGATACCCTTTTTAGACAACTTTTGAGATCTACAACCAGAATCAGAATCAGACTTCAAATAAAGAATGTAGTATTTGACCTTTTATGAGGGTCAAACTTGAGCTGAGCTCATCTTGGAGAAATATTTCTAGGTTTTCTTTGTCTCAGCAGTTCCAATCTGAAGTAGGTTGCAAAATTGCCCGAAAGTATACACAGACATCAAAATTTGACATTTTCTAGATCTGCCCTAATTTGAGGTTAGTATTTGTATTTCAATTATTCCATATTTCAAGCATAGTTTTTTTTATAGGGAAATATTGGATTTACTCTCTCTCTCTCTCTCTCTCTCTCTCTCTCTCTCTCTCTCTCTCTCTCTCTCTCTCTCTCTCTCTCTCTCTCTCTCTCTTCCATATTCTTCATAAATTGATTCGATTGTATATTAACCTCTTGGTTGATCAAATTGGATCTCTTCTTTCAGAATTTGGGTTTGAGAATATATCTCATATTTCCCCCTTTCCATTTGAATAGAGTTGAATCCATTTTAACCCTATTCATTTTGGTGAATCCATTTTACCTCTATTCACTTACATGTGTAAACTCAAATGACCTATATCCTTCTTCTCCACAATTATAACAAGCTCTTCATAATCCAGCTCTTCTATAACCACCTCAGTAGTTACTGCCTCTTCATCTAGAAGAACTTCCACCTTTCTACTTGGTCTTGACCTTATCTTGATTTGTGTTTTCTTTATTGGATCTATTTTTTTCACCATAAAATTGACCTCTTCCTCTTAGGAATCTACCACCTCTTCTTTTCTTTCTTCATGTCTTTTGTGTTGGATATTTGCCATCAAGCCAATGCTAACTATATGTTTTTCATTGATGAAAACATATGGTAAGTAGCATGCATGGAAGACTTATGTAGTAAGCTTCAAGTATATACAACATGAACATGTTATCAACATGATATCATGGACGCAAAGTTTAACTGTTAGTACATATAGTTATATAGCAGCTTGTATCAGCAATGTTCCAGATAGAGTTACAAGAAATGTTCTATGAATGATTGTTCATACCTTTATAATGGAGCCTTGTGTGTTTGGATATGTGATGGAGACATGTTAGTGATGTTACATTCATGGAAATAGAGTTTGATGATCAGTAGAAGTGAAGTTATGCAGTCGCTATTCACCAGTAGCAGTTTCATGTGTTTATTCAGAAGAGCCAACAAAGATTATATTGGTTCAAGATTTGTGCCTATCATTTCAATATGTAGCCTTGGATTAGTTCTTGGAGAAGAGTTAGTAATGTTTGGTTAAGAATGCATGATGTAATTCAGCTTGAGGAGAAAGTTTCAGTTACTTTGGTAGAGCTGACAGTGTGTAGCATGCGTCTACATTTATTAATATTAGATAGGTCCCAAAATGTGTTGCATTCTTAGTAGAGCCAAAAAAATCATTATTGGAGTATGTTATGGTTTCTCTAATATGATTTCAAGGTGGTTCTAATAGGCTAACTTGATTATATCATTTAATGGAAAGATATTTATAGGCAGTCATTTGTGATTTCTTAGGTATGGTTCAAAGTTGATTGTGAAGAGAAGAGCAGAGTGTGTGAAGTGTTGAGCCATCAGTAGAAGGTCTATGTAACCAAGTAAAGTGTTTGTACTATACATTGGAACTAATTTGAATAGTATGTCAAAGTGCACTTCACCAAGATCTAGATATAGTGTGTGTCTATTATTCAGAAGGTTGTAGCCTTCACTCATTTGAGAAGTGTTCTCTCCAAAAATGCATCATCACCCATAACAAGGTTAATTGTAAAAGACTCCTGACATGGTCAAAACCTTAACCAGGTCACTGTACTAAATGCATTGTAAAGACAACTCCTAATAGGGTTAAGGATCTTCTAACAAGGATCATTATACACTAGTGAAAATTATTAGTGGGTGTCAATTCCCACTGGGGCTTTTACCTATTTGGATTTCCTCGTAACTAAAATATTGTTTTTGTGTTCAATTATTCTTTCATTATGTTAATGATTTATGTTTAAGTATACTTAATTGGTAAATAATTTAAACTAGCAGATAACTGATTCACCCCCCCCCCCCCTCTCAATTATCTATTGGGACTATTCCTTAGAATTGGTATCGGAACCAAGTGCCTCAGAGAGAAAGTTTAACAGGTTGAGGTTGATCATATGGCATTCTTCAAAAAAGAAAGTCCTAAGTCTGATGGAGAGAATTATCTCGACTATAATAACAAGATGGTGACACATTTACAATGCATTGCTTTTGAAGTTTTTGATGTAACTATCAAAGAAGTGAAGATCCCTACGTTAGCAGACCTTGAAAAAGATAATGCTACTGAAAATCATAAGGAATTATTTCATCAAAATGCAATAGCCAAAGAAGCCCTTATCAACGCCCTATCTAATAGTGAGTTTTAAAAAATAAAGAAAGTAGATACAACCCACAAGATATGGAAGCACCTAGAAGACATATTTGAAGGAGACAAATAAGAAAAGGATGCGCGTAGAAAAACTTTGAAGAAAAGATAGAATACATTAGAGATGCTACCTAAATAGAACATCAGATCTTACAACCAAAGGATTAATGAAGTGGTTGCAAGAATCAGGAATAATGGTGGAGAGATCTTGGAAGAAGATATTATGTATAAGTTGATGACCACTCTCACAATAGAGTATGAAAACAAGATCAACATCCTTGATGAAACAATGTAGCTTACATCAAATTTCAAAAGAAAGACCTTGATCAAAAAAATTTCAGCTTTTGAGATTTCAAGATTGAAGACAGAACCTAAAAGTGAGACAACCTTCAAAGCATCAGTCCATGGTAAGAAATCTACAAGCACTTCTAGAAATTTTGATGATGATGATGAAGAGAAAACACTAGATGATTTCATTTCTATGATTGCTAAAAGAGAAAAGAAAGGAAAAGGGAAATATGAAGGTCAAGTGTCATTTAAATTCTTTTCATGCAATAAGATTGGCCATTTTGCATCTAAGTGTCCTACAAGAGTTAAAAGGTACCAAAATAACTACAAGCCTAAGTATAAAAAGGAATACTATTATGTTGGAGATGGAGCATCAGATGAAGAATCAGAAAAAGAAGAAATTGGATTCATTGTTCTTGAAGATGAAAAGGATTCACAATAATTAGCTCTAATTTCACAAGCTGACATTAGGATAGATTGGATCATTAATAGTGGTTTCTCACATCACATGACATGAGACAAAGATATATTTGTTCATTTAGATAGATACAAAGGAGGCATGGTTATATTTCGAGATAACACTCCCAAACCCATCATTAGTAGAAGAGCCATCACCTTGGATGGAAAGAATAACATTGATGATGTTCTTTATGTTGATGGTTTGAAACATAACCTACTAAGTGTTGGGTAGTTACTTGACAAAGGTTACAAATTGGAATTCAATGGAAAAAAGTTCATCATTAACAACAAAGAAGGAGAAGTGATTGCATCAAGATCAAAAACTAAAGGTAATGTTTTTCAGCTTAATCCAGAAGCAAGTTTTTTGTTCCTAAAGAAGATGATAGTTGGTTATAGCACAAAAGACTATGTCATATCAATTTTGATAACATTGTAAATATTAGTAATGTTAAGGAAATAAGAGACCTACCTAGCATAGAAAAGTGGGTCGATACTATTTGCAGGGAATGTGAAATGAGAAAGCATGTGAGGAATTCATTCAGGAGAAAGCATAACTCAGTAGAGAACAAGTTGGATCTGATTCATATAGACCTTTGTGGACCAACTCAAACAAGATCATACTAAGGTGAAAGGTATTTCATTTTGTTTGTAGATGAATATTCTAGAATGATGTGGATTGCATTCTTGAAAGATAAGTCAAAATCATATGAGAAGTTCAAAATATTCAAAGCTAAGGTTGAGAATGAATCTAGACTAAAGATAAAGTGTCTAAGATCAAATAGAGGAGGAGAATTCACCTCTGACAGATTCTATGAGTACTGCGAGGAACATGGCATAAAAAGATAGTTAAGTGCACCTAGAACCCCTCAGCAGAATGGGATTGCAGAGAGAAGGAATAGGATCATCCTTGAAACAACACACACCATCATGATTGAAGGAAAATTTACACACACTATTGGAGAGATGCGGTCAATACAATAGTCTACACCATCAATAGAATACAATTGAGACTAGGTGGGGACAAGATACCTTATGAGCTATGGTCTGGAAATGTTGCCATAGAAAAATACTTCAGAATATTTGGAAGCAAGTGCTACATCAAGAGGGATGAAGTAGTAGGCAAGTTTGATGCAAGAAGTCATGAAGGTATTTTCTTTGGTTGCTCTACTAAAAGAAAAGCTTATAGATGTTTCAATTTAAGATTAAAGAAGATCATTAAAAGTGCTCATGTTAAGATTGATGAAAATTTTATGGTTCAAGAAAGATACCATGATTACTCACCTATGATTGAAGAAGACCCCAGACCCTCCACTAGTGAGACAGTTGTTGAAGAAATGCTTGACAATATTAATGTTCTATTTAATGACCCTGGGACAAGTGAACAAGAAACTCCAAAGGAAGATGAGACAGTATCACCTAAAGCTCCAAAGTTTACATCTAGATACCATTCTAAAGATGACATCATTGGAGATCAGAGTGGCAAAGTCATAACAAGATCAAAAGAAAAAAGTTCTGCAAGCAATGTTAGGAATGAATGCTGAAGCCTTTGGCAGTCATTCTGTAGCAGTGGTTGTTACATTCATGACTATGATTGTCATTGATGTCAACATAGTGATATTCTGTAGTTTAGCAGAAAAGTAGGCATAGTTTTGTTTTGCACACATGTTATATTGCAGATTGAGTTATGCATAGTTGATGGTATGTTCTTTGTTGTGCTATTAGCCTTTGGTTAAGAGCGCAAAAAGAAATTCATTTATTCATGAAAGCTATAAGCATTTTGGTGGAAGTAGTATTCTAGCAGTATTCCTGTGTAGCGGTTTTTGGTAATTGGAGGATATCTCCTAACTAGGATGAAATCTAATTCTGCATAGTTAAAGGGAAGTTTGAGACTCATTGGTGGTGACGTGGTTCATAGCACAAACTTTGAGGTCACACGATGGGAAAGTTATTGTATCTGGAAGCTGACAGTTTTATGTAATTTTGATGTAGCATGTTGAAATTATTATTTTGTATTTGCATGCCGACTCATTTGTAATTATTTGAGTGTGCTATAAAAGAAGGAATTTTTTCCTTGTTATGAGAGGATTTTATTAGTTGTAATATGAAGTTGTGAAATTTGTGATGCGAATGTCTGCATGAAGTGAAGAAAAGAGCTAATTCAGTGATGAAGGAAGACTTGCGAAGTACAAAGATCTAGATTTTTGATCTTGTAGCAGAGAGTTTGGTTTTGGCATAGTGTGATGGAGGTAACATATTTCATATTATTCTATTGAATAATCCTAAGATCTATTGGACAGTGAGTTCAAAGATCTTGCCTTGAAGCTGTTTGGGCAGTGGGTCCTTCTATTTTCCATAACTCCTAACACGGATTCAAAATCTCCTAACAGAGATTCATATGTACTAAATGTATTTCATAAGACTCCTAACAAGGTCCATCCTCTAACAAGGAACTTTCATATTAGCACATCATTTTGTGGGCATCATTGCCACTGGGGTTTACTCTTTGATCAAGAGGTTCCCTAGTTAACATATCTTGTGTTATTGTGTCATTGTGTATGATTATCTTTCTATGCTTGGTTACTACATTAATTATATGGTTTAAAGTTGTTGAAGTTGATATTGAAGTTAATGTTGATAAATGGTTTAATTATCAGATAACTGATTCCCCCCCCCCCCCCTCTCAGTTATCTTGGTGGTCTTTACTTTCTAACAATTGGTATAAGAGCGGTAGGTCCTTGAAAGAGAAGTTTAACAACTTAAGGAGATCTATGGAAAATTTTAGGAAAGAAAGCCCTAAGTTTGCTGGAGTGAATTTTGATAGCTAGAAAGAAAAAATGAAGACACATCTCTTGTGTTTAGGACCAAGTTATTAGTTTATTACAAATAATTAAAGGACTATAATTGAAGAAGACAATCTTGAAACAAGTTCTAAAGATGAGGTAGATCTATTTATGTGTAACATACTTGCAAGAGAAGCACTTTTATCAGCACTTCTAGACAATGAATACAGTCAGGTAAAAGATTTACCTAAATCTCATGATATTTGGAAAGCTTTACATTCTACTTTTGAAGGTGATGAACATGTAAATAAAGCTAGGTTACATAATTGGATTTGTGCATTTGAAGACATAAGAATGATGGAAGATGAATCTGTTAGAAGCTATATTGGTAGGATGTCAGAAAATTTTGCAGGAATAAAGTCTTGTGGAGGTGAAAAGATAGAGAATGATGTAATATGGAAGATTTTGAGAACATTGACAATAGTATTCAGGCAGAGTACACAAATGATTGAACAAGTGATACCTTGTACACCAAACTTTTCAAGAGAGACCCTTCTTGGAAGATTGGAAGTAGTAGAGATGAATTTGAGATTATCAGGAGAACTACCTAGAGTGGAGATAGCATTCAGTGCTCTTAGCATCAGACCTACTTTGTCTATAAGTACAAGTGTGAATGGAGATTATGCTAGCAGTAGCAGATCCAAATCTAATGAAGATAAGAAGATTAAAGAAGGTATTGCCTTGCTTGTGAAAATAGAACTAGATGGTAAGAAAATCTTTAAATGTTGGACATGTCAAGAATATGGTCATTTTGCATCTAAGTGTCCTAAGAGAGTTAAGAAGTATAGAAACAATTTTAAGCCTAGAAGATCTAAAGAATGTTATTATGCAAATGGTGAAGAAATTGAAGCAGGAATTGAAAGACATTTGAGTGACAGTGATAATGATAACTTTGATGACATAGGATTTGTAGCAATTAAGGAAGAAAACTCCAAATCTGATCTTAAAGAAGAAAAAGCTTTAGTTTCCAAAGTTGAAAAGAAAGCTGATTGGATTATAGATAGTGGTTGTTCACATCATATGAATGGTGATAAAGGAAAATTCATAAAGTTTAACAATTATGATGGAGGAATTGTTAGAGTTGGTAACAATGCACCTTGTTTGATTAAAGGTATAGGATCTATTACACTTGATGGAAAGACTAATATTGATGATGTTTACTTTTTTTATGGATTGAAACATAATATTTTGAGTGTTGGAAAGTTAGTGGATAAGGGATAATAAGTTTGGTTTACTAAGAAAACTTGTTTGATTAAGGATAAAGATGGAAATCTAATTGGAACGGGATCTAGAACCAGAGGTAATGTATTTCAGTTGAACCCTACTGAGATGACATGCTTGATGACTAAGATTGATGATAGTTGGTTATGGCATAGAAGGTTTTATCATATAAACTTTGATAATATTGTGAAAGTAAGTTCTACACTTGCAGTAAGAGATTTACCTAAGATTATGAAGCCTACTAACATGATTTGCAAAGAATGTGTGATGGCTAAATAGAAAAGGAGTTCATTTCCTAGCAAGAAGTTCACATCTACAGAAAAGTTGGAGATTGTTCATATAGACTTGAGAGGTCCTACTAGGACTAGAGGATTATATGGAGAAAGGTATTTTATGATTCTTGTTGATGATTTTACAAGAATGATGTGGATTGCATTTTTGAAAGAAAAATCTGAAGCATTTGATAAGTTTAAGGTCATGAAGAATAAAGTTGAGAATGAATCAGGAATGAGGATTAAATGTTTGAGATCTGATAGAGGTGGAGAATTTACATCTAAAGAGTTTAACACTTTTTCTGAAGTAAATGGTATTAAGAGACAGTTATCAGCCCCTAGAACACCTGAAAAAAATGGTATTGCAGAAAGAAGGAACAGATCAGTGACTAAAGAAGCTAGAGCTATGTTATTTGAAGGTGATTTGGCAAAGACATTTTGGAGAGAAGCAGTGAATACAGTAGTATATACAATGAACAGAGTACAAATTAGAGTATACACAAACAAGATACCTTATGAATTGTGGTTTGGACATGCACCCTCAGTTAAGTATTTTAGAATTTTTGGAAGCAAATGTTATATAAAGAGAGATGATGATATAGGAAATTTTGATCCTAGAAGTGATGAAGGAATTTTTCTTGGATATTCTTTGAAAAGAAAAGCATATAGATGTTACAATAAGAGAACTAAAACTATTGTTGAAAGTGCAAATGTAAAAGTTGATGAGAATTTTAAAATTTAGGAAAGAATGCTTGATTATGAATCTGATGAAGGAACTAACCCTCAGCCTAACATTGAAACTACTAAACAATTTTTTGAGACTGACAGTGAATTGTTGAATAAAAGTCATGCTGAAGAAAATAGAGAAGAATCTAGGGAAGAATCTATAGTTGAAGAAAGATCAGTGACTATGACACCTAACAGGTATATATCAAGACATCATCCTATTGAGAAAGTTATTGGAAGTTTGGACAAAGGAGTTATGACTAGAAAGAAGGTACATTTATGTTTGATTTCTCAAATTGAACCTAAGTCTACCAATGAAGCTTGTGAAGATGAACATTGGATTAAAGCTATGAAAGAAGAATTGGATCAGATTGAAAAGAACAAGACATGTGAATTGGTCCCTAAACCTAAAGACAAAAATGTGATTGGAACTAAATGGGTATTTAGGAACAAGATGAATGAACAAGGAGAAGTAATTAGAAACAAAGCAAGATTGGTATGTAAGGGATACTCACAAGAAGAAGGAATTGACTATGAAGAGAATTTTTCCCCTATGGCAAGACTTGAAGCAGTAAGAATATTTTAGGCTTATGTAGCATTTAAGAAATTCAAAGTGTATCAGATGGATGTGAAATCAGCATTTTTGAATGGTGAATTAGAAGAAGTCTACATTGAGCAGCCTGAAGGTTTTCCTTTGAATCAAGAGGAGACATGGTATGTAAACTAAAGAAAGAATTGTATGGACTAAAGAAAGCACCTAGAACTTGGTATGCTAGATTAGATAATTATTTGTTAAAATTGGGATTTACAACAGGAACAACTGATAGTAACTTATACACAAAAGAAATTGAGAATGGATTGTTGGTGTTTTTTTTATGACATTATTTTTGGAGGAGAAGATGAAGCTAGTGACAAATTTGCTGATGAAATGAAGACAAAATTTGAAATGAGTATGATTGGAGAAATGAAATACTTTTTGGGATTATAGATAACACAAAATAAAGATGGTATCTTTATAAGTCAGACAAAGTACTTGAATGATTTATTGAAAAGATTCAGTATGGAGAATTGTAAACCAGTTGGAACACCTATGGTTATAGGACATAAACTATCTAGTAAAGATGAGACACCAGAAGTTGAGCAAAAGAAATACAGATCTATGATTGGTGGATTGAAATACTTGACACATAGTAGAGTAGATATACAACATTCAGTTGGAATGGTAGCAAGATTTCAAGCTGAATCTAGAGAGTCACATTATGCAGTAGTAAAAAGGATATTGAGATATCTTAGAGGCACAATGGACTATGGAATATGGTATGAAAATTTTGATGATTTTACCCTATGTGCATATACTGATGCTGATTGGGGAGGCAACGTTGATGATAAGAAAAGCACCAGTGGTGGAGCCTTTTTTCTTGGAGGAAGATTAGTTTCTTGGTTGATCAAAAAATAGAATTGTATCTCACAAAGTACAACAGAAGCAGAATATGTAGCAGCAGCAAACAATTATAATTAGATAATTTGGATGAAGCAAATGTTGATGGACATTGGAATCAAGTTTGATGAGCCTATTGTCATATATTGTGACAATAAAAGTATAGTTAGTATGTCTAAGAATCCAGTTTTACATTCTAAAACAAAGCATATAGAGATCAAGTATCATGTTGTAAGAGAGAAAGTTGTAGATAAAGAAGTTAGACTGGAGTACATAAGCACAAAAGAGTAGAGCAGATATATTTACTAAGCATTTGCCTAAGGATACATTTGAGTATCAGAGAGGTATGCTTGGGGTTATGCCCCAACCTACTTTTGAGTAATGATGCAGTTGGTTGCATCCGTCTAGTGGTTTATGGCCCTATCTATTTTCTGGATTGGATGTTGGTACTTCCTCTATGGGGGAGTATGTGTATCTGAGCTGAGTCATTGAGGACTCTTGTGAATGTATTTTCTGAATAGTGTCTTTTGACATTGAGCTATTGTTTGACATAGTGATAGAATTTCTATCATTGATGTCAATGGGGGAGAGAATCATGAAAAACATTGAGGAAATACATTTTTTGGAGAGATTGAATAGGATAACGAAGCAAGATTTGATTGATGATGAGCAGCAGTGCAGTTGAGCAGCAGTGATTGGATTTTTGGAACATTGGATGTTTTTCATCTATGTTGCCATCAATGCCAATGGGGCAGATTGTTAGGAATGAATGCTGAAGCATTTGGCAGTCATTGTGTAGTAGTGGTTGTTGCATTCATGACTATGATTTTCATTGATGTCAACATAATGATATTCTGGAGTTTAGTAGAAAAATAGGCATAGTTTTATTTTGCGCACATGTTATATTGTAGATTGAGTTATGCATAGTTGATGGTATGTTCTTTGTTGTGTTATTAGCCTTTGGTTAAGAGTGCAAAAAGAAATTTATTTATTCATGAAAGCTATAAGCATTTTGGTGGAAGTAGTATTCTGGCAATATTCCTGTGTAGCAGTTTTTGGTAATCGGAGGATATCTCCTAACTGGGATGAAATCTGATTCTGCGTAGTTAAAGGGAAGTTTGAGACTCATTGGTGGTGATGTGGTTCATAGCACAAATTTTGAGGTCACACGATTGGAAAGTTATTGTATCTGGAAGCTGACAGTTTTATGTAATTTTGATGTAGCGTGTTGAAATTATTATTTTGTATTTGCATGCCGACTCATTTGTAATTATTTGAGTGTGGTATAAAGGAAGGAATGTTTTCCTTGTTATGAGAGGATTTTAGTAGTTTTAATATGAAGTTGTGAAAGTTGTGATGTGAATGTATGCATGAAGTGAAGAAAAGAGCTAATTCAGTGATGAAGGAAGACTTGCGAAGTACAGAGATCTAGACTTGTGATCTTGTAGCAGAGAGTGCGGTTTTGGCACAGTGTGAAGAGGGTAACATATTTCATATTATTCTATTGAATAATCCTAAGATCTATTGGATAGTGAGTTTAGAGATCTTGCCTTGAAGTTGTTTGGGCAGTGGGTCCTTCTGTCTTCCATAACTCCTAACAGGGTTAGAATCTTTTAACAGGGATTCAAAATCTCCTAATAGAGATTCATATGTACTGAATGTATTTCATAAGACTCCTAACAGGGTCCATCCTCTAACAAGGAACTTTCATATTAGTGCATCATTTTGTGGGCATCATTCCCATTGGGGTTTACTCTTTGATCAAGAGGTTCCCTAGTTAACATATCTTGTGTTATTGTGTCATTGTGTATGATTATGTTTCTATGGTTGGTTACTGCATTAATTATATGGTTTAAAGCTGTTGAAGTTGATATTGAAGTTAATGTTTATAAATGGTTTAATTATCAGATAACTGATTCACCCCTCCCCCCCCCCCCCTCTCAGTTATCTTGGTGGTCTTTACTTTCTAACAAGCAATGATGCGATATGTTTAATATCTGAGATTGAACCCTTAAGTGTTGAAGATGCATGTAATGATTCAGATTGGCATGATGCTATGAAAGAAGTAGATCAGATTATCAAGAATGATACTTGGGAACTGGTCCCAAGACCTTGTGATTAGAATGGGATTGGAACAAAATGGATATTCAGAAACAAGATGAATGAAGATGGTAGAGTAGTAAGAAATAAAGAAAGGTTAGTATGTAAGGGATATGCACAAAGAGAAGGTATTTATTATTTAGACACATTTTCACCAGTGAGAAAATTAGAATTCATTAAGTTGTTTCTAGCTTATGCAACATTCAAAAACTTCAAAGTTTATCAGATGGATGTTAAGTCAGCATTCCTAAATGGTGAGTTAAAAGAAGAAGTATACATTGAGTAGCCAAAAGGATTCACCCTATCAGACAGACCTGATAGGGTATGTTCATTAAAGAAAGCCCTCTATGGACTTAAGCAAACCCCTAGATCTTGGTATGAGAGACTTGATGGATATCTAACAAAAATTGCATTCAAGAAAGGAGCAGCAGATTGTAATTTATTTATAAGAGAGACATTTGAAGGACTATTGCTTGTAGCTATATTTTTTCATGACATTATCTTTGGAGGTAATGACAAACTTGGTTCTAAATTTTCTAAGGATATGTAGAGATAATTTGAGATGAGCATGATTGGACCTATCAAATACTTTTTGTGATTGAATGTGTAGCAAACAGCGAAAGGTATTTTCATTAATTAGTCCAAGTACGTGAAAGAGATATTAAAGAAATTCAAGATGGATGATTGCAAGCCACTAGGGACACCTATGATAACTGGATGAAAGATTACAAAAGAAGATGACTCACCAGAAGTAGATATAACATTGTACAAGTCTATGATTAGCAAACTCATTGATCTTACTCAAACTAGACCTAATATTTTCAATGTAGTTGGCATAGTTGGAAGATTTATAGTAGAGCCTAAACAGAGTTAGCTCATGGTAGTAAAAAGGATATTCAGATACTTGCAAGGCACTATAGACTATGGTCTATGGTATCCTACTTTAGAAAATGTTGAGCTTCATGTATATACTAATGCAGATTGGGTAGGATGCGTTGATGATAGAAATAGTACATCAAGTGGAGCAGTGTTTCTTGGTGATAGACTTGTCACTTTGACAAGAAAGAAATAGAATTGTATCTCTCAGTCAATAGTAGAAGCAAAGTATGTTGCAGAAGCCTTGAATTTTTCTACAATTGGTTAGATCAAGTAGATGATAAAGGACTTTGGAATTCAGATTGATTATCCTATTGTTATTTATTATGATAACACTAGCTCTATCAACATGTTAAACAACCATGTGATGCATTGAAAGAAAAAACACATTGAGATCTAGTATCACTTCCTAAGAGAGAAAGTGGTAGAGAAAGAAGTCAAGGTGGACTATGTGAGTACTAAAGATTAGTTAGTAGACATATTCAAAAAGCCCTTGCCAAAGGGTACTTTTGAGTATCTTAGGGAGGATTTGGCAGTAATTCCCTTCCCTGATTCTACTTAGAAGAATTGAAAGAGCATCAATCCTCAGGGACTGATGGATGGGTTTCTACTCTACTTCAGGAGTAGTACCATTTCTTAAATTGATTGTCACCCTTTTCCATTGATGTCAAATAGGGAGTAATATATAGTCATGAAAAATAGAAGTAAAAGGAGTAATATACTAAGGGGGAGTAGTATTTAGTTATGGAAGTAGTTGAGTTGAGGAAATGGAGAATTTTGAAGAATATTGTAGCAGATGGAGGATTCATCCTTGGGGGATTTTTGAAGATAAAATGGAGAATGTTATAAAAGAAATGTTCATTTGGATTGGTGGAGTTTTTCATTCCATATGTTTCCATCAATGCCGAAGGGGGAGATTGTTGAAGATTTGCCAGCAAGCCAGTGTTGACTGTATGTTTGTCATTGATGAAAAAATATGGTAAGTAGCATGTGTGGAACACTTATGCAATAAGATTATAGTATATAAAACATGAACATGTTATCATGGATGCAGAGGTTAACTGTTAGTACAGATTGTTATATAGTAGCTTATGTCAATAGTGTTCTAGACAGAGTTACAGGTAGTGTTGTATGAATGATTGTCTATACCATTATCATGGATCCTTGCACATTTGGATATGTGATGGAGACATGTTATTGATGTTACATTTAAGCACGTAGAGTTTGATGACTAGTAGAAGTGAAGCTATGCAGTCGCTATTCACCAGTAGCAGTTTCCTATGTTTATTCAGAAGAGATGATAGAGATTATATTGGTTCAGGAGTTGTACCTATCATTTTAGTATGCACCCTTGGATTAGTGCTTGGAGAAGAGTTAGTAATTTTTGGTTAAGACTACATGATGTAATTCAACTTGAGGAGAAATGTTTAGTTACTTTGGTAGAGCCGATAGTGTGTAGCGTGTGTCTACATTTATTAATATTGGATAGGTCCCAGAATGTGTTGTGTGCTTAGTCGAGCTAATAGAATTATTATTGGAGTATGTTATGGTTTCTCTAATATGATTTCAAGGTGGCTCTAATAGGATAAATTGATTATATCATTTAGTGGAAAGATATTTATACCAAGTCATTTGTGATTTCTTAGGTATGGTTCAAAGTTGATTGTGAAGAGCGGAGCAGAGTGTGTGAAAGTGTTGAGCCATCAAAAAAAGGTCTATGTGACCAATTAAAGTGTTTGTGCTATACATTGGAATTGATCCAGATAGTAGGTCAAAGTGCAGCTCACCAAGATCCAAATATAGTGTGTATTTGTTATTCAGAAGGTTGTAGCCTTCACTCATTTGAGCAATGTGCTCTCAAACAATGCGTCCTCACCCCTAACAGGGTTAATTGTAACAAACTCCTAACAGGGTCTGACCCTTGACCAAGTCAGTGTACTAAATGCATTGTAAAGACAACTCCTAATAGGGTTAAGGATCTTCTAACAAGGATCATAATACACTAGTACAAATTATTAGTGGGTGTCAATTCCCACTAGGGTTTTTACCTATTTGGGTTTCCCCGTAACCAAAATATTGGTGTTGTGTTCAAGTGTTCTTTCATTATTTTTATGCTTTATGTTTAAGTATACTTAATTGGATAAATAATTGAAACTAGTAGATAATTGATTTGCCACCCCCCCCCCCCCTCCCAGTTATCTCTTGGGACTATTCCTAACATTTTGTTCAATTTCTCCTCAGCTTTTAGGGAAAACTAATAAGCTTCCTCATTAGTTTCCAACTTGACCAAACTAATTTCCTCTTGAACATAAGTTCTTTCCGCGTCATCCTTAATATGTCAAAATCTTATGTATATTCTATAGAATTCCTTAGTATAGTCTTTTACCAAGATATTTTTCTACCCCAAAATTTGCATTCTCCTAACTAGGTTAATGTGATAATCACAGGGTAATAAATTTGCTTTCAATTTATTCACCATCTTATTCCATACCATGATTTTGTCTTTACCTTTCCTTTTTCTTTCCAACTACAAATGCTCCCACCATAAGGATGCATGACTCTACAATTTGGTACTTGCAATTTTTACCTTCTTCTCCTCAAAGAAATTTTCATATTCAAAATAACTTTCCATCTCGATTATCCAATCCATCAACTCACCTGAATCCAGCCTTCTAGTGTATTCAGGAGGATGGAAGTGTGGTGTAGACTTCAAGTTTTTCAATTACCTCAAAAGTATTTATTTACCTTGATCCATCATAGTTGCAGGTTATGATTCATCTTTTTCATCTTCAACTTATTCATCACTAACATCCTCAAGATGTCTTACTCAATGTTGGGTTGTCTTAACAACTTCTAACCTAGTAGAAATTTATCTTAGCATGTCGGCCAAATCTAGATTTACATCTCATCTCCCATGGACTATCTTAAAACCCTCTGCAATTGCAAGTCAGATCACAATCTATCACCCCACAAAAAATACCAACTAGCATTTACAAGAAGGAACCCTTGACCAAAGACCTAAATTTTTCAAATACATATCAAGATCTAACCTCACTCTGATACCACCTGATGCAAGGTAGGATGGAAAGAGGGCCAAAGGTACACCTAAAACCACCGACCTCCTCCAAACACAACATGAGGAAGCAATAACATAGTAACACACACACACAAAGAGAGAGAGAGAGAGAGAGAGAGAGAGAGAGAGAGAGAGAGAGAGAGAGAGAGAGAGAGAGAGAGAGAGAGAGAGTAGAGATTTCATATATCAAACACTATAGAGGGATTCATACATGTCAGGCTGTAAGGCCTTCTCATTTATGACCAAATAAAATTATTATTCAATTACAATAGTCCTCCACCATGGGAGGATTCAATTTTGAGATCCTCTCTTCTATCCTCCTAAAATCAATGCATAAAACTATGACATACTACTTTATTTCTACAAGAGGCAACAAGAACAAGTCAGCCTTTAGATCCAATATTGGGGAAGGAAAGTACCAGACCTAGGTCTACATGCTTCCCAATGATCGATGCAACCATTAACTCCACAACCAAAATTAAATGCATGAGATGGGCTTAACAAAAGACCAAAATAAGCCACTCTATGAGCAAGGTTACTGAGCATCAGAAAATTAACTCAGTGAATGGAGGAACCGAGTAGAAACTGAGCCCCATCAGTGAAAATAGGAACACATTGCCAAGGGTGCAAAAATAGCTATCGAGCACAACTAAAAAATCTTACTTATTTTTGGTGATATAGGATTGCTAGGAACCCAACATGCTCCTGCATCAGGATCTCACATACAAAGAGGTGTGAGATGACAACTATCACCACCTAAAGTGGAATTTCTCCTAATTATGTGCTAAAATGAAATGCAAAATACTAAGTGTCTCAATGAAAACTAATATGCAGATGCATTATCCTTAGTAAACTTAATTAAAATATAATTAGTAATATTTAATTACACCAACAAAAAATGACCAACTGGTCATTTTATCCTTGCACCATAAACAAGTTTGCAAATAAAAATATGATTTCTCCACTCCCTTTCTCTGTTACTATCTATAATAGTAAAAGTGTCTTCTAATTTGTAGCCAACAAACTACTGAAAGAAGAACCAGCCCCATTTAAAAATGTTTTTGATAATAAATAATATTTCTGATTATTTTTTTAGTTGCTATAACTAATTCTTGAAAAGATTATTAATTAATATTTTCTTTTTTATATATATTCCTTTCGATGAATTCTTCCTTTTATGATTTCTCTTTATTATAATGTTTTTTATAGAAAAAGGAGCAAGAGGGTGTTGGCTTGTGGTATAGAATGTTATTTTTAAATAAATACAAATTTATAAAAAAACATCAATAAGTAGAGATAATAACAATGTTTAAGGTATAACTTTTTCCGTTACAGCTCATAGTTGTTTGATAGACCCGTACTCAGTCGAATGTAACTTTTGAACCCGATAATATTTTTCTAATCACTCAATTGAGATCCTTTCAAACTTTCCTTCTTTTGACATATCCGAAAATGAGCAAAATCCAGTGATTAAATTTAGTGATATTTTTCCCTAATGAAGACTATTTTTCTGGGACAATCATGCATTTGTTTTGTAAGAAGACTCTTCTTTGTTAGCTGTATCACTTCTTCAAAATATGTTGTATATAATATTACTTTTGAATTATAATACCCTTAAGCTATGAGATGTCCATGTAAACATGGTACTTAATATGCCTTCATTTGGGTGCTCTAGAAGAGATTCTAAGAATAGCTTTATATATTCAAAATTAAAGCCACATATTTCTCCCTTTCTAGATGCTTTCACACTCTCATATACATGGAAATTTATCACTTTTATAGATCTTTAAAATTATCACTCATGGTATGGAGATTATTTTTAATTAACTTTAGAAAAGTTAGGGAATATTTAATACTTTTAAATCATCAATTTTGAATTTCTTATGTTGAACCCATGGTCTGGAACCATTGAACCTCTAAGAACCAACCTAAACCCTATTGAACCAATCTAAACCAGTGAATTTCATTGAACTTCTTGAACTTGTGAGTTTGAACCTTCAGTAGCTGACTAGATCATTACGAACCCACCCTTTCGAACCAATAAATTTGAACCATTGAAGTTGAACCTTTTTTTTAGTTCAAAGGTTCAATGATTCTCCTGAATGCTTATTTTTATAACATGTGAACAAGAAAAACCAACGTAAGGTATTGGGACAATTGAGTAGATTTTTCTCTTTGGGCTCAGTTTTAAAATTTTAAAATTTGGGGGATGCCATAAGAAAACCAACAACTATGAAGGAAAGTACCCAACTACATGGAACTTATTTCATTTAATTTGTCTTCTCTTTTATTATTCTCTCTCATTTCTTTAGTTTTATGTCTTATTTTTCCTTGTTTTCATTTTAGTGGTGCGCTTATAACTTTTTTCATTTTCAAACTTGAATTTTAATTTTTACTTATATTTTTTACAATTTAATTTTTTTAGTTTTTTATTTTTTATTTTAATTTTGTCTTTTTTAATTGTATTGGTTTTATTTTGTATTTCTATCTTCTTAGCATTATTTTGTTTATTTTTGTCCTCTGAGCTTTCTTGTTGCCTCTCTTCAACCTTCTCTTTAACTATCTCTTCTTTATTTTTTAGTTTTTATTCTTCTTTTTTAATCTTCTCACTTTGTAAGATTATAGATCTACTTTACAAATATTTATGATCCTCTTATTAGTGAAGGATCATAGAATGTGATAGAAAATATTCAATAAAAATACACATGGTTTCTACCCATAAGCTTATATCATAATAATGCTAAGAGGCATTTTATAGTTACAGATAGATTAAAAAACCTTCGTCAACAAATACAAAACCAATTTAGTTTGACATGTTGCTGATTGTAAAAAAGTACTACCATTACTGGTAACTATTATAATTACACATGAACGTGGCATCTATAGTTGTCCTTGTGTGAAGCGAAAGTAGAATTTGATGGTCATTGACATTACAATGACTTGTCATTATGTGAGAAATGAAGAGTCATCATAACTAATGATAGTGGTAGATAATTATTTGCTTGTTATAATTTAGTCAAAAGAAGTAACTGTTTGTCTCAACAATCTTTCCAAATTGGTCCTAAAAATTCCACCTCCATCTCACATTCAAAATTCTATTTAAGAATCAAAATTCACACAAGTATTCACTAAAAAATAAGTTTTAATTCATTTTCTTGTGATTTCTCAATCATGACTTCCTTAATGCAATCTCATGTTGATCTCTCTCTAATCGACATTTCAAAGTTTGCATCTGACTTTTGTTTTGAAACCCTTAGTTGCCTTCAAAAAAAGCCCACCCCAACATTGGTTAGAGAAGCCTACAAATAATGGGGATTTTTCTCTATCAAAACCCATGAAATTCATGATAATATTCTTAATTAAATGGAGCTCTAGAGCTATCACTAATGTTATGTGGTGGCATAGGAAAAATAAAGAGTTTTCGCTTGTGATCCAGTCGTGAACTACATTCACCTAACTAAAGAAGAGAGCTTCATAATGTTGAAATTTCTAAAATATCATTTGATTCATGAATTGTCAAACAAGATTTGGCCAGAGAAGGGAAAATTAACAAATTTCATATACCTTAAATTTTGAGGGTGTCTTTATCCTTACACATTTGAAATTTAAACCCTAAATTATAAATAAAAATAATATCTTGGATAGAATGACAACGAGACCTTCCAAAAATATACTTTTCTTATTGCAGAGTTCGCACAAAAGATTTGTAAAGTCATTCTTGCAAGTCCGTTCCTAGATATGGAGAATTTCTAGCATTTTCATTTTGAAAATTTCATAGCTTACATGCAAATAATCTGTTACTTCTAATGCCAAATATGTGGAGAAATAGATATTATTTGGTCATACAAATATTGGTTACTTCACAACTCTTCACCAAGGTAGTGAAGGTGGGCTTCAGATTTGATCCAAGGAAGTAGAGTGGCTAAATGTGAAGACAATATTAAATTCATTCATTGTCAATTTTTAGAATTCCTTTAAGGTGAAAAATAACTAAGGTAAATTTTATATTTTCTTATCATTATTTCAAATAAATATGAATAAATAAAATGATATGTTTGAGTCCAGGCATGAAGCAATGGTAGATACCACAGTGCAGAGCACCTTGTAGTGTGTAAAAGTAGGGTTGAACAATTTTGAATATTTTATGTGTTTTACAAAGGATAAAGAAAATTGGGTTCTAGATGAGCTTGTGGACTATGAACATCCTAAAAAATATAGATGTTTTTTCTTCTCACAGCTTGAGGAGGATTACTTGAATAGCTCAAAATTGAAAGAGGAAAAATCCATGGCATTATGAATGATATGGAGACATAAATATATAGTTTGAAACATAGAATGGATCAAATGGAAATTGCCATTATGGATTCATATTCTCCCCTATGCATTCTATTTAAATCAATATTATTAAATCATGTAATACAATCAAGTCGTCAACATGATACCATAGAATAATAAATGGATTTAAATCATGTAATACAATTGTTGTCACTAAGGATTTCACCTAAGTATGGCTAAGTGTGGACCTAGCAATCTCGTGAAACATGGGACTACTTTTAGGCTATGGGTAACATATCAGAAAGTAGACCTCTAGATTAGGGATCGACTTCCCCTTGAATCACTTAAAACTTAACTAAACTTTGAAGAAAGAGAGAGAGAGAGTGCATGAAATTGAAACTAAACTAGGGTATTCACCAAACATTGAATAGATCCACAAACTGTAAATTCTCACAATGGAATCCAAACATAACCTATGCATCATAACTTCTCCCTAACTTTGATTTTTCCCTTAGAAATAACAAGGTGTTGGCTGTAAATGAGAAGGGAGAATGAATTCCACAACCCCAAAATACTTTCAAATGCACACAAATTAATACTTCAGGAAATAAAGGTGCTCACAAGTGGATAAATGAACAGAATATCAAGTAAAGGACCAACTTTCATCACAATGTACATGACATAAAATCCACCCTACAACTCACAAACTGTAGGAATAAGAAGGAAAAATACTATGAATTGAATTGAAAGGAGCCAACATACAAATTTCTTTTCCAAAGCTAGAAGCATTTGCCTCCAGGAAAGAGAGAATGAAAAACTCACCTCAATCACCTATGTGAGAGGTATAAAAAGAGAAACTAGGAATCTGCATTTAAGACCCTCAACCTCACCAAAAATGGAAGAAATCTGCATATAGGGCTTGTGAAGGTTCCTTTTAAACCCGGATGTCAGATTCCCAAATTTATAGGGGGGGAAGGGAAAAAGTCAACATCCAAAAAAGATGCTCATTAAAACTACCTCGTCCCCTCTAAGTCATGCTTTATAACTAATATTCTGACAATCATTTATGAAAACACCATTTGTCGATATCTTACAATGACAAGAAATGATTTCACAATTACACTCTTTATTACCCCTTATGTGGATTTCAAAATTTTAATGAATAGTCCTTCAACCTAATTTAAATTAATTTAAAAGTGGAGAACATATTCAAAATATTCACATCCTAAATTAAATCCACTTGTTTCATAGTATAAGACCCCTAGGAAAATATATTTAACATTTAATTATTACAGTTCTCAACCTAATCCTTAAAAGGAAAAGGGAGGATCTATTTGATGCAGTCAAGGATGGAGGATCCAATTAAGGACTGTCTGACCTTGTAGCCAAACCACAACACAACAGAATTTAATAACAATAACACTAGATCTAATATAGAACTGGAATCTTTATTCATAAATTCACTGATTACATGCAATGTGTCAGGCTATAAGGCCTTCCTAGTTACGACCAATTACAAATCAAGTAACAGTCTACAAGATCTCATAGGATCAAAATATTTCCACCACTTCACCAACAAGCTAGCCTAGCTCTGCAACATGACAGGACACTAGTAGCGTCCCAGGAAAGATCTAAACTTGTACTCAAACTTCCAAGAAATCTTTCGGTGCCTAAGATCACAAGCTACTGACTTCCAATTCCTTATGATCCCAATAATCCCTAAAAAACTACCCAACCATCCTATAAATACTCATCCTTAGCCACAAGTTAGCTAGATGAAACAATTAACTCCTACGAAAAATTATTAAATGCCAAAACATTAGTTGGCTTACAAAATAACCTTACAATAAATTACATAATCCAAGATGGCCCAAATGGTCATCAGATCCACATAGAAGAATGCAACACACTAGATCTAGGTCCCCACACATCCAACAGTCAATCCATAACTCAAGGAACATGACCCAAATTAAAAGCACCAATCAGCCAAGCTGATTCATCCAAATAACCAAGTCAGTCAGTAAGAACACCATGCACCAGAGAAATAACCAAGCACTAGAGAACTGACGATGCCAACCATGACCGAGCAATGAAATTATCACCAAGTGCCAGAAGCAATTGACGCCTTCAGTTACCAAGCGTTCTTCAGAGATAGAGAACCCCGGTAACCAGAGAAACTGAGAAACCAGTCTCCCAAACTGAGAAAATACTCCACCAAACTAGGATCAAAACTAACAATCTACCTTCAAAGACAAACATATTTTTCATTGATACAAGATTGCCAAGAATCCTAGGATGCTCCTATGTTAGACAGCCTAGGTAAGAAATATTTTCTCATAACAAAATTAGGAACGTCTTAAGGAAATCAGAACATGTATACCAAATATGTTCTGAACCCATATCTCCTCTTGTCCTTCCTTCCAAGCTATCTTAACTTCATCCTCTGTCTCTCAAAAAAAGTTTTCCTTCTTTCCACTTCTCCTATCTTTTCTATCTGCAACTGATAACAACCAACTCTATCCATTCCTTCCACTACTGACCACATTAGCACCTCGGTAAACATTATCCTCTCTAGATTCCTCAATCAAATCAACATCATCCACATCTCTCTGTGTTAAAAATGTCATCATCTATTTTACTATCTCTATCAAAAAGACCATCTACCTCTTAATCTCAACAAACTCTCAGATATATCATTCTCCTTCTCTTTCACACTAGACTTTATAGGAATAGGTTCATCAATCCTTTACTCCTGAGGTTTGTCATAAGGACAACACCAGATAACTCCACATCCCTTAGCCCCTGTCTCCTGTAAAGGTAACAACTTATGTCTAGATCCTTCATGCCTAACCACATAGGTGTTAGCACAACCATCAAATAAAACATTTCTATCAAATTGCCAAGGCCTACCGAGAAACAAATTATGAGCATCCATGGGCAATATATCACACAATATCTCATCATGATAAAATCCAATCTGAAAATTAACCAAGCATTGTCCTTCAACCCTAACCTTAGATACATCTTGTATCCAACTAATTTGATAAGGATTAGGATGTTTCTTTCTTTCCAAATTCAACTTACTAACCATCTGGTGCAGGAGCACCACACACAACTAAGCCAAAGATGAAGATTATGGAGACCTCAAAGACCCTCAAAGAAAATTAGAAGGATGGAATGTATAAACAGGGTTATCAAATCAATTGGAAGATCTTAGAGCCTGTAATGATACTAGAATAATGTAATTCCTCAATCATTTTGTAATGTCCTCAAAAGGACTAATAGTTGGTTGTAATGGACCAATGTTGTCAAAGTTTCAATAATGTTCCTAATAAGGTTTCTAGGAGTCTAAGATAGGTTGGGGATGAGTCTAGGACTTAGGAAACAATTAGAAAAAGAATTGAATATTCAAATAAAAGCCATTTTGTTATTCAAATATTCAAATAATAATGGCTATTTTAGGAAGTTAAGAGGGAAGTATTAGTTTGGAATTGTTTTAAGACTTAACCTTTCAACCCAATGATGATAGTTGGTTGAATTGGTTATTAGAGGAGTTATATATTCATATGTGAAGTCTCTGTTACGACAAAGAGGAGAATTGGGTGTATTGACCGATGAAGGAAATAGCAATAATAAACTCTTTGTTCCTACAAATTCATTCACTTTTGGAGTTTCCATTGGATCTGATGTGATATATCCATGAAATAGAAGGGTTATTCATTTAGTTTTACTATTCATTGAATGAGTTTTCTATTGCATTGAACTTGTTGTCGCGCCAGTTTGTAGTTTAGCAGATTTTTCTTTAACCGTTCTTGTCATTGTAGTAGGGTTTTAGGAACTATGAAAGTCATTCCATGAACATAGTGGCCAAACATAGTGGACAGACTTACCTATGTATGGAGGAAAGATGGATGACGAAGAATTGATAGATTGGTTTAGTGCAATTGAAAATTGATTTGAATGTGAAGGGATAGAAGAGAAGGACAGAGTGAAGATAGCAAAGTCTAGGTTGAAGGGAGACACTTTGTTGTGGTGGGATTGTATCCAGGTAGATAGATGGAAGAATGGGAAACCCAAGATCACTTTTTGGTATACCATGATGGACAAGATGAAGGAAAACTTTTTTTCAAGAGATTATAGGGTACATTTGTACAAAAAGATGAGAGATTTCAGGCAAAAGGAGATGGATGTACAAAAGTACACCGAGGAATTCCACAAGTTGGATATTAGAGTGGATAATGATGAAGAGATGGAAGAAAAGAATTCAACATATATGGGGGGGCTAAGGTTCAATATCCAAGATGAACTTAGTCTTTCTACCCCAAGGTCGGTTGATGAATGCTATCAATTAGCCTTGAGGGCTGAAGAGAAGATAAGAAGGAGACAAGAGAAGAAAAGAAACACTAAAGGTGGATCTTCCATGACAGGAAGAGTGAGAAGAGGTGCTACTGATTCTTAGGGAAATAATGATAAGGACAAGGACAAAACATTTTTAGAATCAAGAGGGGGATATAGAGGTGGAAGTGGTGGAGGTAGAGGAAGTGGAATCTTCACAGGAAGATGCTTCAATTGAAATGAAGTAGGCCACCAATCCTTCAAGTGTCCCAAGTGGAATGAGGGAAAAAGAGTGTCCCATTCAGCTAAATGATAAAGGAATGATAATTTCAATGCATGAAAATGACCAAGTTTTCAAAGTATAAGTTCAAGACCTCTTGACCCTTCCCTCTGCATCACCATCTCTTCTGAAACAAAGTTCTCAGAACTACCACCATCAACTATAACATTACATACCTTATCCTTGCACTTACATCTGGTTCTAAAAATATTTCTCCTTTGAACTGATTCCTGGACACATGTAGCCAATCTCCTAGTGATAAGGAACTTGTCTTTCTCTACAACATTCACAATGTCTTCTTCAGCAGTCAGTGCAACTCTTTTCTTAGGACATTGAAAACTTATATGACTGACTTCACCACACTGATAATAGGTACCATTGAACTCATTCTTACACCTTCCTCTCTATCCATTATTGAAATTTTTAGTGACATGACCACTACCAGATCCCACATTAGTATTCTTAGGATTCTCTACCACATTACTTTTAGCAACTATCTCACCGATCTTACCACCTCAGTTCCTATTGTTTTGTCTTCCTTAAAAATTCTAATTTGGCTTCTCTTCAATATTTAATTCCATTTGATAATCATCTCCTATTATTGTCATCCAAATAGTAAGTAACTCTTCTTGAATACTAGGTCTCAAACAATAGACATACCTAGCAACCTTCTCTTTATCAGCTTCAGAATGACCAGTCCTAATCAAGATTCTGTAAAACTCCTCAGTATACTCCTACACCAATTTTTTATTCTACTTCAAGGCTTACATCTTATTAAACATGTCCAATTCATAATCCATTGGAATGAATTGCTTCTTCAACTTGTCAACCATTTGGTTCCATTTAATGATCTTTTCCTTTTGTCTCCTACTTCTTTCAATCTGAACTTCCCTCCACCAAATATTTGGATGACCCTTTACTTTAGTCTTTTCAAATCTAACCCTATTAGGATCTTCTCTTTCTTCATACTCAAAGTATTCATCCATCTCATTAATCCAATCAATCAACTCTTCTAGCCTAAGGCTTCCATCAAATGTAGAAACTTCAATCTTAGGTCTTTTCCCAATTTTATACATAGTTTTCAGGATTCTATTTTCTTCTCGATCTATAGCTTCTTCAACAACTTCTTCAAAATGATCTTCTTCCTTCGATTCATCATCAATACCTTCCTTTAGTGTAGTCTTCTTATTTCTCAATTCCTCTTGCAAATCTTGCACTTGTTTCTACAAAGCTGTAAAATCATCAAGACTGAATTCTCCAGTAGCTTCCTCCTCTAAAATCTCATAAGCTCTCCTTAGAGGCATATTCAATCCAAGATCTTGGTGAAAATATACAACAAGATCAACTCAGCTCCAATAATAACAAATTCCACTCTGATACCACCTGATGTAGTCAAGGATGAAGGATTCAATTAAGGACCATCTGAACTTGCAACCAAACCACAACACAATGGAATTCAATAAAAATAACACCAGATCTGATATAAAACTGGAATCTTAATTCATAAATTCACTTATTACATGCAATGTGTCAAGCTATAAGGCCTTCCCGATTATGACCAATTACAAATCAAGTAATAGTCTACAAGATCTCACAGGATCCAAATCTTTCCACCACTTCACCAACAAGCTAGCCCAGGTCTGAAACATGACAGGACAATGGTAGGGTCCCGGGAAAGATCTAAACTTGTCCTCAAACTTCCAAGCAATCTTTCAGTGCCTAAGCTCACAAGCTACTAACTTCCAATTCCTTATGATCCTAATACTCCCTAAACAACTACCCAACCATCCTATAAATACTCAGCCTCAGCCACAAGTGGACTAGATGAAATAATTAACTCCTATGAATAATTATTAAATGCCAAAACATCAATTGGGTTACAAAATAGCCTTACAAAAAATTATATAATCCAAGATGGGACAAATGGTAATTAGATCAGCATAAAAGAATGAAAAACACTAGATCTAGGTCCCCACACATCCAATGGTCAATCCAAAACTTGAGAAATGTGACACAAATTAAAAGCACTAGTAGGACAAGCCGATTCATCCAAATAACCAAGTTGGTCAACAAGAACACCCAGTGCCAAAGAAATAACCGAGCGACAAATAACCCACCATACCAAGCATGACCAAGCAACACAATTATTATGGAGCACTAGAAGAAATTGTCACCTTCAGTTACCAAGAATTCTTTAGAGACCAAGCAGCCTGGTAACCATAGAAACTGAGCAACCAGTCTCCCAAATCAAGAAAATACTCCACCAAACTAGGATAAAAAATAACAATCTACTTTCAGAGATGACCATATTTTATGTTCATACAGGATTGCCAAGAATTCTAGGATGCTCTTGCATCACTATTAATCAACCCTTTGTAAAAACCAATCCAAGCAAGAAAATGAAAATGCCAAAACATTGACACTTCACTGCCGCTCAATGGGAAAACTTTCCATTTACAAAATCGGGCTCAAATTGGAAGTTCTCAGCCTTTTCCTTCATGGTGTTTGATCAAGGTAGGCATTCAGTCCTCATGTTTTAATCTCTCCTCATTTCATGTGGTTATTCCTGGCATATGTATTCACTTTTGTTTGATCTAGGGCACCATTGTATTTTGCATTCATTGTTATTTTTAGTTGGGGCCAATGGATAATCTAGGGCATTGCATCTTGGTGACCCGTGAGCACATGAAATTAGGGCACTGACATTACATTTTATTATTGTTAGAAAGTAAAGATCCCCAAGATAACTAAGAGGGGGGGGGTGAATCATTTATCTGATAATTTATCCATTCAACAGCTTTAAACAATATAATCAATGTACTGATCAACCATAGAAAGATAATCATACACAATTGCACAATAACACAAGATATGTTAACTAGGGAACCTCTTGAAAAGAGTAAACCCCAGTGGGAATGATGCCCACAAAATGATGCACTAATATGAAAGTTCCTTGTTAGAGGATGGACCCTGTTAGGAGTCTTATGAAATACATTCAGTACATATAAATCCCTGTTAGGAGATTTTGAATCCCTGTTAAAAGATTCTAACTCGGTTAAGAGTTTATGGAAGACAGAAGGACCCGCTGCCCAAATAGCTTCAAGGAAAGATCTCTAAACCCACTGTCCAAAAGATCTTAGAATTATTCAATAGAATAATATGAAATATATTACCTCCTTCACACTATGCCAAAACTGCACTCTCTGCTACACAAGATCACAATTCCAGATCTCTGTACTCACAAGTCTTCCTTCATCACTGAATTAGCTCTTTTCTTCACTTCATGTATATATTCACATCTCACTCTTCATAGTACACATTAAAATAAGGAAAACATTCCTTCTTATCTACCAAACTCAAATAATTACAAATGAGTCGGTCCTCAATTACAAAATAATAAATTCTACATGCTACACACAGAATTCACATAAAACTGTCAGCTTCCAGTTACTGTAACTTTCTCCAAACATATCCTCAAAGTTTTCACTATGAACCACATCATCATTAATGATTCTCCAACATCCCTTTAACTATGCAAAATCAGATTCCATCCTAGCTAAGAGATATCCTCCGATTTCTGAACATCGCTACACAGAAACACTATCTAAACACTACTTTCACCAAAATGCTCATAACTCTTACAAATGAATGAATTTATTTTTGCACTATTAACCATAGGTTAATAACACACCAAAGAACATACCATCAATTTCACAAAAGCCAATCTTCAATACAACATGTGCACAAAACAAAACTGTACCTACTTTCCTGCTAATATCCAGAATATCACTGTGTTGACATCAATGACAATCCAAGTCATGAATGCAACAACAACTGCTATAGAATGACTACCAAAACACTTTGCATTCATTCCTAAAAATTATTTGATTGCATTCTGAAGAAAATATGAACATGGTTATGTTCACGGTTTGGAGCAATATTGTGCATAACCCTTGCTCTAACTTGGGAACTTTGAGTTTTATGGTCTAATAGTGCCTGGAAACTGCGAGCTCGATTCAATAATATAACATTCATACTCTATTTCTTATTTCAAGTAATGGCATCACATTTTTAAATTTGTATCTTCATTTTTATCCCTTCACTATTGATGATAGCATAGAATTTGCATCACTGTTAATGCTTTTCGATGCCATTTGAGTTACTCTATTTTTTTTAAATTACTTTTGTATGGCCTATGAACTTATTATGTTGCTAGTGTTTATACATAGTCACTTTAAAGCTTTGTTGAGGCATGTCATGAGTTCATTGCTTGGGGAAGACATGATGACCCATAGCTAGGGCATCAGTACATCATTTTAACCTAGCATTTGTTAACCATTCATTACCACTATTCATGGAATATATGATCTTTTGGACTATAGCATCACTTCTCAATAATTAGGGCATCATTAATTTCTTTGAAAATTTGCTGGCCCATGGGCTATGCGGATTTTGTTTGTCTAGAATATACTTGTTGTTCTTAAATCACTAATTTGTGTGCTTTTGGGGACCAATGAGCATCATGCACCATTACAAGAATTTTTTTCTTTGCTTTACTAACTAGTGTCCTCTATTTGTAGTTAAAACCGTGAGTTCTTACCTACAATCTATTTGTTTCATTTCAAGAGCATGTTGGTAGCATTTGTTAGAAAGTAAAGTCCACCAAGATAACTGAGAGGGGGGGGGGGGTGAATCAGTTATCAGATAATTATAAATTTTAACATCTTCAACAACATTTAACCATTAAGAAATGCAATTACTAACCATACAAAGATATTCATACAGAATGACACAATAACACAAGATATGTTGACTAGGGAACCTCTTGATCAAAGAGTAAACCACAGCGGGAATGATGCCCACAAAAGATGCACTAATATGAATATTCCTTGTGAGAGGATGGACTCTTTTATGAGTCTTATGAAATAAATTTAGTACATATAAATCCCTATTAGGAGATTTTGAATCCCTATTAAAAGATTCTAACCCTATTAAGAGTTATGGAAGATAGAAGGACCCACTGCCCAAACAGCTTCAGGGTAAGATAGTTGAACACACTATCCAAATAACCTTAATATTATTCAATAGGATAATATGAAATATTTTACCTCCTTACTATGCCAAACTGCACTCACTGCTACACCAGATCTCAATTCTAGATCTTTGTAATTCGCATGTCTTCCTTCACAATTTTGCTTTCACAATCTCTTAGGCTCTTTTCTTCACTTCATGCTTACATTCGCATGCAACCAAGCCATGCTCACACTTCTTTCACATTTCAACTAAATACAATAAGGAAAAACCTTCCTTCCTTTATACCACACTCAAATAATTGCAAAAGAGTCGGCACACAATTGTAAAATAAAAGTTTCCATATGCTACATCAAAATTACACAAAACTGTCAGCTTCCAAATGCAATATCTCTTCACTCGTGTGACCTCAAAGTTTTCACTATGAACCACATCACCATCAATGTGTCTCAAACTTCCCTTTCACTAAACAAAACTAGATTCCATTCTGATTAGGAGATGTCATCTGATTTCCACAAACCGCTACTCAAGAACACTACTTGAATACTGCTTTTACCAAAATTCTCATAACTTTCATGAATCAATGAATTACTATCTATGCTCTTAACCATAGACATATAACATATCAAAGAGTATAACCTCAACATCACATAACTCCAACTACAATATCCCATGTGCGCTAATCAAAACATTGTCTGCTTCTCTGCAAGTCTCCAGAAGATCACTGTGTTGACATCAATGACAATCATAGTCATGAATGCAACAACAACTACTATAGAATGACTACCAACATCCAACATTCATTCCTAACAATCTCCCCCACTGGCATTGATGGCAACATAGATGAAAAACATCCAATGTTCCAAAAATCCAATACTACAACACTGCTGCACTGATGCTCTGAAAATTCTTCAAATCCTCTTCATCAATCAAATCTTGCTTCATTTTCCTATACAGTTCTCTCCAATAGATGGTACACAGGGTTTTTCATGTACACTTCTCCCCCATTGACATCAATGATAGAAATTTCATCACTATGTCAACAACAACTCAATGTCAAAAGACACTGTTTCAGAAAATACATTCACAAGAGTCCTCATGACTCAGCTCAGATACACATACTCCCCCATAGAGGAAGTACCAACATCCAATCCAAAAAAAGATAGGGCTCATATACCACTGGATGGATGCAATCAACTACATCATTACTCAAAAGTAGGTTGGGGCATAACCCCAAGCATACCTCTCAGATACTCAAATGTATCCTTAGGAAAAGGCTTTGTAAATATGTCTTCTATCTATTCCTTTGTGCTTATGTACTCCAGTCTAACTTCTTTCTCAATAACTTTCTCTCTTACAACATGATACTTGATCTCTATATGCTTAGTTTTAGAATGCAATATAGGATTCTTAGACATACTAATTGTGTTGGTGTTGTCACAATGTATGACAATAGGCTCAACAAACTTAATTCCAATATCCTTCAGCATCTGGTTCATCCAAATTATTTGGTTACAATTGTTTGTTGCTGCTACATATTCTTCTTCTGTTGTACTCTGTGAAATACAATTATGCTTCTTGCTCAGCCAGGAAACCAATCTTCCTCCAAGAAAAATGGCTCCACCACTAGTGCTTTTCTTATCATCAACACTACCTCCCCAATCAGCATCTGTATATGCACATAAGGTAAAATCATCAGATTTTTCATACCACAATCCATAGTCCATTGTGCCTCTTTAATATCTCAATATCCTCTTTACTGCTGCATAATGTGACTCTCTAGGTTCAGCTTGAAATCTTTCTACCATTCCAATTGAATGTTGTATATCCGATCTAGTGTGTGTTAAGTACTGCAATCCTCCAATCATGGATCTTTATTTCTTCTGCTCAACTACTGGCGTTTCATCTTTGCTTGATAGTTTGTGTCCTATAACCATAGGTGTTCCAATTGGTTTACAGTTCTCCATTCCAAATATTTCAGCAAATCATTCAAGTACTTTGTCTGGCTAACAAAGATACCATCATTGTTTTGTGTTATCTATAATCCCAAAAAGTATTTCATCTCACCAATCATGCTCATTTCAAATGCAATCTTCATTTCATCAGCAAATTTGTCACTAGCTTCATCTTCTCCTCCAAAGATAATGTCATCAACAATAATAACTATAACTAACAATCCATTTTCAATTTCTTTTGTGTACAGATTACTATTTGTTGTTCCTTTAGTAAATCCCAATTTCAACAATTACTTATCCAATCTAGCATACCAAGTTCTAGGTGCTTGCTTTGGTCTATATAATGCTTTCTTTAGTTTACATACCATATCTCCTTCTTGAGTCAAAGGAAAACCTTCAAGTTGCTCAATGTAGACTTCTTCTTCCAATTCACCATTCAGAAATGTGGACTTCACATCCATCTGATACACTTTGAATTTCTTAAAAGCTGCATAAGCCAAAAACATTCTCACTGCTTCAAGTCTTGCTACTGGTGCAAAGGTTTCTTCATAGTCAATTCCTTCTTGCTGCAAGTATCCCTTACATACTAATCTTCTTTTGTTTCTTACTACTTCTCCTTGTTCATTCATCTTGTTTCTGAATACCCATTTAGTTCAAATCACATTCTTGTCTTTAGGTCTAGGAACCAATTCCCATGTCTTGTTCTTTTCAATTTGATCTAGTTCTTCTTTCATAGCATTAATCCAATGTTCATCTTCACAAGCTTCATTAGTAGATTTAGGTTCAATTTGAGAAATCAAACATAAATGTACCTTATTTCTAGTCATAACTCCTTTATCCAAACTTCCAATAACTTGTTCAACAGGATGATGTCTAGATAGATACTTATTTAGTGTTATAGTCATAGATCTTGCTTCAACTGTAGATTCTTCTTTAGATAATTCTCTGGTTTCTTCTCTAGTTTCTTCTATAGTATGATTCTCATTCAAGAATTCACTATCAGTCTCATAGAATAATTCAGTAGTTTCAATGTTAGACTGAGGATTAGCTTCTTCATCAGATTCATAATCAAGCATTCTTTCCTAAATTTTAAACTTCTCATCAACTTTAACATTTTCACTCTCAACAATAGTTTTAGTTCTCTTATTGTAACATCTATATGCTTTTCTCTTCAAAGAATATCCAAGAAAAATACCTTCATCACTTCTAGGATCAAACTTTCCAATATCATCATCTCTCTTTATATAACATTTGCTTCCAAAAATTCTAAAATGCTTAGCTGAGGGTGCATGTCCAAATCAAAATTCGTAAGGTGTCTTATCTGTGTCTACTCTAATTTGTACTTTGTTTATTGTATATACTGTTGTATTCACTAGTTCTCTCCAAAATGTCTTCGCCAAGTCATTCTCAAATAACATAGCTCTTGCTACTTCAGTTACTGACCTATTTCTTCTTTCTGCAATACCATTTTGTTCAGGTGTTCTAGGGGATAAAAACTATCTCTTAATACCATTCACTTCACAAAAAGTGTTAAACTCTCTAGAAGTAAATTCTCTACCTCTATTAGATCTCAAACATTTAATATTCATTCTAGATTCATTCTCAAATTTAATCTTAATGATCTTAAACTTATCAAATGCTTCATATTTTTCTTTCATAAATGTAATCCACATCATTCTTGTAAAATCATCAACAAGAATCATAAAATACCATTCTCCATAGAATCCTCTACTCCTGGTAAAATTGCTCAAGTCTATATGAACAATCTCCAACTTCTCTGCCGATGTGAAATTCTTACTAGGAAATGAACTTCTCTTCAACTTAGCCATCACACATTCTTTGCAAATCATGTTAGTAGGCTTCATAATTTTAGGCAAATCCCTTACTGCAAATGTAGTACTCACTTTCACAATATTATCAAAGTTTATATGACAAAACCTTCTATGACATTACCAATTGTCATCAATTTTAGTAATCAAGCATGCCATCTTAGTAGGATTCAACAAAAATACATTACCTCTAGTTCTAGATCCAGTTCCAATTAGATTTCCATCTTTATCCTTTATCACACAAGTTTTCTCAATAAACCAAACTTATATCCCTTATCCACTAACTGTCCAACACTCAAAAGATTATGTTTCAATCCATCAACAAAGTAAACATCATCAATATTAGTCTTTCCATCAAGATTAATAGATCTTATACCAATAATCAAACAAGGTGAATTGTTACCAACTCTAACAACTCCTCAATCATAATTGTTAAACTTTATGAATTTTCCTTTATCACCACTCATATGATGTGAACAACCATTGTATATAAGACAATCAGCTTTCTTTTCAACTTGGTAAACTAAGGCTTTTTCTTCTTTAAGATCATATTTAGAATTTTCTTCCTTAATTGCTACAAATCCTATGTCGTCAAAGTTATCATTATCACTGTCACTCAAATGTCTTTCAATTCCTGCTTCAATTTCTTCATCATCTACATAATAACATTCTTTAGATCTTCTAGGCTTAAAATTGTTTTAATACTTCTTAACTCTCTTAGGACACTTAGATGCAAAATGACCATATTCTTGACATGTCCAACATTTAAGGATTTTCTTACCATCTGGTTCTCTTTTCACAAGCAAGGCAATACCTTCTTCAATCTTCTTATCTTCATTAGATTTGGATCTGCTACTACTAGCATAATCTCCATTCACACTTGTACTTCTAGACAAAGTAGGTCTGATGCTAAGAGCACTGAATGTTGTCTCCACTCTAGGTAGTTCTCCTGATAATCTCAAATTCATCTCTGCTGCTTCCAATCTTTCAAGAAGGGTGTCTCTTGAAAAGTTTGGTGTACAAGGTATCACTTGTTCAATCATTTGTGTAGTCTACCTGAATATCGGTGTCAATGTTCTCAAAATCTTGCATATTACTTCATTCTCTATCTTTTCACCTCCACAAGACTTTATTCCTACAAAAATTTCTGACATCCTACCAATATAGCTTCTAATAGATTCATCTTCCATCATTCTTATGTCTTTAAATGCACACATCCAATTATGTAACCTAGCTTTCTTTACATGTTCATCACCTTCAAAAGTAGAATGTAAAGCTTTCCAAATATCATAAGATTTAGTTAAACCTTTTACTTGATTGTATTCATTCTCTGGAAGTGCTGATAAAAGTGCTTCTCTTGCAATTATGTTACACATAAATAGGTCTACCTCATCTTTAGAACTTGTTTCAAGATTGTCTTCTTCAATTATAGTCCTTTCATTCTTTGTAATCAACCAATAACCTGGTCTTAAACACAAGAGATGTGTCTTCATTTTTTCTTTTCAGCTATCAAAATTTACTCCATCAAACATAGGGCTTTCCTTACTGAAATTCACCATAGATCTCCTTAAGTTGTTAAACTTCTCTTTCAAGGACCTGCCGCTCTGATACCAATTGTTAGAAAGTAAAGACCACCAAGATAATTGAGATGGGGGGTGTGAATCAGTTATCTGATAATTAAACCATTTATCAACATTAACTTCAATATCAACTTCAACAACTTTAAACCATATAATTAATGTGGTAACCAACCATAGAAAGATAATCATACACAATGACACAATAACACAAGATATGTTAACTAGGGAACCTCTTGATCAAAGAGTAAACCCCAGTGGGAATGATGCCCACAAAATGATGCGCTAATATGAAAGTTCCTTGTTAGAGGATGGACCCTGTTAGGAGTCTTATGAAATACATTCAATACATATGAATCTCTGTTAGAAGATTTTGAATCCTTTTTAAAAGCTTCTAACCCTGCTAGGAGTTATGGAAGATAGAAGGACCCACTACCCAAACGGCCTCAAGGCAAGATCTTTGAACTCATTGTCTAATAGATCTTAGGATTATTCAATAGAATAATATGAAATATGTTACCTCTTTCACACTATGCCAAAACCGCACTCTCTGCTACAAGATCACAAATCCAAATCTTTGTATTTCGCAAGTCTTCCTTCATCACTGAATTAGCTCTTTTATTCACTTCATGCATACTTTCACATCACAAATTTCCCAATTTCATATTGTAACTACTACAATCCTCTCATAACAAGGAAAACATTCCTTTCTTTATACCACACTCAAATAATTATAAATGAGTCGGCATGCAAATACAAAATAATAATTTCAACACGCTACATCAAAATTACATAAAACTGTCGGCTTCCAGATACAATAACTTTCCAATCATGTCACCTCAAAGTTTGTGTTGTGAACCACATCACCACCAATGAGTGTCCAACTTCCCTTTAACTACGTAGAATCAGATTTCATCCCAGTTAGGAGATATCCTCTGATTACCAAAAACCACTACACAGGAATACTGCCAGATATCCCTTTAACTACCATTTTGTTCAAGTGTTCTAGGGGCTAAAAATTGTCTCTTAATACCATTCACTTCACAAAAAGTGTTAAGCTCTCTAGAAGTAAATTCTCCACCTCTATCAGATCTTAAACATTTAATCTTCATTCCAGATTCATTCTCAACTTTATTCTTAATGATCTTAAACTTAACAAATGCTTTAGATTTTTCTTTAAGATATGCAATCCACATCATTCTTGTAAAATCATCAACAAGAATCGTAAAATACCTTTCTCCATAGAATCCTCTAGTCCTGGTAGGACCGCTCAAGTCTGTATGAACAATCTCCAACTTCTCTGTCGATGTGAAGTTCTTACTAGGAAATGAACTTCTCTTCTGCTTAGCCATCACACATTCTTTGCAAATCAGGTTAGTAGGCTTCATAATTTTAGGAAAATCCCTTACTGCAAATGTAGTACTCACTTTCACAATGTTATCAAAGTTTATATGACAAAACCTTCTACGCCATAACCAATTGTCATCAATTTTAGTAATCAAGCATGTCATTTGAGTAGGATTCAACTGAAATACATTACCTTTGGTTCTAGATCCAGTTCCAATTAGATTTCCATCTTTATCCTTTATGACACAAGTTTTCTTAGTAAACCAAACTTGATATTCCTTATCCACTAACTATCCAACACTCAAAAGATTATGTTTCAATCCATCAACAAAGTAAACATCATCAATATTAGTCTTTCCATCAAGATTAATAGATCATATACCTTTAATCAAACAAGGTGCATTGTTATCAAATCTAACAACTCCTCCATCATAATTTTATAAACTTTATGAATTTTCCTTTATCACCACTCATATGATGTGAACAACCACTATCTATAATCCAATTACCTTTCTTTTCAACTTGGGAAACTAAGGTTTTTTCTTCTTTAAGATCAGATTTAGAATTTTCTTCCTTAATTGCTACAAATCCTATGTCATCAAAGTTATTATTATCACTGTCACTCAAATGTCTTTCAATTCCTACTTCAATTTCTTCATCATTTGCATAATAACATTCTTTAGATCTTCTAGGCTTAAAATTATTTCTATCCTTCTTTAATCTCTTAGGACACTTAGATGCACAATGACCATATTCTTGACATATCCAACATTTAAAGATTTTCTTACCATCTGGTTCTCTTTTCACAAGAAAGGAAATACCTTCTTCAATCATCTTATCTTCATCAGATTTGGATCTACTACTACTGGCATAATCTCCATCCACACTTGTACTTCTAGACAAAGTAGGTCTGATGCTAAGAGCACTGAATGTTGTCTCCACTCTAGGTAGTTCTCCTGATAATCTCAAATTCATCTCTGTTGCTTCCAATCTTCTGAGAAGGGTCTCTCTTGAAAAGTTTGGTGTACAAGGTATCACTTGTTCAATCATTTGTGTAGTCTACCTGAATACCAGTGTCAATGTTCTTGAAATCTTCCATATTACTTCATTCTCTATCTTTTCACCTCCACAAGACTTTATTCCAGCAAAAATTTCTGACATCCTACCAATATAGCTTCTAACAGATTCATCTTCCATCATTCTTATGTCTTTAAATGCACACATCCAATTATGTAACCTAGCTTTCTTTACAAGTTCATCACCTTCAAAAGTAGAATGTAAACCTTTCCAAATATCATCAAAGTTAGTTAACCCTTTTACCTAACTATATTCATTCTCTAGAAGTGTCGATAAAAGTGCTTCTCTTGCAAGTATGTTACACAAAAATAGATCTACCTCATCTTTAGAACTTGTTTCAAGATTGTCTTCTTCTATTATAGTCCTTTCATTCTTTGTAATCAACCAATAACCTGGTCCTAAACACAAGAGATGTGTCTTCATTTTTTCTTTCCATTTGTCAAAATTTACTCCATCAAACTTAGTGCTTTCTTTCCTGAAATTCACCATAGATGTCCTTAAGTTTTTAAACTTCTCTTTCAAGGACCTGCCGCTCTGATACCAACTGTTAGAAAGTAAAGACCACCAAGATAACTGAGAGGGGGGGCATGAATCAATTATCTGATAATTAAACCATTTATCAACATTAACTTCAATATCAACTTCAACAACTTTAAACCATATAATTAATGTGGTAACCAACCATAGAAAGATAATCATACACAATGACACAATAACACAAGATATGTTAACTAGGGAACCTCTTGATCAAAGAGTAAACCCTAGTGGGAATGATGCCCACAAAATGATGTGCTAATATGAAAGTTCCTTGTTAGAGGATGGACCTTGTTAGGATTCTTATGAAATACATTCAGTACATATGAATCTATGTTAGAAGATTTTGAATCCTTGTTAAAAGATTCTAACCGTGCTAGGAGTTATGGAAGACAGAAGGACCCACTGTTCAAATAGCTTCAAGGCAAGATCTTTGAACTCATTGTCCAATAGATCTTAGTATTATTCAACAAAATAATATGAAATATGTTACCTCCTTCACACTATGCCAAAACCACACTCTCTACTACAAGATCACAAATCTAGATCTTTGCACTTCGCAAGTCTTCCTTCATCACTGAATTAGCTCTTTACTTCACTTCATGCATACATTCACATCACAACTTTCCCAACTTCATATTACAATTACTAAAATCCTTTCATAACAAGGAAAAAATTCCTTCCTTTATACCACACTCAAATAATTACAAATTAGTTGGCATGCAAATACAAAATAATAATTTCAACACGCTACATCAAAATTACATAAAACTGTCAGCTTCCAGATACAATAACATTCCAATCATGTGACCTCAAAGTTTGTGCTGTGAACCACGTCACCACCAATGAGTCTCAATCTTCCTTTTAACTATGGAGAATCAGATTTCATCCCAGTTAGGAGATATCATCTAATTACCAAAAACCACTACAGAGGAATACTGCCAGATATCCCTTTAACTACCATTTTGTTCATCTATTCTAGAGGGTAAAAACTATCTTTTAATACCATTCACTTCACAAAAAGTGTTAAACTCTCTAGAAGTAAATTCTCCACCTCTATCAGATCTTAAACATTTAATCTTCATTCCAGATTCATTCTCAACTTTATATTTAATGATCTTAAACTTATCAAATGCTTGAGATTTTTCTTTAAGAAATGCAATCCACATCATTCTTGTAAAATCATCAACAAGAATCATAAAATACCTTTCTCCATAGAATCCTCTAGTCCTAGTAGGACTGCTCAAGTCTGTATGAACAATCTCTAGCTTCTCTGCCGATGTGAGCTTCTTACTAGGAAATGAAATTATCTTCTACTTAGCCATTACACATTCTTTGCAAATCATTTTAGTAGGATTCATAATTTTAGGAAAATCCCTTACTGCAAATGTAGTACTCACTTTCACAATGTTATCAAAGTTTATATGACAAAACCTTCTATGCTATAACCAATTGTCATCAATTTTAGTAATCAAGCATGTCATCTCAGTAGGATTCAACTGAAATACATTACCTTTGGTTCTAGATCTATTTCCAATTAGATTTCCATCTTTATCCTTTATCACACAAGTTTTCTCAATAAACCAAACTTGATATCCCATATCCACTAACTATCCAACACTCAAAAGATTATGTTTCAATCCATCAACAAAGTAAACATCATCAATATTAGTCTTTCTATCAAGATTAATAGATCCTATACCTTTAATAAAACAAGGTGCATTGTTACCAACTCTAACAACTCCTCCATCATAATTGTTAAACTTTATGAATTTTCCTTTATCACTAGTCATATGATGTGAACAACCACTATCTATAATCCAATCAGCTTTCTTTTCAACTTGGGAAACTAAGGCTTTTTCTTCTTTTAGATAAGATTTAGAATTTTCTCCCTTAATTGCTACAAATCCTATGTCATCAAAGTTATCATTATCACTGTCACTCAAATGTCTTTCAATTCCTACTTCAATTTCTTCATCATTTGCATTATAACATTCATTAGATCTTCTAGGCTTAAAATTGTTTCTATACTTCTTAACTCTCTTAGGACACTTAGATACAAAATGAAAATATTCTTGACATGTCCAACATTTAAAGATTTTCTTACCATCTGGTTCTCTTTTCACAAGAAAGGAAATACCTTCTTCAATCTTCTTATCTTCATCAGATTTGGATCTGCTACTACTAGCATAATATCCATTCACACTTGTACTTCTAGACAAAGTAGGTCTGATGCTAAGAGCACTGAATGTTGTCTCCACTCTAGGTAGTTCTCCTGATCATCTCAAATTCATCTTTGCTACTTCCAATCTTCCAAGAAGGGTCTCTCTTGAAAAGTTTGGTGTACAAGGTATCACTTGTTCAATCATTTGTGTAGTCTGCCTGAATACTGGTGTTAATGTTCTCAAAATCTTCCATATTACTTCATTCTCTATCTTTTCACCTCCACAAGACTTTATTCTTGCAAGAATTTCTGACATCCTACCAATATAGCTTCTAACATATTCATCTTCCATCATTCTTATGTCTTTAAATGCACAAATCCAATTATGTAACCTAGCTTTCTTTACATGTTCATCACCTTCAAAAGTAGAATGTAAAGCTTTCCAAATATCATAAGATTTAGTTAAACCTTTTACTTGACTGTATTCATTCTCTGGAAGTGCTGATAAAAGTGCTTCTCTTGCAATTATGTTACACATAAATAGGTCTACCTCATCTTTAGAACTTGTTTCAAGATTGTCTTCTTCAATTATAGTCCTTTCATTCTTTGTAATCAACCAATAACCTAGTCTTAAACACAAGAGATGTGTCTTCATTTTTTCTTTTCAGCTATCAAAATTTACTCCATCAAACATAGGGCTTTCCTTACTAAAATTCACCATAGATCTCCTTAAGTTGTTAAACTTCTCTTTCAAGTACTTGCCGCTCTGATACCAATTGTTAGAAAGTAAAGACCACCAAGATAATTGAGATGGGGGGTGTGAATCAGTTATCTGATAATTAAACCATTTATCAACATTAACTTCAATATCAACTTCAACAACTTTAAACCATATAATTAATGTAGTAACCAACCATAGAAAGATAATCATACACAATGACACAATAACATAAAATATGATAACTTGGGAACCTCTTGATCAAAGAGTAAACCCCAGTGGGAATGATGCCCACAAAATGATGCACTAATATGAAAGTTCCTTGTTAGAGGATGGACCCTATTAGGAGTCTTATGAAATACGTTCAATAAATATGTATCTCTATTAGAAGATTTTGAATCCTTGTTAAAAGATTCTAACCCTGCTAGGAGTTATGGAAGACAGAAGGACCCACTACCCAAACAACTTCAAGGCAAGATCTTTGAACTCATTGTCCAAAAGATCTTAGGATTATTCAATAGAATAATATGAAATATGTTACCTCCTTCACACTATGCCAAAACCACACTCTCTGCTACAAGATCACAAATCCAGATCTTTGTACTTTGCAAGTCTTCCTTCATCACTGAATTAGCTCTTTTCTTCACTTCATGCATACATTTGCATCACAACTTTCCCAACTTCATATTACAACTACTACAATCCTCTCATAACAAGGAAAACATTCCTTCCTTTATACCACACTCAAATAATTACAAATGAGTCTGCATGCAAATACAAAATAATAATTTCAACACGCTACATCAAAATTACATAAAATTGTCGGCTTCTAGATACAATAACTTTCCAATCATGTGACCTCGAAGTTTGTGCTATGAACCACGTCACCAGCAATGAGTCTCAAACTTCCCTTTAACTACGCAAAATTAGATTTCATCCCAGTTAGGAGATATCCTCTGATTACCAAAAACCACTACACAGGAATACTGCCAGATATCCCTTTAACTACCATTTTGTTCAGGTGTTCTAGGGGCTAAAAATTGTCTCTTAATACCATTCACTTCACAAAAAGTGTTAAACTCTCTAGAAGTAAATTCTCCACCTCTATCAGATGTTAAACATTTAATCTTCATTCCAGATTCATTCTCAACTTTATTCTTAATGATCTTAAACTTATCAAATACTTTAGATTTTTCTTTAAGAAATGCAATCCACATCATTCTTGTAAAATCATCAACAAGAATCATAAAATACCTTTCTCCATAGAATCCTCTAGTCCTGGTAGGACCACTCAAGTCTTTATGAACAATCTCCAACATCTCTACTTATGTGAACTTCTTACTAAGAGATGAACTTCTCTTCTTCTTAGCCATCACACATTCTTTGCAAATCATGTTAGTAGGCTTCATAATTTTAGGCAAATCCCTTACTGCAAATGTAGTACTCACTTTCATAATGTTATCAAACTTTATATGACAAAACCTTCTATGCCATAACCAATTGTCATCAATTTTAGTGATCAAGAATGTCATCTCAGTAAGATTCAACTGAAATACATTACCTTTGGTTCTAGATCTAGTTCCAATTAGATTTCCATCTTTATCCTTTATCACACAAGTTTTCTCAGTAAACCAAACTTGATATCCCTTATCCACTAACTATCCAACACTCAAAAGATTATGTTTCAATCCATCAACAAAGTAAACATCATCAATATTAATAGATCCTATACCTTTAATCAAACAAGGAGCATTGTTACCAACTCTAACATCTCCTCCATCATAATTGTTAAACTTTATGAACTTCTTCATATCTCCAGTCATATGATGTGAACAACCACTATCTATAATCCAATCAGCTTTCTTTTCAACTTGGGAAACTAATGCTTTTTCTTCTTTAACATTAGATTTAGAATTTTCTTCTTTAATTGCTACAAATCCAATTTTATCATTATTCTCAGTATAACTTTCACTCAAAGTTCTTTCTATACTAGCTTCAAGATCTTCATCATTAGCATAATAACATTCCTTAGATCTTCTAGGATTGAAATTATTTATGTACTTCTTAACTCTCTTAGGATATTTAGATACAAAATGACCATATTCTTGACAATTTCAACATTCTAAAATTTTCTTACCGTTTGGTTCTCTTTTCACAAGCAAGGCAATACTTTCTTCAATTTTCTTATCTTCTTCATTTCTAGATTTGTTTCTGCTTGGATAATCTCCACTTATATTGGTACTTCTTAAAAAATTAGGACAAATACTAAGAGCACTAAATGTTGTCTCCATTCTAGTTAAGTCTCCTGATAACCTCAGGTTCATCTTTGCTACTTCCAATCTTCCAAGAAGAGTCTCTCTTGTAAATTTTGTAGTGCAAGGTATAAATTGTCCAATCATCTATGTTGTCTGCTTAAATACAAGAGTCAATGTCCTCAGAATTTTCCATATCACTTCATTCTTTGTCTTTGATCCTCCACAAGATTTTATCCTTGCAACAATTTCTAACATTCTAGCAATATAGCTTCTAACACATTCATCTTCCATCATTCTAATATCTTCAAATTCACATATCCAATTATGTAATCTAGCTTGTTTTGCATGTTCATCACCTTAAAAAGTAGAGTGTAAAGCTTTCCAAATTTCATTATATTTCTTAAAACATTTTACCTGACTATATTCATTCTCTAGAAGTGCTATCAAGAGTGATTCTCTTGCAAGTATGTTACACATGAATAGATCTACCTCATCTTTAGAACTTGTTTCAAGACTATCTTCTTCAATTATAGTCCTATCATTCTTTGTAATCAACCAATAGCCTAGTCCTAAACACAATAGATGTGTCTTCATCTTTTCCTTCTAGCTATCAAAATTTACTCCATCAAACTTAGGGATTTTTTTCCTGAAATTCACCATGGATCTCCTTAAGCTATTAAACTTTCCTTTCTAGGACCTACCGCTTTGATACCAATTGTTAGAAAGTAAATTCCACCAAGATAACTGAGAGGGGGGGGTGAATTAGTTATCAGATAATTATAACTTTTAACATCTTCAACAACATTTAACCATGTAAGTAATGCAATTACTAACCATACAAAGATATTCATACACAATGACACAATAACACAAGATATGTTGACTAGGGAACCTCTTGATCAAAGAGTAAACCTCGGTGGGAATGATGCCCACAAAAGATGCACTAATATGAATATTCCTTGTGAGAGGATGGACTCTGTTAGGAGTCTTATGAAATACATTCAGTACATATAAATCCCTATTAGGAGATTTTGAATCCCTGTTAAAAGATTCTAACCCTATTAAGAGTTATGGAAGACAGAAGGATCCACTGCCCAAACAGCTTCAGGGTTAAAGGATAGTCATGAATACAACAACAACTGCTATAGAATGACTACCAACATCTAGCATTCATTCCTAACAACATTTACATTTGATATTGTGATAGCTTGCTTACTATCCATTTGCATTTTGGAGGGCACATTTCATGTTATATGTGGCACTTTACTGGTTTAATCCTCTGCTATAGCCCATGCTCTAACTAGGGCATCCTCTTTATTGTTTTAATTGTTTCATGTTCATCTAAAAAATTGTGAACTTTGGGCATCAATGCTTTGAATACTTTTACTCATTGTTTCACATGATGATATGTCATTCTCAAGAGGCATTGTCACTGGTTCACCACTTTAACCCCCCTTCTTCTTAGCTCAAAATGTAGATTAAAGCACTTTTCATGCTATAGCATCAATACATTTAATGTAGATTTGAAGCACACTTATGCTATAATGTACTTTCCTTAGTATGCATATATGTACCTTTATGTGGCATGCTAATGATGTATGCCCCTTTGAATCTACTAGTGTTTGACCATGCTTCATTTGATTTTTCTTTATGATCTTTGAATGTCCCACTGATACTGCTTCATCCAGTCATTCCCTTGTGGTGATCATGGGTGCTCTTGGCCTATGATGTGGTCTTTACCAAGGAACCTTAAGGTTTTCCTGATAGAGCCGACATCATAGGACAACATCATTCATCTAGAATCTAGCACCTTTGGATTATCATTGTATAGACAATCACCATACTTTGAGGATGGTATTTTAGGAATACCATCCTCTGAGTACTTTGATTATCTGAATGAGGTAAACAATAGTGAGTCAACTTCTTCTATATCTACACATGGAACAAACAAGTTAGTGAAAACAATGGTATCTCTTTTTATTCCTGCAGCATCTTTCCTGAGTGTACATGCCCTGTAGCATAGCCCCTCCTAAAGGTATATAGCTAAGTGCATATATGCATACTTGTAAATAATATGGAACCATACATTTCTTAGATCCATTGGATCTAACCCCACCTCTCTCTCTTCTTTGCAGGTTCAAGATCATAGGAGCACATCGAGAACACCTTGGATTAAGAATTCATTACCAGGAAATGTCACTGGTAACCTTTTATTTATGTTCATCATTTCATGTATGTCTGTACTCATTTATGAAATTCAGAGAATGGATATACTCACGGCCTATGTGAGCTCAGATAAATTATTTTCTCAGTTTTTTCTTTTGTACAACACATTAATATATTGGCACATATACATGTACTACTTTAGATGTGATCATTTATTTTCCTTTTCATGTATCTTACTATTGGTAGTGGGCCAATGTCCCTCGCAGGGTAATTGACATGCCTTAATCGAGTCTTGTGTCTTCTATAATTCTAGTGGTTGTATCAAGCATTAAAGGTTGATCTTTTGGTGCAATGACAACTCTAGTAGTTAACAAGAGGTATCAGAGCTTGGTCATAGGTTTGAATCCATGCAGGCCACAGTGAGTGATGCTGCGAGGGGGATTTTTGGCAGTGGGCCAGCATCTCTTGTAGGGTTTGTGACATGGCTTAACCACCTCTCATCTCTTCTATAAGTCTAGTGGTTGTATCAAGCAATAAAAGGTTGATCTTTTGGTGCAATGGAAACCCTAGCAGTTAACACTTACTATGAAATGAACATAAATTTAAGAAAGATCACCTAATAATCAAAACTAGGGTATAATAGCTTCATTTAGTAACTAGGTTTCCAAAATATGAGTAAAAATATGATAACATTTTGGCGACATCAACTAATTTTTTGCCTGCTAAGCACCTTGACCAGTTGCCTTTGTATCCATTGTGCATAGAGTCTCTAGTCTCAAAACTGAACTTGGCTCCCAACCAAAATAACCTCCTTCTCTTCAATAAAATTGAAACTAACTACTTGAGACAGATTGCTCTAGCTTGTTGCTAACCAAAACCAAACTCAAAACTGAAAGCTGAAAGAAAACTTGTGATGAAGCACTTAGGGAACATAGAAAAAAAAAACTTCTACCCTACTCTACTCTAACCAGTATCAGCAAACTGGTCAATCAAATCTATTGACTGGACTGTTGAAATAACTCCCCATCCTCCTTAGGGTATTATACTTTGCACACTGGATGCCAACAAGGAGAAAATGGAGTATAAAAATGAACTGAACTACTTGGCCTATCCATCCTTGAAATTGGTAGTCCAGATTACTAACCTTAATTAGATCATAGGTGATATCCTCCCAAGGAGGCTAATAAGATTGAATAAGCTCCCGGTCACCAAGAAATGGACTTCTGACATCACCCTCCATTGAATCCTTGAGTATGGATTTTGCACTTGACCCCACCTGAGCTAGATATTTGATAGGACACCCCCTTGAGAGTATGAAACCAAGCCTTTCTTTCTTAGTATGCACCTTATGAATGTCTTCAGCATGTTGATCAAAATTAGTCACCTCCATGATAGTCTTCCATACCATTTCTTCTTCTGCAGTTAGAGGATCATCCTTTTCTTTAGTTGGAATAGCCAATAGCTCATTAGAGCTATCAAACTATCTCAGGTCCTTAACAATCATTGGCCCCTCCTCATGGTCTAGGAAACATGAATCTTGAGATTCATCCCCCTCTTTATTGCAAATAGGTCTAGATTCTACAACTGAGACATCATTGACCTCCTGAAATAAAAAATCTTTCTCTAGAACATGCAAGCTATTATCTATTTCAGGAGGATGAGGAACATCAACAAGAGTTGAGAAGAAATCATCAATTATGGAATCAAAGTCAACTTGGTGTCCTAAGTTAGAAATAACTATATCATCTTTCTTATCATAATTAGTGAGCTCAACTACTAAATCTTGCACTACCCCATCTTTCTCAATATAAGAAGGCATCTCCTCAAATAAATTAATTAGGATCTCACCTTCTTCACTTGCTTCCTTACCTTTTCTTTGCTTCTCTAATTCATCAACATGTAAAAAACCTACTTGTTCCTCCTGATCATCATGAAAAAGTACACCTAAAAGACAAAATTCATTCTCTTCCTAGTGGCCTAAATTGCTATGAGGTGTAGGGGGCTCTTTAGGAATTGGCTTATAGGGCTTTATGTGTTGGAGGATGGGCTCATTGTTACTTAGGAAGTCAAACCTTTTAGGTTTCTCTTCTATACAAATATAATGGAGTGGCTGGAGATCTGAGATGGAATCACGAATAGGCTCTAAAAATGCATGGAGATTGGGCCCATGTTGACTAAGATTCTGAACTGAAGGAGAAATCCTAAAGCTTGGAATTTCAATAGAATTGCTAGGGAGGTTACAAGGAAATAAACTTTGGATTTGGGCCTTGTGATTCTCTTGTCTGGTCTAGAAAGCCTCTAGGTCTTCTTAAGCAGCATGAGGCATCTCCTTCTAGATCTCCTCCTTAAGAAGAGTTGGCATCTCAAAACCCAGATACATGGTCCATGAGGGTCTCCAAGACTACATTAAGTTTTTATTATCCTCTAGTGGATCTGGTGAGATTTCTTGCATTGGGGCAACAATGGTATCTTGATCTCCTTACCTTGGTGCTTGTGCCAATAGATTCTTAATCAACTCATCATTTTCTGTTAACTATTTTTGGAGATCCTTCTCTATTTTTGTAGCTGTAAGATAAATCACCCTTATTAATTCTTTATATTCTTCAATCTTTTCTTCATGGATCTTGTCTTGTTGGTTCTTGTCTTCAAGGTTATGCTCATAAATTGCTATCTGGCTCCCTAGCTACCTTGAAAACTCCTCTTTCTGAGACACCATCTCTATATATTGCCTTGAGATCTATTCTTTTTGAGCCCTCATCTCTATATAGTATTTCATGAAAGAGATCATTTCTTCTCAGAATTTTTCCAACCAATCATTGGAGTTTGTATCAAAAATGGGGTAGGACTGATTTTGAGGATTATAGTGGTGACCCTCATTGGGTGGTTCATAGGAATGCTACAAAGATGCTTGATGCTGAGTGGGAGGGTATGGTGGTGCATACTAGTAATTTTATCTTAGTGGGCCATTTTGGATGTATGTTGTTGCTTGGCCAGCTTTATATGGCATGAATGATGGCACATGGGTAGCTTTCTCATGATATGGGGGGTGATAGGGTGAATATGTATTATGAATTGACAAGCTTACTCATCAAATGAGTTAGTAAAAAGGGTATTTTATGAAACTTATCATCACTAGGACTTCTTAAACTGATATTTTTTCTCAAAGTCTCCATGGTGTTTGGAACAAAGTACCTCTAAAGGCTGGTTGCACTGATGATCACACCAAAATCTTAGTGAATGATGGAGAACACCACTATCCCATTGGACGTGCCAAAAACTATTGTCACTAAGGATTGCACCCGAGTATGGCTAAGTGTGGACCTAGCAATCCCATAAAACATGGGACTACTTTCAGGTTGTCGGTAACCTATGAGAAAGTAGACCTCTAGATTAGGGGTCAGCTTCCCCTTGAATCACCTGAAACTTAACTAAACTTTGAAGGAAAAGAGACAAAGAGAGTGCATCAAATTGAGACTAAACTAGGTGATTCACCAAACATTGAATAGATCCACAAACCACAAACGCTCACAATGGAATCCAAACATAACCTATGCATCACAACTTCTCCCTAAATTTCATTTTTCCCTTAGAAATAACAAGGTGGTAGCTGCAAATGAGAAGGGAGAATGAATTCCAAAACCCCAAAATACTTTCAAATACACATAGATTAATAATTTAGGAAATAAAGGTGCTCATGAGCATCTAAATGAACAGAATATGAAGTAAAGGACAAACTTTCATCACAATACATGACATAAAATCCACCAAAAACTCACAAAATGTAGGAATAAGAAAGAAAATTACTATGAACTGAATTGAAAGGATCCAAAGTACAACTTTCTTTTCCAGAGCTACAAGCATTCACCTCTAGGAAAGAGAGAATGAAGAACTCACCTCAATCACCTAAGTGAGCGGTATAAAAAGAAAACCTAGGAATCTGCATTTAATACCCTCAACCTCACACAAAATAGAATAAATCTTCATATAGAGCCTGTGAATATGCCTTTCAAACCCAGATGTCAGATTCCCCAATTTATAGGGGGTGGAGGGAAAAATTGAACATCCTAAAAAAATGGTCATTAAAAATACCCCATCCCCTCTAAGTCATACTTTATAATTGATATTCTGACAATGGTTTATAAAAACACCATTTGTCGATATCTTACAATGAAAAGCAATGATTTCACAATTACACTCTTTATTACCCCTTATGTGGAATTCAAAAGTTTAATGAATAGTCCTTGAACTTGATTTAAATTAATTTAAAAGGGGAGAACATATTCAAAATATTCACATGCTAAATTAAATCTAGTTGTTTGATAGCATAAGACCCCTAGGAAACTATATTTAACATTTAATTAATAGAGTTCTCAACCTAATCCTTAAAACGAAAAGGGAAAATCTATTAATCAACCCTTTGTAAAAACCAATCCAAGCAAGAAAACTAAAATGCCAAAACATTGACACTTCACTTCCGCTCAAAGGGGAAACTTTCCATTTAAAAACTCAAGCTCAAATTGGATGTTCTCGGCGTTTTCCTTCATGGTGTTTATTGGATGTAGGCATTCAATCCTCATGTTTTCATCTCTTTTCATATTTATTTGATTGTTTATTCAGCTCCTTCCTCTGAAACTCAAGGGAACTGTGCATATGGAGGACACATTTCACGTGGTTATTCCTGGCATATGTATTCACTTTTGTTTGATCTAGGGCACCATTGTATTTTGCATTTACTGTTATTTGTACTTGGGGCCCATGGGTAATCTAGGGCATTGCATATTTGTGACCCATGAGCACATAAAATTAGGGCACCAACATTACATTTTATTATTTGTAGAAAATATGAACATAGTTATGTTCATGGTCTGGAGCTATATTGTGCATAACCCTTGCTCGAACCTGGGCACTTTGAGTTTTATGGTCTAATAGTGTCTAGAAACCACGAGCTGGATTTGAAATAATATGCCATTCATACTCTATTTCTTGTTTCAAGTAATGACATCACATTTTTGAATTTGTATCTTCATTTTTATCCCTTCACTATTGATGATAGCATAGACTTTGCATCACTATTAATGCTTTTTGATTCCATTTGAGATACTCACTAGTTTTTAAATTACTTTTGTATGGCCTGTGAACTTATTGTTAGGAATAGTCCCAAGAGATAACTGCGAGGGAGGGCGGGGGTGAATCAGTTATTTACAAGTTTCAATTCTTTATCCAATTAAGTATACTTAAACATAAAGCATAAACACAATGAAAGAACACTTGAACACAATGCCAATATTTTGGTTATGGGGAAACCCAAATAGGTAAAAACCCCAATGGGACTTGATACCCACCAATATTCTGTACTAGTGTATAATGATCCTTGCTAGAAGATCCTTTACCCTATTAGGAGTAGCTTTACAATATATTTAGTACAGTAGACCTAGTTAAGGGTCAGACCCTATTAGGAGTCTTTTACAATTGTCCCTGTTAGGGGAGAGGATGTACTGTCCGAGAGCTCACTGCTCAAATGGGTGAAGGCTACAACCTTCTGAATAACAAATATACACTATATCTAGATCTTTGTGAGCTGAATTTTAACCTACTATCTGGATTAGTTCCAATGAATAGCACAAGTACTTTACTTGGTCACATAGACATTCTTTTGATGGCTCTTGACAGTTTGCACACTCTACTCTGCTCTTCTTAATCAACCATGAACCACACTCCAACAATCACAAATGACTTCCTATAAATATCTTTCCTCTAAATATATAATCAAGTTGGCTTGTTAGAGCTACCTTGAAATCTTATTAGAGAAATCATATTAAACTCCAACAATCATTCTTTCGGCTCTATTATGCATGCAACTCATTCTGAGACCTGTCTAATAAAATAATTGTAGATGCACACTACACACTGTCGGCTCTACCAAAACAACTGGAACTTTCTTTGTATTCTGAGTTAACTCATGTGCTCTTAACCAAATATCAATAACACTTCTCCAACCTTAAATCCAAGGGCACATACCCTAAAGATAGGTGCAACGCAAGAACCAATAAAATCTCTATCAGCTCTTCTGAACAAACACAGGAAACTGCTACTTGCGAATAGCAACAACATAACTTCGCTTGCATTCATCATCAGACTATGCTTCCATAAAATTAACATTACTAACATGTCTTTAACATATATTTAAGGGTGCATGCCCATAGGAAAACTATACGGACAACCATACACAGGACACTGTCTGTTACTCTGTCAGGAACACTGTTGATACCAACTACAATATAACTGTTTGTTATTATAGTTAACCTCTGCACCCATAATATCATGTTGATATCATGTCCATGCTACATATACTAAAAGCTTACTATATAAGACTTCCACACATGCTACTTTCCATATGTTGTCATCAATGACAAACATACAATCAGTAATGGCCTATTGGAAAATCTCCAACAACCTCCCCCTTTGGCATTTGTTGGTGTTTGAAAATGCTTATGCCAAATAGGGCTGCCAATATGCCTTGAGACTAGTATTAGGAATGGTTAGTTCCAAGTGTGAAAGCTCTACAAGACAACTGGACCAACTATAGGGACAAGACTACCCTCTGCACTTCTGGCTCTGCAAAACCAAGTTGGGTGTACCTAATCTAGTATCTTATGGCATTCTAGGACTTTAAACTGGATTGAACAAAGTAGATGACAACAAGAGACTACTAAATGTTAACCAAGCATTCATTGAATCTCCATTGTTATGAAGGGTATTGCTACTATCAACCAAATAATAAAAAGACTTGGAATGGTGTTGATATATGAAGATGGAAAAAAGTAAACAAGAGCCAATCAAGTATTGAACTCAACTAAATATACTAATCCCTGATCAGTGCCATTATCCATTGGGCAGATCTCAAATATAGACATTGAAACCTGAACCAACTACTATCAAAGACTCATAGCCATAAACATAAACATTCCAGCCCATCCACTACTTATAGTATCCTTTTGTAGACAAATCAAAATGAATCTATGCCCTATCTAAAGTATATTTCACTTGATCCTAGATTAAAAACTAAAGACTAGAACATATACAAAGGTAACCCTATGCAATGGATCAGAAAATCTAGATTTCACAAGATTAACACCAAGGAGAGACTTGAAAGCTTAAAATAATTATATTAAGTATGATGATTCATGTACATGTTCAAAGAAGATAAGAGAGAAAACCACTTCAATAACCTGCAAAAGACTACTAGGAAATTCTATTCAATCTCATACAATATGATAAAGCCTGCTACAACTCCCTAGAACCAACTAAAATCAAAACCCTTGGAACCAACTTAGATCAGAACCCTTGGAACCAACCGAAATCAGAACCCTTGGAACCAACCTAGATCATAACCCTTCTAAAGGCAAAATTATGACCATATATACCACTAATCATCTTGGGTTCCCCAAAATAGGATACAACAAGCTATGGATGATTAGGGTTAGGGTTTCACCCACCAAACCAACTAGAAATAGTCACAAATTTAATATAGGGGGAAGAAAACCAAGCAACCAGGAGAAAAATAGATCCTTGAGTGATCCTCAATCATGACAAATTCCCTGAGAAAGGACTGAGAACCATGAAAATGCCAAATTTTCCAACCTGTTTGACCATCTGCAACACACCTCAAGCACAAAGAACACACTACAGACCCCCTACAATTGATCACTTAACACCCTAAACCACACTGCAACAATCAGCAAAACCAATTCTACTAGATCTAGCTATACAAGCATTCAATTTTGGTCCTTTCTGTCACTAGAAACCCTCAAAAAATTCAAATCTTGGCTGCAATGGTTACATTCATGGCACCTGCAACACATCGGTGGTCCACATTTAAAACTGGGTCAACTTTATAACCTGACTGTCCGATCTTGTCTTTTCGAGGGCTTTATGACTTTAACTCAACTGCCATCCTCAGGTTAACTCTTAGCGAACATGCGACAAGGCATTTTCTATTCATAGAAAAAAAACCTAACCCACCATTGAACTCCGTGACTTAGCGAACAAAAGAAAGCAGCTAACCCCGGTCTTTATTTGGCGAACTAGCAACTGAAGGTTTTCGCTAGTTCACAGAACACTTTATGTCACCACTAAAAAATTTAGTGATTACACGACCTTCCTTCTCTGAATCACCAGACCTTTTAGCACTTCACCATTTACTTAGCGAGTGAGCAAAACCTTTGAATATTTGTCACAACTGTGAAACACTTTATCTAGACTACTAGACCTTAGACCCCTGCCTGGGCCTGCTTTATGCCACTTGTCACTACACCACTCGCTGCAATTGCTCGGTCACCACTGACATAGGACCCACAAAGTATAAGACTTTAATCAAATGGTCATTGCATGATTGCATGGCCTAAAAAGATTCCATGCGATCATGTGACAACCATAGATCCTACCACATTGTCAGCCCCTTTGAAAGATTTGGGCCCACTAACAAATCCAAATCATTACCACATGGATGAATGAAAATTAGACAACTCAGCACACCATGGCACATAAAAACCATCTGGCAATCAGACCCACCTTAATACTACCGCCTGAGAATAAAGTAACATCGACGGCTGGTGTAAGATCTCAAAGCTCTGACACATCTCATTAGAACTTATGCCAACCGTTGATCGACTACAGATGTCAAAACCCTCTGAGTCTCAGAAAATTAGGTCCCACTGTCAACTGCCATTGTATTATATCATGGACCAACTAGAGACCGCTATTTGTACCTACGTGTTATTTTGGACCAACCTTTATCTCTGACATGAACACCTAGAGGATCGGACGGATGGCGCATGATCTCAAGGGCTCAAAAGATTCTATGAGATCATGCACCCACTATAGATTTGGAATCTACTGTCGATGACGTAAAGCCCAACCCCACTGTGTTGCATAGGATACTTTGATGAATCAAGGACCACCACGTCACAAAATCTGGTAGACGAACACATAATTTCTTCATTCATTCTAACAACCCTACCACTCACCATTTGTGCTTATGTGGCAGTGGACTCGTTTGCAAAGAAAGGCTACGTCATGAAAGAGAATCAATGGTCATCATGATTTCAGATACCTCTGACACATCCCTTGCACTTTCGTGACAATTGTTGGATCAAGATGGTGTCAGAAGGTTGGGCCCAGGAAATATTAAGGCCAAAACATAGGAAATATTAAGGCACAAGACTTAGGAAACTATTTCACCGCCTAACATAGGAAAAATTAAAACACCGCCAGGCTCCAAACTTAGGAAAAATTAACCTGGGAGACTTAGGCAAATCAACAATTATTAAAAGGGGCCTGAAATAAAACCTTTTGTTGAAAGATTACATAACATGAAAAAGGTTCACACGATCATGTGACAAAGAGGTTAACAATTCAGCACATGCATTTTAGAGTTTTAAGTGACCCAAAAAGGTAACTTAAAATTAGAAGAAGACCAAGGCATATTTAGGTTTTTTGAATGTAATGGCTAGATTATGAATTTTTGCTTAGGGTTTTAGCCAGAGACACAAAAATGACTACAGGGACCAGAAGAAACATGCTACAACCATGAAAATTTTTGTAGAAATAGACCATTTTCTAAAGAATTTATCTATGACATGAAAATGGGCTAACCGTGGCTCTTTCTGGGGATGCATGTCTCTTGCAGGCATGGAAAGAATTCAGATCTCTGGGAGAAGTAGACCATCGACAGGGAAAAAATAGAGGGGCCACAAAAACTGGCAACCAGACCATGGAAAGAAACACAACAGGAAAGGGAAAGATATTTACAAATATTTACTAAAATTACAAAGTTACTTAGTGGCCCGAGGCCACCAAGAGAAAACCAGTGACCCTCCTGAATCAAAAATCTGATTTTCATCTACATATATGGCCAACCACCTGAAATTATCCTGATCAACTTGTTGCCAACATATGTGAATAACCATGGGTTGAAGAATAAAATTGTACTGATCACTACCCATGTTTTTCTAGTCATGACTACCACACTCATATTCATATTCTAAGAAGTAGGTAACATCATCTACTTCTCCTTCATGACTAAAAATAGAAAATTGATCTAGTAATGCATCAGAAAATGTGACATATTGATTATCATTCATTACCATAGGATTACCTGGTTGAAAAGGACTTGGATCCTTAAACTCACCTTCACAGACTGCCTCAGCCACTGAGCAACTTGGTTCCTCCATGATTTCTTCACTGACTTGATCATGAACCAAGTGGTCTTTTTCACAAACAATGTGACAGGGGGACATTGGATTTGCATCATCATTTTCATTAAAAGAAGTTCTATCCCAATTATTAAAGACAAGGCCCTCAATACTGTCACCATCAGTATCATATTTATCAAAAGAAGGAAAAGGATATAAACAAGAAACTTGTTCATCACTACAATTTCTATCATAGGAAAAGACACTGTCATGTCCTTCTACCTCTTCTCTTGCAGAGTCACTACATGAGGGGATCTCTGGTGAAAATGGCACATCATAATCACTTTGAACACTGGCCTCATTATCAGTGTCAAAGGATATATCATAGGGGAGCTACAAATCAAAATCCACAACAGGTGCATACCTTTGAAATTCTTTAGCCAAGAGTGTTGAAATCCTTTCACTGCTCAATGGACTTTGGGCTTTGTCTTCATCTTCCTTAGCCTTACCCCTAGTGTTGCAAACATCATCCCTATCCAAGACAAGGATGGAAACCTCTGGCCTCAGATCATCTTGTGTGAAGAAATCTATGCAAGAATCATCATCTGCATCATATTCAATACTTTCCCCTTCACACAAAACATCATCAAACCGGGACAAGAAAACTATCCTCTCATGTTAATAGGAAGAAAAATCTGCAGACAAATAGGAAATATTGTCAACCTCAGACTCATCTTCAGCACTCTCATATGCATTGACCTCAATGTTAGCTTCATAATCAATATTCTCTGCAAAATGAGAATCAACATCAGAAACACTGGCCTCCTCATGGTTATCATCAGGAACCACCAATCTTAGAAATCTTATGTCCCTCTCCAACTGCCAGTTCTCCATTTTTATTTTTGCTAATTCCTTCTTGAGAGCAGCAACTTTATCAAAATGCTCAACAAACTTATCTCTCAACACATCCCAAGAAGGGATTGAACATGAAGGTAAGGACAAGAACCACTTCCTTACACCATCAAAAAATGTCCACACAAGAAGCCTCATAGCAACATCTTCATGTTCAATATCCATTTCACCAAAAAGATCCATGATTTCATCTATATGCTAGCTTGCAAAAATAGATCCACTAGCCAGGAATCTAGGCAAGCATTCCTCAACATCAGTAGGGAACTCATTAGGGGAACCTTCTATGCCATCAAAACAAAAGGGCCTATATTCCTCCACAAGGAACTGCCCACTACTACTCATCCATTTATACAGTGCTCAACACTTGATAGGGAAACATTTCTTTACAACTGATTTTCATAAAGAACAGAGCATATGAAAACCAAAATACTTGGAACCCATGTGGCAGAGACTTTGTTGACTAAAAACAAGGTAGATCTAGAGCTCACCATGCAACTCCATCAATTTCTTTGCTATGTAGAGCTGCCACCTCCTTGAAGAGGAAAATATGGTGCTTGTATTGTAGCTTCTTCCAATCACCCAAAACCTCACCAGGATTTTTCACACTTTTTATCAAGGACTGCACTGATCAAACAGAGACTTCAGAGCCGCCACTCAACACTTATTGAGAAGATGTTAGCAAATGCTTTATTTTTATATCTGACTCTTTACTATGGCCTCCCCAGTAGATTCACCATCTTGTTGATGTTTGAAAATACTTATGCCAACTAGGGCTACCAATATGCCTTGAGACTAGTATTAGGAATGGTTAGTTCCAAGTGTGAAAGCTCTACAAGACAACTGGACCAACTATAGGGATAAGACTACCCTCTGCACTTCTTGCTCTACAAAACCAAGGTGGGTGTACCTAATCCAATATCTTATGGCATTCTAGAACTTTAAACTAGATTGAACAAAGCAGATGATAACAAAAGACTACTAAATGTTAACCAAGAATTCATTGAATCTCCATTGTTATGAAGGGTATTACTACTATCAACCAAATAATAAAAAGACTTGGAATGGTGTTGATATATGAAGATGGAAAGAAGTAAACAAGAGCCAATCAAGTATTGAACTCAACTGAATATATTAATCTTTGATTAGTGCCATTATCCATTAGGTAGATCTCAAATACAGACATTGAAACATGAACCAACTACTGTCAAAGACTCATAGCCATAAACATAAACATTCTAGCCCATCCATTACTTATAGTATCTTTCTGGAGAAAAATCAAAATTAATCTATGCCCTATCTAAAGTATATTTCAATTGATCCTAGATCAAGAACTAAAGACTAGAACATATACAAAGGTAACCCTATGCAATGGATCAGAAAATCCAAAATTCACCAGATTGACACCAAGGAGAGACTTGAAAGCTTGAAATAATTATATTAAGTATGATGAGTCATGTACATGTTCAAAGTAGATAAGAGAGAAAACCACTTCAATAACTTGCAAAAGACTACTAGGAAATTCTATTCAATCTCATACAATATGATACAGCCTACTACAACTCCCTGGAACCAACCAAAATCAGAACCCTTGGAACCAACCTAGATCAAAACCCTTCTAAAGACAAAATTACGACCATATATATGACTAATCATCTTGGGATCCCCAAAATAGGATGCAACAAGCTATGGATGATTAGGGTTAGGGTTTCACCCACCAAACCAACTAGAAACAGTCACAAATTTAATACAGGGGGAAGAAACCCAAGCAACCAGGAGAAAAATAGATCCCGGAGTGATCCTCAATCATAACAAATTCCCTGAGAAAGGATTGAGAACCACAAAAAAGTCAAATTTTCCAACCTTTTGGCCACCTGCAACATGGCTCGAGCATAAAGAACACCATATAGACCCTGCGCAAATGATCACTTAACACCCTGGACCACACTACAGCAGTCAAAAAAACCAATTTTACCAGATCTGGCTGTAAAAGAGTTCAATTTTGGTCATTTCTATCACTGGAAACCCTCAAAAAATTCAAATCCTGGCTGCAATGGTTACATTCATGGTTCCTGCAACACATTGGTGCTCCACATTTAAAACTGGGTCAACTTTATAACCAAACTATCTGATCTTGTCTTTTCATGAGCTTTATGACTTTAACTCAACTGCCATCCTCGGGTTAACTCTTAGCAAACATGTGACAAGGCATTTTCTATTCACAGAATAAAAACCTAACCCACCATTTCACTCCATGACTTAGTGAACAAAAGAAAGCAGCTAACCCTGGTCTTTATTTATCGAACTGGTGACTGAAGGTTTTCGCCAGTTTGCAGAACACTTTATGTCACCGCTAAAAAATTTAGCAATTACACGAACTTCCTTCATTGAATCACCAGACCTTTTAGCACATCACCATTTACTCAACAAATGAGAAAAACCTTTGAATATTTGTTAGAAATGCTAAACACTTTATCTGAACTGCTAGACCTTAGACCCCCACCTCGACCTGCTTTATGCCACTTGTCACTACACCACTTGCTACAATCACTCGGTCACCACTGACATAGGACCCACAAAGTATAAGACTTTAATCGAATGGTCATCGCATGATCACATGGATTGAAAAGATTCCATGCAATCATGTGACAGCCATAGATCCTGCCACACTGTCAGCCCCCTTTGAAAGATTCGGGCCCACTGACAAATCCAAATCATTACCACACGGATGAATGAAAAATAGACAACTCAGTACACCATGGCACATCAAAACCATCTGGAAATCAGACCCACCTTAATACTACCACCTAAGAATAAAGTAACATCAATGGCTAGCATAAGATCTCAAAGCTCTGACACATCTCATGAGAACTTACACCAATCGTTGATTAACTACGAATGTCAGAACCCTTTGAGACTTAGAAAATTAGGTCCCACTAACAACTACCACCTTATTATATCATGGACCAACCAGAGACCACCATTTGTACATACGTGTTATTTTGGACCCACATTTATATCTGACATGAACACCTAGAGGATCAAACAGATGGTGCATGATCTCAAGGGCTCAAAAGATTCTATGAGATCATGCACCCACCATAGATTTGGAGTCTACTATCGATGACATAAAGCCTGACCCTCTCGTGCTGCATAGGATACTTTGATGAATCTAGGACCACCACGTCACAAAATTCAGTAGACAGACACATAATTTCTTCATTCATTCTGATAACCCTACCACGTCATTATTTCCTTTGGCCAATAGGGAAGCACCATTTGTGCTTATGTGGCAATGGACCTGTCTGCAAAGAAAGGCTACGTCATGAAAGAGAATCAATAGTCGTCATGATTTCACATACCACTGACACATCCCTTGCACTTTCACGACAACCCTTGGATCAAAATGGTGTTAGAAGGCCAGGCCTAGGAAATATTAAGGCCGAAACATAGGAAATATTAAGGCACAGGACTTAGGAAAATATTTTGCCGCCTGACATAGGAAAAATTAAAACACCACCGGGCTCCAAACTTAGGAAAAATTAACCTGGGAGACTTAGGCAAATCGGCAATTATTAAAAGGGGCCCAAAAATAAAACCTTTAGTCACAAGATCGCATAACATGAAAAAGGTTCACGCGATCATGTGACAAAGAGGTTAACAATTTAGCACATGCATTTTAGAGTTTTAAGTGACCCAAAAAGGTAACTTAAAATTAGAACAAGACCAAGGCATATTTAGGTTTTTTGAATGTAATGGCTAGATTATGAATTTTTGCTTAGGGTTTTAGCCAGAGACACAAAAATGACTACAGGGACCAGAAGAAACATGCTACAACCATGAAATTTTTTGCAGAAATAGACCATTTTCTAAAGAATTTAGCTATGACATGAAAATTGGCTAACAACATTGATGGCAACATGTGGAATGAAAAACCATCACTAACTCAAATCAACATTTCTTTTATAACATTCTCCATTTCCTCTTCAAAAATGCCCCAAAGATGAATCCTCCATCTGCTGCAATATTTTCTAATATTCTCCATTTCCTCAATTATACTTTTGTTAGAACTGAATGCTACCCCACCTTAGTATATTACTCCTCTTTTTACTTTTGTTTTTCATGACTCTATATATACTCCCCCTTTGACATCAATGGCAAGGGGCACCATTCATTGTAAGCATTGGTACTACTCCTGAGGTAGATTAGTCAACCCTCCACTAGTCCCAAAGGACTGATGCCTTTCCTTCTTTCTTCTAAGTAGAAACAAGGAAGGGAATGACTCCCAACTTCTCCCTGAGATACTCAAAATTATCCTAAGGCAAGGGCTTTGTGAATATGTCTTCTAACTATTCTTTGGTACTAACATAGTCCAACTTGACTTCTTTCTCTACCACTTTCTCTCTTAGGAAGTGATACTTGATCTCAACGTGCTTTTTCTTTGCATGCATCATAGGTTTCTTCGACATATTGATAGTGCTAGTGTTATCATGGTGAATAAAAATAGGATAATCAATCTGAATTCCAAAATCCTTTATCATTTTTTTGATCTAAACAATTATAGAACAATTCAAGGCTATTGTAACATACTCCTCTTCCACTATTGACTAGAAATACAATTTTGTTTCTTTCTTGTCCAGGTGACAAGTCTATCACCAAGAAACACTACTCCACCTGAAGTACTCTTTCTATCATCAACACATCTTGCCCAATCTATACCAGTGTACACATGAAGCTCAACATTTTCTAAATTAGGATACCATAGACCATAATCTATAGTGCCTTGCAAGTATCTGAATATTCTTTTCACTACCATGAGGTGACTTTGTTTAGGTTCTGCTACAAATCTTCCAACTATGTCAACTACATTGGAAATATCAGGTCTAGTCTGAGTAAAATATATGAGTTTACCAATCATAGACTTATACAATGTTATCTGTACTGCTGGTGAGTCATCTTCTTTTGTAAGCTTGCATCCAGTGATCATAGGAGTTCCTACTGGCTGGCAATCATCCATCTTTAATTTCTTCAGTATCTCTTTCACATACTTTGATTGATTAATGAAAGTTCATTTTTCTATTTGCTGCACATTTAGTCCCAAAAAGTACTTGATAGGATTAATCATACTCATCTTAAACTCATTCTTTATTTCTTTGGAAAATTCAGCACTGAGTTTGTCATTACCTTCAAAGATAATGTCATCAACAAATATAGCTACAAGAAGAAAACCTTTAGATGTATCCGTAATGAATAGATTAGAATCTGTTGCTCCTTTCTTGAAACCAAAGTTTGTTAAGTATCCATCTAGTCTCTCATACCATGCTCTAGGAGCTTGCTTAAGTCCATAGATGGATTTCTTTAATCTACATACCATATCTGATATGTCTGATAAGGTGAATCCTTTAGGCTGCTCAATGTATACTTCTTCTTTCAAGTCTCCATTCAAGAATGATGATTTGACATCCATCTGATAAACTTTGAAGTCTTTAACTGTAGCATAAACTAAAAACAACTTAATAGCTTACAATCTACTTATAGGTGCAAATGTGTCTAAATAATCAATGCCTTCTCTTTATGCATATCCTTTACATACTAATTTGGCTTTGTTTCTTACTACTGTACCATCTTCATTCATCTTGTTTCTGAATATCCACTTTGTTCCAATCACATTTTTATCACTAGGTCTAGGGACCAATTCCCAAGTGTCATTCCTAACAATTTGATCAAGTTCTTCTTTCATAGCATCATGCCAATCTAAATTATTACATGCATCTTCAACACTTAAAGGTTCAATCTGAGATAGTAAACATACTACTTCATTGCTAACTAAGTTCTTTGCTTGTGATCTTGTTAAGACTTTGCCGCTCTGATCTCCAATGATGTCTACCTTGGTATGATTTCTTGATGTAAACTTTGGAACTTTAGGTGATGCTGACTCATAAGCCTTAGGAGTAGTTTCTTCACTTGTCTCAGGGTCATTGAATAACACATCAATATTGTCAAACATTTCTTCAATAACTATCTCACTAGTAGAGGATCTAGGTTCTTCTTCAATCATGTGTGAGTAATCATGATATCTTTCTTGAATCATAAAATTTTCATCAATTTTTACATGAGCACTTTCAATGATCTTTTTCAATCTTAAATTGAAGCATCTATAAGCTTTACTTTTAATAGAGTAACCAAGAAAAATACTTTCATCACTTCTTGCATCAAACTTGCCTACTGCTTCATCCGTCTTGATGTAGCACTTGCTTCCAAAGATTCTAAAGTATTTTACTGTGGGAACATTACCAACCCATAACTCATAAGTTTTTTTATCTACGCTAGGCCTCAATTGAATTCTATTGATGGTATAGACTATTGTATTGACCACATCTCTCCAATAGGTGTGTGCAACTTTTCCTTCTATCATAATGGTGCACGCTGTGTTAGGCCATTTTTCTGCCATAGCAAAAATCCTTTAAAATGGCCTATTTTCATGCAAATTTTCTTGAAGTATCCTACCCTATATTCTTCTTGTTGTTGCCTTGCTTTAGTCCAAACTGCATCTCCTAAATCACCAAACCCAGAAAGTTTTTCAAATTCTAAGGTCCGCGAGAAGCATTTTTAAAGTTCTACCACAGTGTCAAAAACTGACAGTGTTTTCAAAAATCTACAATTTTTTTGACCTTTGTGTTGTTTTCAACCTTGTGCTTCCTATTTTGTGCACTTATCCTTTGGCATCGAAAACTCTCTGTGTTTTCAGTCTTTCTCTGTGTCAAAAATGTTGTGTGTTTTCAACCTTGGTCTTAACTACGCAGGTGCAATGGATGGTGGGACCTAAATTTCTGAAAGCTCAGCGGGCCCTGACGATGTTAGAAGATGAACGGTGGGCGTAAGTTCACAAGAGATTTGTCAGACCTTTGCGATCTTATGCCGGCCGTTGATGTTACTTTTCTCAGGTGGCAGTTCTTCGGTGGGTCTTATTTGCCAAGTGGTTTCTTATGTGCCACGTTGTTCTGTGTTGGTGGGTTTTCACTCATCCACATGATGCTAAGTGGGCCCAGTGTTAGAGGGGTGATAAATGGCATATTCTTATTGGCTGTTGCATGGTTACATGTTAGACTTTTCTGACATGCGATCATGTGACCGCTTGCCATCTGTCCGCGTGAGTCCTGACTCTTAGCCGTTGATGGTTGTAGTTTGGTGGTTCCAGAGGCGGACATGTGGCAGCCTGTGATTGGCTATCGCATGGTCGCATAGCCCAATTTTTGGCTATGTGATCATGTGACCACTTGCCACATGTCCCTGGGGCCCATCGACAGAGTAGTGCTGGTTGCAGTTTGGTGGCATGACACATGGTGGTTTGCTAGTGATTAGTCACATGCTTGCATAGCCTTTTGCAAGGCTACGCAATCATGCGACTAACATTTTCTATTGACGGTTGCGGTCATGGCAAGGTTACTGTCTACGGGTGGTCACATGTTCACATAGCCCTTCTCCTGGCTATGCTATCATGCGACAGGGTGCCACGTGTCCCTAGGGCCCATCTATATTTTCTTGTGGTCCCGTTGGCGGATGTGTCATGGCGATCTCTAGTTGGTCCATGCTGGCAGGTTGTTAGGGTTTGAAAGTGGGCCCAGGTGGGGATATCTCAGTGGTGATTTTAACGGTCGGCAAGTTGCATGTTTATAGCTTGTTGCATGTTTGCATGAGCTAGTTTTCTAGCTTCCAAACATGCGACAAACCCTATTGTGGCAAGCGGCAGCGTCGGTAGTTAAGAGAAGGCAGTGGGAAGTGGCATGTCGCATGTTTGCATAGCCCATTTCTAGGCTATGTGATCATGCGACAACTGTTTGGCGTCGCTATTGCAGAGTTAGCCCGAGGTTCTTGGGTGGTTAAAAACATGAAGCGTACAATTGCATGGTGACCATTTTAATCCTTAGGGAGCTTCCAGCGCCAAAAAGTACTAAAATTTATGGAATTCATTGCAGAATGACCCTGTTCGGTGAGAAATGATTGGTTTTCCGTTTACAGTGTGGTCCAAGGTGTGGTTGGACTGTTTGCAGAGCTTGTACCATGGTGGTTGTGTGCTCAAGGCATGTTTTAGGGTGTCCTTTTGAGCCTAATTTTGTGATCCTTTGTACTTGTAGAGAAGATTTTCATGATTAGGGATCAGTTTTGGTTTCCTCTTTCCTAATTTTGATGTGTTTCCCACCTGTGTAATAAATTTTAGACCATTTCTAGCAGGTTGGGTGGTTGAGACCTTAGCTATGGCTATCTGAAGCTTGTTGCATCCGATCTAGAGGATCCCAAGGTAGCTAGTGGTATAAGTTGCAGATTTTTGGTTTTTGCAGGGGTTCCAAAATCTTGTTGCTTTTGGTCCCTAGTTTTTTACTATTATACACTGATAAAGGTTTGATTTGGTGTCCTTTTCTCAGCTTTGTGTCATGCTCATTGTATGCTGATCCTGATTGTGTTAAGGAAAACATTCTTGAATCCCAATCTTGTATCTTGTGTATGTCTTCTTGCTTGTCTCTAAGCTCATATATGTTAATGTCACAAAGTGTGTTAATGTATGGTAAACAAAGAGTATTTTGAATTCATCTCTGAGTTTCTAACAAAGTTAGGATTAAAGCCTTTTAAGTGAATTCAGTGAGTTTGAAACCAGGTGTAGAATTTGATGTCCTTGTGCTTGAGGGAAAGGGGTAATAGGAAAAGCACTTACTCTAGTTTCCTTTGTGTTTGACTTAAGGTATTTAGTTGAAGTATAAGGTTGGGTGACTCTTAGCCCTGGGATAAGACACTGGTCCTTTCTTTTGAAGTCATGGTTAACAACCACACAAACATAAACATTCATTTGATAAACCTTTTTAGACTTGTGTTGAGCATTGTGTGCATCATTTTGAGACTCCTTTGAAGAAGTGAGTCAAGGGTACACCCGCCTGAGCATTGAAGCTCAAAGTGTAGAAGGATCCTTTGATCCTTGTCAGTTGGCCCTCTTCCTTGTGGACTTTATTTATATTATCCATCAAAGTGTGAATCTGCAAGTTGAAGATCAAAGGGAATAATCCACAACCAACATGTTGTATCAAGAATGATCCTATTCCTTCTCTCTAGAATTACATTCTACTAAGGGGTTCTAGGTGCACTTAATTGTCTCTTTATGCCATATTTTTCATAGTACTCATAAAATTTGTTAGAGGTGAATTGTCCTCCTCTATCCGATCTCAAGAATTTTATCTTTAGTCCAGATTCATTCTCAACCTTATCTTTGAATATTTTGAACTGATCAAATGCTTCTGACTTATCTTTTAAGAATGCAACCCACATCATCCTAATATAATCATTAACAAACAAAATGAAATACCTTTCACCATAGTATGATCTTGTTTGAGTTAGACCACATAGGTCTGTATGAATCAGATCCAACTTGTTCTCCGCTGAATTTTGCTTGCTGCTGAATGAATTTCTCACATGCTCTCCCAACACAGATTCCCTATATATAGTATCAACTGGTGTTGCTATGCTAGGTAGATCTCTTACTACCTTAACATTGCTTATCTTTACTATGTTATCAAAATTGATATGACATAGTCTTCTATGCCATAACCAACTGTCATCAACTTTAGCAACAAAGCAACTTGCTTCTGAATTGAGCTGAAAAACATTACCTCTTGTCTTTGTGCCTAATGCAATCATAACACTATCTTTTTTCTTAATGATAAATTTGTCATCTTTGAACTCCAGCTGATAGCCTTTTCCAAGTAACTATCCAACACTGAGAAGGTTATGTTTCAAACCATCAACATAAAGAACATATTCAGTGTTGTTCTTTCCATCCAAAGTGATGGCTTGTAATGTCCCCACCAGGGAACCCATAAGGAATCAGGTCTTATGACCAAAATTGCAACTAAATTTTTTTTTTCTAATATTACATCATTACTATTTCACATTTACATCCCTTAAGGTTCCTTTAATGAATTCATTCACTTACATCTTTGCATTACTTATCCAAATTGAATTTCATTTCCTTTCTTTACTTTCACATTTTAGAACTTAAGAGATAGGGTAAGAAAATAACATTTCACTTGCAAATATATTTCTTACTTTATATACTAATTTCATTTCTCCTTCCTACACATTGAATAACTATTCCTTATAAAATTACATCTTAGCATAATAAACATTTTCTTTCATTGCAACATAGGAGAGATAGAAAAGATCATTCAACATTACATTATACATTTACAACTTTAATCTTTCAAATAACAACCCTTAAAACAAAGCCTAGAACTATCCCTCCCAATTACATTGCTTTTCTTTTCAATTACATATTTCTAATAATAGATCTCATAATAACAAGTACATGAATGGCCCAAAGGAATTACAACATATCTTTTCATCTTTCCTTTCAAAAATACATAATACAAAATACAAATATCTGCATCAATACATAAATTTGAACACATCCAAATCATGAACCACGAATAGGACCTCAAAATATTTTTGCCACCCAACCATGTGAAACTGGTGAAGTTCCACCCCCTGTGCTAGGAGATAGAACCAAGCTACTCACAAGGCCCTAAGAAATCTATGGCTCAGAAGATAAAGAAATCCAAGACTACAAAATAACATAAAATATCATCATACTATAACATAGAGGTCAAGGTTCTAGGATACCACCTAACTGAGTGTCATCACACAACCTATGTATTAGGATCCACCCTGGCAACCATGTAATCCTGGTCCCCCCTTTATGAATAGGGATCCACCCTGGCAGTTACCCATGGTCCCAGTACTCCAACAAGACCATGTGGCCATTATCATGTTTTCTTTCATTGCCTTTTATTTTCCCCCTTTTTCCCAGATTCATTAATAGGTTATCACTTTTTAATTACCCACCCATAGGATCATCTGGTAACCACTTTAGGGTTCCAACACCTATGATGAGCCACTTACCTAGGGTACCTAGTCCCCTACCCACACACACACAAGCCATGGAAACATCAAATACTTTCAAAAGATCCATCTCATAGGTCTAGGGAGCCCTTCGGTGCACTCAGGCCACCCGAACAAGTCCTGACCTCTCATTATGGATTCTACCAAAACCAAGTATGAACAAAAGCTTATAATCAAAACCAAGTATAAAAATTCATAAGATACAACATAAAACTTCCCACATGCATTTACACAACATTCCATAGCTTATTTCAAAAAAATCTAGGAAAATCTCACGTGCTTGAATTTTGGCTAAATCTAAATTTTTAAGAAATCTCAAAATTAGAAATTGTATCTTAACTCCCATGAATCTGAAACCTATCCCAATCATCTCATAAGGTACCTAAACCCTTTATACAAGTATACCTTAAAGTATAAGAAATTAAAGTACCTTTAAGTTATACTTGTATAAAGCATGTTTTTCCTCGGTTAACACTAATCTACTCGGTTCATACAGTCTTCTCAGTTGATACTAGTCTGATTGGTTAACATTGCTATGGTCAATTGACACTACAATGGTCAGTTGACACTTCTATGGTTGGTTGATACTACTATGGTCGGTTAACATTGTCTCATTCGGTTAACGTTGTCTTGGTCAGTTAACCCTGTCTTCATCGGTTAACACTAAACTGACCTGGCTCGTTTAATACTAGACCAACCTTGCTCGGTTACCACTAAACCAACCTGGCTTAGTTAATACTAGACCAAAATTTCTCAGTTACCACTAAACTGACTTGGCTCGGTTAATACTAGACCGACCTTGCTCGGTTACCACTAAACCGACCTGGCTTGGCTAACACTAAACTGACAGAAACTACAAATTATGACTATTAACTCTATCTTGCGGGTAAAACTAGGCATTATGGGGACTATGGTTTCCTAATTTGAGCATGACTCATTTGAGATCTCCCAGTTTCCCTTTAGAAATAGCTCATCAATCCATCCTATCTATCTAACAATTTTGTTCTACATCTGGACAAGAAAAGTGGTGCACAAATTGACATGGACCAGTAAGGTTGAAATAACAATTCTAAATTCTGGAAGCACTCATGAATATTTTGGAAATAAGAGAGATAAAAAGGAGAATACTAAGGATCCTACAGACTAAATTAATCCAAATAAAAGCATCAATTTCATAGAGAAGTCTGCAAGAGGAAAATAGTAAGAAAATAACTGCATTTTAATCCAACACCTTCATGACCCTTCCTATTTCTTACTAGACTTCCCTATTTCATTCCATATTAGATAAACTCATCCTCCTACATATCCATAAAAAAACTATATGATCATACACAATTTTATTATCATATCATATACAAACACATTCACACACAAGGAGGCAGAATGGAGATTATTCCCAGTTTAGACCCTACCTTGGGTCCTACGGAGAATCCTCTTCCCTTGACTAGATAATCTCTACAAAGCTTCAATCCTTGAGTAGATATCCTTCTAGAAATCTTCCTCTGGAAATCAACTCCCAGCAATCCAAAAACTCTCAAACTCACATAAAATTTCACCAAAAATTTCTGGAGAAATCAATTACAGACAACTCAAAAGAAACAAATCTTCCAAAATTTAACATCCTCCCGCACACAAAAATCTTCAAATATTTATCCCCCAGCTATGTGGTTGGAGGAGTTGCTTTATGGGAAGCAAATTCTCCAATTTCCATAGTTGGTTGGAGGAACAACCAAATAATCCCACGTAAAGACTTAATCAAGTTATTAATGAATTTAATTAAAATATCTTTTAAACGAAAGCATAACAAGAATAATAGACAAATACCTTTCAAGAAAAACACATAGGACAATAGGAAAACAAGTGGCCTAACTTCTAGGAGGTCTCGAGTTCAACTCCCTCCTAGATAGCCAATTTTACTACCAAGGCCATTTTCCTTTTACTATTATTATTTTTACTTTTTATTTAATACATTCATTAAATATACTATATTTAACTCACTTTATTTACTTATTATAAATAACATATCATTTACATAATTAATGAAAACATACAATTATTATTTATATAAGCATGGATATATGCGTGTGCACCCACATATACACATACCTATATAAATACAAATAATTATAACATAATTATTTATTATACATATAAAATAGATTAATTCTAACTCATAACATAAACTTAGACCAACATCAAATCAAATCGATAACATAAACTGCATTCCACTTCCCAACTAGGATCACTTCCTAAATAGAATTCTAGGTCCATGGGTAACCTCGGGAGTAACTTGGTTAAATCTCCACACATCAACAGTTTGAGGATTTTGAAGGCATGCTCAGACCTGTGTATCTAGGTGGAGACGATGCCTGACACCTGCATCTTGGATCACCAAATGATATGCATATACAAATATATAAATATAAACAGACAGTGGCAAACAAGGAGGGAGAGTGTGACATCATGTGGATCTCTCATGGGAGTAACTATGACTACCCCTCCTCATCCTACACTCACATCCACCAATGAACATTAAACCATAATAGGGTCAGTGGGGTTAGATCATAATAAAACATCATAACACAAATTAATGTAAAATTTTTTACTGATAGTTCATTTCTAGTCATTCATCATTAAATTATAACTCATTTAATATTTCCAAATAAACTATAGTAACCAAATATATATGCTCAAATGTCTCATAAAATTCTAACTAAATAATAATCATAGTCCATCATAAAATCCAAAGTGTCAAAGCAATAGTCCTGTCAATCTAACATAGGAAGATGCTAGGGTGGGCATTACATGGCTCCTCTACCAACTATAGATTTAGGAGTGTTGTCTCCAAATCTGACCATACCTCCATTGTATTTTTCCAAATGAACAAACCTGAATTTATCACCTATCATGTGATGTGAACAACCACTATCTATAATCTAGTCTGTCCTTATGTCATCTTGTGTAATTAATGCTAGCTCTTGATTTACTTTCTCATCTTTAGGAACTGACTTACTATTCATCCTGTCTACAATAGAAATGAATCCAATTTCTTCTTTGCCTGATTCTTCATCTGAAACTCCATCTCCAGCATAGTAGCATTCCTTAGAATATTTAGGCTTGTAATCCTTTTTGAACTTTTTAGCTCTTGTGGGACACTTAGATGTAAAGTGACCAATCTTATTACATGAAAAGCACTTAAATGGTAATTGACCTTCATATTTTCCTTTTCCTTTGTTTTATCTTTTGGATACCATAGCAATAAAATCATCTAGTGTTTTATCTTCTTCATTATCATCAAAATTACCAGAAGTGTTTGCAGATTTCTTACCATGAACTATTGCTTTGAAAGCTGTTTCACTTTTTGGTTCTGTCTTCAATCTTGAAATCTCAAAAGCTGAGATCTTGCTGATCAAGATTTCTCTCTTGAAATTTGATGTAAGCTGCATGGTCTCATCAAGGATGTTGATCTTGCTTTCATATTTAGGAGTAAGAGTAGTCATTACTTTATCCATAATGTCCTCTTCTAATATCTCTCCACCATTGTTCTTGATTCCAGCAACTACTTCATTAATCCTCTGATTGTAAGCTCTGATGTTTTCTTCAGGTAGCATCTCTAATGCATTGTATCTTTTCTTCCATGTCTTTCTACGCACATTCTTAGCTTGTTTGTCTCCTTCAAATGTGTCTTCTAGGTGCTTCCATATTTTATGGGTTGTGTCTACCTTGTTTACTTATGAAAATTCACCATTAGATAGGGCACTGATAAGGGCTTCTTTAGAAATTGCATTATAATGAAACAATTCCTTTTGTGCGTCAGTGGCATCATCTTTTCCAAGGTCTTCTAAGGTAGGAATCTTGGCTGCTTTGATGGTTACATTAAAAACTTCAAAATTAATGCACTGCAAATGGGTTACCATCTTGTTCTTCCAATCAAGATAATTCTCTCCATCAAACTTATGACTTTCTTTCCTAAAGTACATCATCTGATCAACCTCAAGCTATTAAACTTTCTCTCTGACGCACTCAGCTCTAATACCAATTGTTAGGAATAGTCTGAAGAGATAACTGAGAGGGGGAGGTGAATCAATTATCTACAAGTTTCAATTCTTTTCCAATTAAGTATACTTAAACATAAAGCATAAACATAATGAAAGAAAACTTGAACACAACACCAATATTTTGGTTACGGGGAAACCCAAATAGGTAAAAACCCTAGTGGGACTTGATACCCACTAATATTATGTACTAGTGTATAATGATCCTTGCTAGAAGATCCTTTACCCTGTTAGGAGTAGCTTTACAATATATTAAGTATAGTAGAACTGATTAAGGGTCAGACCCTGTTAGGTGTCTTTTAAAATTGTCCCTATTAGAGGAGAGGACGCACTATCTGAGAGCTCACTACTCAAATGGGCAAAGGGTACAACCTTTTAAATAATAGATATACACTATATCTAGATCTTTGTGAATTGCATTTTGACCTACTATCTAGATCAGTTCCAATGAATATCACAAGTACTTTACTTGGTCACATAGACCTTCTTCTAATGGCTCAACACTTCACACACTCTTCTCTGCTCTGCTTAATCAACCATGAACCACACTCCAACAATCACAAATGACTACCTATAAATATCTTTCCTCTAAATGATATAATCAAGTCAGCTTATTAGAGCCACCTTGAAATCATATTAGAGAAATCATAATAAACTCCAACAATCATTCTGTCAGCTCTATTATGTACGCAACTCATTCTGGGACCTGTCTAATAAAATAATTGTAGATGCACGCTACACACTGTCAGCTCTACAAAAACAATTGGAACTTTCTCTGTAAGCTGAATTAACTCATGCACTCTTAACCAAACATCAATAACACTTCTCCAAGCTTAAATCCAAGAGCATATACCCTTAATATAGGTGCAATGCAAGAACCAATAAAATATTTGTCGGCTCTTCTGAACAAACACAGGAAACTGCTACTTGTGAATAGCGACTGCATAACTTTGGTTGTGTTCATCATCAGACTATGCATCCATAAACTTAACATTACTAACATGTATTTAACATATATCCAAGGGAACATGCCCATAGGACAACTATACAGATGTAACCATACACATAACACTATCTATTACTCTATTAGGAACACTGCTGACACCAACTGCAATATAACTGTCTGTGATAATAGTTAACCTCTACGCCCATGATATCACTCAGATATCATGTCCATGCTACATATATTGAAAGCTTACCATATAAGACTTCCATGCATACTACTTTCCATATGTTGTCATCAATGACAAACATATAGTTAGTACTAGCCTGCTGGCAAATCTCCAACACTTATTATGCTCCTGGTGTATATACATAGTCACTTTGTATCTTTGCTGAGGTATGTCATGAGTTCATTTCTTGGGGAAGACTTGGTGACCCATGATTAGGGCATCAATACATTGTTTTAACTTGGCATTTGTTTACATTCATTATCACTGTTCATGGCACCTATGAGCTTTTGGACTATAGAATCACTTCTCAGTACTTAGGGCATCAGTGATTGATTTGAATCATTGCTAGCATGTGGGCCATATCCATTGTTGTTTGTCTAGAATATACTTTCTATTTTTAAATCACTAATTTGTGGGCTTTTGGAGATCTATGAGAATCATGCACCATTAGAAAAAAAAACTTATTTTCTTTACTAACTGGTGTCCTCTGTTTGGAGTTAAAACTATAAGTTCTTACCTGCAGTCTATTTGTTGTGTTTCAAGAGCATGTTGGTAGCATTTACATTTGATCTTTTGGTAGCATCCTTACTTACTGTCCCTTTGCATTTTTGAGGGCACATTTCATGTTATATGTGGAAATTTACTGGTTTAATCCTCTACTATAGCCCACGCTTGAACTAGGGCATCCTCTTTATGGTTTTAATTGTTGCATGTTCATTTGAAAAACCATGAACTTTGAGCATCAATGCTTTGAATACTTTTACTCATTGTTTCACATGATGATATGTCATTCTCAAGAGGCATTATCACTGGTTCACCATTGTAGCCCCCCTTCTTCTTAGCTCAAAATGTAGATTAAAGAACTTTTCATGCTATAGCATCAATACATTTAATGTAGATTTGAAGCACACTTATGCTATAATGTACTTTCCTTAGTATGCATATTTGTACCTTTATGTGGCATGCTGATGATGTATGCCCCTTTGAATCTACTAGTGTTTGACCATGCTTCATTTTATTTTTCTTTATGATCTTTGAATGTCCCACCGATACTACTCCATCTAGTTGTTCCCTTGTGGTGATCATGGGTGCTCTTGGCCTGTGATGTGGTCTTTACCATGGAACCTTAAGGTTTTCCCAATAGAGCCCACATCACAGGACAATGTCATTCATTTGGAATCCAACACCTTTGGATTATCATTGTACATACAATCACCGTACTTCAAGGATGGTATTTTAGGAATACCATCCTCTAAGTACTTTGATTATCTGAATAAGGTAAACAAAAATGAATCAACTTCTTCTATATCTGCACATGGAACAAAAAAGTTAGTGAAAATAATGGTATCTCTTTTTATTCCTGTAGCATCTTTCCTTAGTGTACATGCCTTGTAGCATAGCCCCTCCCAGAGGTGTATGACTGAGTGCATATATGCATACTTATAAATATTATGGCACCATACATTGCTTAGATCCATTGGATCTAACCCCACCCCTCTCTCTCTCTTCGCTGTAGGTTCAAGATCACAGGAGCACATAAGGAACACCTTGGATCAAGACTTCATTTCCAAGCAATTTCACTCATACCATTGTATTGATGTTCATCATTTCATGTATGTCTGTACTCATTTATGCAATTCTAAAAATGGCTATGCTTAGGGCCTGTGTGAGCTCAGATAAATAATTTTATCAGTTCTTTCTTTTGTACAAAACATTAAGATATTGACACATATACATGTAATACTTTAGATGTGAACATTTATTTTACTTTTCATGTATCTTCTTATGAAATGAACACAAATTTAAGAAATATCACCTAATAATCCAAACTAGGGTACAATAGCTTCATCTAGTAACTAGGTTTCCAAAAGATGAGTAAAAATGTGATAACAACAACCAAGTCATCAACATGATATCATAGACTCATCAATAAGTTATCCAATGTATACCATAACCATATCTTTTTTATCCATCTCATCTTCATGTACATATTCAATTCCTTTACCATTTTCCTTCTTTAGATGCTTGTAACCATCATCACAAGTATAGTCAAAACTAGTTGAAATAAATGACAATAAATGAACTTATTTAATTGTCTTACATATACTTTGGTAGCTTGGTGATCATCAATCATTGTCTTTCAATTATCCATTCTATTGTCAAACTTTCCTCCAAGATATTCAAATAGTTGTAGGTTATCAATCTCTCCCTTTGGCATTGATGGAAACACAATATGCAATATGTCATAGAATATCAAACATCTATTCTACAACTCTGTAAGAAAATATTGTAACTCGATAAGCTCTCCCTAGCCTGTACATTTTATATGTTTAATCACAACACAACATTAACACTTCATGCAGACTCTCCCTATAAATTTGATCTTTTTCTTATTTCTATCTTTTCTCTCTTTAGATAAATATTTCATTGATTCTTCTCTCCCTTTGACAAAAATTCAAAAAATAATACACAACTCTTTAGTAGGAAAAATATTATCTCTGGTGTTCAGTTTAGATCAACTTTCATGTAACGATATGTTGTTTCAGCTTGTTTCACTTCTAGATTTCACAACCTTAGGAAACCTAAAGTGTGAACAATATGCATCAACATCATTTATATTATGATAAAGTATAGGTTGATGAAACCTCTTGATCACCTTAGTGACCAATGGATAGGGGATGGACCCCTAGTCTATTCCTCAAGTACTCAAATGTATCCTTAGGTAAGGGTTTAGTAAATATATATGCAAGTTGTTCTTTTAATTTCACAAACTCTAATTTCACTTTATTTTCTTGTGCTTGTTCCCTCAAGTAGTGATAATTTATGGATATATTCTTTGTCTTTTCATATATCACTAGAATCTTAGAAATGTTGATAGCACTTGTATTATCACAATATATTATCACTAGGTCAGTGATATCTTCATTCATACCTTTCAAAAGTTGTTTTATCCATGAAATGTTCAAACAATTAGAAGCAACAACAACATATTCTCCTTTGGCATTGGACTAAGAAATGCATCCTTATTTTTTACTTATCCAAGTAACTAGTCTTTCTCCCAAAAATAATACTCCACCAGTAGTGCTCTTTGTGTCATCAATGTTTCCAAACCAATCTACATCTATGTAAACTTTCAGTTCAAAATTGCCCTCTTTCTTGTACCATAAACCATACTTTTTAGTGTTCTTCAAGTATCTCAAAAAAGTTATAGCTGTCATATGTGATTCTTTAGGATTAGTAGAAAATATTGCTACAATTCTAACTGCATGTGCAATATTTGGTCTACTATGCACAACATACATCAATTTACCAATCATTAATCTATATAATATCTAATTTACCTCAATTGACTAATCATCCTTTTTTAATTTGCATCCAGTGATCATAGGTGTACCGACTAATTTTGAATCTTCCATACCAGAGGTCTTCAACACTTCTTTTATGTACTTTGATTGAGTGATCTATATGCCTTCACTTTATTTTAAAACTTGCAAACCAAGAAATAATTTAATCTCTCCAAACATTGACATTTCAAATTATTTTTTCATTTCATCAGAAAATGATTTGCATAGATTATCATGTCCTCCAAATATGATATCATCAACAATAATTTCAGCATTAAGAATATTATCATCAGGTTTACCTTTCAAGTATAAATTGTTGTTGTCACTTTTTCTAACAAATCAAATACTGAGAAGATAGGAATGTAGTCTTTCATGCCTTGCTCTCGGTGCTTGTTTCAATCCATATAGCACTTTGTGAAACTTACATACCATGTTCTTCTAATTTTGATCAACAAAACCTTTAGGTTGTTCAATGTATACCTCTTCCTCAAGTATTCCATTCAGAATTGCAGATTTGACATCCATTTTATAAACTTTAAATCTTTTATAGGCAGAATATGCAAGCAATATTCTAACTTCTTGAATTCTAGAAAATGGTGCAAAAGTCTCACCATAATCAATACCTTCTTCTTGTGCATATCCTTTGCATACAAGTCTTTCTTTATTCCTAGTGACTTCTCCATTTTCATTGAACTTGTTTCTGAATATCTATTTGGTTCCAATTACATTCTTATCATTCGGTCTTGATACCAATGCCCATGTTTCTTTTTCAATATCTACTCTATTTCTTCATTCATTTCTTTAATTTATTCATCATTTTCAAGTGCTTCTCTAATAGTTTTAGGTTCAAATTCAAACACTAAGTATCTATTGTTTCTCAACTTACTTCATGTCATCACACCAGCTTTCTTGTCTCCAATAATCTGATTTTGTGGATGATGTCTTCTCACATATTTTAAAATTACTAGTTCAATTCTTTGTTCTTCATTGTGTTCTTCACTCGGTGTAGCATCATGATCTTCCTTGATAATTGTTTCCTAATTCTAGGTTTGTATAGGATGATGCTTAGTATCATTACCTTGTTTCTTGGTAATGCTAGGCTATTGCTTGGGTAGAGTGTCAGGTTTCTCAATGTATGTAAATCTACAATAATCTTTTAATTTTATTTTTTTTCCATCATTTTTCTCAAAAAATTCATCAACTCTCACATTTTCACTTTCAATCATTTTGTTAGTAGCCTTATTCAAACATTTGTAAGCTTTCCTTTTAGTATAATATCCTAAGAATACTCCTTCATCACCTTTTGAATAAAATTCACCATTTCTATCATCTTTCAAAATGTAACATCTACTTCTAAATATTTTAAAATAACTTACATTTGGTGTGTAACCATACCATAACTCATAGGGTGTTTTTTTTGAATCTTTCTTCAGATGTACTTGGTTCAATGTGTATATGATAGTACTAAAAAATTCTCTCCAATATACTTGTGGAACATCCTTTTCAATCATTACTATTTTAGCACAATCAAAAATAGATCTATTCCTCATTTTAGTAATGTCATTCTACTATGGTGTCCTCGGTGTAGAAACATGTCTCTTAATTCCATGCTCATTACAAAATTTAGTGAACTCATAAAAAATAAACTCACCACCTCTATTTGATCTCAAGCATTTTAAATCTTTTCCACTTTCTTTTTTTACTTTAGCTTTAAACTATTTAAACATCTTAAAAGCTTCAAATTTTTCTTTCAAGAACATGACAATCATCATCCTAGAGTAGTCATTAGCAAACAAGATAAAATATTTGTCTCCATAGTAACTCTGAGTTCTCATAGGACCACATAAGTCGGTATGAACCAACTCCAAAATGTCATTAGATGAATAGTTTTCACTCTTAAAATTAGATTTTGACATTGTTTACACATGACATGGTCAGGTTTCTATGTGGAAAAACAAGTATTTAAAAAAAAAAAAAGGATCTGCACTATCATTGTGCAAACTAGGCTTCCAAGTCTGGTTTGCAAAAAATATTTTTCCTCAGATTTGACTTTTTCCCAAAGTAGGTAAATTTATAGTCAAAATTTATGGAAATGGCTACTCAGATGTAATGGCAAGGTTAGATCTTTCTCTAGATACTTCCACAAGATACTCCTCCTCTATATCTGAAGCATGGCCCTCCAAAATTAAAGAAAAGAGTCCTTCAATGGCTATGTAATGAAATCTTCTATGGCTCTGATACCATATAAGAATTTATCTAAGGAAAATAATAAAATGTCAAGATCTAGAAGCTCAAGAGATAGCACAAATAAGAGAGACAAGATACTATGATCAAATGAATAACTCAATAATGATCAAATGATAATAGATAAATACAAAGTAGGAGTGCCTAAATATATAGGCAATGTGATAAGACTACATGATAAGGAGATGCTAAGCTATCAACCACACTAGGTAGAATACCATGTCCTCCAAAGGTGGATTATCCTCAATTGTACATCAAAGTATGTGAAACATGTGCAACAATGAGAGGATGATAATGTGATAAGAGCACTAAATGTAGATTTTATGCAAGGTGGGATGGGAAGAGGGCCAAAGGCACACCCCAAATAACCAACCTCCTACAAACACAACATGTGAGAGTAATAACACAGTAACAAGGAGAGAGAGAGAGAGAGAGAGAGAGAGAGAGAGAGAGAGAGAGAGAGAGATATTTCATATATCAAACACCATAGAAGGATTCATACATGTTAGCCTATAAGGACTTCCCTGTTACACCCAAATACAATCAAAATTCAATTACAACAAGTCTCCAACATGGGAGGATTCAAATTTTAGATATTCTCTTCTATCCTCCTAAAATCGATGCCTAAAACTATGACATACTACTTTATTTATACAAGAGGGTACCAAAAAAAGTCATCCTTCAGATCCAACATTGGAGAGGGAAACAACCAAATCTAGGTCTAAATGCTTCCCAATGATTGATGTAACCATTAACTCCACTACCAAAATTAAATGCATGAGTCAGCCTCAATAGAAATCCAAAATAAACCACTCAGTGAGCAAGGTTACCGAGCATCAAAAAATTAATTCGGTGCACTAACCGAGCTAGCTCAGTGAAAAAAATAACCAAGTAGCAATTGAGCCCCATTGATGAAAATAGGAACACACAACCGAGGGCCCAAAATAAGCTACCAAGCACAACTAACAACTATAACTTGTTTTTGGTGATCTAGGATTGCTAGAAACCCGAGATGCTCTTGCACAAACACCTAGGGTTTTTTTGAGATGATTCTATGAATCATGTAGTAGGTACAACCTGAGATAAATCCAACTCAAATTGTGTAACCCACAAACTATCTTCAATTTATCTATTCTTCCATTTTAATAGATATTCCATGTACTCTTTTCCTCTTGTGCTTCTGCCAACTCTTTGTTCCAAAATCTGCTTAACTTCTATTGTCTTCTTCCTAGGTTAATCATTTGGTACTATCATTTCTTCATCAAGTTTATGATACTTATACAAGTCCCCAACATTGAATATGGGTGATATGTCAATGTCATCAAGTAATTCAATCTCATAAGATTTCCATTATCAAACTTCTTCAATATCTTGCAGGGACCAAACTTCTTCATTTTTAGTTTTCCATAGGTTCCAAAAAGAAATGTTTCTTTCTTCAAATGAACCATTACTTCATCTCCTACTGTAAAAGTCTTATGTCTTCTTGATCTATCAGCTTTGTCCTTGTATTTATGATTACTATGTTCCAACTTATGTTTTACTTCCTCATGCAATATCTTCATAAACTCAGCAAAATCTTCTCATTCATCACTTCTCTTTTCTTCACCATAAATGTTCATGAAATATGACATACCTCTCATTTGTGTGCCATTAACAAACTCAAAAGGTTTTTTCCCAGTACTTCTATTCACGGAATTATTGTATGAAAACTCTATTTGTGCCAACATAAAATCCCAATTACTCAGTTTATCTCCAACTAAGAATCTCAACAGATTACCCAAACTTCTATTTAAAACCTCTATTTTTTCATTAGTCTATGGGTGAAATGTAGAACTATACCTCAACTGGGTACCCAACTTCTTCCAAAGAGTCTTCCAAAAGTATCCAGTAAAATTATTGTCTCAGCCAGAGATGATATTCCTAGGTAATCTATGCAATCTGAAAAATTTTCCTAAAGAAATGATCTGCTATATGCACTGTGTCTTATATTTTTCTATAGGATATGAAATGTGTCATCTTAGAAAATCTATCCAGAATAATGAATATAGAATCATTATGTCTTGATGTCCTTGGTAAGTGAAGAAAAAATCCATACTGATATCAGTCGAAGGTTTCTCAGGGATAGAGATTAGTGTATACAATTTAATATTCTGACTTACACCCTTTGCAATTTGACAAAATCCACAAATTCTCACAAATTTCTAAACATCTTTATACAACAGTGGCCAAAAGTACCCTCCTTAAGCAAATTCAATGTTTTGTCAATGCCAAAATGTTCAGCCAAACCACTACATTTTTATTTTATCAAATTAGTTCTCATTGATCCTCTCAATATACACAACTAAATACCTTTAAACAACATACCTTCTTGAATAAAATATCCTTTCCATTTAGTACTTAGTTGATCTTCAATAGGTGCTCTTCACTTTCTCTATGGCTCATAAAAATCAGGGTCAATTTCATACAAGTCTTTCATGTCATCAAAACCAAGAACTTCAATTCTCATTTTAGTCATCAAAGATCTTCTACTAAATGCATCAACAACTTGGATAGTGACTCCTCTCTTATGTTTTATCACAAATGTATAACTCTTCAAATATTCAACATATTTCATATGTCTCCAATTACACTTATTCTGGCTACCAAAATACTGTAAAGTCTTATGATCAGTACACAACACAAATTCACTTGGTATCAAATAATTTCTCCATTTCTTTAGGGCTTGAACAATAGCATAGATCTCTTGATCATACATAGAATATTTCCTTTTTGAATCATTCAATTTCTCACTAAAGAAAGAAACAGGTTTACCTTCTTGACTCAATACAACTCCTATTGCATTGCCACTTACAACACATTCAACTTGAAATACCTTATTGAAATTAGGTAAAGATAACATAGGCAATGAACAATAGAGGGTTACACTTTTTTATACATGTTTATTTTTGCTGAAATAACACATTTTTAATAAAATATGATGGTTTAAGCCTTTAGAGGTTACATTTGAAATAATTAATTACAAATGGTTATCTCAAAGCCTCTTAGATTAAAAAAAAATTTTGATATAACATCTATACTCCTCATTCATACATACAATGGATTATCCTTCACATCTATTAAAATGCTGACAAAGTTTCACTTTGACTTTATCTTTTGGTAGATCAAATGAATATATTTGACAAATCTATCTATGTAGTAAGGTACTACTATGAAAAATCTTTCCAATGATTATAATGTTATTATATATTAAGCTTATTATGACTTTGTATTTTTAGTTTTACGAAACATAGATATTTCATCGTATGTCTACCTCTATGTTTGACACTTATGGAAAAATAGTAAATGAGAGAAAAAAAATCTAAAAACTATTAATGCCCTAGGTATTGAAGTTATCTTTCTATAAAAAATAAATAAAAAATAAATTGGACACATACATGACAAGCTATAAGCTATGTAGTCAAGGTATGTCAAAATTAAGGTTTAGTCAACTTCAAACATTAATAAAATATGAAATAATAATGATAATTTCATGAAACCAATTGCAATCCCTCTGTATCGATATTACAAAGCTACATTTGAAAGAATCACATTGATATCTATTTTTTAAAAAAAGTTATGATCTATGAAGATAATGTAACTCTTTGGAAATGATGTTTCCAAAAACATACTAGTTTTCGTGGGAGAAAGAAAAAACCATTCAAATAAAATAACAATGAAAAATGAAAAATATATTTAGAATTTAGATAGAAAATACTAAAAGACTCTAATTTACTTCATCTTCTGATTTTAAATGGTTTAACGACAATATGCATCTGAATCTGAATGTTTTTTTCAAAATGTAGAGTTCAGTGTCTGCTCAAGGAAAAAAGTGTAACCCACTATTGTGGGTTCACCCTTGAACATAAACCTTCTACTTCAAAGTCTCAAAATGTTTATTAGCTCCATGTGTCCACTTGATTCTCTTTTATCTCCTCTCATAGTCTCAGTCATAGCATGACAAATTGAACTAGAATTTTTTATGAACTTCCAGTAAAAACTTGCTAAACCATGAAATGATCCTACCTCACTAGCATTTTCAAGAGTAGGCCAATTCAAAATAGCTTCAACCTTCTTAGGATCCATTTTTAGTCCATCATCTAAAATAAAAATCCCAAATATACAATCTCTTCTTTCATGAAGGAACACTTTTTCAAATTAATCAGCAACTTTTCTTCTTTCAATGTCTCCAATACCAGTTTAATGTGCAACAAATGTTCTTCTCTTGTCTTCATAAATATTAGAATGTCATCTAGGTATACAATCATAAATTTACCTAAGAATTTATTCAAAACCTTATTCATCAATCTCATAAAAGTACTCAGTGCATTAGTTAAACCAAAAGGCATAACCAACCACTCATACAAATCTTCCCTTGTCCTGAAAGAAATCTTCCATTCATCACCTTCTCTAATTCTAATCTAATGATATCCACTTTTAAAATTAATTTTGGTAAAATAATTTTCTCCACTTAAGCTATCGATTATGTCATCCATTCTCAATATAGGAAACTGGTATTTCATTGTTATCTTGTTGATTTCTCTAGAATAAGTATACATTCTCCATTCTCCATTCTCTATTATTCTTAGGTGCCAACATAGTTGGTACTGCACATGGACTCAAACTTTCTTGGATCAAACCCTTCTACATTAATTCTTGGATTTGTCAGTTAAGTTCCTCATTTTCACTATGTGCCAACCGACGTGGTGCCTTATTTGGTAAACTAGCTCCAGGAATCAGATCCATACAATGATCAATGCTTCTTTTCGGTGGTAAACCATGACATACATTATCAAAAATGATCTCTCTGTACTCAATGAGTATATATCAACCTCTTCAAGGATACTATCCACTATTTTCTCACTCGGTTTGTGAGGAATCACAACAAAACATACATCATTCTTCTTGAAATTGTTAACAAACTTTCTTCCTTCCATCAAAAAAACTTTCACAGATGTACAAACATTATCAACGGATTCTTCAATCAAACATAACAATATTATCCTTCTCCAATCAGCCCAAATAGTATATTTATGCAATATTACATCATATATAGCATGTCTATCATATTGCCAAGGTCTATCCAATAGAATATGATGATAGTCCATAGGCATGATATCACATAATACCTTATCATAGTACTTGCTAATTTTTAAATTCATATAACATTGTTCACTTACCAATAGTGTATGATCATCCTTGATCCATGAAATTTGATAAGGCTTCAAGTGTTTCAACCTTTCCAACTATAAATTTGCAACCATTTCCTTAGATGTCATATTCTCTGAGCTTCCACTATCTATGATTACCTTCCACACTTTTTCAACAACTCTACATCTATTCTTGAACAAACTTTTCCTTACTGAATCTTCATTATTACTTTCACTCCATAGTGCTCTTCTGACCATCAAGTTATTTTCCTTTTCTGGTCCATTCGGTGAGTCTTCTTGCACCAAAGCATTTCTACGGTTACCGACCTTCTTACTTAAATATGTATACTCAAACGACCTATGCCCTTCTTCTCCACAATTCTAATAAGTTCACTAGAACTCACCTTTTCCAGAACCACCTTGATAATTACTGCCTCTTCCTTTAGAAGAACTTTCACCTTTCCACTCAGTCTTGCCCTTATCTTGATTTGTTTCATCTTGATCAGATCTATTATTTTCACCATAAGATCTACATCTTCATCTCGGGAATCCATCACCTCTTCTTCTTTGTATTTGTTCATATCTTTTGTTCAATTTCTTCTCATCTTTCAGGAAAAACTGATAAGCTTCCTCAATAGTTTCTAGCTTGACCAGATTGTTTTCCTCTTGAACAGAAATTCTTAATCCGTTTAGGTACCTAGCAATTATTTCCACCTCTTTCATAATATGTCAAAATATGATGTCTGGTCTATAGAATTCTTTACTAAATTATTTTACCAAGCTATCTTTTTGCGTCAAACTTTGTATTCTCCTAACTAGGTTAATCTAAAAATCATAGGATAAGAACTTGCCTTTCAATTTATTCACCATCTTATCCCATACCTTGATTTTGTCTTTTCCTTTCCTTTTTTTGTCTGACTACAAATGCTCCCATCATAAAGATGCATGACTCTTCAACTTCGTACTTGCAATTTTTACCTTCTTCACCTCAAGGACATTTTCATATTCAAAATACTTTTCTATGTCAGATATCCAATCCATCAACTCATTTGAATCTAGCATTCCAATGTATTCAAGAGGATTGAAGTGTGGTGCAGACTTCAAGTTTGTCAATTCCTTAAAAATTATTTCTTCATCTTGTTTATCTTCAACTTATTCATCACTAACATCCTCAAGATGTCTTCCTTGACAATAGGTTGTCTCAGTAGCTTCTAACCTAGAAACAATTTGTCTTAGCATGTATGCCAAGTCTAGATCTACATCTCACCTCCCATGGACCATCTTGAAACCCTCTAAAATTGCAAGACAGATCACAATTTTCCACCCCACAATAAATACCAACTAGGGTTTACAAGAAGGAACCCTTGACCAAAGACCTAAATTTTCAAATATAGATCAAGATCTATCCTCGCTTTGACACCCCAAACCACCAGCCTCCTACAAACAAAACTTGTAGAAGCAATAACTTAGTTACACACACAGAGAGAGAGAGAGAGAGAGAGAGAGAGAGAGAGAGAGAGAGAGAGAGAGAGAGAGAGCAAAGATTTTATATATCAAACGCCATAGAAGGATTAACATGATAGGATTCAATTTTGAGATCCTCTCTTCTATCCTCCTACAATTGATGCCTAAAACTTTGACAAACTAGTTTATTTATACAAGAGGCTACTAGAATAAGTCAGCCTTCAGATCCAACATTAGAGAAGGAAACGACTAGATCTAGGTCTACATGCTTCCCAATGATCGATGTAATGATTAACTCCATGACCAAAATTAAATGCACGAGATGGCCTTAACATAAATCCAAAATAAACCACTTAGTGAGCAAGGTTACCAAGCATAAAAAAATTAACTCAGTGAATGGAGGAATCGAGCCCCATTAGTGACAATAGGAACACATCACCAAGGGCCCAAAAATAGCTATCGAGGATAACTAACAACTCAAACTTATTTTTGGTGTTACAGGATTGCTAAGAACCTGAGATGCTTCTACATCAGGATCTCACACACAAAAAGGTATGAGATGACAACTATCACCACCTAAAGTGGAATTTCTCCTAACCATGTGCTAAAATAAAATGCAAACTCCTAAGTGTCTCAATAAAAACTAATATGCAAATGTATTATCCTAAGTAAACTTAAGTAGAATATAATTAGTAATATTTAATTGCATCAACACAAAATGACCAACTGATCATTTTATCCTTGCACCATAAACAAGTTTTCAAATAAAAATATAATTTCTCTACTCCCTTTCTCTATTACCATCCAAAATAGTAAAAGTGTGTTCTCATTTGTAGCTAAAAGACTACTGAAAGAAGAACCAGACCCATTCTAAAAATGTTTTTGACAATAAATAATATTTCTATTTCTTTTTCAGTTGCTATAACTAGTTCTTGAAAAGATTATTAATTAATCTCTTTTTTTTTTATATTCCTTTTGATGAATACTTCCTTTTATGATTTATCTTTATTATAACGTTGTTTTTAAATAAATACAAATTTATAATTAAATATCAATAAGTAGAGATAATAAAAATGTAAGGTATAACTTTTTCTGTTATAGCTCACAATTGTTTGATAGACCCATACTCAGTCGACTATAACTTTTGAACCTGGTAATATTTTTCTAACCACTCAAGTGAGATCCTTATAAACTTGCCTTCTTTCAACATATCCGAAAATGAGAAAAATCTAACAATTAAATTTAGTGATATTTTCCCTTATCGAGACTATTTTTCTGGGACAATCAGGCATTTGTTTTGTAAGAAGACTCTTCTTTGTTAACTATACTAGTTCTTCAAAATATATTCTATATAATAGTACTTCTAAATTATAATATTCTTAAGCTACGAGATGTCCATGTAAACATGTTTCTTAATATTCCTTCATTGGGGTGCTCTAGAAGAGATTCAGAGAATAGCTTTACATATTCAGAATTAAAGCCACATATTTCTCCCTTGCTAGATGCTTTCACACTTCCACATACATAGAAAATTCTTTCACTTTTGCAGATCATTAAAACTATTACTCATGGTATGGACATTATTTTCAATTGAGTTTAGCAAAGTTTGGGAATATTTAATACTTTTAAATCAACAATTTTGAATTTCTTATGTTGTACCCATGGTCTGGAACCATTGAACCTATGAGAACCAACCTAATCCCTTTTGAACCAATCTGAACTAGTAAATTGCATTGAACTTCTTGAACTTGTGAATTTGAACCTTCACTACATGACTGGATCATTACAAACCCACACTTTCGAACCAATAACTTTGAACCAATGAACTCAAACCTTTGTTTTAGTTCAAAGGTTCAATGATTCTCCTGAATGCTGCCTCTTACAACATGTGAACAAGAAAAACCGACGTAAGGTATTGGGACAATTGAGAAGATTTTTCTCTTTGGGCTCAGTTTTAAAATTTTAAAATTTGGGGGATGCCATAAGCAAGCCAACAACTATGAAGGAAAGTACCCTGCTACATGGCACTTATTTCATTTACTTCGTCTTCTATTTTATTATTCTCTCCAATTTCTTTAGTTTTATGTCTTATTTTTCCATATTTTCCTTTTAGTCGTGTGCTTATAATTTTTTTTCATTTTCAAACTTGAATTTTTATTTTTACTTCAATTTTTAACAAATTTTTTTTAAGTTTTTAATTTTGTGTTTTTTAATTGTATTGGTTTTATTTTGTATTTCTATCTTTTTAGCATTATTTTGTTGATTTTTCTCCTCTCACCTTTCTTGTTGCCTCTCTTCAACCTTCTCTTTAACTCTCTTCTTTATTTTTTAGTTTTTTATTATTCTTTTTTAATCTTCTCACTTTGTAAGATTATAGATCTACTTTACAAATATTTATGATCGTCTTCTTAATGAAGAATCATAAATTGTGATAGAAAACATTCAAGCAAAAATACACATAATTTCTATCCATAAGCTTACATCATAATAATGCCAAGAGGCATTTTACAGTTATAGATAGATTAAAAAACCTTCGTCAACAAATACAGAACCAATTTAATTTGACGTATTGCTGATTGTAAAAAGCACTACCATTACTGCTAACTTCTATAATTACACACGAACGTGACATCTACAGTTGTCCTTGTGTGAAGTGAAAGTAGAATTTGATGGTCATTAACATAACAATCACTTGTCATTATGTGAGAAATGGAGAGTCATCATAACTGATAATAGTGGTAGATAATTCTTTGCTTGTTATAATTTACTCGAAAGAAGTAATTGTTTGTCTCGACAATCTTTCCAAACCGGTCCTGAAAATTCCACCTCCACCTCACATACAAAATTCTATTTAAGAATCAAAATTCACACAAGTATTCACTAGAAAATAAGTTTTTATTCATTTTCCTGTGATTTCTCATTCATGACTTTCTTAATGCAATCTCATGTTGATCTCTCTCTAATCGACATTTCACAGTTTCCTTCTGATTTTGATTTTGAAACCCTTAGTTGCCTTCAAAACAATCCTACCCTAGTGTCGGTTAAAAAAGCCTACAAATAATGGGGATTTTTCTCTATCAAAAACCATGAAAATCCAGATAATCGACTGCAGTTCTCTTTTCTAAAGTTGTGAAGATTTTAATTAACTGACTGGAAATTCCTGATAATCTTTTCTAAAGTTGTGAAGATTTTAATTAACCTATGATTTAAGTACCGGAGTTTAATAATTTGATACAGTGTATGGTAATAAGCAATAATCAAATCCTATACAGCTTTTCCATTTGTCGTAGAGCATCGATTTTTTTGTTACATAATTTCATTTTAAGATTTGTAGAATTTGAAGTTCTAAAATTTTGTCATAATGTTCTTTACTTCTTTCCTGAGAGACTTCAGAAGTACAACTTCCCTATATATCAGTATTTTTTTTTGTGTTCAGAAATTTTATTTTTAATGTTTCAAAAAAAAATTTTAAGAAAAAAGAATGGACAATTACATTGGCAGTAGTATATTAAATTTAAAATAAAAAAGAATGGAAATCCAAATGTCATGCCATGTCATGTACATAATTATAGTCTTTGAGTTTGTAACTACCATGGTGGTAGAAAGCCATTCATTTTCACCTGTTTCTTTTTCAAGTCAATTAGCCAATTCTATCAAATGTACCTCCATTTTCTGCACTATATTTGCATTTCAATTTTTTGCACCATTATTAGGTTGCAGATGATGGAGGAAGATTAAACACATACAATGCTGAAACAGAGTAAACAAAGTATCGATCCTCAGAAATAATAATTATACATATATATATATATATATATATATATATATATATATATATATATATATATATATATATATATATATATATATATATATATATATATATATATATATATATATATATATATATACCAAGTTTTCAAATTTACAGAGAGCTGCCAAATGCTCAGATTATCACCTATCTTGCAGAGATAGAATTTTCAGCACGCAAAACTAAGAGAAACATTCCTTTTTTATTTTCAAAATATTCACCTCAAAAGCATCTAGATAAACCTGGAGAATAACCGAACGATGCAAAGAGACAGCGAAAAAACTATATCAAATACATAGCAATTAATATGGTGGTTGGCGAAGGCAAAAATGGTTGTCACATGAGAGTGGTCACATGATCGCATGAATAAAATAATGCTCATGCGATCATGCGACAAGAGCATATTTGAGGGGACCCACGTGCATGGAAATGAAGGCAAAAGAATAAGGATGTCACAGGAAGTACAAGTCGCATGGTTGCATAAACCAAATGAGAGTTATGCAATCATGCGAAAAGGTAATGGGAGAGGGCCCCACACAAAAGACAAGCCATTGGAAAGACATGCGGACGGCAAACAAAAAGCTGAGCATTTATGAGATCATAGGAGCGCACATAAAATAAAATCGAGCAAGAAAAAGGCAGTCGCATGATCGCAAGAATGAAAATGAAGTCTTGCGCTCATGCAACAAAGCATAAAGACAAAAAGAAATCCGTGCAAGGGAAGGAAAAAATAGAGAGGCGGAAAGGAGCGTGTGGTCGCATGATCGCAAGGGAGGAGAGAGAAGCCTTGCGATCATGCAACAAGGTACGGTCAAAAGGAGAGGAAAGTGTGTGGTAGATAGGGAAGATTAAATTGCCAAGCTGGAACACAACGTACTTCAACACTCCCCCTTAATCTACACTATTATATAAGTCCGCAATGCCGATTTCTTCCCGAAGATGTTCAAACATATTCTTTGCCAATGGTTTTGTGAAAATATCTGCTAGTTGTTTATTGGACCTGCAAAACTGAAGATGAATGTCACCATTGTTGACCAATTCTCTGATGAAGTGATATCTGGTATCAATATGCTTGCTTTGTTTATGGAATACATGATTTTTGGATAAGGCAATTGCAGAATTGTTATCACAGTAAATTTTTGTAGATTCTTCTTGATGATGCCCCAAATCTGAAAGTACTCTCCTCAACCAAATTTCTTGAAAAGATGTTGATGTGGCTACTACATACTCTGCTTCAGCTGATGAGAGAGTAACAATTGATTATTTCTTTGATGCCCAAGAGATAGCTCCGGAACCCAGATGAAAAATGTATCCGGAAGTGCTTTTTCTATCATCCATACTACCTCCCCAATCACTGTCTGTATAACCAATCAGTTTGTAATCATCTGAAAATGTGTACAAAATTCCAAAATTCTTTGATCTAGCTATATATCTCAAAATTCTTTTTCCAGCTTTCAAATGTGACTCTTTCAGTTTCTCCATGAATCTAGAAATAAGGCTAACACCAAACATGATATCCGGTCTTGTGGCAGTTAAATACATGAGGCTGCCCACTAATATTTTGAATAGAGTTGGATCTACACTTGGACTTTGATCATCCTTGCTAAGCTTCAGACCCAATGTAGCTGGTGTAGGGGCTGGATTCACTTTTCTCATCTTAAATCTTTTCAACAATTCAGTAGCATACTTGCTCTGACATATGAAGATTCCTTGATCATTTTGACTTACCTCCATGCCAAGAAAGTATCTCATGAGGCCCAAATCAGTCATATCAAATTCATTTTTCATGGCTGCCTTGAATGTGTTAGTTTCCATATCTCTTGTGAATATCAAATCATCTACATATAAACAGACTATCAAAATGTCTCCTTGATCATTCACTTTGATGTACAAGGTAGGTTCATTCCCGCATTTACTAAAACCATTATTTACAAAATAGGAATCTATTATGCTGTACCATGCTCTAGGAGCTTGTTTCAAACCATATAATGCCTTTTTCAATCTACATACTTTATGTTCTTCTCCCAGAATTTCATAACCCGGTGGCTGACTTACATACACCTCTTCTTCCAAAATTTGATTTAAGAAGGCTGATTTGACATCCATTTGATAAACTTTCCATTTGTTTTGGGCTGCAATAGATAGGACCATTCTTATTGTATCCATTCTTGCCACGGGTGCAAATGTTTCATTAAAATCTATACCTAGCTTTTGTGTAAAACCTTTTGCCACTAGTCTTGCCTTGTGCTTTGCAACTTTTCCATCAACATCATACTTTGTCTTATAAATCCACTTGACTCCAATTACATCCTTGCCTTTAGGAAGTTCAACTAGATCCCATGTTTCATTCTTTTCTATTGATTGAATCTCTTCATCCATGGTTGTAATCCATTTGTCCTATTTTATGGCTTCTTCAAAATAGATTGGATCAACATGTGTTAACAATGCAAAATCACAACAGAAATCAACATTTTCATCTTCTTGAGTTTCATCATAAATCTTCCTAAGACTTCTTGTCTTCTTTGATGTGTTTATGGACCTAGACCTTAAAGATGCAATTGTAGGATCAGAAGATTCACTGCTGTTATTATTTGTTGTAGTGGGATTTGGAGTGCTAGGTGCTCTTGATGATGTTCTAGGTGCATTTGCTTGTGTAGGAGGATTTGCAGCCTGAATTTCATCCTTTTCATTCTCTTGTAGGACACTAGGTGTGCTTGAACTTATTTTGTCTATGCTGCCATCCCATGCCTCTTCTTCAACAAATTTAACATCATGGCTTATTATCAGCTTCTTAGTAACAAGATTGTACAGCTTATATGCCTTTGAGTGTTCACTATATCCCACAAATATACACTTCTCTCCTTTGTCATCTAATTTCCTTCTCAACTCTTGAGGTACCAATGAGTATGCCACAAATCCAAAAACTCTTAAATGTGATATGTTATATTTTCTCTTACTCCAAGCTTCTTCTAGTGTTTTATTTATCATTTCTTTTGTTGGACACCTATTCAAAATATAGACTGAACATGCAACAGCTTCAGCCCAATATTCATTTGGTAGATGTTTTGCCTTTATCATGCTACGTGCCATTTCCATGACTGTTCTATTCTTTCTCTCTGCTATCCCATTTTGTTGAGGTGTGTACCTTGCTGTAAATTATTTATGTATGCCATTTTCTTTGCAAAAATTATGAAATTCAGTTGAGACATACTCTCCACCTTGATCAGTTCTCAATGTCTTGATAGGCTATCCACTTTCTTTTTCAACTTTTGCCTTGAACTCTTTGAAAACAACAAATGTATCAGATTTGTGTTTTAAGAAATAAACCCATGCCTTTCTGCTGAAATCATCAATGAATGTTATGAAATAAAGTTTTCCACTAATGGAAGGTGTTTGCATAGGTCCACTAATGTCTGAATGAACTATCTCTAATGGTTGTTTTGCTCTATATGATTCCCCAACCGGAAATGACTTCTTGTGTTATTTTGCCAATATGCAACTTTCACATGTGGTTTTAAGTGGCTCAATTTGTGGCAACCCATATACCATTTTCTTCTTGTATAACAGTTGTAATCCTTTGAAGTTTAAATGCCCAAGCATTAAATGCTATAGCCAAGATTCATTTTTATATGAGGCTTTAAAAGTTGTTTCAGCAACTTTTTGAAAACCTTGTGGCTCAATCATTAATCCACTTTGAATTCTTAGTGGGAACATCCAGTTCTTTGTCATTTCTACTCTTGCAATCAGCCTATTGCTTGGTTTCTTGTCTAGGATCACACATTCACCATTCTCAAAGTGTACTCTATAACCCTTTGTACCAATTTCCCAATGCTTATAAGGTTGTGTTGTAATCCGAGAACATAGTAAACATTTGAAATTTGTTTATCTTTGCCTTGTTTTGTTTTTATGTTAATTGACCCTTTTCCCATGACTGAAACTTTTTGATCATTGCCCAATTTAACTTCTGATTTTACAGAATCATCCATTGTTGAAAACATTTCCTTTTTACAACTCATATGATTACTACACCCACTATCTAAGAACCACAGTTCTTTAGAACTTTCTTGAGCTACATTGCATGCTATCAATATTGTGTCTTGTCCACTAGTGTTTGACTGATTTTCATTTGTGAAATGTGCCTTTTGCTTATTCAGATCATATTGCTTTTTCCTACGTTCTGATGCATAATGCCCAAATTTCCTATAGTAGTGACATTGGATGTTAGATTTGTCATACCTTTCTCCTTGATGATAGCTATGAGAGTGACTGATCCCCCTTCCTCTTATTGATGTAGCATGGGCATTTGGGCTTGACGGTGGTCTTCTACTTTCAAATTGTGTGTTTTCTCTTCCTCCCCTTGATGAGAAATGTCCTCTACCTCTGATGTTGTTTGATCTCCCTCTTGACTTGCCGAATGAGAGCTGAGTCTTGAATGCATTTTCAAATGATGATGACCCAGTTCGGTTCAGTCTTTGCTCATGGACTAGAAGTGATCCCATTAACTCATCTACTGATAATATTGGAAGATCTTTGGCCTCTTGAATAGCTATTACTACAACATCAAATTTAGCAGGTAGACTTCTAAGTATTTTTTCCACAATCTTTTGATCTTCAACAGTGTCTCCATAGGTCCTTAACTGATTTACTACAAACATTGCATGAGTGAAGAAAGCATCTATTGAGTCTGAGTCTTTCATTTGTAAATTCTCAAAATCCCTTCTAAGTATTTGTAGTTTTTCCATTATTACCTTGTCTGTGCCTTGGTATGTTGTCTGCAAACTGTCCCATGCTTGTTTTGATCTTGTGGCAGCTACAACCTTTGGAAAGATTGATTCTTCCATTGGTTGTTGAATGAAAAATAGTGCCTTTGCATCCTTCTTAATTTCCTTCAGTAAATCTTTATCTTCTTGTGAAATAGTCTGATATGCCTGCTGGCCTGGTGGTTCAGGAAACCCATTCTCCACTAAATCCCAAAGATCTTGTGAACGAAAAAGTGTCTTCATTTTTATGCTCCAATAGTCATAATTTTTGCCATTAAAATTTGGAATCTGGGGCTGTGAAATACTCCCACAGGTTCCTGCCATGGTTTACCAGTAACACTTTCTCCTTTTTTATAAAACCCCTTTTCTTTCTTTTCTTTTCTCTGACTTCCTCTTTTCCCACAATAAAATCTTCCACGAAAACAATACCCAAATATTTTTGAGCTTCAATCTCTAGCAGACCTTTTCCCTTCAAAAAAAACCTGCTCTGATACCACTTTGATGGAGGAAGATTAAACACATACAATGCTGAAATAGAGTAAATAAAGTATTGATCCTCAGAAATAATAATTATATATATATTAATGCCAAGTTTTCAAATTTACAGAGAGCTTCCAAATGCTCAGATTATCACCTATCTTGTAGAGATAGAATTTTCAGCACGCAAAAATAAGAGAAACATTCCTTTTTTATTTTCAAAATATTCACCCCAGAAGCATCTAGATAAACCTGGAGAATAACCGAACGATGCAAAGAGATAACGAAAAAAATATATAAAATACACAGCAATTAATATGGTGGTTGGCGAAGGCAAAAATCCCTGTCGCATGAAAGTGGTCGCATGATCGCATGAATAAAATAATGCTCATGCGATCATGCGACAAGAGCATATCTAAGGGGACCCACATGCATGGAAACGAAGGCAAAAGAATAAGGATGTCACAGGAAGTACAGGTCGCATGATCGCATAAACCAAATGAGAGTTATGCGATCATGTGAAAAGGTAATGGGAGAGGGCCCCACACAAAAGACAAGCCATTGGAAAGACACGCGGATGGAAAACAAAAATTTGAGCATTTATGAGATCATAGGAGTGCACATAAAATAAAACTGGGCAGCAAAAGGCAGTCGCATGATCGCAAGAATGAAAATGAAGTCTTGTGATCATGTGACAAAGCATAAAGACAAAAAGAAAGCCGCACAGGGGAAGGAAAAAAAAAAGAGGTGAAAAGGAGGGTGTGGTCGCATGATCGCAAGGGAGGAGAGAGAAGCCTTGAGATCATGCGACAAGGTACGATAGGAAGGAGAGGAAAGTGCGCGGTAGACAGGGAAGATTAAATTGCCAGGCTGGAACACAGTGTACTTCAACAGAAGATGCATTCCAATTTGAGCATAGGCATTTGAATAAGATGCATTTTGAATTTTTTTTCTCCATTTCAAGATCGAGCATAATTAAGACATCAATTTCCACATGGTAGTTGATTCGTATATTTACAAACTAGGCATTAGTTTTCTACGAATGTAAATCAGCACACAATGAAAATTAATCAATGTGCATCGCCATACTTGTAAATAATTTACAGTCAAATGATTTAATGGAGATTTGTATTCTGCTAATGTAAATCAGCACACAATGTTTTCTAGAGTTTCAATTAAAATAAATCAATAAACATCGACATAAATCAATCATAAAATAAATGAATGCGCATCGACATACTTGCAAATAATTTACATTAAATATTGCATTATCTTTGCATCTCAACAATTATGGCATATTATGGGCTTCAGATAATCATAGGAAAAGAATTATTATGTTAATTTTTGCTCACAACTTTCCCATTACACTCGACCTAGGTCGCAGAGTTGTCCTTTCCATTCATTGTTCTTATGTTTTTCAAAATTAGTTTGAAAATTAAAAATAGTATTACCTCTATTTTGTGTTGAATCTGTGAAGGAATTTCATCAATTTTTATTTTTTTATAGTTTGAATAAAATGTTTTTAAATATTGATTAAATATTTTAGTATTAACACATTCTTTAAATAATATAAAATTATGAAATTAATTATTAATTAGGAGAAATATAGAAATATTTTATTAAAATCTAGATTTTAGTTTTAAATTTATTATTTCTTTATATTTTATATCTTAAATCAAATTGAATTCTAATCCTTCTAAAATTCAAATTGATGAACGAATAAGATGAAATTGTTATTTTCTTTCTCGTCAAATAAAAATGAATTTTTTTATTTCACTATAGACTATTGCATTTCTATTTTTCAATATTTTTAATAAATATTCAAGATGTTTTACTTTGATATTTCTTACTTTTCAACATAGATTTTGTTCATAAAATTTAGGTATTCTATAGACCATACAGAAATTATACACAAAATTGATGTCAATTACAATGGAAAGCTCTAAATATCAAATATCTAAAGGATTGGAATAAAAAATGTATTATTATAGTTTACATTTCATTTTCACCAAAGATCATCGCTAATCATTCTTTCAACTGATTCTATTGAATGGACGAGACATTGTTTGACGGGACAAGCAATTCGCATTAGTTATTATAATCATTAATCCATTGTTGGATGATCATTATCTCTTTTCGCCATTGTTCTTTCAACCAGATTGGATCATCATTAGTACTCGACACAATGTCTTCACAATGTGATCCTGCGTGGCATTCAATTCTTATAAGATAATATTATTTCGCTTTCAAAGTAGAAAGGAGAAACAAATAAATGTTGTACCAACTTACCCTCTTCGGTCAACAAAGCTACAATGGTTTCAAAAATATTCACCAACACACTGAAATTCATCCAGAACATGCCCAAATCAACAACAGGTTAAAAACTAATACAAATATTAATGGGCATAAAATGTCATCAAAAAAACAATTTACCTTCCATTGCTCCATGGATCTCTTAACCCATTAGAGAAAATGATACTGCTTCCAAATTCTCTCAACACTCTTTTTATGTCCTGCACATTAATTATAGCGAGCAATAGCTCAATAAGAATCAATCAAAATCAATATGTCACGCTGTGTAACTATAATTAAAACTTGACCAAGATATAAATGAGTGTAACATTTATCGTCAAAATTCCATAGTAGATTAAATTTTACATACGTGTCCTCCAAATTCTGTTGTTGCCCAGTGTTGGCGTGGCACAACTCCATATTTTTGGTAGCATTCCCTTGAGTACAAATCAAAATCAAACATGGAGGGACGTAACATTGTCGTCCCAAGAGGATTGCTTATTGGAAAACAACAGTTCAGTGCAACTCTGCGTACCAAAAAAATGTTAGACAGGGGCACAATAATCTTTTTTTGTTCTTATGAAAAATCAAATTCTTAGAGACCTACCAGTCCTATCCGGGATAAGTCATTGGACTCAAATTTGATGGAGGAAGACACAAACATACAATGCTGGAGATAATAAAACAAAGTATTGACACTCAGAGATTTATAATAAAATTGTTTATATTAATGCCTTGATTTTCTGATTACACAAAGAGCTACTAGAAAGCTCATAATATCTCAATATACTTCTGCAAAGATAGAGAATTTTCAGCATCTCAGACTGAGAGATTAACATTCCTTTTTTTACAAAATAATTCTGCCCAGAAACATCTAGAAAATCCCTGGAATATGTCCGATTGATTTAAGAAGTCAAAGGAAAAAATTAATAAAATACATTGCATTTAATATGGTTGTTGGCAGTTTGAAAAATGTGCAGGTCGCATGATCGCATAAATGAAATAAAGGTTATGCGATCATGCGAAAATTAAAAGAGGGGGCCCACACAAAATTAAGTATGGTGGTTGGCGGAAGAAAATTGAGGCTATTGCATAAAGTAACGGTTAAAGTGATGGGAAAAAATATGTGGTAGTCGCATGATCACAAGAGCTGAAAGAAAGTTTTGCGATCATGCGACAAGGCATTGAGAAAGGCCTGCGGTAGGTAGAAAGAAGTACTGTGGGACAATGAAGATTAAAGTCATTGCTTGGCTGGCAACCATGTCCGTAGTTATTTGCATTCTTCAACACACCCCCTTAATCTTCACTTTCAATTATGTCCGCAATGCCGATTTCTTTACGAAGATGTTCAAAAATGTTCTTTGCCAATGGTTTTGTGAAAATGTTAGCTAGTTGTTCATTGGATCTGTAAAACTAAAGATGAATGTCACCATTATTTACCAATTCTCTGATGAAGTGATATCTGGTATCAATATGTTTGCTTCGTTTATGAAATACATGATTTTTGGATAAGGCAATTGCTGAATTGTTATCACAATAGATCTTTGTAGATTCTTCTTGATGATGCCCCAAATCTGAAAGTACTCTTCTTATCCAAACTGCTTGACAAGATGTTGATGTTGCTGCTACATACTCTACTTCATCTAATGAGAGAGTGACAATAGGTTGTTTCTTTGATGCCTAAGAGATAGCACCGGAACCTAGATGAAAAATGTATTCAGAAGTGCTTTTTCTATCATCCATGCTACTTCCCTAATCACTATCTGTATATCCAATTAGTTTGTAATCATCTGAAGAAGTATACAAAATTCCAAAAAAAATTGTTCCAGCTATGTATCTCAAAATTCTTTTTCCAGCTTTCCAATGTGACTCTTTTAGTTTCTCCATGAATCTGGAAATAAGACTAACACTAAACATAATATTCGGTCTTGTAGAGGTTAAATACATGAAGCTGCCCACTAATCTTTTAAATAAAGTTGGATCTACACTTGGACCTTGATCATCCTTACTAAGCTTCAAACCCAATGCAACTGGTGTAGGGGCTGGATTCACATTTGTCATCTTAAATCTTTTCAACAATTCACCAGCATACTTGCTTTGACATATAAAAACACCTTGATCATTTTGACTTACCTCCATGCCAGGAAAGTATCTCATGAGGCCCAAATCAGTCATATCAAATTCCTTTTTCATGGCTGCTTTGAATGTATCAGTTTGCATATTTCTTGTGAATATCAAATCATCTACATATAAATAGACTATCAATATTTCTTCTTCATCATTCACTTTGATATACAAAGCAGGTTCATTACCGCACTTGTTAAAGCCATTGTTCACAAAATAGGAATCTATCCTGTTGTACCATGCTCTAAGAGATTGTTTCAAACCATATAATGCCTTTTTCAATCTATATACTTTATGTTCTTCTCCCAAAACTTCATAACCAGGTGGCTGACTTACATACACCTTTTCTTCCAAAATTCCATTTAAGAATGCTGATTTCACATCCATTTGATAAACTTTCCATTTGTTTTGAGCTGCAATAGATAGGACCATTCTTATTGTATCCAATCTTGCTACAGGTGCAAATGTTTCATTGAAGTCTATACCTGGCTTTTGTGTAAAACCTTTTTCCACTAGTCTTGCCTTGTGCTTTGCAACTTTTCCATCAACATCATACTTTGTCTTATAAACCCATTTAACTCCAATCACATCCTTGCCTTTAGGAAGTTCTACTAGATCCCAAGTTTCATTCTTTTCTATTGACTAAATCTCTTAATCCACGGTTGTAATCCATTTGTCTTCTTTTATGGCTTCTTCAAAATAAATTGGACTAGCTTGTGTTAATAATGCAAAATCACAACAAAAATCAGCATTTTCATCTTCCTGAGTTTCATCATAAATCTCTTTAAGACTTCTTGTCTTCTTTGATGTGTTTATGGACCTAGACCTTAAAGATGCAAGTGTAGGATCAAAAGACTCGTTGCTATTATTAGTGGGATTTGGAGTGCTAGGTGCTCTTGATGGTGTTGTAGGAGCATTTACTTGTATAGGGGGATTTGCAACCTGATTTTCATCTTCTTCATTCTCTTGTAGGACATTAGGTGTACTTGAATTTATTTTGTCTATGCTTCCATCCCATGCCTCTTCTTCAACAAATTCAACATCACAGCTTACTATTAGCTTCTTTGTAATGGGATTGTATAGCTTATATGCCTTTGAATGTTCACTATATCCCACAAATATACATTTCTCTCCTTTGTCATCTAATTTTCTTCTCAACTCTTGAGGTATCAATAAGTATGCCACACATCCAAAAACTCTTAAATGTGATATGTTATGTTTTCTTTTGCTCCAAACTTCTTCTGGTGTGTTGGCTCTTTTCCTTGCAGGACCAAACTTGAATCAAATAGTTGGGCTAAAAACACTGGTTAGGCACTCAAGCTTGACAAGAAAAACAAACCAATTGATGAGGATAAAGAGAAATCCTCCTTCTTCTTTGAACTCCACATTCACTCAGGTGGGTATTTCCTTATCTGCACATTCAAGACACCTCATGACAAGCCAAAGGCCTACAGATAGATTAGTGTGGAATAGCCTTCAAACCCCTTTAGGTAACCTGTACCCCAATGAAGCCAATTCATGTACAAACAACCCTATTTGCATAGAATGAGTCTAAAGACTAGAGAGAAAATTCTACTACTACCACCAACATGAAAGGGAAAGGTAATTGATTTAATGTTGGGTTGAAGGGACCCCTGAGATACCCTAAGTCTCTCATAGACTAGTGCCTTATCCAATGGGCCATAGAGTCAAATACCATATTGCAAGGGACTGCTATGAAATAAGAAAATAATATACCCAATGTGTTGATGCCTGACATCAATCACTCACCATGACCAAACCTCAACTTAGCACCCACCTATGTATTTAAGTATGTTATTATCCACTCAAAGGATTTTAACCCTCCCCTTAGAAGAGACCCATAAACAGACAATACATTAACCAGCATCCACTAGAAGACAAGCATGAAATATCTTTGACACCTCAGCTCATACATACATAAACACTAACCCTGAACCAGTTATCTCTGCGAAGACAACTCCACTTGTAAACACATAGGCAATACAAGCAGACAAATCAAACATCCTTAATGTATGACTAATGGACTCAGAATTCAAATGGAGATAGTTTGGTAACAGTAAAAATATATTAACCCTCACACATAAGACAAATCTATTACAATATGTATTGTATTCTCTGAGCCAATAGGAGAAAGAGGAACACTCTATATGTAGAGAGAAGGAGAAATCTGTAGAACAAAACCCTTCACTGGAACTGACAAAATTCAAAACCATTACATAGTCCAAAATTTGACTACTTATACCACTAGCTGCCATGGGAATCCAAAACGGGTTGCAACAAGCTACCGATAGCTAGGGCATAGGCTACAACAGCTAAACCAATTGGAAACGGTCAAAAATTTATTGCAGGGGCAGGAAACCAAGCAACCTGCAAAAGCCTCGAGCCAAGATTGTAATCATTCCTTACATGGTATAGATCCCTGCAAATAATCACCAAGCACCCTGGACCACACTGGAGTGGCAAGAAAATCAATTTTTACCAGTTCCAATCACTTCTGCATTGAAATTCAATCCTTTCTATCGCTGGAAACCCTCAGACAATTCAAATTTGAAAATGAATGGCTACCATGCACTTCGCGCGTCTTAAGTTCTTCAACTATTTGCCCCTAGTCACGCAGTCATCAATTTCACCACCATAGGAATCCGGGCTTCAAATTATGCTTGGTCGCATGATCGCAAGAAACCAAACTAACCTTTGGAATCATGCGACCGTGGTCTCCTTAACCGCGCAATGCCATCACAAACCACCCAGAAAAGTCTTCAACCACCTCATAAATCACTCAACAATCTAAAAATAGGTACGTCAACAACACGACATCGTGGACCCACACAACTTTGCAACCGCGACGACCAATAGTTGTCGCATGATCGCATAGCTGAAACCGACGCTATGCGAACACACGACAAGCCATGAGATTGCCACCCTGTCACAGCAAACACCAGACCCATATATCTGGTGAACTAGAGACCAAAGAACTTCTGTGACTTCATGAAATGTTTTGCACCTTTCACTAAAAATCTAACAACTCCATCATCACTGTTCACCCAGTCGATAGACAAACTAGCGAATCACCAAATCTTCTCACGAATGCGCGAGAAGACTACATCTTATTGGCACCACAAACTTTTTATCCGGACCGCCAAACACTATACTTCAACCGGGCCCGCTCAAAGCCACATGTCACTAATCCATTCGCTGATCCACACCCAGTCACTGGCACAGGACCCACTTACCATAAGCTTTTGAAATGAACGGTTGGCGTAAGATCTCATGGCTCTGACAAATCACATGAGAACTTACGCCGACCATTAGATCTATCCTTGTCACAGACCCTTCTGACAACGGCCCCACTTCTGAGCACATCCACGTCGACCAATAGGAACACAACAACTAAGCACCACATGGCATACGGTCCCACTTGCATCGCACAGAGAAGATGCTAGATCAACGGATGGTGCATGATTGGAAGGGGTGGGAATATTACTTAAGATCATGTGCCGACCTTCGGATTAAATGCTTTCAATGCAGGCCCACCTGACAACAAATCCACCTTAGCACCGTAGACATGTGTCACCTGGTCACATGATTGCATAGCCGAGAGAAAGGCTATGCGATCATGAGACAGCCAACCCAAAGCCGCCACATCATCACCTTGGACCAACCAAATAGCAACCACCAACTGCTAGGAACCGGGACCCACATGGATAGATGGTAAGCGATCGCATGATCGCATGTCAGAAAAGTCTAACATGTGGCCATGTGACATCCAATAAGGAAGAGCCTGGACCCATCATCCATGTCAGACTTGCGCAGTTGAGGGAATGCCAACAAATAGGGAACTAGCATGAGGTTGAAAACACACAATGTTTTCGATACAGAGAAAGACTGAAAACACACAAAGTTTTCGACACATCAACAGATAAGCGCACAAAGATGGAAGACAAAGGGGTCAAAAATAATGAAGGCCGAAAACACACAGACTGAAAACATCATGGACTTTTGAAAACACTGTGGGTTTTCAACACTATGGCAGATAATTTGAATATCTTTCTAGTTTTTGCACATTAGGAGATGTGACATGGACTGAAGCAAGGCAACAACATAAAGAGCACAGGGTAGGACATTTGACAAACACTTTCAGGGGAGAGGCCAATCTCATAAGATTTTTACTATGACAGAAAATTGGCCTAACAGTGGCTTTGTTTGGGGATGTATGCCTCTTGCAGGCATAGCAAGGACCTAGAATCACTGGTTAAAGAAAACCATCCCACTAGACAAAAATGCAAACAACAAGGAACAAGTAGGGCAGGACCAAGCAATAGGACCAAAAACCGATAGACCAGGGCAAAACAGGGCAGGGGAAAGCAACTTATATATAGAAATTTACAATATTCACAAAAGGCTCAGGGCTCCAAAAATTTTGATCAGGTCTTTCCTCTATCAAACAAGTAATTTTCATCTCCACTTAGCAAAGGAAAGCTAAAAATACATTTCTCATCCATCCTACCAAAAACACTGTGATCCACATTCAACGCATTATATAAAAAATGATCACCATACTCACCATCATCTGACAAGATAAAGACATCAGGCTGCCATAGATGTTGACCATCTCATGACAACAAAATGTCACAGTCTTTACTTTCACCGCCATGCTGAAAAAGGAAACACTCCAACTCAACACCATGACTGGAAGCATCAACATTCTGACCATTAGTTTGCAATGAATAATAAACACTTTCTATCTCCCTGCTCTGCAAAATAATATAAAACTTCTCAAGATAGAAATCTGACTGCATGAAAATGGTAGCAACTTGCTGATCAAAAATCACATTAGCATCTTCTAGAAAGGAACAAGCATTATCAGTCAATGACTCCTCAGTCATTTACAAATCTAAGAAATCTCCTTCAGAACCTCTGCATTCTCTAGCATCAGAATATAAAGAAGAACCACAGACATTTGGCTCTTAAAAAACTAAATCCACACTGGTACACATATCACCATACTCATCATCACTGACATTATCAAATTTACTGCAATAATGTGTACCATCCACTTGCATATCAAAAATGGGAGAAAGGACCTCAATAGAAGTTTCACACACCATGCCATCACTCATTTTTTCTTCATAAAAATAATATCCACTAGGCATGGGATCTTAGAAACATACTCAGGAGTGCATCTTTGAAACTCTGCATCCAAAAGCTCTAAAATTTGTTCACTACTTAGCAGGTACTGGACTTCACACTCTATCTCATTTGCTTCACTACAAATGCTGCAAATATCTTCCTCATCTGAGATAGGGGCTGAAAATTTTTGTGTCAAGTCATCACTGCAGGAACTCTGTCTGGGGATGTATGCCTCCTACAGGCATAGCAAGGATCTAGAATCATTGGTTAAATCAGACCATCCCACTGGACAAAAATGCAGACAACAAGGAACAAGTAGGGTAGGACCAAGCAACAAGACCAAAAATTGACAGACCAGGGCAAAACAAGGCAGGGGAAAGCAACTTATATACATAAATTTACAATATTCACAAAAGGCTCAGGGCCCCAAAACTTTTGATCAGGTCTTTCCTCTATCAAACAAGTAATTTTCATCTCCACTTAGCAAAGGAAAGCTGAAAATATATTTCTCATCCATCCTGCCAAAAACACTGTGATCCACATTTAGCACATTATATAAAAAATGATCACCATACTCACCATCATCTGGCAAGATAAAGACATCAGGCTACCATAGATGTTGACCATCTCATGACAACAAAATGTCACACTCTTTACTTTCACCACCATGTTGAAAAAGGAAACACTCCAACTCAACACCATGGCTGGAAGCATCAACATTCTAACCATTAGTTTGCAATAAATAATAAACACTTTTTATCTCCCTGCTCTGCAAACTAATATAAAACTTCTCAAGACAGAAATCTGACTGCATGAAAATGGTAGCAACTTGCTAATCAAAAATCACATCAGCATCTTCTAGAAAGGAACAAGCACTATCAGTCAATGACTCGTCAGTCATTTGCAAATCTAAGAAAACTCCTTCAGAACTGCCGCATTCTCCAGCATCAGAATATAAAGAAGAACCACAGACATTAGGCTCTTGAAAAACTAAATCCACATTGGTACACATATCACCATACTCATCATCACTGACATTATCAAATTTACTGTAATAATGTGTACCATCCACTTGCATATCAAAAATGGGAGAAAGGACCTCAATAGAAGTTTCACACACCATGCCATCACTCATTTTTTCTTCATCAAAAATAATATCCACTAGGCATGGGATCTCAGAAACATACTCGGGAGTGCATCTTTGAAACTCTGCATCAAGAAGCTCTGAAATTTGTTCACTACTTAGCAGGTACTGGACTTCACACTCTATCTCATTTGGTTCACTGCAAATGCTGCAAATATCTTCCTCATCTGAGACAGGGGTTGAAAATTTTTGTGTCAAGTCATCACTGCAAGAACTCATATCTACAGATTCATCTTATGTCTCTTGATAATCACAAGTTCCATCATCAGCACCAGCATCACAAGATTCATCATTCTTAAATGAATCCATCAATTTCTTAACTTTTTCTAATGCTTCATTTCTAATAGAGGTAGTCTAACCAACTAATTCACACATACTAAGCACTAAAAACATTTCAATATACTGGAAATCTTGAAGCTCAATACCCATAAGAAGTTCATCATAAGCTATAAGAAATTTCTTATACTATGAGTGGGATGACCCTTCTTTCCATTCCCCTATTGCACATCTTAAAATCCTTGTACAAGTCTATTGAATTCTTTGACTTATTAGATAAATATCTCTTTCTCTATCAACATTTCTAAGGTCTGACTAATAACACCCAGACCTAGAAACATCATCCTGATCTATCAAAGCTGGAAACTCCATTTTAAAGTATTGACAAAATAATACAACTTGTTCTCATGACAATACTTTTTTTCAAACCCATGCAACCAATGACTTTTTAAACCTCAACATATTTCTGATACTCATTACAAAACTAAAACTTTTATCCAGAAATATGATCAAACCTTCAAGATTGACTTACCTTTTCAATAGTGACTTGTTCACCTAATTAGGGACTGTTCTTGCTTAATGAAATAGGATTACCTGGATATGTTGTGAATGCTACAAAATACTGATATGAAGTCTCCTACAAATCACTTTTCAAACCTTGGTAGAGCCACCACCTCTTAGCAGAGGACAAATCTAAATCAGCTGAGAACCTCTTCAACTCTGAACCTTCTTCAAAACCAACAATCACAAGACAACCTCACAGGATAACTGCTTGTCAAGACTGCAAATATATCACACTTGTTATAAAAAACTGACCAAATAGAGACAAATCAGAGCCGCCACTCACAACTAGGTGAGAAAATTTTACTAATGTGTTTTTTACTTCAGACTCTATGATCTTTTAACCAGACTCTGGGATGATCTAGCCAAGCAAGGAAACTTGATGTCTTTTACCTCTTCCCCAGCGGAGTCACCATCTTGTTGGCTCTTTTCCTTGCAGGACCAAACTTGAATCAAATAGTTGGGCTAAAAACACCGGTTAGGCACTCAAGCTTGACAAGAAAAACAAACCAATTGATGAGGATAAAGAGAAATCCTCCTTCTTCTTTGAGCTCCACATTCACTCAAGTGGGTATTGCCTTATCTGCACATTCAAGACACCTCATGACAAGCCAAAGGCCTACAGATAGATTAGTGTGGAATAGCCTTCAAACCCCTTCAAGTAACCTGTACCCCAATGAAGCCAATTCATGTACAAACAAACAAACCTATTTGCACATAATGAGTCTAAAGACTAAAGAGAAAATCCTACTACTACCACCAACATGAAAGGGAAAGGTAATTGATTTAATGTTGGGTTGAAGGGACTCCTGAGATACCCTAAGTCTCTCATAGACCAATGCCTTATCCAATGGGCCATAGAGTCAAATACCATATTGCAAGGGGCAGCTATGAAACAAGAAAATAATATACCCAATGTGTTGATGCCTGACATCAATCACTCACCATGACCAAACCTCAACTTAGCACCCACCTATGTATTTAACTATGTTATTATCCACTCAAAAGATTTTAACCCCCTCTTAGAAGAGACCTATAAATAGATAATACATTAACCAGCATCCACTGGAAGACAGGTATGAAATATCTTTGACACCTCATCTCATACATACATAAACACTAACCCTAAACCAATTATCTCTGCGAAGACAACTCCACTTGCAAACACATAGGCAATACAAGCAGACAAATCAAACATCCTTAATGTATGACTAATGGACTCAGAATTCAAATGGAGATAGTTTGGTAATAGTAGAAATATATTAACCCTCACACATAAGACAAATCTGTTACAATATGTATTGTATTCTCTGAGCCAATAGGAGAAAGAGGAACACTCTATATGCAGAGAGAAGGAGAAATCTGCAAAATAGAACCCTTCACTGGAGCTGACAAAATTTAGAACCATTACATAGTCAAAAAATTGACTATTTATACCACTAGCTGCCATGGGAACCCAAAACAAGTTGCAACAAGCTACCGACAGCTAGGGCATACACTACATCAACTAAACCAATTGGAAACGGTCAAAAATTTATTGCAAGGGTAGGAAACCAAGTAACCTGCAAAAGCCTCGAGCCAAGATTGTAATCATTCCTTACATGGTATAGATCCCTGCAAACGATCACCAAGCACCCTGGACCACACTGGAGTAGCAAGCAAATCACTTTTTACCAGTTCCAATCACTTCTACATTGAAATTCAATACTTTCTATCGCTGGAAACCCTCAGACAATTCAAATTTGAAAATGAATGGCTACCATGCACTTCACAGGTCTTAAGTTGTTCAACTATTTGCCCCTAGTTGCGTAATCACGCAATCATCAATTTCACCACCATAGGAATCTGAGCTTCAAATTACGCTTGGTCACATGATCGCAAGGCACCAAACTAACCTTTGTGATCATGAGACCGTGGTCTCCTTAACCGTGCAATGCCATCACAAACCACCTAGAAAAGTCTTTGGCCACCTCATAAATCCCTCAAAAATCTAAAAATGGGCACATCAGCACGGCACCGTAGACCCACACAACTCCGCAACCGCGACAACCAATAGCGATCACATGATTGCATAACCAAAACTTGGGCTATGCGAACACATGACAAGCCATGAGATTGCCACCCTGTCACCGCAAACACCGGCCTCACATATCTGGCGAACTAGCGACCAAAGAACTTCTACCAATTCACGAAATGTTTTGCACCTTTCGCTAAAAATCTAGCGACTCCGCGACCACTGTTTGCCAAGTCACTAGACAAACTAGCGAATCGTCAAATCTTCTCGTGAATGCGTGACAAGACTACATCTTATCAGCACCGCCACCTTTTTATTTGGACCGCCAAACACTAGACTCCAACTAGGCCCACCCGAAGCCACATGTCACTAAACCATTCGCTGATCCACACCCAGTCACTGGCACAGGACCCACTTACCATAAGCCTTTGAAATGAATGGTTGGCGTAAGATTTCATGGCTCTGACAAATCGCATGAGAACTTACGTCGACCGTTAGATCTATCCTTGTCACAGACCCTTCTAACAACGGCCCCACTTCTAAGCACATCCACGTCAACCAATAGCAACATAGCAACTAAGCACCACATGGCATACAGTCCCACTTGCATCGCATAGAGAAGATGCTAGATGAAAGGATGGTGCATGATCGGAAGGGGTGGGAATATTCCTTAAGATCATGTGCCGACCGTCGGATTAAAATCTTTCAACGCGGGCCCACCTAACATCAAATCCACCTTAGCACCGCAGACATCTGTCACCTAGTCACATGATCGCATAGTCGAGAGAAAGGCTATGCAATCATGCGATAGCCAACCCAAAGCTGCCACATCATCATCTCGGACCAACCAAACAGCAACCACCAACTACTAGGAATCGGGACCCACGCGGACAGATGGCAAGCGGTCACATGATCGCATATCAGAAATGTCTGACATGCAACCATGTGACAGCCAATAAGGAAGAGTCTGGACCCATCATCCATGTCAGACTTGCGCAGTTGAGGGAATGCCAGCAAACAGGGAACTAGCTCGAGGTCGAAAACACACAATGTTTTTGACACAGAGAAAGACCGAAAACATAAAAAAATTTTGACATGTCAACAGATACGCGCACAAAGCTGGAAGACAAAGGGGTCAAAAACAAAAGCCGAAAACACACAGACCGAAAACATCATGGACTTTTGAAAACACTGTGGGTTTTCGACACTGTGGCAGATTTTTAAAAATGCTTCCCGCGGACCTTAGAATTTGAATATCTTTCTGGGTTTTGCATATTAGGAGATGTGACCTGGACTGAAGCAAGGTGACAACATAAAAAGCACAGGGCAGGACATTTGACAAACACTTGCAGGGGAGAGGCCAATCTCATAAGATATTTGCTATGACAGAAAATTGGCCTAACATGGTGTTTTATTTATCACTACTTTTGTTGGACACCTATTCAAAATATACACTATACATGCAACTGCTTCAGCCCAATATTCATTTGGTAAGTGTTTTGCCTTTATCATGCTACGTGTCATTTGCATAATTGTTCTATTCTTTCTCTCTGCTACTCCATTTTGTTGAGGTGTGTACCTTGTTGTAAATTGTTTATTTATGCCATTTTCCTTGCAAAAATTTTGAAAATCAGTTGAGAGATACTCTCCACCTTGATCGGTTCTTAATGTTTTAATAAAATATCTACTTTCTTTTTCAACTTTTGCCTTAAACTCTTTGAAAATAGAAAATGTATCAGATTTATACTTCAAGAAATAAACCCATGATTTTCTACTGAAATCATCAATGAACATAAATAAAATTTTCCACTAATAGAAGGTGTTTGCATAGGTCCACAAATGTCTGAATGTACTATTTCTAATGGTTGTTTTGCTCTATGTGATTCCCCAACTGGAAATGATTTCCTATGTTGTTTTGCCAATATGTAACTCTCACATGTGGTTTTAAGTGGCTCTATTTGTGGCAACCCATATACCATTTTCTTCTTGTATAACAGCTGTAATCCTTTGAAGTTTAAATGCCTAAGTCTTAAATGCCATAGCCAAGATTCATTTTTGTATGAGGCTTTAAAAGCTATTTCAGCAACCTTTTGTAAACCTTGTGGCTCTATCATTAATCCATTTTGAATTTTTAATGGGAACATCCTATTCTTAGTCATTTCAACTCTTGCAATTAGCCTATTGCTTGGTTTCTTATCTAGGATCACACATTCACCATTCTCAAAGTATATTCTATATCTTTTTTGCACCAATTACCCAATACTTATAAGATTGTGTTGTAATCCAGGAACATAGTATACATCTAAAATTTATTTATCTTCACCTTGTTTTGTTTTTATGTTAATTGACCCTTTGCCCATAACTGAAACTCTTTGATCATTTTCAAATTTAACTTTTGATATTACTGAATCATCTATTGTTGAAAACATCTCCTTCTTTCAACTCATGTGGTTACTACACCCACTATCTAAAAACCACAGTTCTTTAGAACTTTCTTGTGCTACATTGCATGAGATCAATATTGTGTCCTATTTACTAGTGTTTGACTGATTTTCATTTGTGAAATGTGCCTTTTGCTTATTTAAATCATATTGCTTTTTCCTACATTCTGATGCATAATGCCCAAATTTTCTACAGTAATGACATTGGATGTTGGATTTATCATACCTTTCTCCTTGATGATGGCTTTGAGAGTGACTGCTCCCCCTTCCTCTTGTTGATGTAAAATGGGCATTTGGGCTTGATGGTGGTCTTCTACTTTCAAATTGTGTGTTTTCTCTTCCTCCTCTTGATGAAAAATGTCCTCTGCCTCTGCTATTGTTTGATCTCCCTCTTGACTTGCCAAATGAGAGCTGAGTCTTGAATGCATTCTCAAATGATGATGACCCTGTTCGGTTCAATCTTTGCTCATGGACTAAAAGTGATCCCATTACTTCATCTACTGATAACTGAGAATGATATTTAGCCTCTTGAATGGCTATTACTACAACATCAAATTTAGCAGGCAGACTTCTAAGTATTTTTTCAACAATCTTTTGATCTTCAATAGTGTCTCCATAGGTCCTTAATTGATTTACTATAGACATTGCATGAGTGAAAAAAGCATCTATTGAATCTGAGTCTTTTATTTGTAAATTTTTAAAATCCCTTCTAAGTATCTGCAATTTTGTCATTATTACCTTGCCTGTGCCTTGGTATGTTGTTTGCAAATTTTCCCATGCTTGTTTTGATCTTGTGGCAGCTGCAACCTTTGGAAAGATTGATTCTTCCATTGCTTTTTGAATGAAAAATAGTGCCTTTGCATCCTTCTTTTTATTTTCCTTCAATAAATCTTTATCAGCTTGTGAAAGAGCTTGTAATGCCTGCTGATCTGCTAGTTCAGGAAACCCATTTTCAACTAAATCCCAAACATCCTGAGAACAAAAAAGAGTCTTCATTTTTATGCTCCAATAATCATAGGTTTTGCCATTAAAAATTGGAATCTGGGGCTGAGAAATACTCCCACTAGTTTCTGCCATGGTTTACCAGTAATACTTTTTCTCCCTTTTTTAACAAACCCTTTTCTTTCTTCTCAGATTTCCTCTTTACCCACGATGAAATTTTTGCCAAGAAATAATACCCAGATATTTTTGAGCTCTTCAATCTCCAACATAAATCTTCTCTTCAATAACCTGCTCTGATACCAATTTGATGGAGGAAGACACAAACATACAATGCTGGAGATAATAAAACAGAGTATTGACACTCAGAGATTTATAATAAAACTATTTATATTAATGCCTTGATTTTCTGATTACACAAAGAGCTGCCAGAAAGCTCATAATATCTCAATATACTTCTAAAGAGACAGAGAATTTTCAGCATCTCAGACTGAGAGAAACATTCTTTTTTTTACAAAATAATTCTGCCCAGAAACATCTGGAAAATGCTTGGAATATGTCCGATTGATTTAAGAAGTCAGAGGAAAAAATTAATAAAATACATTGCATTTAATATGATTGTTGGTAGTTTGCAAAACATGCAGGTCGCATGATCGCATAAATGAAATAAAGGTTATGCGATCATGCAAAAAGTAAAAGAGGGGGCCCACACAAAATTAAGTATGGTGGTTGGCGGAAGAAAATTGAGGCTATCACATAAAGTAACGGTTAAAGTGCTGGGCAAAAATATGTGGTAGTCGCATGATCACTGTTAGGCCATTTTTTCTGTCATAGCAAAGATCTTATGAGAATGGCCTATTTTCTTGCAAATTTTTTTGGAGTGCCCTTGGCCCTGTGTTCTTCAATGTTTCACCTTGCTCTAGTCCAATTTGCATGTGCTAAATCTCTGAATCCAGGAAGTTATTCAAAGTTTAAAACCTGCTGAAAATTGTCAAAATCTGCCACAATGTCGAAAACCCATAGTGTTTCTGAAAATCCATGATGTTTTCGACCTTTTTGACTTGCACAAAGTCCTCAATATTTTCGCATCTTTGTTTACCTTTGTGTCAATGTCAAAAACCTTGTGTGTTTTCAATCCTTTGTTGTTGTGAAACCTTTGTGTGTTTTCGACCTCCCAGTTCCCTGTCTGCCAGCTTTCCTTAAGTGTGCAAGTGTGATGACAAGTGGGCCCAGGCCTTCAAAAGCTCTTCCTGATTGGCTGTCGCATGGTCGCATGTCATACTTTTCTAACATGCGATCATGCGACTGCCTGCCACCTGTTCGCGTGGTCCCAGTTCTCATTGATGTTCTTCTCAGCTGCTTGGCGGTTAGTTTTTTATTCGGTGACCTGGCGATTGTGTTGTCGCATGATCTCCTCTTTTTTGGTGGTTAGAGGTTAGCATCTCATGACTTGGTGAGCGTTTTATCGCGAAGTCACTAGACGCTTGGCGGTTGGCAGGTGGGCTCATTTCTTCAAGTGGCAGGAAAGGTGATCGACAGTCGGCGTGTGATCGTAAGGAATATTCTTCCCCCTTGCCATCATGCACCTACCGTTGATCCTGTTAGCAGAGCGCGGTGGTCCCGATGTACGAGGGGAGGCAGAGATGTGTTCTGATTGGCCATCGCATGGCCGCATGTCATACTTTTTTGACATGGGATCATGCGACTTCCTGCCACCTGTCCACGTGGTCCCATCTTTTCATTATGTTTGGTTGGCTGGCGGTTGGTTTTCTTCTAGCGACCTAGAGACTTGTGATTTTCTCTGGTCGCTGAATCCTAGCGGTTAAGTCCCCACCATCTGGCGACCTGGGGAGTGGTTAAGCTTTCCACAGTCACATAGTCGCTAGATGGTGGGCCCGGTATTTTTTAAGTGGAATAATAATGCGGGAGATCTACGGTTGCCGCATGATCGTGAGGAATATTCCTCTCCCTTGTGATCATGCGACCACCGTTTGATCTTGGGCTTGTAGGGTGTGGGTCCAGTGTTGGTGACTGGGTGGTATTTGGTGAATGGAGGTGTGACATGTGGTGTATGGTGGGCTCAGGTCTGAGGCGTGGTGACAGGTGGCATCATGCATCGCGGTTGCAGAGTTAATGGTGGGGTCTGAGGTTTGGCGGAGTGGATAAGGTCTGGCAGCCTAACAAAATTCCTTCTTGTCGCTGGTTCACGAGATGATTTGGCGGTTCACTAGTTGGTCTGGCGACTTGGCAATGAGTGGTCATGTGGTCACGGAGTTTAACTAAAGTTAATATTTTCATTCCACGACTGGGATATTGCCTTGTCATCAGTTCACGGAATGAAACCCGGGGTATCTGATGAGTTAGAGTTGCGAAGCTCGGGAAAGATAAGAGATCTAGGGCGGGGGCATAAAGTTGATCTCCGTTCGAATCGTCACCACTGATGAGCTGGGTGCAAAAGATGTAGCCGTTTGATTTTGAATTCAAATCTTCTGAGGGTTTCCAGTGACCAGAAGGACTGGTTTTAAATGTTTTAGTGGCCTGATTGGATTTGTTTGGTGTTGTAATGTGGTCCAAAGGCCTGTTACTTAATTACAGGGATTTGTGTCATGTGGAGGAGGATAGTTTTTCTTGGCTCGAGGTGTTTTTGCAGTAAATTTTGTGACTTTTGGGTGAAACCCTAAGCTTAGCCCTAGCTGTCCGTAGCTTGTTGCATTCTCTCTGAGAATTCCAAGGCACCTAGTGGTATAAATTGCAGGTGGTTCGATTTTGTAAGAGTTCCTTCTTCTGTAAATTTTTGAGGAGAATTGGTTCTAAGTGAAGGGTCTTTTTCCTGTAGATTTCTCCTTCTCTCTGCATATAGAGTGTTCTTTTCTCTTGCTGGTTCAGAGAATATAGTGCATGTTGTAATAGATTTGTCTTGTGTATGAGAAGTGAATATATTCTTACTGTTACTGAGCTATCTTCATTTGAATTCTGAGTCCATTAATCATACATCAAGGGTGTTTGATTTTTCTATTTGCATTTCCTAAGTGTTTGCAAGTGGAGTTGTCTTTGCAGAGATAACTAGTTTAGGGTTAGTATTCTTGTATGTATGAGCTGAAATATCAAGGATAAGTCATGCTTGTCTTCCAGTGGATGCTAGTCATTATCTGATTCATAGGTCTCTTCTAAGGGGAGGGTTAAAATCTTTTGATAGATAATAGCATGCTTGAATGCACAAGTGGGTGCTAAGTTGAGGTTTGGTCATGGTGTGTGATTGATGTCAGACATCAACACATTGAGCATATTGTGTTCTTGTTTCATAGCTATCTCTTGCAGTAGGGTATTTGACTCTGTGGCCCATTGGATAAGGCACTAGTTTATCAGGGACTTAGGGCATCTCAAGGGACCTTTCAATCCATTTAAAATCATTTTCTTCTAGTTCCACCCTTTCCCTTTCTTGTTGTTAGGATAGGTTTCTAGCTTTCAGTCTCATTCCATGCAAGTAGAGCTATTGCATGAGACTTTCTATCATTGGGGTACAGGATACCTACAAGAGATTGATTTCTATTCCACATTAATCTATCTGCAGGCCTTTGGTTTTGTCATAAGGTGTCTTGAGTGTGCAGATAAGGTAGTACCCGCTTGAGTAAATGTGAAGCTCAAAGAAGGAAGATTTCCCTTTATCCTCATCAATTGGTGTGTTTTTCTTGTCAAGCTTGAGTGCTTAACCTGTGAATCTAAGCCCAACTATTTGATTCAAGCTTGGCCCTGCAAGGAAAAGAGCCAACAAGATGGCGACTCCGCTAGGGAGAACATAAAGAAAACTTATTAAGGAGCTCTAGTTGCAGTTATATTGAAGTAGTCATAATCTTTTGACCAGATCCGTTTGGCCCATCCAAGTCACCAACAAAATGGCGACTCTGTTGGGGAGCCATTGGAAAGAGTCAGAAATAAAATCAAGCATTTGCAAAATTTTCTCACCTAGTTGTGAGTGGCGGCTCTGATTTGTCTCGGTTTGATTAGTGCACTCCCTAATCAATAGTGTGTATACCTGATGTAGTTTTATGTTGGCTGAAAGAAGAAACAATGAATTATTTTTTCTCTCAAGGAGGTGGTGACTCTACACTGCAAAGAACCTAATGGAGCCACAAGATGAGCTCTAGATCTACCCTGCCTTTCAGTCAACAAGGTCTTCTGCTGCAAAACTTGTAGGTATTCTTTTGTTGAAATGTATCCCTATCAAGTGTGTATCACTATTGTAGAGGGATGAGTTGTAGTGGGAAGTTCTTCATGGAAGAATATAGGGCCTTTTATTTTGAGTTCTCTACTGAGGATGTGAAGTGCTTACCAAGATTCATGGTTGGGGGATCTATTTCTGCAAGCCAGGATGTTGATGTTGTCATGGGTATTTTTGGAGATATGGATGTTGAACCTGAAGATGTTGCCATGAGGTTATTTGTGCACACATTTTTTTATGGTGCAAGGAAGTGGTTCTTATCCTTGCCTTCATGTTCAATCCTTTCATGGGATGTGTTGAGAGCTAAGTTTGTTGAGCATTTTGATAAAGTTGCTGCTCTCAAGAAGGAATTAGCAAGGTTGAAAATGATGAACTGACAGTTAGCAGAGGACATAAGATTGCTAAGACTGGTGGCTCCTGATGATGTTCATGAGGAGGCCAGTGTTTCTGATGTTGAATCTCACTATGCAGAGAGTGTTGACTATGAAGCTGATTCTAAGATCAGTGCATATGAGAGTGCTGAAGATGAATCTGAATTTGACAATATTTCTTTTTTGTCTGTAGATTTTTCTTCTTGTCAACATGAGAAGGCAATTTTCTTGTCCCGGTGTGATGATGTTTTGTATGAAGAGGAGAATATTGGATATGATGCAGATGATGATTCCTGCATAGATTGCTTCACAAAAGATGATCTAAGGCCAGACGTCTCCATTCTTGTCTTGGATAAGAATGATGTTTGCAATGACAGGGATGTAGCTAATGAAGAAGAAAATGATATTGAAGCTCAAAGTCCACTAAGCAGTGAAATGATTTCAGCACTCTTGGCTGAACAGTTCCAAAGGTATGCCCCTGCTTTGGACTTTGATTTGTAGCTCCCCTATGATATAGTCTTTGACATTGATAATGAGGCCAGTGTTCAAAGTGACCATGAAGACCCATGCATATTAGGTTCCCCCTCTGGTAGTGACTCTACAGAAAGAGAAGTAGGACATGACAGTGTGTTTTCCTGTCATCAAGATTACAGTGATGAACAAGTTTCTTGTTCAAGCCCTTTCGCTGTTTCTGCTAAGTATGATATTGAATGCGACAGTATTGAGGACTTAGATTTAAATAGTTGGGATAGATTTTCTTTTGGTGAAATTAATGATGATGCAGTGCTCCCCTGTCACCAAAGTTTTGATAGTGAAGAAGACCTTCACTTGGTTCATGATCTAGTTCATGAAGACATCATAGAGGAACCAAGTTGCTTAGTGGCTGAAGCAATGTGTGAAGATAAATCAGAAGATTTAAGTCCTTCTTAGCTAGGTAACTGTATTGTAATGCATGATGCTCAGTATGTTTTATTTTCTGATGCATTACTGGATTAAATTTTTATTTCTAGTCATCAGGGAGAAGTAGATGATGTTCCCTACTTCTTGGAGTTTGAATATGAATATGATAGTCATGGCTGAAAAAAAATGGGTGGTCATCAGTGCAAGTTTATTCTTCAGCCCATGAATACTCACATATGTGTGCAGCAGAATGGTAAAGAATTTTTCAGACTTGGGATCACATATGTGGATGAAAATTAGATTTTTGATGTAGGAGGGTCACTGGATTTCTTTTGAGGCCTTGAGCTTAGTTGTACATATTTGTAAACTCTGTAAATAGCTTTCCCTTTCTTGTTGTGTGCTTTCCCTTCTTGTTCCCTGCATTTTTTTGAGTTGGTCTGCTCCCCCAGTGATTCTGAATTCTTGCTATGCCTGCAAGAGCCATGCATCCCCAACTAGAGCCATTGTTAGGCCATTTTTCTATCATAGCAAAGATCTTATGAGAATGACCTATTTTCTTGCAAATTTTCTTGGAGTGCCCTTGGCCCTATGTTCTTCAATGTTTCACCTTGCTCTGGTCCAATTTACATGTGCTGAATCACCGAATCTAGGAAGTTATTCAAAGTTTAAAACTTGCTAGAAATTGTCAAAATCTGCCACAGTGTCGAAAACCCATAGTGTTTCTGAAAATCAATGATGTTTTCGACCTTTTTGGCTTGCATAAAGTCCTCGATATTTTTGCATCCTTGTTTACCTTTATGTTAATGTCAAAAACCTTGTGTGTTTTCGATCCTTTGCTGTTGTGAAACCTTTGTGTGTTTTCAACCTCCCAGTTCTCTATCTGTCACCTTTCCTTAAGTGCGCAAGTGTGATGATAGGTGGCCCCGGGCCTTCAAAATCTCTTCCTGATTGGCTGTCGCATGGCCCTATGTCAAAATTTTCTGACATGCGATCATGCGACCGCCTACCACCTGTCCACATGGTCCCAGTTCTTAGTGATGTTCTTCTCAGCTGCTTGGCGGTTAGTTTTTCATTCGGTGACCTGGTGACTGTGTTGTCACGTGATCTCCTCTTTTCTGGAAGTTAGCGGTTAGCATCTCACGACTTGGCGAGTGGTTTGTCGCAAAGTCGCTGGATGCTTGGTGATTAGCAGGTGGGCTCATTTCTTCAAGTGGTAGGAAAGGTGATCAATGGTCGGCATGTGATCGCAAGGAATATTCTTTCCCCTTGTGATCATGCACCTGTCGTTGATTCTGTTAGTAGAGCGCGGTGGTCCCGGTGTCAGAGGGGAGGTGGAGATGTGTTTTGATTGGCCGTCACATGGCCGCATGTCAGACTTTTATGACATGCGATCATGCGACCGCTTGCCACCTGTCCACGTGGTCCCAGCTTTTCATTGTGTTCGGTTGCCTAGTGGTTGGTTTTCTTCTGGCAACCTGGCAACTTGCGATTTTCTCTGGTCGCTAAATCCTGGTGGTTAAGTCCCCACCATCTGGCGACCTGGTGGGTGGTTAAGCTTTCCACAGTCACGTAGTCGCTAGATGGTGGGCCCAGTATTTCTTAAGCAGAGTAACAATATGGGAGATCTACGGTTGCCACATGATCGTGAGGAATATTCTTCTCCCTTGCGATCATGCGACCGTCGTTCAATCTTGGGCTTGCAGGGCGTGGCTCCAATGTTGGTGACTGGGTGGTATTTGGTGAATGGAGGTGTGACATGTGGCGCATGGGGGGCCTAGGTCTAAGGCGTGGTGACAGGTGGCGTCATGTGTCACGGTTGCGGAGTTAATGGTGGGGTCTGAGGTTTGGCGGAGTGGATAAGGTCTAGTGGCTTGACAAAATTCCTTCTTGTCACTGGTTCATGAGATGATTTGGCGGTTTGCTAGTTGGTCTGGTGACTTGGCGATGAGTGGTCGTGTGGTCGCGGGGTTTAACTGGAGTTAAGATTTTCATTCCGTGACTGGGATATTGCCTTGTCGCTAGTTCACGAAATGAAACCCAGGGTATCTGATGAGTTAGAGTTGCAAAGCCTGGGAAAGATAAGAGATCTACGGCGGGGGCATAATGTTGATCTCCGTTCGAATCATGACCGCTGATGAGATGGGTGCCAAAGATGTAGCCGTTTGATTTCGAATTCAAATCTTCTAAGGGTTTTCAGTGACCAGAAGGACTGGTTTTAAATATTTTAGCAGCCTGATTAGATTTGTTTGGTATTGCGATGTGGTCCAAAAGCCTGCTACTTGATTGCAGGGATTTGTGTCGTGTGGAGGAGGACAATTTTTCTTAGCTCGAGGTGTTTTTGCAGTAAATTTTGTGACTGTTGGGTGAAACCCTAACCCTAGCCCTAACTGTCCATAGCTTGTTGCATTCTCTCTGAGAATTCCAAGGCAGCTAGTGGTATAAATTGCAGGTGGTTCAATTTTTTAAGGGTTCCTTCTTCTACAAATTTTTGAGGAGAATTAGTTCCAAGTGAAGGGTCTTTTTCCTGTAGATTTCTCCTTCTCTCTGCATATAGAGTGTTCTTTTCTCTTGCTGGTTCAGAGAATACAGTGCATGTTGTAATAGATTTGTCTTGTATATGAGAAGTGAATATATTCTTACTGTTACTGAGCTATCTCCATTTGAATTCTGAGTCCATTAATCATACATCAAGGGTGATTGATTTTTCTATTTGCATTGCCTAAGTGTTTGCAAGTGGAGTTGTTTTCGCAGAGATAACTGGTTCAGGGTTAGTATTCTTGTATGTATGAGCTGAAATATCAAGGATAGGTCATGCTTGTCTTCCAGTGGATGCTGGTCAATGTATTATCTGATTCATAGGTCTCTTCTAAGGGGAGGGTTAAAATCTTTTGATGGATAATAGCATGCTTGAATGCACAAGTGGGTGCTAAGTTGAAGTTTGGTCATGGTGTGTGATTGATGTCAGGCATCAACACATTGAGCATATTGTGTTCTTATTTCATAGCTGTCTTTTGCAGTAGGGTATTTGACTCTGTGGCCCATTGGATAAGGCACTGGTCTATCAGGGACTTAGGGCATCTCAGGGTACCTTTCAATCCATTTAAAATCATTTCCTTCCAGTTCCACCCTTTCCCTTTCTTGTTGTTAGGATAGGTTTCTAGCTTTCAGTCTCATTCCATGCAAGTAGAGCTATTGCATGAGACTTTCTATCATTGGGGTATAGGATACCTATAGGAGATTAATTGTTATTCCATATTAATCTGTCTGCAGGCCTTTGGTTTTGTCATGAGGTGTCTTGAGTGTGCAGATAAGGCAATACCCGCCTGAGTGAATGTGGAGCTCAAAGAATAAGGAGGATTTCCCTTTATCCTCATCAATTGGTGTGTTTTTCTTATCAAGCTTGAGTACCTAACCTGTGAATCTATAAGCCCAACTATTTGATTCAAGCTTGGTCCTGCAAGGAAAAGAGCCAACAATCGCAAGAGCTGAAAAAAAATCTTGCGATCATGTGACAAGGCATTGAGAAAGGCCTGCGGTAGGTAGAAAGAAGTACAGTGGGACAGTGAAGATTAAAGTCATTGCTTGGCTGGCAACCATGTCCGCAGTTATTCGCATTCTTCAACAAAATTCAAGCATGCGAAGGGTAGATTTGCTAGTTTTGCTCCAGATGCTAATCTTGAAATAGTGTCTGCATCTCTGAGTAGGCTGTTGATGGCTACGCAAATCTGCAGTAAGTGAGGGTTATGTCATTAGCAAGGTTTATTTGTGTAATATTTTTGTAATTAATTAAAAATATAATTGGTATGGCTAAAAGGTTTGGGTAGCGCTTACTCAAACAAGTTGAAAATTGTACAGTGCTGCGTTGTCGTAGATATCCTCAAGATTGTCGTATAGGGCGGTCTTATCCGTGATATTTCTGCAAGAGGAATACCCGGTGAAGAGATTTTGATCAGCAGTATGCCTAATATAAAGTATCAAGTGTCCGTTATTGTTACTTACTGGCAAGTGTTGAATATTTTGCTTAGGTTTAGCAAGCCTTGAGGGCTCGAGGCGATTTTATCCATCATATCCCACGATTCATTGATTCTTCTATAGCAGATCTCGCTTGCATTCTGCATCGAGTGTCAAATGTAAAATTTGATTACAATAATGGTGAGATTAGGATGAAAGAGATGAGTGAACATACTCTGAAATTGTTTGTGACAACGGTGCCAAAACTATAGGTTGGAGTGATGTCATCAAAGTAAAGGAGAGGCGCAGATGATGCGAGGGTGCCAATTGTTATGTGCGGTTAGTTGAGGCGAAACCATGCAGCTAGCACTGCAATAATACCATTTTAATCATTTAATCTCACTTACTTAGAACAGAGAAAATTGATTCATGTGAATTGAATCCTTCTTACTTCCACCATAGGAAGCACCAAATACAACGACTGGACAATTCTCAGCGTTTAATGTTTTCTTCAAATCGACAATGACGGTGACATAATCGGCCAAGGCCTGTGTGGATGTGAAATAACCCATCGTGCTCGCATTTGCATACGCTGCCTCCTCTCCCCCGAATGGCATTGACGTCCCATAATAACGGTGCTACATACATATCTTAAATCAATTAGCCCTAATAACATACTCATTAAAGCAGAAGCCCGAAAATATGACCAGACCTACTAAATTTGTTCTGTAATGTAAAACGCAGAGTATGGATTTAATGATAAATCATCACACTACCTCTATGTATACCAAAAGAGCTTTGAAGTTAGGATCCTGCTCTATCATGATGCCCACATCTAAGCTTCCTGTAATGTCAGTTTCTGCACCCAACCATACAAATATAGGAGAATTATTTTGGGCGCCACCCCAGTTGGACTTGTCCATGAAATATCTCTGTGGAAAGGTTTGATAGCTCTCTGGCTTGTATCCAAAATGGTCCAGAACTTGGGTGTAGTTGTACGAAACCATACTTATACTCAAATCTGTAGAATTAGTGATTCGAGATCTCTTTAGCGTCTCAGGAAAACTACCACGCAGACGATTCTTCCTGAGAATTGATGGCGTCTCTGTAATACCACCAATTCTCGAAGCACAGCCCAACTCCAAAATATAAACCAAGACAAGAAGAATCGTACACAGGAGGATGGAATTCGTACACAGAAGAATCGTACACAGCTCAACTTCAACGGATGGAATTCCATTTCTTATTGATATATACAACACTGTTCTGAGCAAATTTTAATGCAACCATGTGTTCCGTGAACAATGTATACGAAGATTTAAATTGTAGGGAACTCGATCATATCTATAGATAGATATATAATATCACACGCATTGTTTACATGGAAATCTATAATATTAATGGAACGTATATTAAACAAATGACATGTGTAAACGCGTAATTGACGATAAGAATGAAGGTTGTCAATTTACAACAAAGCGGAATATTTTACAAATATATGAAAGTTAGGGTGGGCGACATCTTATATGGACGGAATTAACTAGATAAAATTTTAATCAATGCCTTTCCGGAGGTTGTACTTCAGTGATTGTTAACTTATTCTGGACTTCGAAGTCTTGTACTTCATTGCTTGTCGACTTATTCTGGACATCAAATTCTTTTATGCGCTCCAAATTGTGATTATCTATGCAGCATCAAGAATTAGTAATCGCGTTCAAAGTTGTAAATTTTAAGACAGAGAACAAAAGAAAATACAGCATAAAACACAAGAGAGCTTTTATCTCAAACACATAAATGCTATTTTATTCATTCAAACTCTTAAAAGATTACATTTTTGTAGACTATATCAAATGGTACAAATGTGAATATTTTATAGAGGTTGCAGCCCCAATTCGTACCATCTATCTTCCATTGTTCACATAGAAGAAATTTGCACAACAAATTTTAGAAACACATGTGAACTAAAGTTAAAAGTAATAATGCTTTAGATTTTTAGATTCGATTGTGTGCAAATTTTTAACATCAAAGTTTCAAATCACATTTCGTGATTCATCATCAGGATGCATAAAAGAGAGTAGCAGGAAAAAAGAATCAGGATTGTGATTCAAAATATTGATGTTAAAAATTTGTGCACTATCAAATCGAGAGATCTAAAGCATTATTATTATGGAATGTGGAAACCTAATAGCTTTAAAGCTAAAAGTGATTATCAAAATAGTGCATGGAAGTGAAATCACATATAATGGTGGTGAATGCATGATCCTTTTGTAGTACATGGAGAATGATATGTACATCAGCATCAGTTATCTACATACACTCTTTTGATGACGAGACTCACAATTTGATCTTAAAGCTTTGAAAATTGAAATATTACAGCTCGATGTGACCTTTTTAGTACAAGATAACACAATGTGAAAAAGTCAAAAACATTGCAACTCACCATGCAAAATTTCACTTCCTTTCTCTAAGGAAGACTCATAGGCTTCCACACTCATTATCCCATTTAATATGTTAATTGCAACATAAAAGAAGTACTCATTTATACAATTTCACCTTTTATTCATTTTAGCGTGTGATTTAAAACTTCAATATCCACCTTTAAAGGTCAACATTACTAATTGCATTAGCTACAACTTAAGTTTCCACTTACTATAACAATGATACATTTTGCGTCTTCCAATGAGCACCTACTTCTAGCACGTGTGATCTCATTAGTCTCCATTTTGTTATGTCCACCATTGTTATGTAGCTCAAGAATCAGCAATAATTTTCATTAACAATCTCTCCTTGACTAGGAGCTCCACATTTTGTCAACTTCTTCCATATTTCACCTAGCACAACAACAATAGTGAGTTTAGTTCATATGATTTATTTTATTTATTTTTGGAGATATCATGCAATTAAGAAATAGTTTACAAATAGGTATATGCATCAATTAAATGTTGCAGTAGAGAAGAAGAATAGAACCATAATGGAGATGGCTAGGAGTATGTTGAAGGCCAAGAATTAATCTAATGATTTTTGAGCTGAACCAATAGTACATGTGTAGTATATATATTGAATAGGATTCCTACAAAGAGTGTGAAGGTTAATATTTTGTAGTAAGCATGGAATGGTAACAAACATCATGTATCTTATTTTAGAGTTTTGGGATGTGTTGCTTATTCTTTGGTGCCATCTTAATTGAAAATAAAATAAAATGATCAAAGTGAAAAATATATTTTTCTTGATTATAAGAAAAGTAAAAATCTTATAGATTGTATAATCCTATTTCAAAGAACTTGATTATTAGTAAAGATGTCCAATTCAAGGAATAAGAAAAATGGGATGGAAGTGATTAAAAAATAGTGACACTTAAGAAGAGCACCAATATCTTGGAGTGAAGAAAAATATAGAAGACAAGCTGATCAAATCATCTAGAACATCCTACTCCAAATACAAATGTAATTGATGATTTAGGTTCTACATCTACCACATTTAGAAAAGGTATAGAGATAAGAAAAGAAAAAGATTGAAATATATATATATATATATATATATATATATATATATATATATATATATATATATATATATATGGTTTTGATTAAGCAAACCAGGTTTTATAGGATGCCTGAAACCCACAAGTCTAGAATAGAAACAAACAAGAAGCTGACCACAGAAAGGCCAGGGCCGGAAAATCATAGCAAGGTAGAATAGGCCAGGCTAGAGACAACTAGGGCACCGCCAAGAAGATGAACAAAAGATGGGGCAAATCCAAGAGTGGCGGAAGAGAAGCAGCAGCACCTGCCCACCAAATGAGGAATTAAGATTGTAAGATTTCTCCCTCAATACACTGGAGAAGTTCCTTTTCAAGGATACTCTTCACATCTTTGGGAAAGTCATCACCATTATGCCATGTCATCTTAGCATCCTTAGTGATAGGCAAGTTGGCAAACCAGTCTACCACCCCATTGGCTTCCCTATACGCATGGGAGATGAACACCTTAGCAAAGGAGTTAAGAATGGCCTGAGTTTTGGCTATAATGTTGGCTATAGTCCAAGAAGGAGGGTGAGAAAGGTTGAGGCAATTGATTATGTTCATCGAATCACCTTCCAGCCAAAGCCACTTAACCCCCTGATCTTTAGGAAGTTTGGTAACTCAAAGAGTCGTGCAGGCTTCAACATAGTGATTCGTCTGAGCATCCAAGGGGAGACTAATAGTCACAGTGCCAATGTCAAAGCTATTTTTGATTATTTCTCCACTACCAGCAAGACCAGGGTTACCTTTTGCCATGCAGTCAAAGTTGTCTTTGGTCCAACTAGTTGCAGGACTTGTCCACACACAGTTCTGTCTTTTTTCCTGAGTAGTAGCCTGAGCCTTTCCTGCAAGAAGGTTAGATATACCACAGTAGAGAAGATTCTCCTTAACAGCATGAATGATTTTTTCGAAGATAATTTTAGAAGGAGAGGAACAGTTATGAAAGATGTGATTATTGCGCTCCATCCAGATCCCCCAACAAAAATGAGGAAGAATCCAAGTACAGAGTAATCTGAATTCCTTATCAAACCTTTTGAAGACCCATTGGGAGAAGAGATCATTGAAAGACAGGGGAAAACACCATGAGAGATTCAGGACTGAAAAGATGAGTTGCCAGATTTGACTAACAAAGGAGCAATGAATGAAAAGGTGATCCACAGACACCTCTTCACATTTGTAGAGAACACATTTGTTTGTGAATTGGAACATGTGCTTGATGAGATTATCCACAGTAAGGATATGGTTCTGAAGCATGAGCTAGAAGAGGACATTGATTTTGGGCATGAGATCAGGAATCCAAGCTTTGGCCCATAGAGGATTCAAATTATGGATTTGGGTGGTCAGCAAAGAATAGGCAGAAGCCACAGTATAATTCCCATCTGAAGAATCCTCCCAAATAATCTTGTCCTGCTTGGGAGAGAGAGTAACCGCATTCAGAGCACTCATCAAAGGAGACAGGTCTTGAGAAATTTGAGTGAGATCCACCCATTTGTCATCTCTTCTATAATTTCAGACCTGAGTCTCATAGGTTTATAGAGTATCAAAATTTCTCAGGCTGCCCATCTGAAGCCAGTTGTCATTCCATAAATTAATAGAATGACCATTACCTATTTTCCACTTAGCCCTAGATTTTTCCAGCTCCTTGGCGAATATATATGGTTAAGGAGAAGAGACTGGACATTTGTATTCAATTTTTTCTTTATTCTCATCTAATACTTTATATTTTGAATAAGTAATAAAATATAATAATATGGTGTTTCTCTACTAGATATCCTCGTTGACTGACAACCATTTTCTCACATGATCTCAAAACTAACTCAACATATAAGCATCATAAGCATATTAATACATCTCATTACATAAAATAGAAATATTTTTCATTTTGACATTTTGATGTTTATATTGTACAATTTTATAATTATAAATACTTATTTTATTAAGATTAGTTATAATTAATATTACATAGATATAATATCAAGAAGAAAATTACTACATAATATAATTAAATTAACAATGTCTAAAATAAACCATTATGTTGATGAAAATGTAGCCTACATTAAAGCCAATTGGGAGTCTATAATGACTACAAGAAGATTTGGATTGAGAGCGATCTTCTAAACATTATCAAGTATGTAATGGGTATTCAGTCTCCTAGTTGGATGATTAAGAACTTAATCCTTAATAGTATAAATATGCTTAATAATTTGGATGATTATAAAATATACCATGTTTTTCATGAATGGGGCAAGCTTGTGATGGGTTTTGCTAATGTTGGGGTCTAGTAGTATAATATTACTTGGTGGCTTAATTATGATCAAATCTCCATAAAAATTAAATTACATGATTGATGATGTTAGCTAATGTTGCTAAAATATTAACTTTCTTGATAATGATAGCTCTTTACTCTTGGCTTCTACAACTCATAAGTGTGAGATGTTTGGTCTCCATTATGGGATGAAAAGGAAAGTCCTTCACTAGTAATTTTTATTTTATCAATATTTGTTCTAAACTGGTCTATATTTGTGTTCTAGGTTCTTTATTTTCCCTACATTGTGCTTGGCCCCTAGCTTGTTACTACAACATTATGGGTAGTGACAGAAATAAGGAAGATCTCACTTTGTATGAGAAATGATAGAACAATTACCTTTCCTCTAAGAATCTTTTGGTGGGAGGTAACACTCGTCTTATAAACATAGGGCCTTCATAAAAGGGGAAATGCAGTACTATGTGCATGAATATTGAGGGGTTTAAAATAGACAAAAAAAGGGGGTAATAAATTTCTGAAATAAGTGGGAGGGTAGTTTTTTTAGGTAGGGAGTGGGGGTTTATATAGGAAAAGGGGTGGGGTGATATTGGGTGGGTATTGGAGAGGGTGTTGAAAAAGGAGTTTAGGGAAAAAAAATTAAAATAGGGGCATTCTTTACTATGCCATGAATTCACATGCTTTAATTTAGGTTCACTAAGTGAAGAACATGACCATATAGAAAAAATTCATGGTCACAACCCTCTAGTTAACTACGGATTTCTTAGTGGTTCGGTAATCATGTTTTGACAGTGTGTAGGGTTGAAATGTTTGTCATTGAGGACCTCATTGCCAGAGTCACTAGAATAATTGTGGAAGGTGAAAAAAATTTAAAGGGTCCATAAAGAATCTAATGAAGTTTTCTATATCTTCTTTGAAGATAGAGAATGGAAGAAAGTTAAGAGGATCATATGATGGAGGCTACTAATTTTCTTCAATTAAACCCATCTAGGTCAAAGTCACAAATCTAATTATGAGGTTGTATCATCTTAAAATGGAAGCACTTCCATGATAAGAGTGCTTAGCCCTCTGAGTAAGTGGTCTGGGGTCAAGTTAAGCACCTTGATTGGGTCTTTTCATGTATCTAGATTTTCCCCCTGTTCTGCTTCCCTTTGCACACATTTTTCACTTCCTATCTGCATTTCCTGGCATTATAGGTTGGCGTCCTGAGGTTTTTGACCTCAAGGTCAAAGTCAACCTTGAGGGTCAAATTTGACCTCAACCCTTGACCCTGACCTAGGGCGGAGTCAACCTCATCCTTGACCCCCATTTCAAATTTCAAGTTTTTCTGATTTCTGGGCATCGAGTTTCAGAAAGATTCTTTTTCCGCCTCTGAGTTGGCCATTTCGGGTTTCAAAATGGTAAATCCTTAAATTGAATTTAATATGGGTCCATTTCTAAGGGTTAAGGTTAATTGGGATTTAATTCCCCAATGTTGGCCTTCTCTAAAGGTTTGTGCTCTAGTTCACTATAAAATGAGGCCTTCCTCTCTCATTTTCATCAAGTTTTGTGAGGACATATCAAATCTCTCAATCAAGCATACAAGCAAGCCTTCAAGCATTCATCCATCAAGGAGATCCATTGTTAGCCATTGAAGGATTCAATCTCTTTGGAGCCCCCTTGAAGATCCATCCTTCTACATTCATCCAAGCCCCCTCATATGCAAAGATCTATTCAAGATTGGTGTTGAACATTAAATGCCATTGATTTGAGGCATCCTACATTCATTCTACATCCATTGTGTTGGTTCTTTTCCTTGCAGGACCAAACTTGAATCAAATAGTTGGGCTTAAAACACTGGTTAGGCACTCAAGCTTGACAAGGAAAACAAACCAATTGATGAGGATAAAGAGAAATCCTCCTTCTTTGAGCTCCACATTCACTTAGGTAGGTATTGTCTTATCTGCACACTCAAGACACCTCATGACAAAAACAAAGGCCTGCAGATAGATTAATGTGGAATAGCAATCAATCTCCTATAGGTATCCTGTACCCCAATGATAGAAAATCTCATGCAAAAGCCCTACTTGCATGGAATGAGATTGAAAGCTAGAGACTTATCCTAACAGCATGAAAGGGAAAGGGTGGAACTGAAAGGAAATGATTTTAAAGATGAGTTTGAAGGGACCCCTGAGATACCCTAAGTCTGTGATAGACTAGTGCCTTGTCCAATGGGCCACAGAGTCAAATACCCTACTGCAAGAGATAGTTATGAAACAAGAACACAACACACTCACCCTGACCAGATCATACATTACCAAACCACCTATGCACCCAAATATGTTATCACTTATCCAAAGGAAGACCTAGGAACAAGTAATACATTAACGAGCATCCACTGGAAGACAAGCATGATGCATCTTTGATACCCCAGTCCATACATATCTGAACAGCAATCCTAGACTCAGTTGCTTCTGCGAAAACAACTCTATTGCAGACACTCACTGGAAATACAAGTAGAAAGAGTACACACCCTTGATGCTGTAATCTATAAGTCTAAAACCCAAATGGAGACAATCTGATACAAGAACAAGTATGCTACAATCTCATACATAAGACATATGTTACAATATGCATTGTATTCTCTGAACCAGCAAGAGAAAGAAGAACACCCTATATGCAGAGAGAAGGAGAAAATCTATAGGAAAAAGACCCTTCATTGGAACCAATTCTCCTCAAAAATTTTTAGAAGAAGGAACCCTTACAAAAATGAACAACCTGTAATTTATACCACTAGCTGCCTTGGGATCCTCAAGATTGGATGCAACAAGCTTCAGACAGCTAGGGCTAGGGTTTCAACTACCCAACCAACCAAAAGAATACATCAAAATTTATTACAGGGGTAGAAAACCAAGCCACCTCAGAGAAATAGATCAAAGATGATCTCCAATCATCATAATTCTCAGAACAAAGTATAGAAGATCAAAGGTCTATCAAGAGAGAAAATCAAATCAACCACCCTACAATCATAGCTCGAGCCATTCCATGTCAATCCTTACATGGTACAGATCCCCACAAACACTCATGGCACCCTGGACCACACTGGAACAGTGGAGAAGTTTAATTTCACCAACTCTGGCCCCCTCGGTCATCAATTCCAGTCCTAACTGGTTGCTGGAAATGCCTCTGAGATTTGAATTTAAACTCCAATGGCTAAGTCTTGGCGCCAGCAGCACATCGGCGGTCCTAATTTGATCAGATATCAACAATTAAGTCCCGACCGTAGATCTCATCATCTTCCCGGGCTTCAGATCCTCTAACTCATCAAGCACCTCAGGTTTCATTCCGCGAACTAGCAACAAGGCAATATCCCAGTCGCAGAATGAAAATCTTAACTCCAATTAAACCCCGTGACCACATGACCACTCATCACCAAGTCGCCAGACCAACTAGCGAACCACCAAATCATCTCGCGAACCAGCGACAAAAAGGAATTTTGTCGGGCCGCTAAACCTTATGCACTCCACCAAACCTTAGACCCCACCTTTAACTCTGCAACTGCAACACCTGATGCCACCTATCATCACGCCACTTGCTGAATTCCACCCAGTCACCAACACCGGACCCACGCCTTGCATGCCTAAGATCGAATGGTGGTCACATTATCACAAGCCATGGAAATGGCCCTTGCAATCATGCGACAAGGCCATAAGACCGCAACATCACCACCCACCGCCTAATAGAAAACCGCCACCGCATCCGGAAGATGCATCACCTCACCACCTGCTAACAGGCCCCAAGGACACATGGCAAGCGGTCACATGATCGCATAGCCAAAAACTAGGCTATGTGACCATACGACAGCCAATCACAAGCTGCCACATGACCGCCGCTAGGACCACCGCGCAGTAAACACCAACTGCGAAGAGCCGGGACCCATGCAGATAGATGTCAAGTGGTCGCATGATCGCATGTCAGAAAAGTCTGACATGTGGCCATGTGATAGCCAATCAAAATACATATCTACCTCCCCTCTGACACCAGGACCACCGCGCTCTGCAAACAAAATCAACCGCAGGTGCATGATCGCAAGGGGAAAGAATATTCCTTGCGATCACACGCCGACCGTCGATCTCCTTTCCTATGCTGCTTGAAGAATCGAGCCCACTAACCGCCAGGCATTCAGTGACTATCCAACAAACTGAGCACCAAGTCATGAGATGCTAGCCGCTAACCACCAGAAGAGAAGAGATCATGCGACTACACAGTCGCCAGGTCGCCAGAAGAAGACTTAACCGCTAGACAACCGAACACAATGAAAAGTTGGGATCACGTGGATAGGTGGTAGGCGGTCGCATGATCGCATGTCAAAAAAGTTTGACATGTGGCCATGCAACAGCCAATCAGGAAGAGCATTGAAAGCTCGAGCCCACCTATCATCGCACTTGCGCACTTAAGGAAAGCTAGCAGAAAGGGAACTGGGAGGTCGAAAACACACAAAGTTTTCACAACAGCAAAGGATTGAAAAAACACAAGGTTTTCAACATTGACACAAAGGTAAACAAGGATGCAAAAACATCGAGGACTTTATGCAAGCCTAAAAGGTCAAAAACATCATGGATTTTCAGAAACACTGTGGGTTTTCAACACTTAGGTACATTTTGAAATTTTGTTTCCCGCAGACCTCAGAACCTGAATCTCTCTGAATTTTTTGATTTAGGAGGTGCAATTTGGACCAGAGCAAGGTGACAACATGGAGAACACAGGGCGGGAGGCAATGAAGAACACTTGCAAGGAAAATAGGCCATTCTCATAAGATTTTGTTATGATAGAAAAATGGCCTAACACATTGGAGCATACCTACTTGTGGATTTGTGGATTCAAATCCTCTACAAGGACTTCAACATAAGCAAGGTGAATTTTTTCATTTGCTTTGTTTATGCACATTACAATTAAATTTAATTTCAAGGTTAATTCCTAAATTGGGGTTTGACCAAGGCAAACCCCCATACAAACAACAAAACCCCTTTTTCTTCCAGGTGCAGGTGCAGGTGCAAAATTTTGGATTTGAGATCAGATTTGGATACCCTTTTCAGCAAACTTCTGAGATCTACGAACAAAGTCAAAATTGACCTTCAGAATAAGAATGTAGCCTTTGACCTTTTAAGAGGTTCAAAGACTACCTGCTCTCAGAAAGATAAAAGATTTTTGGGTTTTCTTCGTCTCAGCATTTCTAGTCAAAAATGGTTGTAGAATTGCCCGAAAGTACACACAGACATCAGAAATTAGCATTTTCTAGATTTTGAGGTTAGTATTTGTCTTTCAATTATTTTAGATTTCAAGCACAGTTCCTTTATAGGAAAATATAAGATTTTCTTCCTTTTTCATATTCTCCATAGATTGATTCAATTGTGCATTAACCTTTTGTTTGATCAAATTGGATCTTTCCCTTGGGAATTTGGATTTAGAAGTGAATCTCATATTTCCCCCATACATTACATTAAATAGAGATGATTCCATTTTACCTCTATTCATTTTGGTGAACCCGACATACTTACTCTCCTTTCTTTTGTGGAATTGGATGCCCTATTGTGTTTTGTGGTGTTAGATTTCCTTTGATCTTATTAGTATTAGATTTATCTTTTGTGTCAGAACTTGCATATTAATTAGATTTCAAAAATACAAAAATATTCGTGCTTTATGTGTTCTTAGTTTAGTTCATTGGCTTTGCATTAGTTTATGAGCTTTACTACTACTAGTCCTACTTATAACATTCTGGTTAGAAGAAGTTATAGACTCATGGGTGCCTTTGATCTTGAATCTTGCCCTCCTTTCCTTAGGGTCCCAGATGACAATTTGATTTTTCATGATTCCAATCCTACCATGGGGCAAAACTCTTCTCACTCATCTCATGATGAGGATGACGCTTTAAGAGTTCCTCCTGAACAAGTCCAAAAACTTTCAACTGAACTTGATAAAATGGGTAATTGGCTTATTCAAGAGAACCATAATTATGATTCTATTCAAGCTATAGAGGCTCTTAAGAAAGTTATTCATGATAGTGATCAGGTTATTAACCTCTTGCATGGTATTACTCACCTCGTGCATTCAAATGTTAAATCTTTAGCTCAAGTAGCTCAATATTTAGGATTGATTCCTCTTGTCACTAGTGTTGAACCTCCTAATCCTTTACCTAGTATTCCTACCTATACTCCTTTGGTGACTATGATGGTTCCCTTTGTTCCTATGAGTTTTCCTCCTATGTCCCTTCCTACATCAAAACCTTCATATCATAATGTTCCTTTTACTTATTCCAATCCTCTTCCAACTATAGTTTCTAATGTTCCTCTAGTTCTGTCTTCTATTCCTACAGCTTCTTACACTTTACCTAGTGTGTCTAATGTTGTTATTCCTCCTATTTCCTCTAATGATTCAACAATCATTAGTTTGGCTCAAACTATGTCATCCCTACAATAACAACTTGCTTCCTTAACTCAAAACAAGTTTAGTATTCCTACATGTGACATGGGAAGTCCTGTGTCCTTCGATATTATTTGTACTCCTGTTCCTCAGCAAGTCGATATGCCTCATCTTGAGAATTATAATAGAAAAGGAGATCCTGTTCATCATGTTAAAACATTCCAAATCCTTTGTAGTGATTATGCTCATGACCATAGCATTTTGGCCAAACTGTTTGCTGGAACCTTCCATGACAAGGCCTTACAATGGTATTCTTCCTTCCCTCCTTATTCTATTGATTCTTTTCCAAAACTTGCTAATGCCTTTATTCAAAAATTTCAAAATAACATTGGCCCGCAAGTTTCTTTGACTAATTTAATGCATTGTAAACAAAGTGCTAAGGAAAAATTAACTGAATTTATCGGTAGATTTAAGAATTTGCATGCTTAGATTTCCTATCATTCTTGATATTGATATTCAATGTATGTTTATTTCAAATTTGCAAAAGGATATTAGAGATACAATTCTTCTTACTGAATTTACCTCTTTTCAACAACTTTATGCAACGCTTCATCATTATCAATTACAAGTGAGTCAATTTGAGAGAAACACTCCAATGGCTCCTGTTCCAGTTGATAAGAGTGATGCTGCTCCTAATCCAAACAAATTTAAAAAATTCAACAACTATGTCAAGATAAAAAAACAAGCGAATGCAGTTGCTGATCAAGTTGTTGTTGCATCTCATAATGCCACTTCTGCATCCACTACTTTTTGATTAAATTGTACATTTACTCCTCTTTCTGAATCTTTACATACTATTATAAATAGGTTGTTAACCGCTACTATGATTACTTTACCTCCTATTCAACCTCTTTTACCTACTAAGATTGCATCTAAATCTTTTGATCAAAATGCTTTTTGTCAATATCATCGTCAGAATGGCCATGATACTGAGAAGTGTTATTCTTTAAAACATAAGGTTCAAGACTTAATTGACTCTAATGTCTTATCTGTTGATAATCTTGATGGTAGTGGAAACAAATATGTCTCTCCTCCTAATCAAAACCTTCAAATCTATATGAATCCTTTACCTACACATGATACTAATACTATTTGCCATCTGCTATGGAAATTGTGTATGATTCAAATCATGTTGTTAATCAAGTGGAGCATGTTGGTCAATTTGTATCTCCACCTCAACCTCAACCTCAACCTCAACCTCAAGTTCAATCTCAACCTCAACCAAAACCTAAGCCTAAATTGAAAACTCAACCTAAACCTCGACAACAACCTAAGAATAAAAGACCTCTGGAACTTTTGATTACCTTTGATGACTTTGAGACTATTAAAGCTCCTGATGGTCCACTTTACATTTATTCTAAGATTTCTCAGAAACCTACTCGTGGTTGTCTTATTGACCCTACATCCTTAGTCAATGTTATAACTGAAGAAAATATTTTTATGAAAAGCTTACAACGAGATTCTTATGATACATCGAATGTGTGGATTCATTTTCTTTATCCATCATTTGGTTCTATTACTTTACCGATTGAACTTTGTGAAAAAATTGTGAACACTACCTTTGTTGTGGTTCCTACTTCTGATCAATTTCAAGTTAAGCTAGGTTTTCCTTGGTTAAAAGCCATGCATTTTGTTGCTTCACCTATCCATAAGTATCTTAAGTTTATTCATGATGAAGAAGTGAAGATGGTTAATCATAGTTTATATCAACCTTCTAGGCCTAGAGATTGTGCTGCTCTTGATTTCTTTTGGCCTTCCTTACCTAATTCATGTCCTTCTCAACCTAATAATCTTTTTCATTCATATCAACCCTATAAACATCATAAGATTCTTGAATTAAGCATTCCTCCCATGGATCTTAATTGTGGTATTTTGCCTACACCTTCTATACCTCCTTTAACTATGGCTTCTAGTTTAGTTCATCAAGTTCCTTCTATCGCTCTTCCTAAAGAACCTATCAAAGATCCTATGATTGTTCCTCCTGTTGTTGATAATCCTATTGATCTTCCTAAATAACCTATGAAGGATCTAGTGATTGTTCATCCTAGTTCTTGAACTATTTCAAATAAATCAAAATGTAATCGATCTGCCAATGAATGTCGTAAAAAGCATCATGTTCATGCTAAAGCTTTTAATTCTATTCTTCAAAGATCTCTACCTTCTTCGGATAAATCTATGCATGATGTGTTAGAAGAAGTTTTTACTAATAATGATGTTAAGATGTATGATTATGATGATTCTATTCATATCTTAGATCCTATTTTGATTAATTTGGATGAAGAAGCTACTCTTGATGATACTGACGATGTTAATGATGAATATGAGACTATTGACATTGACATTGATTTACCTAATATTCTTTCATCACAATTAACTCTTACACCTAGTGTCAAACATTGTGATTCTCAAGAGGATCCTTGTTTACAACTGGCTATCATTCCTACTGTGTTGGGTATAGTCCCTCTTGCAAGTTACCCACCCTCCCTAAATGATATATGAGATGGGGAGAGTAGGCGGCATGCTTGATCGACTTGTCCCTCATGGTAGCTTTATTGTGTGTTTTCTTGTTGTATTGTGCTTCTCCCATAATTTGTTTGCTAAATGTTGTTAGATTCTTTTATACGATCCTTGTTACTTAGTTGGTGCAAGGTGATAAAGGAATTGAAACTATTGTTCAAATTCCTCTATATGTATCTCTATTCTTCTATGCATCATTCCATGTTATATTTTAATTGTTCTATTGTTCATAAATGTTTCCTTGTGTAATCTACTTGGATTCGGGATATGGTAGCACCAATTCTTTTTGGTCTCCATGTCATGGTCCTAAAAGATTCTCCTTCGTATATCTTATGTGATCTTTCCACCTTTGTGATCGTAGTTCTACTTTCTTTGGGCAATTATGTCAATTCATTTGCAATAATATCATATATATATTATCTTATGATCATACTGACCCCATGGTAGGTAGATCCCTTCTGTGCTCTCTATATGTTTCAATGATATTTCTCTTGATTTGTCTTCATCTCGGGGCATCTCGACATGGAAACATAATCAGTGGAGTTGTTTATGTTTCTGTTAAAGCCATGTTGTTCCTGTTAAAGTGTTAGCAATGACTTTAATGTGGGGGCATATGCTCTACTCACCTATTGCACACACGCACTTTTTGATACGCACATATTTTTCAAGATACTTTTCTCCCTTTTTTGATTAGTAACTAATCCTTAAAGCATGGATTTATATTTTAGGATCTCTTGATCTCTCTAGTTTTAAATATAAATATATTTTGATCCCTTAAGGTCAGAGGTGTGCTTAAGATTGGATCTCTTTTGTTTTTGGTATAAAATATTCCTAAGGATGAATTCTTGATGGGTTGACTAGTGAGTAGCCACATTCACTAGGAAGTTCAATTCCATCTTTCCAGTTGCACTATTTCCTTGTGTGGTTTACAATGGGACATAAGTTCTCATTGGGCGAGGTAATCAAACCCTCTTTCTCTCTCTAGAGATGTCTCTCTTATTTTGATCTGGGAGTCAATGAAGACTTGAGTCCTTGGGGGCTTAAGGTTTCTCTTTGTCCCTTGGATTACGATAATAGTATCTTTTCATTCTGATCTCATTTACCAAGAGTTTGCATCGAGTCCATACTCTTGCTAAAGTAGGGGCTTAATGTATCATCTTAAAATGGAAGCACTTCCATGATAAGAGTGTTTAGCCCTCTGAGTAAGTGATCTAGGGTCATGTTAAATGCCTTGATTGGGTCTTTGTATGTATCTGGCTTTTCCCCCTGTTCTACTTCCCTCTACACACATTTTCCACTTCCTATTTGCATTTCCTGGCATTCTAGGCTGGGGTCATAAGGTTTTTGACCTCAAGGTCAAAGTTGACCTTGACCCTGACCTAGATCAGGATCAACCTAAAACCTGACCTAGGGCAGATTCGACCTTGTCCCTGACCCCCAGTTCAAATTTCAAGTTTTTCTGATTTCCAGGCATTCGATTTCATAAAGATTCTTTTTCCTGCATCCGGGTCAGCCATTTCGGGTTTCAGAATGGTAAATCCTTAAATTGAATTTAATATGGATCAATTTCTAATGGTTAAGGCTAATTATGATTTAATTCCCCAATGTCAGCCTTCTCTAGATGTTTGTGCCCTAGTTCACTATAAAAGGAGGCCTTCCTCTCTCATTTTCATCATCAATTTTTATGAGAACATATAACATCTCTGAATCAAGCATTCAAGGAAGCCTTCAAGCATTCAAGTGTTCAAGAATTCATCCATCAAGGAGATCCATTGTTAGCCATTGAAGGATTCAATCTCTTTGGAGCCCCCTTGAAGATCCATCCTTCTACATTCATCCAAGCCTCCTCATATGCAAAGATCTATTCAAGATTGGTGTTGAAGGTCAAATGTCATTGATTTGAGACATCCTACATTCATTATACATCCATTGGAGCATACCTACTTGTGGATATTTGGATTTGAATCCTCTACAAGGACTTCAACATAAGCAAGGTGAATTGTTTCATTTGCTTTGTTTATGCACATTACAATTCAATTCAATTTCAAGGTTAATTCCTAAATTGGGGTTTGACCAAGGCAAACCCCCCATACAAACAACAAAACCCTTTTTCTTGCAGGTGTAGGTGTGGAATTTTAGATCTGAGATCAGATTTGGATACCCTTTTTGGCAAACTTTTGAGATGTGTGAACAAAGTCAAAATTGACCTTCAGAATAAGAATGTAGCCTTTGACCTTTTATGAGGGTCAAAGACTACCTGCTGTCAGAAAGATAAAAGATTTCTGGGTTTTCTTCATCTCAACATTTCCAATCCAAAATAAGTTGGAGAATTGCCTGAAAGTACACATAGACATTAGAAATTGGCATTTTCCAGATTTTGAGGTTAGTATTTGCCTTTCAATTATTTCAGATTTCAAGCACAATTGCATTATAGGGAAATATAAGGGTTTCTTCCTCTTTCATATTCTCCATAGATTTATTCGATTGTGTATTAACCTTTTGGTTGATCAATTTGGATCTCTCATTTGGAAATTTGGATTTAGAATTGGATCTCATATTTCCCTCATATATTACATTAAATAGAGGTGATTCCATTTTACCTCTATTTAGAGGTATCTAACCCTTGATGAATATTTTACTAGTTTTTTGATCTACCACTTCATGTATTAAAAATATTTTAGGTATGATCTATATGGATTTATATACACTTTTATCTTATTTCTTCTCTTTGTAAATCGATTAAATATTATAGGAAGAATCCCTCTTCTCCTATTCTCATGAAGGATCCATTCGCCTTCTCATGGAACATGGTAAAGATATTTCCATTTATAGCCTTAAGCATCCAATTCAAAAAGGTAAATTGAATTTTTGCAAAGACTCATTCTAATTTCTCTAGTGATATTAAAGATGTCCCATCAACTTAAGAAATGTTCTACCATATTGGTAATTTTAAACACCCCAAAAAGGATAGTTTGGCCTCTAATTGGCCTCATATGTATGAAAAAGATAAAAAGGATTCTAATTATGTTCCCTTAGAGGACTGTCTGTTAGATTTTCTTACATATAGTTCTCCAAATAAGGGTAAATCCTAAGAAAGGCAATCCTCAAAATCCTCTAAGTAAAAAAATATTAAAGAGAAGAAAAAAGGCCCTAAATTTTCAAGTATTCCATGATTAGGGACAAAAAAAACTAACTCGCCCTATGTAAAGTATCCTTTTGAGAAACACAGTGCAAATTCCAAATAAACTTGACTTATATGGAAATATGGGATAGAGTCAACATCCTAAATTCCATAATGGATCCACTAGGGGTGGATTTTCAAATAAAGAATCCCATTCGAAAAGAGAAATGTATCCTTTCACATATTAAAATTTCTCATCAACCACAATAATAGGGGACATGCTAAGTATAGCTAAGGATTTGACAAAGGGACACAAACCTCTTCAAATAGAAGGAGTTTAAGATTATCTTGATTAAGGATAGGGATTATATCTATAACGATAAATAGATTTAGGGAAAAAAAATATGAATAAAACCCCTAAATTGGAGAGTGATGATAAAATGACAAGTCTAATCCCAAATATGGACAATATTTTGGAAACTATGAAGATGAACCTTGAGGAAAAGATCAAGAACCTTGGAGAAATTATCGATAAGGAATATGATAAGCTAAGGGTCAGCATGGTTGTGAGTAGAATAACCATAGAAAACAATATAGATCATCTCAAATAATTGAATGAAAAGGCACATGCTTTCCATGGTTTATATAAAGGTAAGTCTAGGTTTCCTTCTATGAATGTGAAATATAAAGGGGACAATATGACAGTGGCTCAAAATGAGATGGGCTTGGCAACTAATCTTGGTCCCTTGACCAAATCAGATAGTCATGATAATGGTAAGAATGATCAAATCTATAGTTTTTAGTTTTTTTCAAAAATAAATGGAGTGATTCAAAAAATACAAAACCAACAAATATGTTAAAAGCTCTTTAGTATGATTTTGGGTTTGTTGATGCTTTCTATTTTTTTTTTTAATTTAGTTTTGTTGTTGGCTAGTTGTAGGTTTTCTTCTAGTTTTATTCTAGTGATAGTAGTCTTTTTGCAAAGAGTTTTGACGTCCTTTCATATCTTGTTTTACTTTAATCCAAAACATTATTTAAAATAGTAATAATTTAAAATTATAATGAATAAGAGTTATAGAAAATATTTTAAATACATTCCTATCAGGGAAAGTACTCTTGTACATGGCACTTACTTCATTTACTTCACCTTCTCTTTTATTATTCTCTCGTGTTTCTTTAGTTTTATATTTTACTTTTCCGAGATTTATTTTTAGTGGTGTGTTTATAATTTTTTAATTTTTCAATCTTTAAATTTTATTTTTATTTGTATTTTTTAAATTATTTATCTAATTTTTATTTTTCAATTTTTATTTTTTTCCTATTTTTGTTATGTTAATTTGATTTTTTATTTCTATTTTTTAGCATTATTTTGTTTCATTTTATCCTTTCACCATTCTTCTTATCTCTCTCTCTTCAACCTTCTGTTTAATTGTTTCTTCTTTATTTTTAATCTTTTCTTCTTCATTTTTAAAATATCTCACTTTCTAATATTATAAATCTCCTTCACAAATATTTATGTTCCTCTTCTTAAAGAAGGATCATAGAATCTGATAGAAATTTTTCAAATAAAAATACATACAATGTCTACTGATAAACTTACATCATACTAACACCTAGAGCCATTTTACAGTCATAGATGGATTGAAAATCCTTTGTCAAGAAATACAAGACTAATTTAATTTTGCATATTGTTGATTCCAAAGAATCACTACAATTAAAAACAAAGGTGGCATCTACAATTGTCCTTGCATGAAGTGAAAGTAGAATTTGATGGTCATTGGTATTACAATAACATGTGATTATGTGAGAAATGAAGTATCAACATAACTACTGATAGTTGTAGAGAATTCTTTGTTTGTTATTGTTACCCTAATTTTCCTATTCTATAAATTTGGCTAAAATCCATTCAGGAGTCCCTGTTTTAACCCTGCCAAACATCCCTGAAAATTTCATGGTTTTATGTCTGGTTTCCTGGCCTCTGCAATTTGTTTTATCCCCTGGTCTGCAGTCAAAAATTCATAAAAGTAGTCATTGTGCCCAATAAACCCTAAGTAACCCTAGCCTTCTTTCTATTTGGCTGTTACTTTTTCAGCCACTTAAATCCTCAAATACCCATGTGCGCTTTAATTCTATTGGTTGGTCGCTAGTTCTCTGAGTCTTTCGGCGGTTATCTATTTCTTTCGGTGAACTAGAGAATGCAGTGATTCTCATGGTCGCTTAATATTTGGTGGTTAGGTCTCAGCAGTTAGTGACCCAACTAAGCGGTTAACTTTTCTTTAGGCACCTGATCACTTAATGTCTGGTGGTCTTGGCTAAGCGGGGTCCCAGTTAAGGAGATCCAACGACCGGTGCTTGATCTCATGGGGTCTTTCTGACACATGCGATCTTACACCAACTGTTGGATCTTCCAAGTATGCAGTGCTTCAAACTTTGTGTGGGTACACTTCCATGTTGTCCTATGTGGAGGCCTTTCATTGGCCGAAGGTAATGACTTGTTCAGTTTGTCAGAGCGGGCCTGACAGACTGTATCCCTTTAATCCAACGGCTGGCGCATAATCTTACGGAGTGTGTCAAAGCCATGAGATTATGCATCGACCATCGATCTTTCTTTATTGCAAAGGATCCGTGGGTCCTTCCTTGCTGATATGCTTGAATTTGATTGGTCCACATAGCAATGATTGGGATTTGTCAATGGGACCATGTCAGAGGATCTACAGAGATGTCAGAGGGATAAAGATCAACGACTGGTGCATGTCCTGAAGGAATCTTTTGAGGCCATGAGATCTTGTGATGATCGTCCATTTTTCCAGGTGTTCGGCCTCTATCTGTGGGACTATGTTGCCAGGCATGCTGATATGCTCAATTCTCATTGGTCCAAACATGCCGATGTGGATTTTTTACTTTTCAGGAGGGTTTGCAACTATTGTAAAGTGATCTGGGCCATTCATTTGCTGGGAAATAAAGGATATCGATGATCACATTTTAAAATGACTGGCTACCCATTATAATTCAAATTCAAATATCTCTGCAGAGGGTTTCTTGCCAGCAATTGATTCAAACAGGCTACGGCTGCAGAGGTAGCTAGAAACTTTATGTCTTCAAGACATTTGTAGTTGGGAAGGATGATGAGAAGGTCTGGGCAACCATCATGGGTCAATTCTTGTCCCTGAGAAGTACCTTTTCAGCATTCATGGTGAGACTTTGTGCAGAGAAGTTGATGAATCCAAGTTGCTTGTTGGCGGGTTGATGCAGTACAGGGATGGGCACGTAAACAAATATCTGATCGGCCATGATGTTGTAGAGATGTAATTATGATCAGATTTTTTTGAGTTAGGGTTTGATATTATTCTATTGAAAAATCTTTGTTACCCTAGTTAGGTCTTAACTCCTACCTACGTGAAAAAATAGGAGATGTATATAATGTTTTTGGGAGAGCTTTAGAGCTTAGAGTTAAACAATTGTAAAGAAATTCATCTTTCTTACCAGTTATCTATGGCATTTTCTCTGCTCTCTGGCTTCTATAGTTGTGTTCTTTCATTGGTAATTCAAACATTGCAGAGGTATTTTGTGACAATCCTTCATGTCCCTATGCTTCCTTGTTTGAATTATCTCTTATTGAATTGATGTATATGTTTGTTTTTGAGTGATCTCTCAGGGTTCCTGATCCCTCTCTCTTTCTACAATTATTATGTGTTATTGTGGATGATTTGATATGAATTATTTTGTGGGTATACTATAACCCTTTAGCAATCTTGTCTCATTCCTATGCCGAGTTGTAGAGGTGAATGTTTATCTGTAGGTTGTAGATTGTGTCTAAAATTTTAGGAATGCTATTGTTTGTGAAAGTTCTCTCTTTCCCTGAATAGTCTCTTTCTATTGCAAACCCTTCTATGAAATATTTATGCAGGCCTAGTTAGTGAGTTTTGATCTCCTAGACCTAAGTTTTTTCACTAATTTCATCCTGTATACTGAGATTCAAACCCATATTTTTGGTGTATCACCTAGTAGGATAGTTTGCTTTCAAGGATTTTTACTTTCAAGTACTCTTTCTATCCCTTTCCCTCCAAAGAACTTTACTTTTCATGTCAGGAAGCAAACTAGGGTGATTATCCAAGAGGAACCAGCCTAGAATCTGGAGGTTTCATCTCAGTTAGCATAGGTCCCACACCTGGAGATGAATCCCATGTTATACTAGGTTATCAAGACTATGAGAGCTTGAGACAAGGGTGTAAACTTAGTGTATAACAATTCTGGCATGCCCGGTGGGACTAAAGATCAGATTGAAGTCCAAAGGTGCTCCTGTTGGTTCATCTGCAAAAGAATTAAAGAAGTTTAATACAAAAGGACTATCAGTACAGACGTAAGCTCAAGGATTCCCCACCTTGGTGCCAGTGTATAACAATTATGGCACGCCCGATGGGACAAGAAGTTTATTCAAATTCAAGTTATGTTATCTCTGATATACTGATTGCATAATATAGAATTTTAGAAGTTGTTATGTCAAGTAAAACTCCATTGGTGAAAGGATTCAGGCTAACTTGTTTAAAGTTTATGAGAAAGATTGAGACTAGGAGCTCAAAGCCTACTCAATTTTTAGAGTTGCCCTCAAAAAGAAGTTACAAAGGTAGGTCAACTCAAAGAACATCCCCTGCAAGGAGAGTTCAATCACCACCACCTGATACTAGAGAAAGGAGACCTTTCCCCTTTCATCTCAGAAGAAGAGGAAGATCTCTAACTAGAGCTCCAGAGGAGGTTTCAAATCCAACAGCAAATACAACCCACATAGTTGTTAATCTTCAAATCATAGCTCCTACAATGGCTAGACAGTTTTCCTTTGCACCTTTCAACCAGGGAAGTCCATTAGTTTTTTCTCAAAATCATGATGTGCCATTGGTGGCACTAAATAGTCTACCTAATTTCATAGGTGAAGGACAGACAACAGCCTTTGAGCACATTAGAGACATGACCACCATTTGCAGCATTCACAACATAACCCAAGAAGATGTGGCCACAAAATTATTAGCAGCCTCCCTCAAAGGTAAGGCTCTTGAATGGTTTAGAACTTTAGTTGTTGGTTCCATTACTTCATGGGATGGATTGGGAGATGCATTGAGTAGACATTTTGAGGATAAATCAGATAACTTGTCTTTGGTTGAACAATTGACAACCATTAAAAGAGACCCTCAAGAATAAATGACAGACTACAATAATAGATTTCTCAAAACATAGAATAGAATTCCAGTCTCAATAAGACCATCTACTGACCATGCTTTCCTATACTTCTTGCAAAGCTAGAATGGTCAAATTTTTGTCATGATCCAATCTATGGGTGGTACTTCTTTACCCCAAGCTTTTGACATAGCTGTCAGGGCTAAAAATTATTTAATCCAAGCAGGCATGATTCATAGAAGGCCACCAATTTCCATCTTCCCTAGCCTTCAGCCCATTGCACCTGCACAAGTACCCCCATTCACCCCTATTCCCACCATATTAGCACCTTAGGCTAGTACTAGCATTCAAGAGCTGAGAAAAAGTTTCTCTCAAGAGTTACAAGAAATAAAGACTAGTTAGCAAATTAGTATGCAAGAAATGAAAAATTTGTTGCAAACTCTAACCAAGGAGGTTACCAATTTGAAGAGACAAGGTCAAGGAATCAGACCACCCTTTCAACCACAAGGCCAAGGTCCTAATCAACAATATCAGAATCAGGGACAACCTTATCAACAAAATAGGCCACCATACCAAGGAGGGTATTAAGGACAAAGACAAAGTTTTAATCAAAGACCATTCCAACCATATAACCCTGCACCTCTCAATTCTGTAAATCCAGTGAGGGATATGGTTCCTGGTCAAAACAATATGGCTATGGATAATGAGTGGTGCTTTCCTTGTAATCAGCCTCATAATCAGGCTACATATTCAAATGGATGGATGAACCAAGCTCTAATGGTTCAACATGCCTCACAAGCCCAATCAGACGCTTCATCCAGTGGGTCAGTTCCTCAACAAGAACCACAAGAAAATGAGAATGCTCTCTTTAATTGGAAGCAACAAGACTTCAATGGAGTTAATGATGAGTTTGCTTTCACTGCCAACATGTTAGAACCATGCAAAAAATTTCATGGCTCTAGCCCTTTTCCCCTGGTCTCTCCAGTCATTTTTAGGTCCCTACCTTTAACCCTAGTTCAATTTTTTTTAAATATAGCCATTGCATACAAAAACCCTCTGTCTATACCCTGGCCTTATTATATTTTGATGTTACTTTTTGCGGGTCACTTAGGGGTCCTATTTTGCATGTGCTTTATATTTTTGGTCAGCCCTATTTAAATTTTTCCTAAGTCTTTACCCTAGCGGCCTTTAATATTTTCCTATGTTTCGGTAGCCTTTATTTTCCCTGGGCCCAGCTCTGACACCATCTCCATCTAATGGTGAGTGTATCTTCTCAAGCAGTGTGTCAGACACTTAAGATCTTGCGATGGCCGTTGATTTTGTATCGTGTTAGAGGGTTATTAGGGTAGGGAGGAGATTCTCAATCCGATGGTGGGTGTGAAATTTGATAGAATCTTGGAAGTCTTTGCAAACTTCAGATGTCGTCGATCTTCCTGATCCGGGCCTGATCAAAGTTTCTCAATCTTTTGGTAGTAGGGATAAGTATTTAGCTCCTGAAAAATTTATGAAGGTTTCGCTTGTTCACGTGAAATGACAGAGGTTCTCTAATTGTTTTAGCAGTTCAGCGAACAAGCATTCACATAATCGCTAAACTTTCTAGCAGATGCATAAAGTGTTTCGCAAACTAGCGGTCACCTTTTGTCACTAGTTTGCTAGATGTGGGGCCAAGGTTAGTGTTTTCCTGCAGTCACTAGTTTGCAAGGTTAAAGGTGGGTTAAGATTTTCATCCCGCGAATAGGATATGCTTTTTCATGTGTTCGCTTAAAGTAAACCAAGGGTGGCAGTCGAGTTAAGATTTAAAAGATCGCGAAACATGAAGATCGGACGGTCAGGACTTAAAGTTGGTTCAGATTTGAACGTCGACCACCGATTTGCTACAAGCACCATGGAAATGATCGTTATTATTCAAATTCAAATTTTTGAAGGGTTCCCAGTGATAGGAAGGACTAGAATTCAATGCAGAGGTGACTGGAGCTAGTGGGAAATGATCTGTTTGCTATTACAGTGTAGTCTAGGGTGTGTCGTGTTCATTTCCAAGGTTTGTACTATGTGGTTTTGTGCTTGAGACATGTTGCAAGGTTGACATTTTGAGCATTTTTGTGGTTCTCAGTACCTTCACAGAGAATTTATCATGATTGAGGATCATTCCAGGATTTTCTTTCTCCTAGTTGCCTAGGTTTCCAACCCTGTAATAACTTTGTGACCGTTTCCAGTGGGTTTGGTGGTTGAAACCCTAACCCTAAGTCATTCGTAGCTTGTTGCATTCTCTTTGAGGATTCCAAGATGACTAGGGAGTATAAGTTGTAGAAATTTTGATTTTGTGTGGGTTCCAAAACTTTTCTTTGGTCCCAGGCTGGTTGTTCATAGTGTTTTACTGATAGAGGAGTTGGATTTTGTGTCTTTTCCTATCTTTGTGTTGTTCTGATTGTGTATTGATTCTCAATATATTAATGAGAATGTTATTGAGTTCTAATCTTTCATTTGTGTATGTCTTCTTGTTTTAGTTCTAAGCTCATATATGTTAGTGTTACAAAGTGTATTAGGATATGGTAAACAAAGAGTATTGTGAAGTCATCTCTGAGTTCTTAACAAAGTTAGGATTAAAGTCTTTTATGTGGGTTCAGTGATTTTGCAACCAAGTAGGAATTTGATGTCCTTGTGTCTGAGGGAGAGGGGTAATGGGCAAAGCACTTATCCTGGATTTAATTATGTTTGAATTAAGGTATTCAGTTGATGTATGTAATTGGGTGACTCTTTTCCCTAGGTTAAGGCACTGATCCATCCTCTGGAGGCATTTCATTATTGTCAACCATACACACACACATTAAATGATAAAATCATAAATCAGTTAGTAAAGAGTATATTGGCATAACATTTTATGATTCCTTTGAAGAAGTGAATCAAGGGTACACCCGCCTAAGCATTAAGGCTCAAAGTGTAGGAGGATCTCTCTTGATCCTTGTTAATTGGCCCTCTTCCTTGTAGACTTTGGAGTGGTGATAGAGTCAAATTTATATTAAAGTTATCCATCAAAGTATAAATCTATAAGCTGAAGATCAAAGGGAACTCCCAACACAACACAAGGGCAAAAAGAAGAGCTCAAGACATGGAGCAAGTAGAATCTGGAATCAAAGCTACTACATCTATAGAACCACTATAGAAGGTTACTAATCCCATGCCTAAGAAGGCTCCTATCATTACAAGCAAAGGAGATCAAACTCTCAAGGAAGTGGAGCCCATCATGCCAAAGACACAACAAAGAATACACACTGTGGCACCCTTCAACATTGTAGACAGCATGAAGAAAGTGAACATTACCATGTCTATGTGGGACTCTTTTTCTATTCCAGGACAACCTAAGATCTTGAAGAAAGCTATGACAGAGGTATCAACTCCTCAGCCTAAAAAAGAAGCTACAAAGCTAGTGTTTGTCAACACTGATAAAAAAACAAGAAGATCCAAGTAGCAACCCAAAAAGCAATACCATGCAAGGTAGGAACTCAAAGCCTCCTCCCTTTTATATATCTTTGATTATTGGAGATTCTTTAGTACATAATTGCATGGTAGATAGTGGAGCTACTAGCACTATGATGCCCAAGAAAGTAGCTGACCAATTAGGACTAAAATATGAACCCTTTAAAAAGAAGGTCACACAACTTGATGGATCCTCAGTCAATACTATAGGTGTGGCCAAGGATACCAATCTAATCCTACATGCTAGTCCTAATTTCTCCATCCTCCTTGATAAATACATCATAGATCTCCCTGCATTTTTTGCTATATGTCTTTCAAGGGAGTTTACAGCCAAGATAGGAGGCTACCTATCTTCTGACTGGTCTCACATGCTTTTTCATACAAGATATGGTACCAAGGTTACCATTAAATCAGAGAAATCGGTAGCACACCATATAGAACCATATGTATCCAATATCACCAATGTAAACTGCCCTATATTTGATGACAATGACTTCCAAACCATTGGAGAAGCAGACACTAAGATAGAAAGTATCCCTGATATTTTGCTAGATGAAAGAGCTATAGAGGCCCAAGAAAATCTGGTTTGGGATTTTGGTTTGGGAGGTTATTTGATACAAGAAAGTGGAGTCATAGAACCAAGCCTTCTCAAAGAAGACACTGATTCAGAAGATTAGAACAATCAGGTTTGGGAACTTTTTTTTTACGGAGCTAGAAGTAGACATGGTTCTGGTGGTGGTGCTATGCTAGTGTCCCCAAAAGGAGAAAGGTACTACACAGCTTTCAGATTCAGTTTCTCCTGCACTAGCAACACTGCAGAGTATGAAAGCCTTGTGAATGGGCTAGAGTGGGCTAGAAAAAGAGGGCTTAAAGCCTTAAAGGTTTATGGTGACAATGAGTTGGTAGTCAGCCAAGTGAGAGGGATAAGTGCAACCAAAAATGATACTATGAAAGCATACAAACATCAATTTTGGGATGCAATTGAAGACTTTTGTGCTTTCAATATTGTTGCTATCCCTAGGAAGCTAAACCAAAATGTAGATAGGTTAGCCGCTATTGGATCTTAGTTTGACATCCCCAATAGCATTTCAAAAGAGGTAGACCAATAGCATATCAAAGTGATTGTCAGACCCTCTATTCCTGATAATGATGTCAATTGGCGGGTGTTTGACAATGATGAACAAATTCTGCAATTCTTGTTTGAAGAAGATGTTTTTCTAGAGCATAATCAAGATAGGCTATCACAAAGCTATGGTGATCAAGTGATACAACTTAAGTCTAATAAGATGCCTAGAGGTCTTGTCACCTTAGAGACTGTCTTCAATAGGGATGATCAAGTCAAGAAAAGAAAAGTTGGCCTGGTAGTTCAACAAGAACATTGTGTTGAATTAGAGTTGGAGCTAGGTAAGAGCTTACAATTTGGAAAAGTGAATACTAATTTGGAAAACCAAGAGTACACACATTTATTCAAATAATTGAGTGATGTATTTGCATGGCAATATGAAGACCTTAAAGGTTTTGATCCAGCCCTTTCTCAGCACACTATTGAATTAGAACCTAATGCCAAACCAGTGAGGCAAAAGCAAAGGCCTTTTAATCCCAAGCTTGAGCCACTTATGCATAAAGAAGTGCTCAAATTGATAAAAAGTGGTATCATCTACCCCATCAAGCATACTAGTTGGGTTTCCAACCTTGTTCCTGTCAGGAAGAAGAATGGGGAGCTGAGGTTATGTGTTGACTTCAAGGATCTTAATAGGGCTTCTTTAAAAGACCACCATCCACTACCCTCCATGGAACAAATCTTACAATGTGTCTTTGGGCCTGAGAGATTTTCACTATTGGATGGCTATTCAGGATACAATCAGATCCTAGTTAGTGAAGAGGACCAATACAAGACTGCATTTACAACCAAGTGGGGAACCATGGCTTATCAAAAGATGCCCTTTGGTTTTCCAAATGCAGGTGCTACATTTCAAAAGGCAATGGATATGGCCTTTAAAATCCTCATGTACAAGTTTGTGTTGGTCTACTTAGATGACATAACTATCTATTCTAAACATGGAGTAGATCACATCAAACATCTGAGGAAGATTTTTGAAAGGTGTAGAGAGTTTGGGATATCTCTTAATCCCAAGAAATGTGTGTTTGCAATTCATGAAGGAAAATTGTTGGGATATGTAGTATCCAAAGAAGGAATCATAGTAGACCCTGAAAGAATTGTAGCTATCCTAGAGCTACCCCTGCCACATCATAAGAAAAGTCTCCAGTCCTTCATAGGAAGGATCAATTTTGTTAGGAGGTTCTTGCTTGACATTGCAGATTTACTAAAGCCTTTGACAACCGTGTGAAAAAAGAGTTCAACTTTTAGTTCGACTAAGGAAGGGAAAGCCAATTTCCAAGCTATCAAAGAGGCTCTAACAGAAGCTCCTACTCTCCTCAACCCAAATTTCAGTAAGGATTTTATCCTTTATGCTTATGGAGGTCATGATGCTATATCTACAATGCTGACTCAAGAAAATTCAAATGGATTGGAGCAGCCTATTGCTTTCTTTAGGAAAGGTTTAGAAGAGTATGAACAGAGATACTCTTTTGTAGAAAAACATGTACTTGTTGTCATAAAGAGCCTTAAAAAGTTTAGATATCTATTGACCCATAGCAAGGTACACTTGAAAGTTACTCATCCAAGTGTCAAAGAATTCTTGGTTTCCAAGGACCTGAATGAAAAAAGAGTCGGTTGGATCACCAAGGTGATGGAATATGACATTGATATCCAAACCACCAAGCTGGTTAGAGGAAGAGGTCTTTGTGAGCATTTGGCATCTGATGAGAGTTCAAAGAAATCAAAACAAATGGATGCATCTTTGGTTGTGCATTCTACAGAGAACATACTAAGGCAACAGGTTGGTTGCCTAACATGATTCATTATTTGAAGATAGTGCAATGTCCTGCAGATCTAGATTTAGCAAAAAGAAGATATTATAGATTACAATCTATTCCTTTTGTGTTGATAGATGAAGTTCTTTTCAAAAAGGATCACAATGATGTCCTTTTAAGCTGCATTGATTCAGAAAAGGTAGCAGACATCCTATTTGAGTTTCATGATGGACCTTCTAGAGGTCACTTTTCTCCTAGGACTACTACTTTTAAAATCATGAGGGTTGGATACTATTGGCCATCTATCTTTAAGGATAGCTATGATTATGTGAGAAAATGTATCAAATGTGCTATGTTTGTAGGAAAAGAAAGGCTTGTAGCCTTGCCCCTACAACCAGTTAGAACAGAGCAACCTTTCATGAAATGGGGCATAGACTTTATTAGTGTGATCAATCCTCCATCTAATGCAGGACACAAGTGGATAATCACTGTAACAGATTATTTCACTAGATGGACAGAGGCAATTGCCTTAAAAGAATCAAATGAGAGTGTTGTATTGAGTTTTTATGATGATATAATCCATAGATTTGGCACTCCAGACTCCATGGTATCAGATAACGCATTGGCATTCAGAGGCTTCAAAGTCTTAGAATGGGCAATCAGGAATGGCATTTATCTAAATACAAGTTCAAACTATTACCCTCAGGGCAACGACTTAGCAGAATCAACAAACAAGAGCTTGATTAGGATAATCAAGAATATTGTGCAAGATAACCAAAGGGATTGGCATACTAGGCTAAGGTATGCCTTATGGTTAGATAGAATTACCCCAAATAAAATCATTGGAAACTCTCCTTATGTGTTAGTATATGGTAGAGAGGCTAAGTTGTCCATTTCAACTGAATTACCAGCTCTAGACTTGGCTACTCAATATGTCATGTTTGAAGAAGGAGATCCTTTACAAATCAGGTATGCTTAGCTCATGGAGTTAGAGGAACTCAGAGATAAATCCATGAAAGATATGGAGTTCCATCAGGATTAAACAAAGAGAAGTTTTGATAAGAGAGCCTGGGTCAGAAACTTCAAAGTTGGATATGTAGTCCTCAAGTGGGATGAATTCAAAGCCAGGCCTGGCATACATACAAAATTTGACTCCTTTTGGAGTGGACCATTTGTTATAATAGAATGTAGGGGGCCTAATGCTTTTCAGCTATCAACCCTTGCAGGAGATGCCTTTCCAATATCAGTGAATGATTTCCACTTGAAGCCCTGCTTTGAGGTTAATCCCTCTCTGTAAATTCTTGTAAAAATGTTCTTGTTTTCTTTCCCTATTTTCTAGGTTAGTTTCTAGCTTTTCAAGAAGTGCTTGTGCACAAGTTCATCCTTCTAGTTCATTTTTCTCTCTCTATCAGAATTTTGTGCTCAGTATGACCCCATGCCCAACGGATTGTGTCAAGGCCACTAGTTTTCCATGTCTAGCAGGCTGACATCCAGCAGAAATCAGAAAAATGTTACCCTAATTCTCCTATTCTATAAATTTGGCTAAAATCAATTCAGGAGTCCCTGTTTTAACCCTGCCAAACATCCCTAAAAATTTCATGGTTTTATGTCTGGTTTCCTGGCCTCTACAATTTGGTTTATCCCCTGGTCTGCAGTCAAAAATTCATAAAAGTATCTGTTGTGCCCAATAAACCCTAAGTAACCCTAGCCTTCTTTCTATTTGGCTATTACTTTTTTGGCCACTTAAATCCTCAAATATCCATGTGCACTTTAATTCTATTGGCTGGTCGCTAGTGCTCTGAGTCTTTCAGTGGTTATCTATTTCTTTCGACGAACTAGTGAATTTAGTGATTCTCATGGTCGCTTAATATTTGGCAGTGAGGTCTCAGCAGTTAGCAACCCAATGAAGCAGTTAACTTTTCTTCAGGCGTGTGATCGCTTAATGTCTAGCAGTCTCGGCTAAGCAGGGTCCCAGTTAAGGAGATCCAACAGCTAGCGCTTGATCTCATGGGGTCTTTCTAACACATGCAATCTTATGTTGACCGTTGGATCTTCCAAGTATGCAGCGCTTCAAACTTTGTTTGGGTCCACTACTAGGTCATCCTATGTGGAGGCTTTTCATTGGCTGAAGGTAATGACTTGTTCAGTTTGTCAGAGTGGGCCCAGCAAACTATATCCCTTTAATCCAACGGTTAGCGCATAATCTCATGGAGTGTGTTAGAGCCATGAGATTATGCACCGGCTGTTGATCTTGCTTTATTGTAGAGGCTCCGTTGCGTGGGTCGTTCCTTGCTGATGTGCTTGAATTTGATTGGTCCACATAGAGATGACTAGGATTTGTCAGTGGGACCGTGTCAGATGATCTGCAGAGATGTCAGAGGGATAAAGATCAACGGTTGGCGCATGTTTTGAAGGAATCTTTTGAGGCCATGAGATCTTGGATTGACTATCCATTTCACCAGGTGTTCGGCCTCTGTCTATTGGACCGTGTTGCCAGGCATGCTGATATGCTAAATTCTCATTGGTCCAAACATGTCGATGTGGATTTTTTACTTTTCAGGAGGGTTTTTGACTATTGTAAAGTGATCCAAGCCATTCATTTGCTAGGAAATAAAGGATATCGATGATCATGTTTTAAAATGACTGGCTAGCTATTATAATTCAAATTCAAATATCTCTGCAGAGGGTTTTCTACTAGCGATTGATTCAAATAGGTTGCGGCTATAGAGGTAGTTAGAAAATTTATGTCTTTAGGACATTTGCAGTTGGGAAGGATGATGAGAAGATCTGGGTGGCCATCATGGGTCAATTCTTGTCCCTGAGAAGTACCTTTTCAGCATTCATGGTGAGACTTTGTGCAGAGAAGTTGATGAATCCAGGTTGCTTGTCCGCAGGTTGATGCAGTACAGGGATGGGCACATAAACAAATATTTGATCCGCCATGATGTTGCAGAGATGTAATTATGATCAGATTTGTTTGAGTTAGGGTTTGAAATTATTCTATTGAAAAATATTTGTAACCCTAGTTAGGTCTTAACTCTTGCCTACGTGCAAAAATAGGAGATGTATATAATATTTTTAGGAGAGCTTTAGAGCTTAGAGTTAGACAATTGTAAAGAAATTCATCTTTCTTAAGAGTTATCTATGGCATTTTCTCTGCTCTCTGGCTTCTACAGTTGTATTCTTTCATTGGTAATTCAAACATTGTAGAGGTATTTTGTGACAATTCTTCATGTCCCTATGCTTCCTTGTCTGAATTATCTCTTATTGAATTGAAGTATATGTTTGTTTTTGAGTGATATCTCAGGGTTCCTGATCTATCTCTCTTTCTGCAATTATTGTGTGTTATTGTTGATGATTTGATGTGAATGCTTTTGTGGGTATACTACAACCCCTTAACAATCTTGTCTCATTCCTATGCCGAGTTGCAGAGGTGAATGTTTATCTGTAGGTTGTAGATTGTGTCTAAGCTTTTAGGAATGTTATTGTTTGTGAAAGTTCTCTCTTTCCCTGAATAGTCTCTTTCTATTGTAGACCCTTCTATGAAATATTTATGCAGGCCTATTTAGTGAGTTGTGATCTCCTAGACCTAAGTTTGTTCACTGATTTCATCCTGTATACTGAGATTCAAACCCATATTTTTGTTGTATCACCTAGTAGTATAGTTTTCTTTGAAGAATTTTTACTTTCAAGTACTCTTTCTATACCTTTCCCTCCAAAGAACTTTACTTTTCATGTCAAGAAGCAAATTAGAGTGATTATCCAAGAGGAACCAACCTAGAATCTGGAGGTTTCATCTCAGTTAGCATAGGTCCCACACTTGGAGATGAATCTCATGTTATACTAGGTTATCAAGACTATGAGAGCTTGAGACAAGGGTGCAAACCTAGTGTATAACAGTTATCTTTCAGCCCAAAAAAAGTAATTGTTTGTCTTGAAAATCTTTCCGAACTAGGCTTGAAAATTCTACCTCCACCTCACATACAAAATGCTATTTAAGAATCTAAATTCACAAAAGAATTTACTTAAAAATAAAAAATTTAATTTTCCTATGATTTCTCACTCATGAATTACCTGATGCAATCTAATGTTGATCTCCCTCTAATTAATTTTTATTAGTTTTGATCTGACTTTAGATTTAAAACCCTTAGTTTCCTTCAAAACAATCCTTCCCTAGAATCGTTTAGAGAATCCTGCAAAGAATGGGGATGTTTATTAGTGTAAAGGTTAAATTTACATTAGTTAGTACTTAGGTACTTTTCTATTATACAATTGTAAATGATTGGTGATAAACTAATTCCTCAAATTCATTATTATTGATGCAGGAGCATCCTGGGTGTAAGAGCAATCTTGCATCACCCAAAAAAAAAAAAAAAAATTTATGTTTTTATATTCAATAAGGGCTATTTTGTGCAGAGCTGCTATTTATGGAAAGTTACTATTTTTGGTAATTTTTGTATGTGCTCAGAATGATCTGATTTCTTTCTTGGAGGTTCATTTTGGTCATATAAGTCTACCAGTAAAGTTTCATTGCCAGGTCAAGTGTATATTGGAAGATATTGGAGATTTTCGGTATTGGCAACAGGGTACAGAAACTTTAAACTCAGTTTTGAAGGCTTTAGAGGCCCCGAATGAGGTCAAAAATTTGGGTGACAGGTGCTTGCGCAAGTCAAGCTTGTAGAGCACTTCGTGGCGTTTCTAAAATGGGGTTATAATAGCCGATTGGGTCAACTGGTGATGACTTATGGTCTTCGAAAGTTGGGCCACCTGAAATGGCAGAAAATAATTTTCTTCAAAATTTCTGTTCAGGTTTCAAAGGTTATCTTGAGCCGACTATGATGTAATAAAATGTAAAATAAAATAATTCTAAGTTTGGTCGGCCTTATTGGCTAAAATTCTAGAACCTTCCCAGGCGGTGGAAATTTGCCTATATAAGGAAGGCTGTTTTATTGTCTTAGGCAATTCAGAATAGTTCTGGGTAGTAGATTTGGGTAATAGTTCGAGGCTTTGTCCTACAGAATATTGTAAGGGAATGCCCATGTGGCTTTGCATATTGTAATTTTGAAAGTTTGTAATTCCACATTTGTGGAGATAATAAGAAGCCAATTTTCTGTTCTTGCATATTATGGTTGTTTCTCTATTTCTGTTATGTGTTTGTGGTATTAAGGGGAGCACCCTTCATCAAGTGGTATCAGAGCAGGAGTTCCTAAGTGTGTAAATAGATCACCGACTGTGAGGAAATTTGCACTAGGACCGTGGTTAGGGTTTCAGCGTGCATCACAAAATGCCTCCACGAAGGGAACATGGCGGAAGAGCTAGTGTTGTAACACTTGAGGTTAGGGCATTGCAGAGACAAGTGCAAGCATTGCAAGAAGAGATTCGTAGAGGAATGAATCTTAATGTCAGAGATGAAAGCGAGGATGAAGCTGAAGAAGAATATCAAGAAGGAGAAGTCAAAATTGTGAACCAGGAGGAAGAAAGACTTTTTCGGGCCATTTCTAAGATTGGGAAAAGACCTAAGATTGAGGTTCCTACATTTTCTGGAAATCTTAACCCAGAAGAATTGATCGACTGGATCAATGAATGTGAGGAATATTTTGAGTATGAAGATGTTGAGGATCCTGATAGGGTCAAATTTGCGAAGGCCAGACTGAAAGGTCATGCGAAGATATGGTGGCAAGAGATTCAGTTGGAGTGAAATAGAAGGGGAAAGGAGAAAATCATGAGATGGGATCGGATGGTGGATAAATTGAAGCGACAGTTCATTTCTGTTGATTATGAGCTTGACCTACTGAAGAAAATGCAGAGTTTGAAGCAAGAAGGAAGATCTGTTTAGGAGTATACAGAGGAGTTCTATCGACTTCTCATTAGAACAGGCCATGCAGAAGCTGATAAGGAGAAAGTTGCCTGATACCTTAATGGGTTAAGGCTAAGCATTCAGGAGGAGCTGAATCTGGTTCGAATGAACAGTATTGAAGAGGCATACCAGTTTGCCCTAAAAGTAGAGGAAAAACTGAACAAGAAGTTTGAGAGTAGACAAAATGGAAGAGGTCATGGTGGATGATCTGGTGGACGGTCATACGGTGGCCGAAATGAAGATCCGAAAAAGAAGGATGAGGCCAGTAGCAGTCAGAATCAACGAAGAAATAATTCCAATCGCTTCCAGGATCAGAATAATAGAGATCAGAGAGGAAGAGGAAGAGGACAAGGATCTGGAAGAGGTGGCTTCCGTGGAACATGTTTTCACTGTGGAGAAGAAGGTCATAGGGCATTTGAATGTCCTCAGCGCCAAGGCAGAACAGACAGGAGAAATGAAGGCCAGGCTAGAGTTGCACATGTAGATGAAGATGCTAGATCATCAAATTCTAAAGATGTTGAAAGAGGAGAAATGTTGATTAACAGAAGAGTCCTATTGAGTGGTGAGAATGAACCTGCGCAAAGGAGGAGCCTGTTTCGCACCAGGTGCAAGTGTGAAGGTAAATGTTGTGATGTGATTATTGATAGTGGAAGCACTGACAATCTGGTGTCAGAAGAGATGGTGACAAAGTTGAAGCTCAAGAGACAGAAACACCCACATCCATATCAGATTGCCTGGGTACAGGATGACCACAAGGTCATGGTCAATGAACAATGCCTGGTGAAGTTCAAGATTGGTGAATACCAAGATGAGGTATTATGTGATATCATATCTATGGATGCATGTCATATGTTGTTGGGTAGACCATGGCAGTTTGACAGATGTGTTGTACATGATGGTCATGTGAATACCTATTCCCTGACAAAGGATGGAGTGTGACATAAGCTAAAACCATTGAAAGAGACTAAAGAAAAGGTATGTGGTAATGCAAGGATAGCTTTTGTTGATGGAAGAAATTTCTTAGATGGTATGAGGCATGAGCATGTATGTTTTACTTTAATTCCAAAAGCTGGTAAAGAGGAAGTAGAAGATGTTCCTATAGAAGTTGCAGATTTGTTGAATGAGTTTCTGGATATTGTATCCGATAATGTGCCTGATGGATTACCACCAGTCAGGAAGATCAGTCATCAGATGGACTTGATCCCAGGACCGAGTTTGCTGAATAAGGCAGCACACAGAATGACACCTGTAGAAAGTGAGGAGTTGAACAGACAAGTACATGAACTATTACAGAAAGGATTGATCCGTGAAAGTCTAAGTCCCTGTGCTGTACCAGCGGTATTAGCACCAAAGAAGAATGGAGAATGGAGGATGTGTACAGATTCTAGGGCAATAAACAAGATCACAATCAAGTACAAGTTTCCATTGCCATAAATGGATGATATTATGGACTGTTTGAGTGGAGCTGTGTATTTCTCAAAGATAGATCTGAAGAGTGGATATCATCAGATTCAGATCAGAGAAGGAGATGAATGGAAGACTGCCTTCAAGACAAAAGGACTATATGAGTGGTTAGTCATGCCTTTTGGGCTAACCAATGCACCGAGCACTTTCATGCGGCTCATGAACGAAGTTCTGAAAGAATTTTTGGTTAAGTTTGTCATTGTTTACCTAGATGATATTTTGATCTTTAGTAAGACATTGGATGAGCATATGATGCATATTTGTATGGTATTTGAGAAGTTGAGAGAAGAGAAATTGTTGATTAATTTGAAGAAGTGCAGTTTTGTGAAGAAAGAGTTGATGTATTTGGGGTTTGTAGTTTCAGGAGAAGGTCTAAAAATGGACCCAGAGAAGGTACAGGCTATCCTTGAATGGCCTACTCTAAGGAGTGCTACTGAGGTAAGATCTTTTCATGGTCTAGCTAGTTTTTACAGAAAGTTTATCAGAAATTTTAGCAGTATTTGTGGACCCTTGACTGAAACAATGAGAGGGGATAGAAAAGAGTTTAAGTGGACTAATGGGGCAAAAAAGAGTTTTCAATTGTTGAAACAAAAAATTACAGAACAACCTGTTTTAGCACTTCCAGATTTTAATAAGATGTTTCAAGTAGATTTTGATGCTAGTGGTATTGCAATAGGAGCTGTTATGAGCCAAGAAGGTAAACCTGTTGCTTATTTCAGTGAGAAGTTAAATGATGCCAAGAGGAAATATTTTGTTTATGATCAGGAATTTTATGCTATAGTTCAGGCATTAAAGAAATGGAGACATTATCTACTTCCTAAGGATTTTGTTTTGTATACTGATCATCAAGCTTTGTAATATTTGAATAGTCAAGGAAAATTGAATCAAAGGCATTTGAAATGGGTTGAGTTTTTGCAGAGTTATACTTTGTTTTGAAACACAGGAGTGGAAAGTCTAATAGGGTTGTAGATGCTCTTAGCAGAAGGCAACTATTGCTGACAGAAATACAAATTGAAGTGGTTGGGTTCAAGGAACTCAAGAATTTGTATCCAGAGGATCTTGATTTTGGTGAAGCTTGGAAAGCTTGTACAGAACCTGTTACTCTAGACAGGATGAAATGGTTGGATTTCATCATCCAGGATGATATGCTATTCAGAGGGAGTCAGTTGTGCATTCCACGAAGTTCTATGAGGGAGAATCTCATCAAGGAGAAGTATAGCGGAGGATTGGCTGGACATTTTGGTCATGATAAAACCCTTGGTTTGGTTAGTGAGAATTATTATTGGCCACAGTTGCAGCAAGATGTGAAGAAGTTTGTACATAGTTGCAGAGTATGTCAGATGGTGAAAGGAGTGAAGCAGAATACAGAGTTGTATCAGCCATTACCTGTACCAAAGAAGCATTGGGAGGATATCAGCATGGACTTTGTTCTTGGTTTACCGAGGACTCAGCGGGGACATGATTCAATTTTTGTGGTGGTTGACAGATTTTCAAAGATGGCACATTTCATTACCTGCAAGAAGACTAATGATGTTGTTCATGTAGCAGAATTATTTTTCAGACAAGTAGTGAGACTTCATGGTTTGCCAAAGACCATAGTTTCAGATCGGGACACTAAGTTTGTTGGATATTTCTAGCGTACATTGTGGAAGAAGTTGAAGACAGATTTCAAGTTCAGTTCATCACATCATCCACAAACTGATGGATAGACAGAGGTGGTGAATAGGAGTTTGGAAAATTTGCTGATATGTTTGGTTGGAGATAAGCCAACAGGATGGGATTTGATTTTACCACAGGCGGAATTTGCATACAATAATTTTGTCAATAGGAGCACTGGTAAATCACCATTCCAGATTGTATATGGAAGTAGTCCAAGAAATGCATCTGAATTGAGGAAGATAAATAAAGGAGAAATAAGTAGTGCTGAAGCTGAGGATTTTGCAGAACACTTGAAGAACATCCATGGGGAGGTGAGGAAGCATATTACCAAGATGAACGCACAGTATAAGGCTAAGGTAGATGAGAAAAGGAGGTATAAGGAATTTCAGGTTGGTGATGAAGTCATGGTTCATTTGCAGAAGGAGCAGTTTCCAGTTGGTACATATAATAAGCTGAAAATGAAGAAGGTTGGACCATGTAGGATACTGAAGAAACATGATTCAGAAAATGCATATGAGGTAGAATTACCTACTGAGCTAAATATTTCACCATTGTTTAACATTTTAGATCTGACAGAGTATCATGAAGGAGGTGTTGAAGATGAGATCACAGCAGCACAGTGGAGTATTCCAGCAACTAGTTCAGACACTAAGGAGATCGAAGATATACTGGACAGTCATGTTGGCAGAAGCACAAGGAACAGGACATATGAAGAATATCTGGTCAAGTGGAAAGGACGACCTGTTGAAGATTCATCATGGCTGACAAAGGAGGAGGTTAGCCATCTTGGTTTTCCTCTACACACCTGAGTCATGACAGGGTCACTTCTCAAATTACCCTGGGTGTCTGATGCAGGAGCATCCTGGCTGTAAGAGCAATCTTGCATCACCAAAAAAAAAAAAAAAATTATGTTTTTATATTCAATAAGGGCTATTTTGTGCAGAGCTGCTATTTATGGAAAGTTACTATTTTTGGTAATTTTCGTATGTGCTCAGAATGATCTGATTTCTTTCTTGGAGGTTCATTTTGGTCATATGAGTATGCCAGTAAAGTTTCATTGCCAGGTCAAGTATATATTGGAAGATATTGAAGATTTTTGGTATTGACAACAGGGTACAGAAACTTTAAACTCAGTTTTGAAGGCTTTAGAGGCTCCGAATGAGGTCAAAAATTTGGGTAACAAGTGCTTGCGTAAGTCAAGCCTGTAGAGCGCTTCGTGGCATTTTCGAAATGGGGTTATAATAGCCGATCGGGTCAACTGGTGATGACTTATGGTCTTCGGAAGTTGGGCCACCTGAAATGGCGAAAAATAATTTTCTTCAAAATTTCTGTTCAGGTTTCAAAGGTTATCTTGAGCCGACTATGATGTAATAAAATGTAAAATAAAATAATTCTAAGTTTGGTCGGCCTTATTGGCTAAAATTCTGGAACCTTCCCAGGCGGTGGAAATTTGTCTATATAAGGAAGGCTGTATTATTGTCTTAGGCAGTTCAGAATAGTTCTGGGTAGTAGATCTGGGTAATAGTTCGAGGCTTTGTCCTACAGAATATTGTAAGGGAATGCCCATGTGGCTTTGCATATTGTAATTCTGAAAGTTTGTAATTCCACATTTGTGGAGATAATAAGAAGCCAATTTTCTGTTCTTGCATATTATGGTTGTTCCTCTATTTCTATTATGTGTTTGTGGTATTAAGGGGAGCACCCTTCATCAATTATACACTCTTTATATGGTCTCTATGTTAAATAAATAAACATCATATTATTTTGTGTTCTTCGTTGTGGTATTAGAGAACAACAATATGATCTAGTAGAAAAGATGTGGAGAACTAGCCATAGAAGTTAAATAAAGTAAAGGAGCCATAGAGAAGCATATATGTTTGTCCAATCATTATAGAACATCTCTCTACCTAGCCACGTGTGTAGAGTGATTCTATTTGTGTGAAGAGAGGCATCCAAACTAGTTTTGTTTGTGTTAAAAGTGGCAAATAGACTTTCTCCTTTACCACAGTTTCTCATCGCGATCTCTTTGATTGTAATCCTATTATGATTATATTGTAATAGAGGTGAATCAAAAGTAATGATAAAAGAGCGGGACAACATAGTAAGCTATAGATATTTGTCCCTTTTGACCTCTAATTTGTTCCTGAGGAAGATAGTTGTTGTTATTGCTCGACAAGAAGGAATTTTTTGGTGGATTTTGATTCATTATGATGATGCTTGTATTGTGCCATGAAATCACAAAGTGCAACACATTGTGAATAATAGTAATAGGTTTTATTTTTCTTTGGTTGATGCTCTTCAAAATATTAGAAATCTCAAGTTTGGTGAGTTAACTCGGAAGTAGATCCTTGATTATTTTGATTTTCTATATCTGTTGTCAGGCCCAGAAGCTATGTAAGTACCGTGAAGAAGGCTATAATGTAGATGATGAAGATGAAGTAGACCAACCCTATAAGCATCCATGTATAACTCCACATGCCTACTATACTAATCTTAATTCTTCTATTCATTCTTAGAAGAACGTGTATGAACTTATACTAAGTGTATGTTGATTTTCCATCAATAAAATATATCATCTATTGTATATCTTATATTTTCTTTTCGCATTATCATGTATTTACAAAAAGTTCTTCTATCAGACACCTAGCTTCTCAAGGACTCTATTAACATTGCATGGAAGATATAGAGGTGAATAATTCTTCATTTCAAATAATTATTGGAGATTGTTACTAGCATCACTAAATGTCTAAATGATGTTGATGAATATAATAAATTTGATGGTTATCACTCTTATTATCTCTGATGAGGTTCATGTTGGTCTTCACTTTGTCCTTGATGCGATGTTTGTGGCTACCACTATTGCTCTCTAGCTGTAATGCTGGGGTGGGCTCGTACTTTGTAGTCACGTGGATAACCTTGGGTTGATATTATGGTTATTTTGTTGACTCTCTATTGCCAACACTTGGCCTTTGCTTTACCACGTGTCTTTTGTGCATGGTGGACTTGAAAATCATTTGGTTTTTGCTTAAGTCTTTTTTTATCCTTACACTTAAGGGTTTGCAAGCTTATCATTTTTTCTTCTGCCCTAACTGAGGGCACTGCCATGAATGAAAATTTGAGCTTTTGGATGGCATTCTATTGGCTTTGAGTTTTGGGTTTTATATATGATTCTTCTCTTCGTGCAAGGACCAGGTTGATACCATTTTTATGGTATCTTTGCATTATCAATGAAGGTATTTGTACTGAATGTTCATAGAAGGATACTATTAACTTGTTCTACTTTTATTTTGATCTGAATCAATGGCTAACACACATTTTTTTGGTGTGTCATAAACTCTCCCCGAGGTTGGTCTCTGCTGGCTTTGACTGGGTACCGAAATGTCAGATTTTTATGATTCTCAGTCAAGAGGTATGCATATGTTGGCTTTACTTCTCGTATGCTAGACATTGATACATACTTGTTTTGTGAATATTTGTGTGAAGAAATCACGGTAACTCTAGTAAACAAAGTATTTTATCTCTTAAAAGAGACCTGCTTTGATTATTTGGAAAAGTTTGTTGATAGTGTATAAGTCCTTCTATGTTGCATCTCTTTTGCTCTTCGTAAGTTGGAAAAGGTTGTTGAAAATGTATAACTCCTTCTCTGCTACATCCCTTATGATCTTTGTATTTTGCTTTGTCTCTATGCAAATTCTGAAGGAAATATGTGTTACTTCTTTGTTTTTCCTCTGCAGTGATCTCACATTCATCAAATTTTTGGAACACAATTATTCTAATAGTTGTGAATAACTTTAGTTTTTGAAATTGACTGGTTCAGTTGTTTGACCTATCCGAAAACACTTGTATACTATGCAATATCCTATGAAGGTTTATAAAAGTTGACAGTTTATTTGAAAATCAGTTTTGATTTTGAAAACTGATATTGGAATCAGTTTTAGGAGTGGTTGTAACTGCTCTTGAAAAAGTCTCATTGAAAGCATATTTTGTATGCTTCTATTTAAAAAAAGATTTATGACTATGAAAAATAACAGAGTGAAAAAAGGGTTTATTCGTATATGAAGTTCATAGAACTACTGATAGAAATATCATAAAGAGTTTATATCTATAAGGTGTATGCAGTGTTAATAGCATATATATATATATAAACTATGTTGGTTGAAATCCATTTGAAATAGTGATGGGCTATAGCCCAGGCAAATAGTTGTAGCTGTTGTTGTAAAAAGAGGGTTGTTGCTCAATAAAGTTAGAAGTTCTATTGGAGTGGTTTTTCTCCTTGTGATAAAACCGTAAGATTTTGAGGGTTTCTCACTCAGCTCAAAATCTTGTCTCTATTCTATGAGTTGTCTATTTTTCATGTGTTTTATTTTCAAACATCTTGTAAAATTGTTATACAAAAGCTTAAAGTTTTCATATGCTATAATCTTTCTATAAATTTTTTGTATTCTGATTCACAGCCCCCCCCCTCTCAGAATTATCACTACTTCCAATAAGTGGTATCAGAGTGTAGGGTCCCTCCCTAGGTCTGCCTATAGGGACTATCTAGGAATAATTTGGAAGTAAATGGCACAAGCTGAGGGAGCTTCTCTTAGTAGAGCTCCATTATTTGATGGCAATGATTATATTTTTTTGGAGAGTAAGGATGGAGGTATTCATAAATTCTTTGGATATTAATATGTGGGAAGTTGTTGCAGAAAAGTATATGGTGCCTACAGTTATACCAACAAATCCTAGTGATAAAACCAAATATAAACTTGATAAAAGAGAAAAAATTTCTATTTTATGTGGTCTTACTAAAGATGTGTTTGTTAAAGTCATGTACTGTAAATCTGCTAATGATATATGGTAAAAACTAGAAACTATTTATCAAGGAGATGAGAAAGTGAAGGAATCAAAATTGATAACTTTAAAAAATCAGTTTGATAATTTGAAAATGAATGAGGATGAAATTATTTTTTCATATTTCTTACGTATTGATGAAGTAGTAAATGCTAGAAGAGGATTAGGTGAGACTATTGAATAACATGACATTATCTCAAAGGTAGGTAGAACTGTTCTACCTAAATTTGAAACTAGGATCTCTATCTTAGAAGAAAAAAAACATTTTTTCTAAAATGACCTTACATCAGTTGGAAGGAACCTTGATTGCATATAAAATGAGAATCAGTAATCAAGCTGGTTCTACATCAAAAGAAATAGCCTTTAAGGTTGAGAAACATGATGAAAGTAATACTGATTTAACAGATGCTCTAGAAGCATTGTTATTCAGAAAAATGAGAAAGAAATATCAAGAAAAACCGAAGTGTTTTAGTTGTGGTCAATTAGGACATTTTTCTGCAAAATGCCCTTATGCTGATCAAGATGACAATGATGAAAAAGATGAAAAGTTTTCAAAATGAAAACCTTGGAATCAAAATCAGAGGCTCAAAAACTTCAAAAAGAAGAGTCTCTTGTCAAAAGAGGACTCAAATGAAGAATCAAACGATTCTGATGAAGAAGGAGAAGTATTATTTATGGTTGAGATAATCAATGTTTCTAGTTTCGAATCTAGAAAATTAGAATCCTCATCTGATTCAGATGAAGACATTGATCTTGAAAAAGAACTTTTATGTTCTTTGCAAGAACTAAAGAGGAAAAAGAAATTGATATTAGATTTTGAAAAAGATAATAAAATGTTGCAAACTAATCTAGAAAAATCAAATCAAGTTATTGAGATTCACAAACAGTCACTTATTCAAAAGGAAAAGAAAATGATTTTGTTACAAAATCATATTCAACAAAATGAATTAACTGATAAGTTAGTCAAAAAAGGAAAATCTTCAAAGCAGAGTTCAAGTTATTTTAAAGGTTATTGTTTCAAGTGCAATTTTTTTTGTCATAAAGCATTTAACTGTAATATGAACAAACATGAGTATGGTTTAAAGAATCTAATCAGATGCTTCAAGTGTTTTCATTATGGACACTTTGCTAATCAATGTAAACTTCATTTAAAGCCTAAACAAATATGAAAACCTATTGAAAAGTCTTTGATTGTTGAAACACCCTTATTTGCCCATAAACTAGCTGCTTGGGTTTTGGACAACGGATGTTCACATCATATGACTGGCTGTAAAAGCAAGTTTAAAACTTTAGAAGATTTTGATGGAGGGTTTTTCAGGTTTGGAGACAACTCAAGTTCTTATATCACAGGTCGTGGTTCAATAGTTCTCAATACAGATACACCTATTCATAATTTTTATTATGTAGAAGGTTTAAAACACAATCTTCTAAGTGTAAGTTAGATTTGTGACAGTGGATATTCAATTTATTTTAATGCTAAAGGGTGTTTTATCAAGATTAAGAACAAAGTTATTGCTAATGGTTTAAGAACAAGTGGAAATCTGTATAATCTAATTGATTCTACTGTTCATGAGTCATCACTGATTAATACTTGTCTTGTAAGTCATGTAGAAGAAAATTGGTAATGGCATAAGCGATTGGGACACTTAAATTTTGATAATCTTGCTAGGATCAACAAGAACAAAAAGGTTAGAGGTTTACATCTAATTAGAAAACCAACTAAAATTTGTGAAGAATGTGTTAAGGGTAAACAAACTAGAACGTCTTTCAAAACCAAAGAATACTTGTCTAATAGACCTCTAGAGATTGTTCACATTGATCTTTGTGGTCCAACTAAAACTCCATCCCTAAATGGTGAAAGATATTTTATGCTGTTTGTAGATGATTATTCAAGGATGGTCTGGGTAACTTTTTTGAAACATAAATCTGAAGCTTTTGAACGCTTCAAAATATTTAGGAAAATGGTTGAAAGGGAAACTGATCTAAAATTGAAATGCTTACGGTTTAACAGAGGTGGATAATTCACCTCACAAGAGTTCATAGAGTATTGTGAAAAATATGAAATTAAAAGGAACCTTTTCAATCTCTCGTACACCACAACAAAATGGTGTAGTAGAAAGAAAAAAAAAGACTGTTAAAGAAATGGCTAGCACAATGTTGAATGAAGCCAAACTACCTAATAAATTATGGAAAGAAGTTGACCATACAGCTATATATATTCTAAACAGGGCTCAAATCAGAGTAAGAACAACATATACTCCTTATGAACTTTGGCATGGAAAAACTGCTAATGTTAAGAATTTTAAAATTTTTGGCTGTAAGTTCTTTATAAAGGAGGATAGTGATTTTTTAGACAGTTTTAATTCCATGTCTGATGAGGGTATTTTTTTAGAAAATTCTATAGAAAGTAAAGTTTTCAAATGTTACAATAAAAGATTGAATAAAGTCATTGAAGCTATAAATGTGATTTTTGATGAAAGCTCTTTATTGAACACTGAAAACTATGTTGAAGAAGATTCTTTACAAAGAAGAGAACATGTTTCTTGTGATCATCATGAATTAGATAATGATAGTCAAGAACTTTCTGATCATACTCATCAAGAAAATAGTTCAAATCCTCAAGAATCAAAAATCCTTTTAAAAACTCCTTCTAGAATCATAGCAAAATGACATCCTAATTCTCAAGTCATTGGAGATATAGAGGGAGGAATTATAACAAGAAGAAAAACCAAAGTTGATGAGCATGCTCATATTGCAAAATGTTTTTACTTGTTATCAGATTTTGAACCAAAAAATGCGACTGAAGCTTTGATAGAACCTTGTTGGATGAATGCTATGAAAGATGAAATAAATCAAATTGAGAAAAATGAAATATGGGAGCTTGTTCCTAGACCCAATAACAAGAATGTTATAGGTGGGAAATAGATTTTTTAGAATAAACTAAATGAAGATGGCAAAGTAGTAAGAAATAAAGCCAAATTTGTGTGTAAGGGTTATGGTCAACAGGAAGGTATTGATTTTGGTGAAACTTTTGCACCAGTTGCAAGGTTAGAATCTATTAGAATCTTTCTTGCATATGCTAGTTACAAAAAGTTCACTATTTATCAAATGGATGTTAACACTGCTTTTTTAAATGGTTATCTTGAAGAAGAAGTCTATATGGAACAACTAGAAGGGTTTGATTCATCTGATAAACTTGATTATGAATATCATCTTAAAAAGGCATTATATGGCTTAAAATAGGCTTCTTGAGCTTGGTATTCTAGACTAGATAAGCATCTTACTGCAAATGGTTTTAATCGTGGTAGTGCAGACAACACTTTATATATTAAAAATGTTAATGGTGATATCTTAGCTATGGAAGTGTATGTGGATGATATTATTTTTGGCTCTACTAATGATGAATTGTCAAAAAAAAATTCTGACATCATGGAATCTGAGTTTGAAATATCTCTTTTGGGTGAACTGACATTCTTTCTTGGTCTCCAAGTGACACAGTTTGAGCATGGTTTATTCTTGTCTCAAACAAAATATGCCAAATAAATGTTAAAGAAATTTAACATGATCGATTGTAGACCTGTCAGCACCCCTATGGAAACAGGGTGCAAACTTATTGAAGATGATGATTCACCTCCAGTGGATCAAACTTCATATAGATCTATGATTGGTAATCTTTTATATCTTACAACATCTAGACCAAATCTGATGCAAGCTATTTGTCTAGTGTCTCGATTTCAATCTGCTCCAAAAAAGTCTCATCTTAATGTTGTTAGTCAGATTTTTAAGTATATTCAAGGTACTCTTGATTTTGGTTTATGGTATCCACATAATGATGATTTAAATTTTCTTGGATATACTGATGCAGATTGGGGTGGGTCGGATGACAAAAAGATCACTAGTGGTGCTGCATTTTTCTTAGGTAATCATTTGGTTGCATGGCATAGTAAGAAACAAGATTGTGTTACTTTATCTACTTGTGAGTCTGAATATGTTGCTGCTACAACCTCCTGTACTTAGTTAATTTGGATGAATTATCAGTTATCTGATCTTGGTATTCAGATTCCTAAGCCTATTTCTATCATGTATGATAATATGAGTACCATTCAGTTAGTAAAAACCCAGTCCTACATTCCTGCACCAAACATGTGGCCATCAAACTTCATTTTTTGTGTGATCGCATACTTTCCAATGAGTTCAAGTTGGTTTATATTCCTACTCAAGTACAAGTGGCTAATATTTTCACTAAAGCTCTTCCTCGGGCTTCTTTTGAACAACTCAACACACAGTTGGGCATTGTCTCTCATTCTCTACTACACTAAGTTTCTTCTTGTGGGGGAGTCTATGGGAAGTTGCTGCTTCCTCTTCACAGTCAATTCTAGTCTTTCCTAGCAGTGTTTTTTAGTTGTCCTTGATGCAAATTGGGGAAGAATTTGTTAGTTTCTACTCAATTTTAGTATGTTTTAGTTCAGTGTGTATCAATTGGTTGCACATGAAGTTTCAATATGTTTTAGTTTAGTGTGTATCAGTTGGTTATTTCTATATTTCTGGTACTTTTGATTCTTATCTAGTACTTCTTATCTAGTTCACATAACAAGGATTTAGGTGTTTACTATACATGATTCATTACTGGGATACAAGTGTTTACTCTATCAGTTTTGCACATGATGTTGCTTGGTACAAGATTCATTACTGCGATACAAGTGTTTATTCTATCAGTTCTACACTATCTATGATGTTTCTTAATATAGCTCCTATGTTGCAGGCATATGTTTGATTTCGGGTATACCATTTCTATATTTAATGATTTTACCTCAAGGACAAATGAGGGACTTTTTTGGTCTTCGCTTTGTCCTTGATGCGATGTTTGTGGCTGCCACTATTGCTCTCCAACTATAATGTTGAGGTGGGCTCATACTTTGTAGACACATGGATAACCTTGGGTTGATATTATGGTTATTTTTTTGACTCTTGATTATCAACACTTGCCCTTTGCTTTACCATGTGTCTTTTGTGCGTGGTGGACTTTAAAATCATTTGGTTTTTTCTTAAGTCTTTTTTGATCATTACGCTTAAGGGTTTGCATGCTTATCATTTTTTCTTCTGCCCTAACTGAGGGCACTGCCATGAATGAAAATTTAAGCTTTTGGATGGCATTTTGTTGGCTTTTAGTTTTGGGTTTTTGATATGATTCTTCTCTTTGTGCAAGGAATAGGTTGATACCATTTTTATGGTATCTTTGCATTATCAACAAAGGTATTTGTGCTGAATGTTCACATAAGGATACTATTAACTTGTTCTACTTTTATTTTGTTATGAATCGATGGCTAACACATGTTTTTTTGGTGTGTTGTAAACTCTCCTTGAGGTTGGTCTCTGCTGGCTTTGACTGGGTACTGAAATGTCATATTTTTATGAATCTTAGTCAAGAGGTATGGATACATTGGCTTTGCTTCTCATATGCTAAACATTGATACATACTTTTTTTGTGAATATTTGTGTGAAGAAATCTCGATAACTCTCGTAAACAAAGTCTTTTATATCTTAAGAGAGACCTGCATTGATTATTCAAAAAAGGTTGTTGATATTGTATAAGTCCTTCTCTACTACATCTCTTTTGCTCTTCGTAAGTTGGAAATGGTTGTTGATAGTGTATAACTCCTTCTTTTTTGCATCCCTTATGATCTTCGTATGTTGTTTCTTCTCCACGTGAATTCTGAAGGAAATATGGGTTACTTCTTTATTTTTCCTCTACAATGATCTCACGTTTCTCAAATTTTTGGAATACAGTTATTTTGAAAGTTGTTGATAACTTCAATTTTGAAACTGGCTGGTTTAGTTGTTTGACCATTCTGGAAACACTTGTATACTATGAAATATCCTATGAATATTTATAAAAGTTGACAGTTTATTTGAAAATCAATTTTGATTTCGAAAACTGATATTGGAATCAATTTTAGTAGTGGTTGTAATTGCTCTTGTAAAAGTCTTATTGAAAGCATATTTTGTATGCTTCTATTTAAACAAAGATTTATGACTATGAAAAATAAGAGAGTGAAAAAAGGGTTTAGTATTATATGAAGTTTATAGAACTATTGAAATAAATATCATAAAGATTTTATATCTATAAGGTGTATGTAGTGTTAAGAGCATACTTTTATATTTATAAACTATGTTGGTTGAAATCCATTTGAAACAATGATGGGCTATAGCCTAGGTAGGTAGTTGTAGCTGCTATTGTAAAAAGAGGGTTGCTTCTCAATAAAGTTACAGGTTCTAGTGGAGTGGTTTTTCTCCCTGTGATAAAATTGTAAGGTTTTGAGGGTTTCCCACTTAGCTCAAAATCTTGTCTCTATTGTGTGAGTTGTCTATTTTTCATGTGTTTTATTTTCAAATAGCTTGTAAAATTGTTATATAGAAGCTTAAAGTTTTCATATGCTATAATCTTGCTATAAAGTTTTTGTATTCTGATTCACCTCCCCCCCCCCTCTCAGAATTATCAGTACTTCCAATAGTTCAACCTTATGTTTGAGACACTGACACTTCCAAGGAATCCTAGGAAGCCATTTCCAAAATCTTTGAGGTGAAAAATCAGGTGAAGGTTCTCTATCTGCAATCTAAAGTGCATACTCTTCATCTGCAAGCTAGTGAAAAAATTTCAAATTTCTTATGTCTTTTTTTTGTTCTCTGAGAAGAACTTATTTCTCTTGGTGAGATGGTGGAGGATAAATAATTTATTCCAGTCACCTAGCATTCTCTTCCTTCCAAGTTCAAGACTTTTGTCACTACTCTAAATATTGTGAAACAACATGTATTTTTTGAAGAGCCGAAAAATCTACTTCAACTAGAAGAAGCTATCCAATCATTGCATAAGTTTGAAGAAAAATGTCTTTTCTCCTTAAGAAAACATAGACATAAATAACACAAGGGACTTTCATAATTGACACCATAATCACATCAATTACCGTGACATAACCCTTCCAATTGATAGTGTTGCATTTATAATACTCACACCCATTATATAAACTAGTGTGTGTAGAATGGTATTACTCAAGGAGATTTGAGTAAAGAAGGCTCCTCCAGTTACTATCATTCTCAATAATCTCATGGACATCAACGTCATTTCCTCTAGCAAGGAAATATTGGTACCCAACAAGAACAAACATCTGATGGGCCCATAGATAAGGATACACTTTCTCCTAGTATTAATAATAATCTAGTCCATATTTCCCAAACCTCTCCATCATCGTGAGATGTTTGGTTGATTGAGTATGGCGCTAGTAAATATATGATTAAAGATAAAGGGTTATTTGATACATTAAATCCTACACCTAGTGGTGATCTCTTTGTATTGTTGATGATGAGGAATATGTGGCATAAGGCATTGGTATTATTACCATTCCCCTTGATACAAGAAATTTATCTCTTACCAATGTTCTCTATCTTCTTGGCTTTACCAACAATATTTTATCTATCAGTTATATTTAAATCATGGACTTAAGGAAAATTTTAAGGATGAACATGGTTTCAAATCCTATCTTATCTCACAAGATGATGTGGCTATTACTAGAGGTTTAGAAAATGGTCATCATTTTTCTCTTGATGCAATGTCCTCATTTGGTGTTTCTCTTTGTGCTTGTACCATTGAATCCACTTGTCTATGGTATTACAGATATGGACATCTATCTTCCAACTCACTCTCTTAGTTGATTTCAAATGTGATTGTACAAGGCCTTCCTCCTCTGTGCTTTTCTTTTCATATATGTTCTGACTGTCTTGCAAGAAAATAGATTAGAGATTGTTTCTAGACTAGTATCTACTATGCCTTTGACAACCTTTTCATTATTCATACCAATATTTGTGGGCCCTTTGCTACCTCTTTTCAAGGTTTCCTATATTTCTATTTTTTTTTAGATGACTTCTCTTATAAGAATAGTGTCTATTTTCATCATAGGTAGAGTGAAGATTTTGCCCATTTCCATGACTGCTGTCATCAGGTGATTTAGGAATCTAGCAAGCCTCTTCTTATTCCCTTCTTAGACCAAAGGTGGAATTTGTTGGAAAGTTTTCTATACTAAATTATATGACTTGATATAGTGTTTTCATTATGGCAAAAAAGTCATATAGCAGTTTGGAGTCAGCACTCTTTGTGTAAAGATCAAAATTTAGTTAAGTGTTGAAGATTGGATAGAGTATAGAGTTCCTACAGCTCAGAGCATTAGCGCACATGTGTATGGTTGAATTATGGTATAAACCCTGGAAGTTAGGCTTTTTAGACTATACTTATGCTTAGTCTATGAGCGCATAAGTAGATATGCAAAGATGTGAAAGTTACAGTTAGTTGACGTTGCACAGCCACTGTGTGCCAGCAGAGAATAGAGCATGGAGCTGACAGTTAGCATTTTGGTCTGCAATTATAATGTAATGTTGTAAAGGCTCTGTGCCTATTGTATTTAGGTTTTCTACATGTTTATATGTATAATTGTAAGCACACTTAAGCCAATTCATTTGGAAGCATTGTTTGTAATTAGTTATAGGGTTGACCTAATTGTTTTGTTTGTATGAGTGTATAAATATAAGATGCGCCCATTGTATTCGGTATGGAAGTTGTAATAGAGTTTTGATAAGAAGAGAAGAGGTATGTGAAGAAAACATAAGATTTATTAGATCTTTTCTAGAGGTCAAAGCATCAGCGCACCAAAGGAACTGATCAGACAAGCAATGTCACAGTGAAAGTTCACCAGCAGATATAGTGTGTATCTGAAATCAGAAGGTTGTAGCCTTCACCATTTGATAGTGAGCTCTAGGAAAATGAGTCCACTCCCCTAATAGGGATAATTTTAAAAGACTCCTAACAGGGTCTGACCCTTAACAAGGTCTACTGTACTTAAAGCATTGTAAAGATACTCCTAACAGGGTAAAGGATCTTCTAGAAAGGATCACAAAACACTAGTGTAGAATATTAGTGGATATCAAGTCCCACCGGGGTTTTTACCTATTTGGGTTTCCCCGTAACCATATTGGTGTCATGTGTTGATTTCATGTTTCATGTTTATTTTAGTACTTAAGCATTTAAGTTCAGAATAAAGATTAAAGGGAAAAGTTAAAATACAGTGAACATTGATTCACCCCCCCCCCCTCTCAGTGTTCCCATTCCTAACAATTGGTATCAGAGCTCTAGTCCTCAGCATAGAAGTTTAACCACTTGAGGATATCATGGACAAAGCTGAAATGAAACATCTGAAAAGAAATATTGAAGCTGCTCTTGAAGATCTTGACAAGTTAGAAAGAGAATCTGAAGAACTTAAGGACAAACTCAGTGATGCTCAATTAGTCATCAAAAAGCTAAGGAAAGATTTGAAAGAATGCTCTACGAGTAATCTAGGGACAATGGTAAAGAAGCTCAATGAAGAAAAAAAATCCTTAAAAGAAAAACTTGAAGAGGTTGATGATAAGCTGACTAATAATCAAATAGTCTATGATGAGCATATCAAAGAGAACCTTCAACTGAATGAAGAACTAAGGAAAGAAAACATGGAAATCTTTGAGCTAATAAATATAAAAGAAAGCTTGGAGTCTAAATTGAAATAAGGAAATAATCATATTGACAAATTACACACTAGTTCTAATTTGATAGAATCTTAGTTGTATGCAAGAAGAGCCAAAGGAGACACTAGTTGTATTGGATACAATGAAGCACAAAATCAGATTGACAATATGTGAGAAAGAAAGGATTCACAAAAGGACTCTACTAATGCTGATAATACTAAAGATCAAACCATAGATAATGGTGGACCACCCAAGAATGAGCGCAAGCAAGTAGAATGCACTTTTTTTGCTTGTAACAAGCATGGACACATTGCGAGGAACTGTACAGAGGTAAAACCTTTTAATGGTTACTATTATTCATGCAACTAGTTTGGTCATAGAGATATGAATTGAAAGACTAGTAAGAAGAATAGAATTCACCAAGGTCAAAGAAATAAGAACCAGACAAATGTAAGAAGTACTCAGAATGTTACATGTCAGATATGTAACTATAATGGTCACACAAAAAAGAAATGCAAAATGGTGACTCATGTCAATGTGCCGAGGAATATAAGACCTCCAATCATTTGTCACTCTTGTAACAAGGCTGGACATATCTCAAGGCTCTGTAGATCAAGGACAGAAGGTCAGGGAAGCCCTAAAAAGGATGAAGAACCAGTTTTGGATCTCGTAGGAGAAGTCAATTTTGTGAAAGCTTCAAAGGATGCGAGCTTGATTTGGTCAGAGAAAAAGAAGGACAAGATTGATGAGAATGTATTGGATGCATACCCATTGGATGCACCCTCTACATCTGCATGAATGGTCCTTAGAGTCATAGGGAGAGCTAATTTAGCTCTAGACCCCTTAATGGCTGGTATACTCATCCTCAAAGTATGCGCCTTTTGAATTAAGTTTTTCGAGTGTATAGGAACCTATGTGCAAGAGTGCACATGCTAAATGATAGCAGAACTCGAGTTGCAAATTTTGAAGTGATAGCCTGGCTTACATGCCATGCATTAATGGAAAATTTTTCACTTTTAAAGTACACAAAAGTTATTTGATTTCTCATTGCATTCAAATTCAGAGTGATAGGAGAGCAGAAAGAGACTCGAAAGTTGTTGTCAAGTCTTGGAGATTGATCTATCAAAGATTTGCTGCAGTTATTAGTGCATTTGATTGGTTGCAGAAACCCTAGCTCTTTGCGCCGATTCAAAAGTCATCAAATTATCTTAGAGATCAATTGGATAGCATTTATCAAGTAAGTCATGGACACTCCTATTGTTTATGATTTCACTGAGAAGAAAAGATATGTTTTCAAGAGGCACCCATTTAAATCAACCCTAGATGATTTAGAGGGAGCTTTCTCCTGCATGCCTATGGGCGTCATGCATGTGGAAGACATAAGGGCTTACATCTACTATAAGAAAGAACGTGTTGACTAGATTGGCTAAGGGCACACATGGATACCATGTTGAAAGAGGATAAAACATTCATGGATGAATACACCAAATGGAATGATCACCCTATTGTTGAGTATGATATGACATATGAATTCTATGAGACAGAATCGATAAAGATCTTATTGAGTAGAATCCATGATGATTTTTTTTAGATATGAAATGTTCTAGTAAGAATCACAAGTGATCTAATACATGAGATGATAGGCCTTTCTAGGACAGGTGCCATCCTTCTAGTGGGCAAGGATGTCAAGAAAATGGTAGAGAAAGTATGCAAGTCAAGGAGCGATAGGTGCGGCATAGCTATTGAGCCGATTGAGCAAGAAAACATCAAATTGATGTCAATAATACTGGGTTACAGATTTCATCACACCAGTAGGGTGAATAGTGTGTCTGCGGGCACTATTCTAGCTGCCATCAGACTAGTAAGGGAAGATGGAGAGTTCAACTTGTGTGAGATCTTGCATGCACAGTTGATAGATAACATCAAAGCTATCAAACATGAAAAATCAAAGATATTTAGGTTTGGGTCCCTAATCATATATATGTACCTTCATATAGTTGGAAGAGTTTTAGATTTGTATTTGGACAAGTCCATTCCAACAATGCCTCAGATATCCAACAAAGCATCCAGAAAAAGAACAATAAGAGACTATGTCACATTGGAATTGAAGACCTTTAGAGCTAAGATGCAGATGAGGTATAGGATTCTAGAAAGCATTGTAGAGAAATATAAGGATACAATATGCTTTATGGTGGACACTGATAGTACATGTATGGAAGTTGTTGAGCCTAGAACAAAGTGGATTTGTCCACTTGGGTATGAGGTAGAGGAACAAGTTCTTGAAGCTTATGCACAGGTACTTCTGTCAGCCCCCAAAGATCCTAATGAACCTAGGTGGGGAACCTATGAGGAAAAGACCAGAGAAGTTGATGAAAAACTAAACAATGCTACAACTAAAAGAAAAGTTGCTAAGGTCACATCTGAGATCTTGAGAATACATGGTGTGTCTCAAGCAGACCTTGATAAAGCAAGGGATGAAAATATTGCCTTAGAATTGAAAGGCACAATAGCAAAAGAAGAACAAGAAGATCCTAAGTTGAAGAAGATGAAAACTAAATCAGATGATAGTCAGAAGGGTAAAGAAGATAATACTCCTTCTGTGCCCAAAGATACTATTGACCTTACCACTCCTCTGGAGTATAAGCCAATAGTCAAGAGGAAGAAAGAAGCTAGCACTAGTCATCCATCCTCGTGAGCTACAAGGAGCAGGGAAAACATTCAAGAACCTCCAAAGGTAGGATTCAAACCAAGCATTAAAGTTTTGAGCACAAGAATTATTAATGAAGGTAGAATTGATCAACTAGGGAAGTATTACGATACATATAGTGAGATTGACAAATCAGAAATACATAGTATGATTGTCAAACATATGATCAAGTTCAAGAAGATAGTCCTTGAGTTGAAAACCTCTATTCCAGATAAAGTATGGGATATTTTGGAATACCAAAAGAGACAAGAAAATGAAGAGGATCTAAGGATCAGAGAAAAAGTATTAGAAGATACTCTGCCAGTATGTTCTAAAGAAGAAGAGGCGCTGATATTAAATTTGGTGAAACCACACTTAAGGACAAAGATGAGAACTCTACACATTATGAACAAAGACTACAAGATGATAACGAAGGAAACAGTGAAGGCCTTTGAAAAGGTGTTATTAGAACAACACATAAAACCACCTACTACATGTTGGAGTTGATGAAAAGAAACCCACAGCTCCCAAGAATCCTTGCATGCAAACACCTATCACAAAAAGAGAAAAAAAGCTATGGAGGCATGTAATCACATATTTGAGAAAGAGAAGCCACGATTGAGAAAAATCAATGAGAAAGAGAATCTCAATAAAATAATCTATTCTCCATTATGATCCAATAAGTGAATGAATAAAATACAAAGAGGGCATCCTTATAAAAGGATACCGAAACCCTAAAGGTGAAAACCCTAAAGAATAATAAGATGCCTAAGTTTAACTTAAGTGTACAGTATAATAGACTAATAATTAAATAAATTAATTATTAGCTATAATATGACACTCTAACACCCCCCCTTAAGTGTAACTTAGGGAGAAGCTAAATAGCTAAGGACTAAAAGATGCATGAAAACAAAATGCATGAAAGAACTATGGGTCCCGGCAACTAGGCCTGATCAAGTAGCCAAATACAAGAAATAAACTAGATGAAGGAAACAAAGCCTCCAATCTAGGGAAAGTCCCAAAGAAAGGAACAAGAAAGAGCATGTATAGCATCTCCGAAGCATGAAGCTGTAAACACTGTCAGAAGTAACTGTTGGAACCTCCATTGAAGAAGTGCATGATCAGGTAGAGAAGACAAAGTCTGAAGAGCTGATCAATCGAAGAGGTGGCCTCCAAAAGCATGAATGAATGAGTGTCTATGTAGTAGATGATCCATCTCACCAAAATGCATAGGTGCCTAGCCACTACATCTACCTAGTACATAGGAACAAAAACTATATATGTAGATCACTCAAATGAACCAAGGAAGCAATAGAACCAACAGGTTAACCCCCCCATAATGCTGAGCAGAGAGAGGTGTGACAGGAACACTGAAATGCAATGTTAGAAATAAATGCAAGAAGAAGAATCAAGAACACCAACAGTGCAAAAGAGGGTACAAACACAGGATAAAGGGCCGTGTCGAAGAAGAAGAATTGATCTTCTGGACACACAACATGAGGCTAATGTCATGGAAGGGACACTCACTTGACAAAGGTGGATGAGCACAAAAGGCAAAACATCATAACCCCCTCATGGCACTTTATAATCGAGTGCAAGTACAAATAAACACAAGGTGAACAAGATCCCACATATGCAAAAGAAGACACTTTATCTCAGTGCATTTGCAGAAAAGAGAATGCTACATAAGAGAAGTATACAATGCTCAGAAGAAAGAAAGAAGGGTGAGCCAGAACAATAGAAGCAAAGATCCCAGGACCTATAGAACCCAAGTAATCTGCCAGAGTGCGAAAGTGAAAAACTCAAAGGAGAAAGAACCTAGAGAAGAATATGGAAAATAAGACCCCCACCATTTAAAAACTCACTGAACCAGCTTTCTGACGATATTTCGTTTGCCCAAAAAGGAGTACAGATGACCAAGATATTGCTCCCGGAAGGCAAAAACAAACATAAAATTTGACAAAAAAAAATGCCATTAAAATAGAAAAATTAGAGAATCAAACCTTTTCCATTGGATCGGGCTCAGAATGATCTTTTTGACGATATAAAGAAGTCAAAAATCCGATACCATATGCTCAAGATACGACCAAAAGACCACAGACAGCTCCAGAGAACAAAAAAACTCAAAGACAATGACAGTTTCTTGCACGTCAAATTTAATCATGATATGGTGATGTAGGCATATGTACTGATGACATCAGTGTGCAGGTCTGATGTACCTACCTGTACCAGTTGTCATTACCTTTTTGGGTACGCATGCAAAGTCAAAAAGTTTTACCAAAAAAACTTTTTTCATTCCAAAAAATCAAATGCATAAAAGATTTGATTTTTATTTTTATTTTTAACCAAAAAAATGGTGCACACTTTTTTAGAAAATATAAAAATATTTTTTTTTTCATCTCACCTCGGGATGCATGCCAGGGTTGTACAGCTCTAGGCTCAAAATTTTGCCTCAAATTGTAAAGTTATCCAAAATGGACAAATTTTATATGGATTTTGAGGTTTTTGGGTGCTTTTAACACAACGGTGATGTTCGTTTGAGACCAAAATGACCAGAAACAAAGGTCCCCCCTAAATCCACATAAAAAGCTTCTAAAAAACATAGATCTAAAGAACACAACCAAACCCTCTCAAATAATGAACAGGGGCATGAAGATCTGAAGCTTTGATACCATGTTGGAGTTGATGAAAAGTAACCCACAGCTCCCAAGAATCCCTGCATGCAAACACCTATCATAGAAAGAGAAAAAAAGTTATGGAGGCATGTAATCACATATCTGAGAAAGAGAAGCCATGATTGAGAAAAATAAATGAGAGAGAGAATTTCAATACAATAATCTATTCTCCATTATGATCCAATAAGTGAATGAATAAATACAAAGAGGGAATCCTTATAAAAGAATACTGAAACCCTAAAGGTGAAAACCCTAAAGAATAATAAGATGCCTAAGTTTAACTTAAGTGTAGAGTATAATAGACTAATAATTAAATTAATTAATTATTAGCTATAATATGACAACTCTAACACTACGCCCATCACTCAGGCACCTAGTAAGAAAGACAAAGAAGCAGAGACCTTCAATGTACTAGTGAGAGGTCCTTAGGACTCAGCACCCATAGCAGAAACTCAAACAGAACCAAACAAGTCTGCGCCCATCTCAGAATCACACAAAGGCAGGACTATTATCATAGATAATGTGGAGATAGCCATGGTGACTACTGATAAGGATTTGGACAAGTTTGAGGAAGCATTTGTTAGTACTAAAGAAGCTGAAATATTATGCAGCAATACACCTCCCACTCAGCAAGAAGAAGTACTCATAGAAGATGTATCTAATGACAAAGAAGAAGAAAAGGAAGAAGAAGAGAAGAGGAAAAAGAAAGTAAAGATGAAACTTTTTTTGAACTAGTCATAGTGAAACAAGAAGTGATGGACAACACTCCCATCACTCCCTCCTTAGCATTGTTGTCGAGTTTGACACCTGACACAAGCAGTTTGAACTCTTGGAAAGAAGAAGACTTGATTAAGTTCAGCGTCCTGGTTATGGAAAAGGAAAAAAAGAAGCAAGTCATGAGAAATCCTCTCCTTGTGGAATCAGTGAATATTTTGAATGGTTTGCTACCAAAGGATAAGAAAGTGCTAAAAGTACATTCAGTTGATGATGTGAGTTCAGTCCTCTCACAGTTCAAAAGCAATTTTTCTAGCCTAGAATAATCTGTGTCCATAGTAGCAGAAGAGAAGTACTGAAAGAAGAGACTCAATGAACTAATGAGCAACTTTGCACTAGAATTGAATTCTCTTAAGTCAAGTCAAGAATCCTTGAAAGAATTAGCTGATGAAGGAAGAAGGATCATTGCAGCATGCATGGATCAAGACAAGCTCACCATTGCTCACTTCAAGAAGATAAAAGAGGCAGAAGCAATGATTGAGAAGGTAAAGAATTCAGTGTCAGACACATCCACTAATGTGAACATGTGCAACAATGTCTACCAAGGACAGATAAACAAGATTGAGAAGGAAGAAAAAGAGATAACAAGGATAAGGTCCAAACAGACTCAGTTGACGAATGGTCTTGCCCCCTCTTTAGAAATCCTCAATCAGAATATAAAGGAGATTGATTCCACCATGGTAACTTATGATCATCGTCCCATCAGTGATTTGGAGAAGATGGGAAAGCTTCAATATGCATTATGCGCCCATCTCCAGATAGTTAACTCTCTGATAACCTTTTGGAAGAAGGAGATCTAGAACCTCAAGATTTCTTATTTGGATGTTTTCCCTTAGTGAGTATGTGTATATACAGTTTTTTGATGCACCTTTGTCATTAATGTCAAAGGGGGAGTTGTGTATAGAATATGGAGTATATATATGTATAGGGAGATATAAGATTATGTATAAAAATGTATAGAAGACAAAAAAAATTGTGTAAAGGAACAGTTAGCAACTTGGCCATATTCCTTTGTTTCCATCAATGACAAAGGGGGAGATTGTTGGAAAGTTGTTTATACTGAAGTATATGACTTGATATAGTGTTGTCATTATGGCAACAAAGTCATATAGCAGTTTGGAGTCAGCGCACATAGTGTAAAGATCAGAACTCGATTAAGTGTTGAAGACTCGACAGTGTATAGAGCTCCTACAGCTCATAGCATCAGCGCACGTGTGTACTGATGAATTATGGTATGCACCTTAGAATTTAAGCTTGTTACACTATACTTATGCTTAGTCTATAAGTGCATAAGTAGATATTCGAAGATGTGAATGTTACAGTTAGTTGAAGTTGCACAACCAGTGTGTGCCAGCAGAGAACAGAGCATGGAGCCGACGGTTAGCATTTTGGTTTGCGATTATAATGTAATGTTGTAAAGGCTATGCACCTATTATATTTAGGTTTTTGACATGTTTATATGTATAATTGTAAGCACGCTTAAGCCAATTCATTTGGAAGCATTGTTTGTAATTAGTTATAGGGCCGACTTAACTATTTTGTTTGTATGAGCGTATAAATATAAGATGCATCCATTGTATTCGGTATGGAAGTTTTAATAGAGTTGTGATAAGAAGAGCAGAGGTATGCAAAGATAGCATAAGATGTATTAGAGCTTTTCTAGAGGTCAAAGCATCAGCGCACCAAAAGAACTGATCAAACAAGCAGTGTCATAGTGATAGTTCATCAGCAGATACAGTGTGTATCTGAAATCAAAAGGTTGTAGCCTTCACCATTTGACCAGTGAGCTCTAGGAAAGTGAGTCCACTCCCCTAATAGGGATCATTGTAAAATAATCCTAACAGGGTCTGACCCTTAAAAATTTCTACTGTACTTAAAGCATTGTAAAGCTACTCCTAACAGGGTAAAGGATCTTCTAGCAAGGATCACAAAACACTAGTGCAGAATATTAGTGGGTATCAAGTCCGACCGGGGTTTTTACCTATTTGGATTTCCCCATAACCATATTGGTTTCATGTGTTGATTTCATGTTTCATGTTTATTTCAGTACTTAAGCATTTAAGTTAAGAATAAAGATTAAAGGGAAAAGTTAAAATATAGTGAACACTGATTCACGCCCCCCCCCCCCCCTCCCTCTCAGTGTTCCCATTCCTTATAAAATTTACTTCTCATAAGTTTGTGAAGTTCTTGAAGACTCATTGCATTAAGAAACACTTTACTGCCCCCTACAAACCTCATAAGAATTGTATTATAGAGAAATGTAATCATACTATCTTGGAGATAGCTTAGTGCATGCTTCCTACAACCGAGTTGTGTGAATAATTCTACGCATAAGTAGTTCAAACTTCTTTTTATCTCATAAATAGAGCTCCCACTAAGTTTCTCATGAATAAGACACTAGAAGAGGTATGGAGTGGCTACAAACCATCATTTTCTCATTTTTTAGCATTTGGTTGCACTGCCTATATGCATGTCCCATCTTAGAAATGAAAGAAGCTTGATTCAAAGAAACTTTAGTGTATATTATTTGGTTATAGTTCACACTCCAAAGCCTATTGTGTCATGGATCCTAAGACACACAATATTTGGCAAGTATAAATATGGTGTTTGATGAGTCCTTTTTTTGAGTCTTGGTTGCAAAAAGGTGTTCTATTATCCTTCCATAAGTCTCTCTCACATTCTAATTATGAGATTGAGTACTCTTCTCAACCAGGATAAGAAGATGAGTTACATGGAGATTTATTTATTGATCTAGGTATTTTGGAGAATTCTCATCAGTATTAGTCTCCACATCCAAAATGGGTTCAGATTAGAATCGACATTCTCACCTAAGTTATCTTACAGATCTTTATATAGGGATCAAGACAAGAAGCCACACAAGAAATGAAGTGAATTTAGCATTTATGAGCTCGATTGAAGAGATTAATAAACTTGATCCAACACATGCGGCTCTACGTCAGCCACATTAGAAGCATGCCATGGATGTTGATTATGAGTCTTTGGTGCAAAATTATACATGGGATCTTGTCAATTTTCCCATGGGAAAAAAACCCATAGGCCGCAAATGGGTCTTCAAAATTAAATAAAAGGTAGATGGATCTATCAACAAGTATAAGGAATGTATTATTACAAAGTGATATACTCAACAAGAGGGAATCGATTATGAAGAGACCTTTGCACCCACTACAAAGCTCAAAACTATTTGATTTGTGTATTCCCTAGATGTACAAAAAGGGTGGAGGCTTCATGAGATAGATGTCAATAGTGCTTTATTGAATGGTGATCTTATAGAGGAAGTCTACATGGTCCAACCTGAAGATTTAATCAATGCACATAATCATCTGAAGGTATGTTGCCTAATTAAATCTTTGTATGGGCTTAAAAAAATACCTTTGTCTTGGTACATTAAAATAGATGGACACCTTCTACAACATGCTTTTATCCATATCCTCCTTTATCCTAATTCGTATATCAATAAGGTTGGAACAAATATTGTCATACTTGTGTTGTATGTGGATAATCTTGTCATTATAGGGAGTCAAACAATCTCATTGATACTGTCAAGCATGATTTGAATAAATCCTTTGATATGACTCATATGTGGCTACTTAATTATTGTCTTGGCTTAGAGTTTTGGTAGAAAAACATCATATCTTTATCTCTCAGATGAAATATGCCAAGACACTCCTGGAAAAGCTTGGCATGAATGATTGTAAGCCTATGTTTAATACAATGGAAAATGATTTACAACTCTCTATCAACAACTTGTTGGGAATCCCATTTACTTGACATATACAATATTAGATTTATTTTGTATTTTCATCTATCTATAAAGGTTTATGCAAGAACCAAAGTAATGTCATTAGGTGGAAACCAAGCATATTTCACAATATTTACGAGGCACTCTTGAGAATGGTCTGGAATATAAGAATAATGATAAATTCTTCTTGTAGGGATATGCTGACTCAGACTATGCTAGATTTCTAGATGATCAAAACTCAAAATCAGGTTATATCTTTTATCTTGGATTTGGCCATATTTCATGGATAAGGAAGAAGTAAAATGTCACTTCTCTTTCATCCGCCAAAGCTAAATATCACGTTGCATGAGGAGTTATGTATTAGGTGACCTGGTTACGTTGCATCCTAGAAGATATGAATATTTTAGAAGATCACCCACTAGTTCTATTTTGTGACAATTAAGGTGTATTCGAACTTGATAAGAATCCTATTTTTCATCAACGTACCAAATATATCAAGGTTGACAATCATTATATTCAAGAACAAGTCATCTAACACAATATTCAGCTCCAGTTTTATCCCTACGCTTCACATGCTAATGTACTCACTCGGCCTCTTGGAAAGGAGAAGTCTGAGTTATTTCAGGGATTCATTTGTAGGCCTAATGTATTAAGTGAGGGGATGTTAGCGTAAAGGTTAATAAATTAGTTATTACTTAGTTACTTTTTTGTTATGTAGGTGTACACGGTTGATGATATTCAATTCCTCACAACCGTTATTATACACTCTTTTATATTATCACTATGTTAAATGAATAAGGATCAGATTGTTTAGTGTTCTCTATTTTTCTCTATCAAAAACCTTGGAATTTATGATAATCTTATTCAACAAATGGAGTTCTACAGCCATCATTAATGTTGTGTGCTGGTAGAAGCCAAAGACAGAGTGGTTAGTTGTGATCGAGTCATGAGTTACATTTGCTTATCCAAATTAGCAGATAGCTTCACAATATTTCAATTACCAGAATCTGATTTGATTCATGATTTGTCAAACAAGATATGGCTAGAGAAGAGAAAATAAAAAAATTCAGATATATTAAATTTTGAGGGTATCTTTATCCTTACACTTTTTAAATTTAAACCCTAAATTATAAATAAAAATTGGATCTTGGAATGAATGCCAATGAGACCTTCTGAAAATACACTTTACATATGGAAAATCTCGCATGAAAGATTTGTAAAATCATTCTTGCAAGTCTTGGCCCAGATGTGGAGAATTTCTACCATTTACCTTTCAAAAAATCCAAAGCTTTCATGTGAATAATCCACTAATTCTCCAATGCCAAATTTGTGGAGAAGATGTTGTTTAGTCATATAGATATTGGTTGTTTCACAATTCTTGAACAGGATAATGAAGGTGGGCTTCACATTCAATCTAAGAAAGAGTAGTGGCTAAACATGAAGCCAACCTTGAATTCATTCATTGTCAATTTGGGTGATTCCTTTAAGGTGAGAAAAAACTAAGTTAAATGATGTCTAAGAATACCATTATTGTGTGGTGAGAGATTGAAGTTAAGAGAAAAATGCTGGATTTATGTCAATATCAGTTAATTTTCATAATAATATAAGAAATGATGAAGATGCATATGGTGGTATAATATAAAATATTGATCATTTATTGTATTTTTTCCTATCAAGCCCACAAAAACCTATATCATTTTATTAAGTTGTAAAGATTTTATTTAATTTATGATTGTAAGCGTTGTAGTTTAATAATTTGAAGTAGAGTACGGTAATAAGAGATAATCAAATCATCTATAGTTTTTCTGTTTGTCATAGAACATCGATGTTTTTCTTACATAATTTCATTTCAAGATTTGTAGAATTTGAAATTCTGATATTTTGTCATAATTTTCTTTTCTTACTTCCTAGGATACATCAAAAGTACGACTTCCCTGTATATCATTTTTCATTTTTTTTTAATGTTTAGACATTTTATTTTTAATGTGTCAATAACATTTTTTTAGGAAAAAGAATGGACACTTAAACAAAAGAAAGTTACATTGGCAGTATTATATTAAATGAAAATTTTAAAAGAATGAAAATCCAAAAGCCATGCCATTTTATGTACATAATTACAGTCTTTTAGTTTGTAGCTGCCACGATGGTGGAAGGTCATTCTTTTTCATCGATTTCTTTTGCAAATCAATCAGCCAATTCTATTTAACGTACCTCCATTTTCTGCACTATATTTGTATCTCCATTTTCTACACCATTATTAGACTGCAGATGCACTCAAATTTGAGCATATGCATTTGAATAGGATTCATTTTCAATTTTTTCTCCATTTCAAGATTGAGCATAATTAAGAGATCGAGTTCTACATGGTAGTGGATTCATATATTTACAAATTGCGCATTAGTTTTCTACTAATGAAAATCGGCACACAATGAAAATAAATCAATGTGCATTGCCATACTCGCAAATAATTTAAAATCAAATGATCTAATGGAGATCTGTATTCTACTAATGTAAATCAGCACACATTGTTTTTAAGAGTTTCAAATAAAATAAATCAATAAGCATGACCATAAATAAACCAAATAAATAAATCAATGCTCTTCGCCATACCTGCAAATAATTTATGGTAAATATTGCATTATCTCTGCATCTCAACAATTATGGAATGTTACGGGCTTCAGATAAGCACATCCAACGAATTATTGTATTAAGTTATTCTCAAAACTTTTCCATTACACTCATGCCAGGTCATAGAGTTGTGCTTTCCATCCATTGTTCTTGTGTTCTTAAAATCATTTTCAAAATTAAAAATATTATTACATAAATTTTGTGTTGATTTAATGAAGGAATTTCATAAAATATTTTTTTTTTATAATTTGAATAGAGTGTTTTAAAATATTAATTAAATATTGTAGTATTAACACATTCTTTAAACAATGTAAAATTATAAAAAATTATTATCAATTAAAAAACTATAGAAAGATTTTATTAAAATTTAGATTTTAATTTTAAATCTATTATGATTCCTTACATTTGATATCTTAAATCAAATTGAATCCTAATTGTTATAAAATCTAAATTGATGAAGTAAAAAATTTAATTTTTTTTCTTCTCCATAAAATTAAAAAAGAGCTTTTATTTCACTATAGACTCTTGTATTTCTATATTTTAATATTTTCAATGAATATTCAAGATTTTTTACATTGATATGGCTTTATCTACATAAATTTAATTTATAAAATATAAGTATCACATAAACCATACAAAAATTATACCATTACACACAAAATTGACATCAATTACAATGGACATCTCCAAATATCAAAATATCAAATATCTGAAGGATTCAAATTAACAATGGATTATTATAGTTTACATTTCATTGGTACCAAAGATCTTTGGTAATAATCTCTTTTAAATGATTCTATTGAATGGAGAAGACATTGTTGGACGGAACAAACAATTCACATTAGTTATTACTAGCACTTGCACCTTTGAAAGGTGCAAGGGTTACGCCGATAATGTGATATACATTATATGATATAGTATTGCTTCTGTAGAGAGAATCTTTTGTATCAAAATCTAATTGATTGTCCGCATCTATTTCCTAGACAACATCTAAATCATAAACTAAAAAACATATCTTACCAAGAGGGAGACTTAGTTTTTTTTTCAACTTTTTTCGAGCTTCCCTTATATGTTTTACTTTTAGTTTACGATTTATCCAATACCTATTTTCCCCTTAGACAATCAAATATATGTTTGTAAAATTGGATAGACCCAACACATCATTTTAAAAAGATGAATGTATATCTTGGACGAATTAGAAGTAAATAATTAGGGGAGAATTTAAGATCATAGAATATTGCCTATTGCTTCCTTCTCACATGTGACGTTATACTTGACAAAAAACAATTGCACTTACAATCCATACAGGAGGATGCAGATCTTATAATTTATATATTTATTGTCATACAACCAATGGAGTTGTTATAAAGCAAAATCTCTCCTGGGGATGGCTTCTACTTCAAGCGTTCTCCTCCCAGATGGCATTTATGGAGCGTTTCTCCTCTTTTTTTTTAGATGAGGCATTGGTACCTATGCCCAATATCTACACTTTGGGTCCACATAAATGATCCATCTAAATTGTAATATGCCAAATATATCTGCTCAATGCCATTCACAAAAGATCAGGACACAGTCCTCCAAATTCCAGATAAAGCTACCATAGTTACTATCTCAATTTGAATTTTAGTAGGCAAAGCTTCCCCTCCCCCCCCCCCCCCACACACACACACGGATATATATATATATTCTTCAACAAGTGGTGGAACAAAAAATATAATTTTAAGAGTGTAAGATTGTCTGCTAAAAAGAAGTATTGGAATCATTGCCTTCAATTTATGAAAGTAATTTTTTGTATTAATATCTTGCTGCAATAGTAAAGTGTCATAGATTTTAATTCTTGCAACTCTTCACTACTTCTTGTGTTTTGCAGCTCCTCATAAGATTCAATCATACTACGCTGCAAGAGGCTCAGTCTGGCAATACTTAGAAAATCCTCAAGCATAGGATACTCACTAATATTCAGCTATGTGACCAGCATAAAACCACCAAATTCTAATACTCTGCAAATTTCTAGAATTTTGTAGAGATATACTGATGAGTGTTGGTGGCAGTGTAATGTTGTCTATCTTCCTCACAATTCATAATCTAAATTTTCTTCAGGCAACCCATACTTGAAAGACTTGGGAACTCTTCAATTACAGGATACTCAGTAATGTTCAACTTTGTAAGCTGCTTAAAAACATCGATTCCTAATACTATATGCAAATTTGTACAGATGACAATCTTCCAATAGAAGTTGCATATCAGTAACAATTCATAAAATGAAACTTGTTTAAAAATATTAATAATATAAGTCAAATAATTTTAGATGTTATTAGCAAAATAACAGTGAAAACAAAAAAGGAAAAAAAGAGATAAAGAAGTGAATGTGCTAAGAGAGAGGGTGTAGGGAAGAAAGGAGAAGGAGAAGTGTGGGAAGTTGGAAGGAAAGAGGACATTGTTTCAGAATTAAGAGAGAGGCCATGAAATGAAGGGGAAATCTGTAATGTGTTTTTTCTATTAGAATGAGTTGTTCTGGGTGATGTTTCTATTTAGTGTTAGTTATGCCTTAATTATTGCTTGTTTGGGCTTGCTTGCATTATACAGTTAAGAGAATGTAATAATATTGTAAGAGTAGCAATTACCTTGTTTGTAATGTTGTTTGAAAGCCAATCAAAGCCCTTGTATAGTCCCTCACCAGAAGTTGCACAGGTGCTTTGAAATAAAAGAGGGGTGAAAATTTATTCAAACTGAAAGAGAAACAAGAACAAAAAGAGAAAGGGCATCAAACAACCCTATCAAGATCAACCAAATGATCAAGTTGACGGGACAAGCCCATCGGAAGTTGAGTCTTATCAACAATGTTCCAATTACACATATGGTCAGAAACCCACTTCGCTAGACAATCAACAACATAGGTGCTTTGGATATTCTGAAATCGCACACATTTATGAAAAGAAAATGGCATAAATTTTATATATTGTTATAATAAATAATTTAGATGTAACCAAATTTAGGTGAGAGGAAGGGGTTTAAATTTAACCAAATTTACAAGATTTGCATTCTAAGTTCCTTTGGAATAAGGCCAGAAAAGAGCGGGCGTTTATTGTCTGGGTGGGTTGTGCAGATGAGCACTACGCCGATGCCATTGGAACACAAACATAACCCAAACATCTATATTGATATCCTCTGTAGAGAAAACAGATTGAAGGAGGTGTTGAGCAACTGCTATTAACAAGGCCATCGAATTGATCATGGAATTTAATCTGAAATGTGGAAGAAAAAAATTCACATAATCAAAGATCAAAAACCAAAGGCTATGCAAAAAAAACTCTCCTATTTTCTTTCAATTTCAGCCCTCTACAACCACAACCAGATGTTGGTGCGAAGATTTAGTCTCCATCTTACAAATCTTCTGTTCATTGATTCTGCAACTGTTATTAACATAACCATGAGATTTGATCTGAAATGTCCAAAGAACTACAGGATCAAAAACTAAATGCTATGACAAAAAACAAGATGTCTCCCTCTTACAAATCCCCTGTTCATTGATTCTGCCACTGTTTATGAATATAATCATTGGTTGATTATGAAAATTGATCTGAAATTTACAAGAAAAAACCTTACACCATCATACAAATCCCCTTTCATTGATTCTACAACTGTTATTAACATAGTCATCAATTGATCATGAAATTTGATCTGAAACTCATTACACGATCAAAAACCAAAACTTATGGAAAAAAACTCTGTTTTTCTTTCAGTTTCACCCCTCTGCAACCAAAACAAGATGTTGGTGTGAATATTTAGCCTCCATCATACAAATCCCCAATCCCCTATTTACTGATTCTACAACCATTATTAACATAGCCATCAATTGATCATGAAATCTGATCTGAAACTCATTACACGATCAAAAACCAAAATTGTCTTGCAGGAGAAGGTGGCTCTGGTCTCCTTGTCGTTGCACAGGTACAGAATGCCAAATTCACCACGCACATCTTTCCCATTGATAAAAGACAGGGACACCATGGTAGACACCTGGTGGAGGAAGTAGCCTGCGTCAGTACCGAAGCGTCAAAATGTAAGGGACACATTTCTGGGAGATCATACACGCGTACGGATCCCACACCGTTATTCCTTTCTAGGAGACCATTTCACGGCACCTTCATTTCATGGCTGAAATAGATATTCCTGGCGTAAGACTGCCGGGAAGTCTGAACAAACCGACGGACGTTCCTCCGGAGAAAGCCTATCGGCTAATAATCATTAATCCATTGTTGGAAGATCATTATCTCTTTGCGTCGTTGTTCTTTCAGCCAGATTGGATCATCATTAGTACTCAAGTCAATGTCTGCACAATGCGTTCCTATGTGGCATTCAATTCTCATAAGATAATATTATTTCGCTTTCGTTGTAGAGTGGAGAAACAAATAAATTCTGTACCAACTTACCCTCTTCGGTTGGAAAAGCTACAATGGTTTCAGAAATATTCGCCAACACGCTGAATTTCGTCCAGAACATGGCCAATTAAGTAAACTGACAACGGCCTTTAAAATAATACAATCTCATAAAAAAAAAAACTTACCCTCCACTACTCCATGGATCTCTTAACCCATTGGAGAAAATGATATTGCTTCCAAATTCTTTTAACACTCTTTTTATGTCCTGCACGTTAATTTTAGTGAACCATAGCTCAATAACAATCAATCAAAAGCAAGCTACCACGTCTGTTAATTAAAACTTGACTTAGATGTGAATGAGTCTAACAATTATCAAGAAAATCCCATAGTAGATTAAAATCTACATACGTGTCATCCGAATTCAGTTGTAATCCAGTGTTGGCGTGGCACAACTCCGTATTTTTGGTAGCATTGTCTTGAGTATGAATCAAAATCAAACACGAATGGCCGTAACATTGTCGTCCCAAGAGGATTGCTTATTGGAAACACCATTTCAGTGCATACCTGCGGATTATGAAAATATGTTAGACAGCAGCAACATAATAAAAAACATTTCTTACGAAGAAAGTATTCTGAAGGACCTGCCACTCCCATCCTGGATAAGTCTTTGGACTCAAATTCAAGCATGTGTCGAGCATATTTGCTAATTTTGCTCCAGAAGCTATTCTTGTAATAGTATCTGCATCTCCGGATACGTTGTTGATGGCTACGCACATCTGCAACAAGTGAAGGTTATGTCATAGAACTAAATTAATTAGGCTACCAGGTTTGGGTAGCGTACTTACTTTTTCAACAAGTAGAAAACTGTACTGTGCAGCAATGTCATAGGTTTCAAGAATATCGTACAGGGCGGTCTTATCCGTGATATTTCTGCAGGAGGAATACCCAGCGAAGAGATTTTTGTCAGCAGTATGCCTAATATAAGGTATCAAGTGTCCCTTTTTGTTACTTACTGGCAAGTGTTGAATATTTTGCTTAGGTCTAGCAAACCTTGAGGGCTAGACGTGATTTTATCCATCATATCCCACGATTCATTGATTCTTCTATAGCAGATCTCGCTTGCATTCTGCATCGTGGTGTCAAATGTAAAATTTGATTACAATAATGGTGAGCTTAACATGAAAGAGATGAGTCAACATACTCTAAAATTGTTTGTGACAACGGAGCCAAAACTATAGGTTGGAGTGATGTCATCTAAGTAAAGGATAGGTGCAGATGATGCGAGGGCGCCAATTGTTATGTGCGGATACTTGAGGCGAAACTATGCAACTAGCACTGCAACAATACCATTTCAATCATTTAATCTCATTTAAAACAGGGAAAATCGATTCAAGTGAAATGAATCCAACTTACTTCCACCATAGGAAGCATCAAACACAATGATTGGACAATCTCAACGTTTAATGTTTTCTTCAAATCGACAATGACGGTGGCATAATCCGCCAACGCCTGCGTGGATGATAAATAACCCAGCATTTGCATACGATGCCTTCCCTCCACCGAATGTCATTGACCTCCCATAATATCGATGCTACACAAGTACCCACAATTAGTTCTAAGCTTAGCCCCACATATACCATTTAGTTAAATAAAAAAAATAAAGATGAGTCCTTTAAGGAAGCTTTCATTTCAGCAAACCATAGACAAAAGAATATACCAATTTATGAATGGTATAAATGAGGTGTTAGAGAGTCATAACAAAGAAAAATAAAGATGCGACGCTACAGGAAGGAGGTTTTGATCGAATGGGTAGAGTATTACGATAGGAAAGATATGCCCAAGAGACTTGATACACAATCCTATAAATCCCTATGGTGGACAAGATGGTGCTGGTCGCAGAAATATATGGCGGCAAACAACTATAATATAATCAGAATTTATGTCAAACAACAAAGTTATCCATCCCGTAAGTAGGTAATGCAATAACAATGAGTACAATAATAGATGAAAAAAGTTGCAGAGGCTGGCAGGTGCAGAGTCTGGCAATAACAATGAGTACAATAATAGATTGTTAACACTAATATAACAGCAAGCTGAATCATGTGGAAAAGCCCAGACAGCAAATAAAGACAGATTTAAAGCATGGAAAGAGTATAAAAGTAAAGCTCATTTGCAGTGGTAAAAATAATATATGTCTAAACTTTCTTCCTTTTCACGAAGTTTTCGTTGCACATGAGATAGAGAGACAAGCAACGCTGAAAATAAGTTAACCGTCCTTACCATCTGTCGCATGTAATAGAGTCCCATCAGATAATTTTCAAATTAAAATGTCTTGTATATCTTCAATACTGGCTGAGGATAATAAGATGAACTCCAACGATTCAATACCCTTCTCTGCCAACCTAGACTGGCATGAGACAATTCCATTGGAAGAAATTGGCATGGAAGAAGATTATTTGTGAGAGTTGAAAACAATAGTTTATATATTCAGTTGAACAGATCGTAAACAAAAAGCACAAGAATGACCCTGGAATGATGGAAATCCCAAATATAGACAAACCCTAATGAATGTAAGATTCTACAAATCGGTGCATGTGCCAAAACTCCCAAAATGAACTCCCATTCACAAATTACCAACGCAGCTTCAATGTGGTAAGACACGTGATAGCAAGACACAAAACATGCAGATTTGTAATGGAAAGGAAATAGGGAAAGACATCTAGCCAAAGGAAACACAATCACACCTGACAGAAATGAAACGCAACTCACAAACGCTGACAATCTCACTTGCTAAGAGGATTTATATCGTTAATATGTTTTGCAGATTTAATGTTTGTAATTTGTCTAATAAGAAATAAAAGAAAGGATTATACTGAATAGCCGAGAATGTTGATCAATTCCATACCTCAAATCCACATAAAGACAATCAGAGAGGAAGATGAATATGACCGAGCACACTAAATTTGTTTTGTAATATAAATCGCAGAGAGTAAAATTCACTGAGAAATTTTAAGAGTACCTCTATGTAGACCAAAAGAGCTTTGAAGTTAGTGTAATGGTTCTGGCAGGAAGGGAATATGTAACCGCTCTGTGAAGTCCACCATTGCTATCTATTCCTCTTCCAGGCTATTTTGGTCTTCCCTTTGAATCTCGGTTATTGAATATGTAAAAGCAATCTTTGTGTGTGCTGCTGGTGTAACTTTTTCATAATCTGAATAAGAGATGGTCTTATGCTTGAAGAGTGGATGTAATCCAGAATAGCTGGATGAACCACTATAAACATTGTGTCTCTTGTTTGTGTATTTTATCTTTTATCTTTCCGTTCTATTTTCAATTATCTAATTAGTTTTGGGTCTGCAATTTATTTTCAACAATTGGTATCAGAGCTGGTTAAGCTCGTTCAATTTTTTGGAAATCGGTGAGGTTTTGCAGGCGCCATGGATGAAGCGCATAAATGGAAGATTGAAAAGTTTTCATGGTAGAACTTTGGATTATGAAAAGTACAGATTGAATCTCTGCTTGTCAAGCAGGATTTACAACTAGCGTTACTTGGAAAAATAAAAGGAAAGGGTTTGATGTCGGATGAAGATTGGGAGAAGATCGATCAGAAAACAAACGCAATGATCATCTTATCTTTATCAAGCAATGTGATCTTCAATGTTTCGATAGAGAAGACCACGAAAGAACAGAGGGATAAGTTATCCTCATTATATGAGATAGCTTCAGCATCGAACAAAGTATTTATCATCAAGAAATTATATAATCTAAAAATGAAAGAAGGGGGAGTGTGTTAGGCCATTTTTCTGTCATAGCAAAAATCCTTTGAAAATGGCCTCCTCCCTGCAAATGTTTTTGCAAAATGTCCTGCCCTATGTTCTTCATGTTGTCACCAAGCTCCAGTTCAAATTGCACATGCTGAATTGCAAAACCCTGAAAGTTATTCAAGTTCTAAGGTCTGCAGGGAAATTGTCTCAAAATCTGCCACAGTGTCGAAAACCCATAGTATTTTTAAAAATCCATAATATTTTCAATCTGTGTGAAAACCCTCGTTATTTTCAACATGTGCCTTCCGACTTTTGTGCGCTTATCTTTCGGTCTGTCGATAATCTTTGTGTGTTTTCGATCTTTCACCGAAAACCCTGTGTGTTTTCGACCTTACATTTCTTCTTTTCTGCCGGCACTCCTTGTTCATCTGTCTTAACTGCGCAAGTGCGATGATGTAGGGCCAAATTCTTCAAGTGGCAGAGGAAGGAGATCAACGGTCGGCCTGTGATCGCATGGAATATTCTCACCCCTTGCGATCATGCGCCTGCCGTTGATCTTGTTTGTTTCCAGCATTTCTTCGGTGAAGTGGGCCCGGTGTTAGAGGGGGGCATGTTCTTATTCGTTGTCGCATGGCCACATGTCAGACTTTTTTGACATGTGATCATGTGACTGCTTGCCACGTGTCCCTATGGCTCGGTGGCATTTCGTGATGTGGGGTCTTTCGGTGGGTCCAAGATGTTACGCTGGGCTGGTGTTCTCTTTTCATTGGCCGGCGGGTGGTGATGTGGCAGTCTTATGGCCTTGTCGCATGATCACAAGGGCCATTTCCATGGATTGCGATCATGTGACAAAACCCCTGGTGATAACTTCTTGCGACGGTGGTTTGCTGGCGGTTAGTCGCATGTTCACATAGCCTTTTGCAAGGCTATGTGATCATGCGACTGATGTTTTCTGTCAACTTCATGCGGTGGTGGTTATGCTCATGGTTACAGTCTGCGGGTTGTCGCATGATCGCGTAGCCCATCTCCGTGCTTTGCGATCATGTGACAACGGTCTGGTGTTGCGGTTGTGGAGTTGTGCGATGGGTCCTATGACAGGTGACTCGGTGGTTGCAGTGAATGGTGATATGATAAGTGGCATCAAGCGAACCCAGGTGGGGTCTGAGGTTTGGCAGTGTGGATAAAATATTTGACGGCCCGACAAAATCTTCTTCCTATCGCTGGTTCATGTGATGTTTTAGTGGCAGCGCTATTATTTTTGCGAACTGGTGAAATGTCTTCAGTCGCCAGTTCGCCAGATGACTTAAGGGGTTATTTAGACATGTGTAGTCGTGTGTTTGCTGAATCTAACTGGGGTTTAGACTTTCATTCCGCGACTGGGATTTCCCTTTCTCGTGTGTTTGCTGAAAGTAACCCGAGGTGCCTGGATGAGTTAAAGTCATGAGCCCGGGAAGATAGGAGAATCTGACGGCGGGGACTTAGTGTTGGTCTCAGTTTGATTTGTGGATTGCCGATGCGCTGTTAGTTTCTCGGCGGTGACATAACAACTGGCAGCGTGCATGTTAGTGGCTTGTCGCATGTTCGCATGAGCCAGCTTTCCAGCTTGCGAACATGCGACAAACCCTTTTGTGGCAGCGGCAGCGTCGGCGGTTGTGAAGAAGGTAATGGGAAGTGGTGTGTCCCATGTTCACATAGCCCATTTCTAGGCTATGCGATCATGCGACAACTGTTTGGCATCGCCGTTGCGGAGTTAACCCGAGGTGTTTGGATGTTTTAAAAACTCAAGCCTGCGAAATGCATGGTGACCGTTTGAACTTGCAAAAAGTTTTTGCAACAGGAAGGACTGGTTTTAATTGCTGTCTTGGCCAGATTTGACTAGTTTGGTGGTGCTTGTTGCTGCGATGTGGTCCAAAATGTTTGACAGTTAATTGCAGGGTTTTGTACCGTAAAGGAATGATTTCAATCTTGGCTCGAGAAGTGTTTGCAGGTGGTTGATTAGACTGGTTTTTATGGCAATCTCCTGGTCTTATGGCCTGATCTTAATATCAGTCTGAGATCTTTTCTCTTTGGGTGACCTAACTTTCACGCCCCTGCAATAAATTTTTTACCGTTTCCAATTGGTTTAGCTGTTGTAACCTATACTCCAGTTGTCTGAAGCTTGTCGCATCCTATCTTTGGGATTCCAGAGCAGCTAGTGGTATAAATTGTTGAAATTTTGACTTTGTAATGGTTCCACCTTCGAAGTTCTGAAGGGTTCCTAGTCCTGGATCCGAGATTGTAACACTTTTGCATTCGGTATTCTGTTGATGATAGAGAAAAAGTTGCAGGTCTAAGCTATAATTTGCAAGCTTGACTCCTCTAGTTTGATTGTTTACACTTAAGGATTCTTTATACTTAATACAAGTACATGACTCTTATCTCTCCTTTGTGTCAACTTAGATAGATTCTAAACTTTCTAGTTCTCTGCATATTGTTTTATGTATATGTATCCATTTTTGAGTTCTAATCCAGGATTAGATGAAATGATGCTTTAGATGGGACATAGGTCTATCTTGTTGTTTATGTAAGGATATCTCATAAGTAGTAAAGGGGTTTGTAGGTGTGTTTATGGCTTGGAATCTTAGCTATTGTCTGGTGTGTGTAGCATTCATGTTCTAGGAGATCTTGCCCAATGGATGAGGCACTGGCCTAAATGATTATCTCTTTATCAACAAATACTGATTGTTGTTGTTATGATCCAAAAGCATAAGTTAAGAACCATTCCTTAAGATTGCAGTATTTAGTTGTGTAAGGTTCCACCCCATAGTAATGGAGAGTCAATGAAAGTGTGGTTATCATTTAGTACTTTCTTACTATCCTATTATCTGTTATTCAAACCTAGTTCTTGGTGTATGAAGTGTATTTTATACTAGGTTAGGTGCACCCGCCTTGGTTTTGCAGAGCCAGAAGCAGAAGAGGGCATATTAAGTCCCTATAGTTGGTCCAGTTACCCTAAGACCTCATTACATTTTGGAGCTAACCATTCCTAAAATCCATGTGAGGGTATATTGGCAGCCTTATGGCATAAGAGTTTTCGGACACCAACAAGATGGCGACTCTGCTGGGGAGAGTCTAGAATAGAGTCAGAAATAAAAACAAAGCATTTGCAAAATTTTCTCACCTAGTTGTGAGTGGCAGCTCTGATTTTCTCTGTTTGATCAGTGTTCCTTCTAATAAACTGTTAGTTACTTGGAGTTTTGTATTGGTTGGAGCAGAAACAAAGAATATATTTCCTCTCTAAGGAGGTGGCTGCTCTACAAAGTGTTTAAGGGTGATTTGAAGGTGATTCCAAATCACACATTTCTTGCAGCTGATCCAATACATCTAGGTATTTCTCAAGAACATAAATGTATCCCTATCAAGTGTTAAGCACTACATTAAGGGATGAGTATTAGTGGGCAGCTCTCTGCTGATTCCATCATGAGTGATACTGATTATGAAAATCTTCTCATCAAGATTGCTACTCTTAAGAAGAAAATTGTAGAGAGCAATGCTAAGATCTGGTAGTTAGAGGAGGACAAGAGGTTGCTAGCACTGGTGGTTCCTTATGATGATCATGAGGAGACCAGTTGTTCTGATTTTGATTCTCATTGTGCAGAAAGTGTTGATTATGAAGCTGATGCTGAGGTCAATGCATATGAGAGTGCTGAAGATGGATCTGAATTTGATAATATTTCCAGTTTGTCAGCAGATTTTTCTTCTGTCCAATATCAGAGAGTAGCTTTGTTGTCCCAGTTTGATGATGTTTTGTGTAAGGGGCAGAATATTGAATATGATGCAGATGATGATTCCTGCATAGAATTCTTTACACAAAATGATTTAATGATTCCTGACAAGGAAGATGTCTGCAATAATAGGGATGTAGCTGATGGAGAGGAAAATGATGCCCAAGGTCCAATGAGCAGTGAAAAGATGTCAGCACTCTTGGCTGATAATTTCTAGAGATATGATAGTGAAGAAGACTTTCACTTGGTTCATGATCTAGTTCATGAAGACATCATTGATGAACCAAGTTGCTCAATGGCTGGAGTAATGCATGAAGGTAAACCAAAGGATTCAAGTCCTTTTCAGCCAGGTAACTCTGATGTAATGCATGATGCTCAGTATGTTTCATTTTTTGATGCATTACTAGATGAAAATTATATTTGTCCCAGTCATCAAGAAGTAAGTGATGTTCCTTACTTCTTGGAGTTTGAATATTAATGTAATAGTCATGACTGGGAGAACATGGGTAGTGACCAACATAGTTTCATTCTTCAGCCCATGAAAATTCACATATGTTGGCAGCAAGATGGTCAAGATAATTTCAAGTGTTTGGCCACATATGTGGATGAAAATCGGACTTTTGATTTAGGAGGGTCTCTAATTAAAGTTCTTTTGTGAATATCTGTAAATATCTTTCCCTTTCCTGTTGTGTGTTTTTCCTTCCTGTTCCCTGCATTTTTTGTGGTTCCTTGTTTTGTCCAGTTGGTGGTCTACTCTCCCAGTGATTCTGAATTCTTGCCATCCCTGCAAGAGACATGCATCACCAACTAGAGCCACTATTAGGCCATTTTTCTGTCATAGCAAAAAACCTTTCAAAATGACCTCCCTGCAAATGTTTTTGTAAAATATCCTGCCCTGTGTTCTTCATGTTTTCACCAAGCTCTAGTTCAAATTGCACATGGTGAATTGCAAAACCTTGAAATTTATTCAAGTTCTAAGGTCTACAGGGAAATTGTCTCAAAATCTGCCACAGTGTCGAAAACCCACAATATTTTTAAAAATCCGTGATGTTTTCAGTCTGTGAAAACCCTCATTGTTTTCAACCTATGCCTTCCAGCTTTTGTGCGCTTATCTTTCGGTCTGTCGATAATCTTTGTGTGTTTTCGATCTTTCACCAAAAACCCTGTGTGTTTTCGACCTTGCATTTCTTCTTTTTTGCTGGCACTCCTTGTTCATCTATCTTAACTGCGCAAGTGCGATGATGTGGGGCCATATTCTTCAAGCGGCAGAGGAAGGAGATCAATGGTCGGCGTGTGATCACATGGAATATTCTCACCCCATGCGATCATGCGCTTGCCGTTGATCTTGTTTGTTTCCAGCGTTTCTTCGGAGAAGTGGGCACAGTGTCAGAGGGGGGCATGTTCTTATTCGTTGTCGCATGGCCGCATGTCAGACTTTTCTAACATGCAATCATGCGACTACTTGACACGTGTCCCTGCGGCTCGGTGGCATTTCGTGATGTGGGGTCTTCCGATGGGTCCAAGATGTTACGCTAGGCTGGTGTTCTCTTTTCATTGGCCGGCGGGTGGTGATGTGGCAGTCTTATGGCCTTGTCACATGATCGCAAGGGCCATTTCCATGGCTTATGATCATGCGACAAAACCCCTGGTGATAACTTCTTGCGGTGGTGGTTTGCTGGCAGTTAGTCGCATGTTGGCATAGCCTTTTGCAAGGCTATGCGATCATGCGATTGATGTTTTCTGTCAACTTCATGTGGTGGCGGTTATGCTAGAGGTTACGATCTGTGGGTTGTCGCATGATCGCATAGCCCATCTTCGTGCTTTGCGCTCATGCGACAACGTTCTGGTGTTGCGGTTGCGGAGTTGTGCAATGGGTCCTATGTCAGGTGACTCGGCGGTTGCAGCGAATGGTGATATGACAGGTGGCATCAAGCAGACCCAGGTGGGGTCTGAGGTTTGGTGGTGTGGATAAAATATTTGACGGCCCGACAAAATCTTCTTCCTATCGCTGGTTCGTGTGATGTTTTAATGGCAGCGCTATTATTTCCGCGAACTGGCGAAATGTCTTCAGTCGCCAGTTCGCCAGATGACTTAAGGGGTTATTTAGACATGTGCAGTCGTGTGTTCATTGAATCTAACTGGGGTTTAGACTTTCATTTCGCTACTAGGATTTTCCTTTGTCGTGTGTTCGCTGAAAGTAACCCGAGGTGCCTGGATGAGTTAAAGTCATGGGCCCGGGAAGATAGGAGGATCTGATGGCGGGGACTTAGTGTTGGTCTCAATTTGATTTGTGGATCACCGATGCACTGTTAGTTTCTCGGCGGTGACATGACAACCGGCAGGGTGCATGTTAGTGGCTTGTTGCATGTTCGCATGAGCCAGCTTTCCGGCTTGCGAACATACGACAAACCCTTTTGTGGCAGCCGCAGCATCGACGGTTGTGAAGAAGGCAATGGGAAGTGGCATGTCGCATGTTCGCATAGCCCATTTCCAGGCTATGCAATCATGCGACAATTGTTTAGCATCGCCGTTGCGGAGTTAACCCGAGGTGTTTGGATGTTTTAAAAACTCAAGCCCGCGAAATGCATGGTGACCGTTTGAACTTGCAGAAAGTTTTTGCAACAGGAAGGACTGGTTTTAAATGCTGTCTTGGCCAGATTTGACTGGTTTGGTGGCGCTTGTTGCTGCGATGTGGTCCAAAATGTTTGATAGTTAATTGCAGGGTTTTGTACCGTAAAGGAATGATTTCAATCTTGGCTCGAGAAGTGTTTGCAGGTGGTTGATTAGACTGGTTTTTATGGAAATCTCCTGGTCTTATGGCCTGATCTTAATATCAGTCTGAGATCTTTTCTCTTTGGGTGGCCTAACTTTCATGCCCCTGCAATAAATTTTTGACTGTTTCCAATTGGTTTAGCTGTTGTAACCTATACCTTAGCTGTCTGAAGCTTGTCGCATCCTATCTTTGGGATTCCAGGGCAGCTAGTGGTATAAATTGTCAAAATTTTGACTTTGTAATGGTTCCAGCTTCGAAGTTCTGAAGGGTTCCTAGTCCTGGATCCGAGATTGTAACACTTTTGCATTCGGTATTCTGTTGATGATAGAGAAAAATTTGCAGGTCTAAGCTGTAATTTGCAAGCTTGACTCCTCTGGTTTGATTGTTTACAGTTAAGGATTCTTCATACTTAATACAAGTACAGGACTCTTATCTCTCCTTTGTGTCAACTTAGATAGATTCTAAACTTTCTAGTTCTCTACATATTGTTTTATGTATATGTATCCATTCTTGAGTTCTAATCCAGGATTAAATGAAATGATGCTTTAGATGGGACATAGGTCTATCTTGTTGTCTATGTAAGGATATCTCATAGGTAGTAATGGGGTTTGTAGGTGTGTTTATGGCTTGGAATCTCAGCTATTGTCTGGTGTGTGTAGCATTCATGTTCTAGGAGATCTTGCCCAATGGATGAGGCACTGGCCTAAATGATTATCTCTTTATCAACAAATACTGATTATTGTTGTTATGATCCAAAAGCATAAGTTAAGAACCATTCCTTAAGATTGCAGTATTTAGTTGTGTAAGGTTCCACCCCATAGTAATGGAGAGTCAATGAATGTGTGGTTATCATTCAGTACTTTCTTACTATCCTATTATCTGTTATTCAAACCTAGTTCTTGGTGTATGAAGTGTATTTTATACTAGGTTAGGTGCACCCGCCTTGGTTTTGCAGAGCCAGAAGCAGAAGAGGGCATATTAAGTCCCTATAGTTGGTCCAGTTACCCTAAGACCTCATTACATTTTGGAACTAACCATTCCTAAAATCCATTTGAGGTGTATATTGGCAGCCTTATGGCATAGGTGTTTGTGGACACCAACAAAGTGATCGAGAATCATCTCAATGAGTTCAATATTTTAGTTACTCAGCTGATTTGGGTTGGTATCACATTAGATGATGAAATAAAGGTGATATTATTGTTATGCTCTCTTCTAAACAGCTAGGAAGGAGTTGTAATGGCTGTGAGCACTTCAATTCCAGCCAAGAGCAAGTTGAAATTTGATGAAGTCGCAGCCACATTACTTAGTGAAGACATGCGAAGAAAACATCAAGAGCCCTCTTCCAGAGATGCTCTAATAGATGTGAGCACAAGCAATAGAGGGAGAAGTCACGAGAGAGGATGAAATAACAATAATAACAATGGAAGAGGTAGATCAAGTCATCACTCGAAATCGAGAGGAAGAAATGGCACATGCTAGTTTTGTGAAAAATTTGGGTACACAAAGAAGCAATGTTGGTGTTGGTGTAATTAAGTATTTAGTAATTACACTTTACTTAAGTTTACTTAGGATAATGCATTGCATAGTAGTTTGTCTTTGAGACACTTAGGAGTTTGCATTTCATTTTAGCACATAGTTAGGAGAATCTCTACTTTAGGTGTGATAATTGTCATCACATACCTCGTTGTGTGTGAGATCCACCTTTAGTGCTCTTATCACATTATCATCCTAATCCAATGCACATACTTTATTGCATATTGGAGGATGATCCACCTTTGGTGGACATGTGATTCCACCTTGTGTGGGTGATATCTTATCATCTCCTTATCATGTAGCCTTATTGCATTGCCTATATATTGAGGCATTCCTTCTTTGTATAATCAATCATCTATCTATCTATTATTCATTATTTGATCATTTGATCATATCATATTTGCCTCTCTTGTGCTATCTCTTGAGCTTCTAGATCTTGGTTTCTATTCTTTGCCTTAGGCAAATTCTTACATGGTATCAGAGCCATAGGAGTTTCATTTATATAGCCTATTTTGAGAGATTTTTATTGCAGGTCAAAATTGGAGCTTGCTGGTGCAAATCAAAGGTTGGAATCACATTGAGGAGGTCCAAAAACCCCTAAATCAAATTTTGTTTCATCCAAATCGGACATCTGAAGCCAAATCTAGAGCCATTTGAATTTTCAAGGTTCGGCGGCGGCGATTCAGAAAAAATAATTTCAGAGGCAATTTTCAAACAGCGATATCTCAGTCATCCGGACTCCTTTTTCAGAGCAATTTTTTTTGTTTTGGGGTAGAATTTCACGATCTACACAATGGTGCAGGTGATTTCTGATTTCTATTTCTGATATTTTCTGAAAATTGCAAATCCAGATTTTTACAACTTTAGAAGCTTCGTTCGGGCTCATATGGACACATTTTCAAGTGCTATTTTTTTTGAAAGTTCATGATTTTCTGTCTACTTTCCAGATCTGGTATCAGTTTGGAAAAAGTTTGAGTAGACATAGTACTTTTAGAATTTGGTCTATTTTGGCCTATTTTTGGCACTTGTAATTTGTTAGATCCTTGAGAGATCTTGTGTCTTATTTGTTTGAGTCTAATATAGCTTCATATTTTCTGTTGTAATCATCAAAATCAGAAGTCCACATTGATCAATTTTGGCAAGTGGCAATTGTACATGCACTAGTTATAAAGTGCCAAAATCATCATTTTGGGGGGGGTTCTTTGATTGAGTGAATTGGGGGGTGTCTTGTGTGCTCGTGTCTCTCTTTTTGTGCTCTTTTCATTTCTGCATCATGGGTTCAATTGCAAAATTAACTCCACATAACTATGCTACATGGAAAGATAATGTATGGAGCAAGTTAATGGTTCAAGGTTTAAATCCTTATGTGGATGGTACAATTAAAAAACCCACTGCTGATGATACTACTGCAATAGATAAATGCTCACGAAGAAATTATCAAGCTTTAGGAGTCTTAAGAGAGAATATGTCTCAAGCAGTCATGTATCACATCAAAAACATAAATGATGCGAAAGAAGCATGGGAAAAACTTGAAGAATTGTTTGGTAAAGTGGATGAGGAAATGGGATTCAAAATTGAGATTGATCTCCTCAAATTAGATCCTAGGAACTTTGACACAATTCAAGATTATCTCACCAAAGTCAATGACTATAGAGCACAACTTGATGATTGTGGTAATCCCATCAAGGATGCGAAGTTGGTTAGTCACTTGTTGAATCATCTTCCTCCTAAATATGCAGCCTTTGTTTCAAGTTACAATACTCACAAGTTGACAATGGGAAGTGCCTTCACTAAGCCTTCATTTGAGTCATTTTCAGAAATGTTGGTCTTAGAACAAACAAAATTGATGAGTATGGGGATTCTCAAGTCTTCAACTTCCAAGGCATTGGTGGCTAATCATGAGAGTCAAGGCAATCAAAGTCAAAAGAAGAAGAAGAATTGGAAATCTAAGTCTCAACAAGAAGGCACAACATCAACTTCCACACAACATGCAACTTCTACATCATCTCCAAAGGGTGAATCTTCAAAGAAGGAGAAGCGGTTTTGTGCATATTGCAAAAAGGATGGACATGAAGAACACTTTTGTTATAAGAAGGACATTGATGAATTGAAGAATCTTCTTGCCAAGAACAACATCAAATTGCCTTCTAGGATGTCTACCTCAACCTCTTCTTCACCAAATTCAGAAAAAGATAAAGGAAAGGGTCACACATTTGTCACTCAAAAAGGACATGCTTTATATGCTTCTTCAAGTCATGATTCAGGTAGATGGCTTCTAGATTCAGGGGCTTCTCATCACATGGCTTCTTCACAGTCCATGTTTTCATCATTTGAGCCTTGCAAAGGTCCACCTATTTTGATGGGCAATCACACTTACATGAATGTACTTGGGAAAGGAAGTATTGAAGTTAAGGATGGACACTTCAATGATGTGTTGTGTGTTCCACACTTGACCAATAACCTTCTTTCTATCTATCAAATCACAAATGGTGCTACAAAGAAGACTGTGGAATTTACACCTGATTCAGTTTTCATCAAGGACTTGGAGAGTGGAGCAGTTATTGCTACTGGGATAGTGGATCACTTTTCTCGGTTGTACTCCTTTGCAAATTTTGTTCCTCTTGATGACAGTGATTTTTCAGACAGTGAGTCTTCAGCATATGATGATTACAGTGATGATTCAGATTTTGAGAAGAGTTTTGGCTACTTGAACTTGGGTATTCTCACTCATGATCAAGTTCTTGAGCCTTCTATTTCATCTCCTCCTATTGAGATTACTTCTACTCTTGCGCTTGATGATGCTTGCATTCACATGGATTCAGGTGCTTCAGTGCAGCAGGATATTCATTGTCTTCCAAACTTGGTTCCATGGGATGAATACTTGACAGACATTGCAGGTTTGTTTATGGAGTCCTATACTTCAGATTTGGGAGACTTTATTGATGACATACATCTTCTCTTTGGTGAAGATGATCCCTCTTCAGTTGTTGTGAGGGAACATGCTGACCCTCATATTCATTCTCTACTTGATCATTCTTTTGAGGGTGACGTGATTGTGGATACTTTGATACAACAGTTGGAGGAGGTCACTTTCTCTTTAGAGGAGATATTTGGGTCTTTAGTACATGTTCTACATTCATCCTCAGTTGAACTTGATTTGTCTTTTTCAACAAAGTGGCTTAGTACACATGATTTGGAGGAGGCACCTTTCAGCTTTGACATGGGGACACTTGAGCAGGTTTCAGAGATTCCATACATTTTGAGGTTTCTTCCTAGAGATTGGGGAGGAGGCTTCACCTATACACCTTTGGTCTTATTTCTTCCTAAGGGGAGGAATGTTTTTCGACACTCATGGAGCAGTTTCTACATTGAGCCTGGAGTATCTACCATTGGTGTTCATTCTACATTGAGGGGGGGCTACTTGGTCTCTCTTCCACTACGTCTATCTTATGGGGGGGATATTTTCCTCATATGAGGTCTTCTCTCTCATCTTCTATTATTGTATTCATCTCTCTTTTTTGGGGAGGGTTTTTTCCCATGAGGTTTTCCCTCTTTCTCCACTTTATGAGAGATTGCATTGTTCTTGCATCTTGTACATGGGTACCTAACATGGCCTAGTAGCCAGGACCCATCTTGCATTGTGAGCTTAAGTGCATTCCCCTAAGTTACACTTAAGGGGGGGTGTTGGTGTAATTAAGTATTTAGTAATTACACTTTACTTAAGTTTACTTAGGATAATGCATTGCATAGTAGTTTGTCTTTGAGACACTTAGGAGTTTGCATTTCATTTTAGCACATGGTTAGGAGAATCTCCACTTTAGGTGTGATAGTTGTCATCACATACCTCGTTGTGTGTGAGATCCACCTTTAGTGCTCTTATCACATTATCATCCTAATCCAATGCACATACTTTATTGCATATTGGAGGATGATCCACCTTTGGTGGACATGTGATTCCAGCTTGTGTGGGTGATATCTTATCATCTCCTTATCATGTAGCCTTATTGCATTGCCTATATATTGAGGCATTCCTTCTTTGTATAATCAATCATCTATCTATCTATTATTTCATTATTTGATCATTTGATCATATCATATTTGCCTCTCTTGTGCTATCTCTTGAGCTTCTAGATCTTGGTTTCTATTCTTTGCCTTAGGCAAATTCTTACAGTTGGAACTACAAAAGGGCTCAAAATAATGTCATTAATGCCGGTGTTAATGCTGCAACTGATGGAGCTTTGGTACTTGCAGCCGGCAACACGGATTCAGATTCATGGGTTCTCGATTCCGGTGCCTCTTTTCATGCAACTCCATGTCGGAGTGCTTTCACAAACTACAATGAAGGTATGTTTGGCAAATTTTTTCTTGGGGATAATAAAGAATGTGATATAGTCAGCAAAGGGGATATTTCACTATCGCTGAAAAATGGAAGTAAATGGATTTTAAAAGATGTTAGGCATGTTCCTACACTTAAGCGTAATCTGATTTCTGTTAGTTAGTTATATACACAAGGATGCAATGTTAGTTTTGATTTAGCGTCTTGGAAAGTGTCTAAAAGTCAATTGGTTTTAGCAAAAGGGTAGAAAACTAGAAGTTTATACACATTAGAGTGTAACGGTGAAGTGGGAGCAGCCATGGCGGTTGCGGATAGCAATGCCAAACTTTGGCATAAGAGGCTCAGTCATATGGGCAAAACAGGTCTTGAAGTTATGCTTCGAAGAGACCAACTTCCGGGTTTAAAATCAGTTAATTTGTAATTGTGTGAGCATTGCCTCTATGGCAAACAAAATCGCACCAACTTCGTAAGGACGGGTCATGAGAAGAAATCATCTCCATTAGAGCTTATTCATTCCGATGTTTTCGGTCCTACAGAGATAACTTCTATCGGTGGTGCTAATTATTTTGTCACATTTCTTGATGATTGCACTCAAAAAGTTTGGATTTACATGCTGAATAAGAAATCAGAAGTTTTTTCAAAATTTAAAAGCTTTATGGCTAAGGTGGAAAATCAGATTGGAAGAAAAATAAAATGTTTACTAACAGACAATGGTGGTGAGTTTTGCTCTTTGGAGTTTGATCAATTTTGTGTAGATCACAGTATTCAGAGGATTAAAATAGTCCCGTATACACCTCAAGAAAATGGTGCAGCAGAGAGGTTGAATAGAACTATTTTGGAGACAACTCGGTGTATGTTGTCAAAAGCCGATTTGGGGAAGGAATTCTGGGCAGAGGCATGTAATACAACGGTTTATTTAATCAACTGAGCTCCTTCATCACGTCTTGATTTTGACATTCTGAAAGAGAGGTAGGCTGGTACAAGAATTTCTTTTTCTCATTTGCGTGTTTTTGGATGCAATGCATATGCTCACATTAATAAAGAGCAGAGAACAAAATTGGATTTTAAATCTAAAAGATGCATATTTTTGGGGTATGGTGAGGATGAATTTGGTTATCGTCTATGGGATTCAATCACCAAGAAAGTGATATGAAGCAAGGATGTTGTATTTAATGAGAAATCATTCTCAGGCTTGCAAGCTCAAAATTCTTCTTCTGCTGAATTTATTAAATTTAATCTGTCTGATAATGGAATTCATAGACAGAACATACCATGGGTCACATTCCACCCATCAACAATTATCCCCTCCAGCACTGCCCAACATATTTCCTCCACAACTTCTCTGTCATGCCCAATACCACCACAGTCCCTCTTGTCTCCCACACCATTAGTGGTTCACTCTCAACCACTGTTCAATGACAACACTGATTTCACACTGACTGGCCCTTACCTTTATGGTGAAAGAGAAGAGCAAGAGGCTCTGCCCCAAACGTCCCTCCAATAGCCGGCGCCTAAGACCTCTTTGTTTAGCACACCTCTCCAACCGGCAATGCCCCTGCCACTGGCGTCTTTCCCTTTGTGGAATCCCCCGCAACCTCTATCTATCCATGGGGATTCCACAACTGCTCATGTGGACACATCTCCCCAATGGCTGGGGTCTCCCCTCAACGCGGGATAGTCACCGCACACCCAGACAAAGCAGCATACGCTGCTGACAACACCCTCTGCGGACAGTCAAATATAAAGGCCACAGCCTTTTATACACCCACCCACAGCAGAAGATAAATGGGAGGCAGTGTGTCCTCCACATGAGGCAGGTCAAAATGTTGGTGAGACACCTGTCATTTCCAACACAAAGGCTGCAAATTCTGATACTTTTGATGTTCACACAAGTCAAACTATTAATTTACGGAGGTCTACCAGAGAAAGGAAATGCCCTTGCAAATTCAATGATTATGAGCTATTATTTTCCTTGTGTTATGATTAGGCAGAGCCACAAACCTTTAAAAAAGCGTGTGTTGATGTTAATTCGGTGTGTTAACAATGAATAGCTATGATTAGATAATTTTATATTAATATTCTATATTAATATATATATACTTGATAATATTACATATTTATGTATATCTAATATTATCAATATACTTATATATATATATATATATATATATTTAATAATATAACTAAGCCTTATATATATATCGATCTGCACTATTGATGTGATATGATATTATCATATCAATAATACATATTGTTAATATGTATTATTGATACGATAATACATACCAATTAATATCGACTGCTATACCAAGTACCGACTATGATATATATCGGATGCCATATTGACTGTTATGCATATCGGCCACCATACCGACTGTTATATATATATATCGGATATCGTATGCAATATGTTATATGATTGTTAATTCATATAACATACTGCACGGTATACATATCTTACAATATGTATATCGTGCAGTATGTTACCCGTGGCTTATATAATACAAAAACATACGATACTGCACTTTACATATATCGTAGTTACAATATATGTAAAGTGCAGTCTTTAATATTCGATTATCGGTAAAGGTAATTTGTTATGAAAGGGCATCGGTATTGAAGGGACGTGACTCATTTATGAGTCACGTCTCCTTCTATGTGCAAAGACATATATATATTAATAAATATTTTTGTATTTGAGATGAATTATATACAGCAGGTCTGAATAAGGATTATCATATACAAAAATCAAGAAAAATAATAATATAAAACTAAAGTTTATTGTAATTTCACACGGTGTTCTAGTTGGATGCAATGCGAGATGAAATGGAGTCTTTAAACACAAATCAGACTTGGGATTTGGTTCCACTTCCACCAAAATGTAAAGTTTTGAAAAACAAATGTGTCTATCACATAAAAGAGGAAGACGGAGGATGAAAGAGATATAGGGCCAGATTGGTAGTGAAGGGATTTGCTCAACAAAAAGGTGTAAATTTTAATGAGATTTTTCCTCTAGTGGTTAAAATGCAGACCATTCGTTTGGTACTTGGCATGGAAGCAGCATGGGACCTCGAGCTTGAGCAACTCGATGTCAAAATAACATTTTTACATGGGGACATTCATGAAGAGCTATATATGGAACAGCCGGAAGGCTTCGTCAAATAGGGGCAGGAGCATTTATTTTGCAAGTTAAAGAGGAGGTTATATGGGCTGATGCAAGCCCCTCATCAATGGTACTTAAAGTTTGATAATTTCATGACTTAGTAAGGTTTTACTCGCTGCAAATCAAACCCATGTGTATACGTCAAAAGGCTTCAAACTGGTGAGTTTGTGATCTTATTATTGTATGTTGATGATATGTTGACTGCTGGTAACAGTATGATAATCATTAATGAGCTGAAGACACATTTGTCTCTTCATTTTGCCATGAAAGATTTAGGGGCAATGAAGAGGATTCTTGGGATGGATATAATCCGAGATAGACATAAGAGAGAAATAAAGTTATCTCAAGAAAAATACATTCTTTAAGTTTTAGAGAAATTTAATATGACAAATGCAAAATCGCTTGCCATTCCTTTGGCTGATCATTTCCGATTGTCTTCAAAAATGTGTCCTTCTACTCAAGAAGAAAACCAAGAGATGGCTGGTATTCCTTATTCTTCAGCAGTTGGTAGCTTGATGTACGCCATGGTTAGCACACACCTGGATATTGCCCAAGCAGTGGGAGTTGTGAGTGATTTTATGAGTAATCCTGGTAAAACTCATTGGCAAGCAGTTCAATGGACTCTTCGGTATTTGAGAGGCACTTCCTCTCATGTTTTATGTTTTAACAGTAAGGCCCCTTATATTTGCAGATATGCTGATTCTGATATGGCTGGAGATTTAGATACAAGGAGGTCTACAACAGGCTATGTGTTTACTTTTGCCAAAGCAGTGATTAGTTGGACTTCTTGGAACCAACAAGTAGTTGCTCTTTCCTCCACCGAGGTTGAATACATTGCTCTCGCTTAGTGAGCTAAAGAGCTGATATGGTTACAATGATTGTTTGGAGAGTTGGGATTTAAACAATCCGCATTTACCTTATTTTCTGATAGCAACAGTGCCATTCAATTGGCCAAAAATTCAACTTTCCATAGTCGCACAAAGCATATTGAGACCAGATTTCATTTCATACGTCATACTCTTGAAGAGGGAAGATTACAGTTAAAAAAGATTGATACAAAGATCAATCTGACTGATGCATTCACCAAGGTTGTACCGTGAGGGAAGTTCGAATTCTGTAGAGCTTCTCTCGGCATTGTCACTACGTAATGGTCAAGAACTTGGGTCTGCAATTTATTTTCAACAGTTAGGAGCCTGCTCTGTCATCATGTTGCTCGCATATAACTGGATTGTAATGTCATTTTCTGCACCCAACCATACAAATATAGGAGAATTTTTTTGGGCGCCACCCTAGTTGGACTTATCCATGAAATATCTATGTGGAAAGGTTTGATAGCTCTCTGGCGTGTATCCAAAATGGTCCAGAACTTGGGTGTAGTTGTACGCTTCGTAGGAACCCATCCTTGTACTGGATTCTGTAGAATTAGTGATTCGAGATCTCTTTAGCATCTCTGGAAAACTAGCACGCAGACGATTCTCCCTGAGAATTGATGGCATTCCATTAAGCCCACCAATTCTCGAAGCACAGCCCAACTCCAAAACATAAACCAAGACTAGCATAATCGTACACAGGAGGCCCTGGAATTTCATTTCGTATTGATATGCACAACAATGTTCTTAACAAATTTTAATGCAAACACGTCTTCCGTGGACAATGTATACCAAGATTTATATTGTAGGGAACTCGATCATATCTGTACATAGATATATAATTTCACACGCATTGTTTACATGGCAATATCGATGGAACTTATTTTAAACAAATGACTCCTCGTAAACACCTAATTGACGATAAGAATGAAGCTTGTCAGTTTACAACAACAAAGCAGAATATTTTACAAATATATGAAAGTTAGGGTGAGCGACATCTCATATGGACGGAATTAACTATATAACATTTTAATCAATGCCGCTCCTGAGGTTTTACTTCAGTGATTGTTGACTTATTCTGGACCTCAAAATCATGTACTTCAATGCTGGTCGACTTGTTCTGGACTTCAGGTTGTACTTCAGTAATTGTAGACTTATTCTGGTCTTTGAAATCTTGTACTTCATTGCTTGTCGACTTATTCTGTACATCAAATTCTTTTATGTGCTCCAAATTGTGATTATCTATGCAGCATCAAGTATAATAATCACGGTCAATGGTGTAAATTTTATGTCACGGAGAACAAAACAAAATGCAACAGTAAACACAAGAAAACTTTTATCTCAAACACGGAAAAACTATTTTATTCATTTCAACTCTTAATTGATTACATTTTTGCAGACTATATCAAATGATACAAAAGGGAGTATTTTATAGACGTTGCAGCCTCAGTTCATAGCATCTATCTTGCCTTTTTCAAATAGAAGAAACTATAGAAACAAGGGCTGCATTGCAGTGCAGTTCCTGCCAATGGCAGGCAGGGCAGGTTTGGTAGCCCATGCATTGGACGAAGGGGATAATTTTGCAGCAGGTGAAGCTTCAATAGCAGATTCTTGCTAATTTTGAAACCTTTATATAGGTAACACTTGCCATACTCCATCAGTCTGTTTCAGACTTTTTCATGTTGGACCTTGACGAGAGCTTATAGACGCTAACAGTTTCACGTTCCCAGATTGCAACCGTATATTTGTAGCCACCATATCAGATTGGAGGGTTTCTGTTGGGTTGATGTTCATATATAATTTTCTAATATCTATTATTAAGTGCTCATGCAAAGGATGTATACTTGTAGCGCTGATGAGGTCACTTCCCATACTATCCAAATACATTACACCAACACAAATCACAATCTGGTAAATCAACAGATCAATATGGTAAATTAGCTCTGATCTCACTAGACATGATGAATGATTCAGTTTTGTTTATTTATTTGCCCAACTCCTTTATATGAACAATCAGTGGACTTGACTAACGTACTAAAATATCTATGTCACTCCACAGCTATAGCTCTCAGTATCGTTTATTGTTTCATTAATTGATACGACGAACAATGAAAAGTACAAAGTATAAAAAACTTCTGCAATTAAATTAACCATAATACAAGTTTGTTAAAACCAATTGGTTAACCATTCACAAAATTTGGTGTATGAATAGTAGTCTATTCTTTAGAGGAGAATTAAATTTCACTAAACACTTTTACCTATGGAACATCGAATTAAGAACTACATTCATAATGGAAGGTGAAATATCTTTTAAGCTTTTTGCCAAGTTATGCACTCAATTATCATAATACTCCAAAATCAGCTCGGCCAGTTTTTGCTAAAAACTTGTAAAAAACTTGTAGTAGACAAACAGACTCCAAAATCCAAGGAGTTGCCCTGGCCTAGTAGAAACTAAACATAGAAGTTGTTGGAATGTTTGCCGTTGCGCCAAAAGCTCGAACTGTCAACGAACGTCACAAACACCAGATTTACCCAGATCCATGGTAACCCCAAAGGAGGTGCTGACCACCAAGTCAACAATCTCCCCCTTAGCACCGACTGAGGGTTCGGCACCAACGGAATGAAGGAGACTCTCTCCCCCTCAGCACCGACCGAGGGTTCCGCACCACCGGAATAAAGGAGACCTCTTGGGATTCGAACCCGTGACCCAAGGCTCTGATACCAATTGTTGGAATGTTTGCAGTTGCGCCAAAAGCTCGAACTATCAACGAACGTCACAAACACCAGATTTACCCAGATCCATGGTAACCCCAAAGGAGGTGCTGACCACCAAGTCAACAGAAGTATCATATAATATGTTATGTGGGTCTAGCCCTGAAGCTCATTATAAACACATAGTAGACAAACAGACTTCAAAAGACAAAGTTTGCTGGCATCAAACAAAATAGGGGAGTTTGGTCGAAACGGTATACACAATTAAAGAGTCAATGTTATGTGTGTTGGAGTGCTATGCAAAATACAAAATCCATGATCATGCCTTGTGTGTGGCTAAATGATTAACTGTAAGGCCTTACTGCTTAACTATCTTAACAATGGCATTATTGACAGCCAATGTGAATGTTGCAAAGAGATGCATTTTGCGCAACACATATACCATTTTGGAGATCTTTTTTTTGTATTGTTCATATGGTATGGCTGCACTGTCAACATTTAACACAGAGATTTACCCAATTCTGAAAACAGGAGAAACAGAGCATTGATAAACTCGCAAAAAAATTATGTTCTTTGCATTCCACACATGATTTTTTCCTTCACCTAAAACTATAGTGAGGCAGCTATTATAAAGAGTACCAAAGTTGAGTCTCAGTCTCTTGAAAGCCATTCACTGCCTCACAAGAAAACAACTGTTCAAAGTTCAAAGTATTAAATTAAGTATCAATGTTACATACATTTACTTTGCATTATTCACTGGATTATTACCCAATGTAGAAAGTATTAAATTAAGTAGATCAATGTTACATACATTTACTTTGCATTATTCACTGGATTATTACCCAACGTAGAGACTGGTAGATAAACCCAACAAAGAATCTTACCTAATGTTAAACTAAACATGCAAATGCACGAACTGAAAAAACATTGGTGAATGATAATCAGGAAGCTACAAAATGGTATGGACTATCAGGTCTGTAATAATAATACTCATCAAAAAACTCACCTCTAGAGAAATCAGACCACTTCCAATTCCGCAATTAATCAGAAAATCCTAATATGTAGAAATCAAATGTCATAACAACGATGCCTTTAATTAGTAGGCCCTCTAATGACAATAGTAGCATAGTAGGAAATGGCAGATTTCTCTGTGCAGGGAGGGATGGTACCTCCTAAATGTAGATAAACCTATGATAGAAATAATTAAGCTTACCAGTGCCAAAAAAAACTGGCTTTCAATAAATTACTATTTACTAGAAACCAACTTCTCAAATCGATTCGTATTCAAAGGGAGAATAACAACTGTTACATGCTGGCCAAGTTTGTAGTACACAAAAAATAACATTGACCCAAGAAAGCTATGCACATCTATTTCTCTCACAAATGAAAATGAAATGTAGCAGACAAGCTCTAAATATCTCTGCATCAACAGATCGAAAATGAGAATTGTGAGGAGAACAAAATATTTATAATGATTGCTAATGCTACATGCACAACCCAAAGCAAGAAAGAGACCAAAGGACGGTCCACGCCAGAACCAGAGATATAACACCGTGAAATGGAGATGGAAACATACATCAAGGCATTAGTTTAAATATCTGAAAAGGGATTAAAATATGCAACCAAGCACAATGCCCCTCTCAAGTCGCCGCAAACCAATAAGTGAAAAGATCTTCCTAAAACCCATTATAATACTGGAAAGGTTAGTGAAGGCAGAATGAGCCAATACAGAGACACAAAAATTTAAACAGAGAGAACGTTTCCCTTAAGCCAAAATTCTATTCTTAACAAGAAATAGTGGACAGAGAAGAAAACCTCATACCTCCCACCATCAGAAAATTCACATGAGCGTTGTATCCCACATCCATATACTGCACGAGGAAAAGACTTTGTAGGTGGAATGTCTTTTAATACATCTCCATTTTAACAAAGTCCAGTCATCAAAATCTAGGCACAAAATGTAATTCAAATGACACACCGTTAGCCTGCATGGAGAGAAAGATGCCCAATTGCCAACTGGTGGATTCTAAGACAAGTAACCTGAAATGATGAGTGCCTCTTCCCTTTGCCATTGGGATCTCTGTCATAGCCTTTGGTGTCGGAGCTGTCTATTCGAGACAACACGTAACATGGAAAAGACCAGCCCTAAATGCCATTTGTATGAGGTCCTGCAAAAAGTAGCTTCCTTATACATACCTTCTCTACGACCTTCACAACCGTGCATCCCCAGGCATTGATAGTAGGGCTCCCCCGAAATGGAAGCCAGCTGCTCACACCCTCTGCAGAACGCCGGCTCCAAGACATCGACTGTCAACCCTTACCTCAAAATCTGGGCGTTCTCTTGCATAGAAATGTGGGAGCCCTTCCCTTTTCCCAACCAAATTATGCCAGCAACCACAATGCACAGGCAATGCTTAACGAGCGATCATCTTCTGCCCACGACCGTTGAGGAATTTTTAGAAAAATTGTGACATGAGGGAAACGAATAATTGTCATTGGATGCTTTTGGAATTATTAATCACCATTTAACTAATAATCGTCCACAAGAGTTCTCTGCCATGCGAACTAATAATTCGCACAACAAATTTTAGAAAGATATGTGAACTAAAGCTCAAAGTGATTATCAAAGTACAACATGGAACTGAAAGCACACATCATGACCTGGTGAATGCATGATCGTTATGTAGTACATGGAGAATGATATGTAGATCTGCATCAATTATCTACAGACACTTTTTTGATGGTGATACTCATAATTTGATCTTGAAGCTTTGAAAATTGAAACAGTATAGCTCGACATGACCACAAGATAACTCAATGTGGAAAAATCCAAACCTTTGCAACTTGTCGTACAACATTTCCCTTCCTTTCTCTAAATAAGACTCATAGACTTTCACATTACATGTTGATCCCATTTAATATGTTGATCGCAATGGAAAACAAGCACCCATTTACAAAATTTCACCTTTTATTCATTTTAGGGTGTGATTTCACTATCCCACTCACACAACTTCATATTTCTTGATGGCAACATCCAACCAACGATGTTACTTGTTCCTTTTGAAACTTCAATCTCCACCTTTGATGGTGAACTTTATTAATTGCATTAGCCACAATTTGAGTTTATGCTTACTATGACAATGATACATTTTGCATCTTCCAATGACCACGTACTTGTAGCATGTGCAATCTCGTTAGTCTCCATTTTGTTATGTCCACCATAGCTAGCTAGGTCAACAATCAGCAATGATTTTTCTTAACAAGCTATACTTGACTAAGAGCTCCACATTTTTTCAACTGCTTCCATATTTCACCTAGCACAACCACAATAGCGAGTTTAGTTCAGATGATTTATTTTATTTAGTTTTAGACATATCATGCAATTAAGAAATAGTTTACAAATAGGTACATTCCTCAATGAAATTTTGTAGTAGAGAAGAAGAATAGAACTATAATGGAGATGGCTAGGAGTATGTTGAAGGCCAAGAATTTATCTAATATTTTTTGGGCTGAAACAATAGTATGTGTAGTATATATATTGAATAGAATTCCTACAAAGAGTGTGAAGAATAATAAATTTTAGGAAGCATGAAATGGTAACAAACATCATGTATCTTATTTTAGAGTTTCTGAATGTGTTTCTTATTCATTGGTGCCATCTGAATTGAAAAGAAAATTAAATGGCAGAAGTGAAAAATGTATTTTTGTTTACTATAGAGAAAAGCAAAAATCTTATATATTGTATAATCCTATTTCGAAGAACTTGATTATTAGTAGAGATGTTGAATTCCATGAATAAGAATCATGGGATTGAAATCATAACAAAATAGTGAAACTTAAGAGGAGCACAAATATCTGAGAGTGAAGAAAAATTTAGAAGACAAGGTGATCAATCAATTTCAACACCATCAAGTGCTCCAATAAATAATTTTGTGTAAGAAACACCATCCAATCATCTAGAACATCCTACTCCACATTCAAATATAAGTGATGATTTAGATTCTACATCTACCTCATTTAGACCAATGTATAGAGGTAGGAAAAGATAAAGATCGAAAGATATATATGATTAAGGAGAAGAGAATGTACATTTGTATTCAAATGTTTCTTTATTCTCATCCAATCCTTCATATTTTGAAAAAGTAAGAATATGTTTTTTCTCTACTAGATATCCTTAGTCATTGACAACCATTTTTTCACATCATCTCAAAACTAACTCAGCATATAAGCATCGTAACCATAATCATGCATCTCATAATATAAAATTTAAAAATATATTTCATTTTGACATTCGAATATTTTTATTATACAATTTTATAATTATAAATTTTATTAAGATTGGTTATAAATAATATTACATAGATATAATATTGAGAATTAAATTACTACATAAATATATTTAAAATAACATTGTCTAAAATAAATCATTATGTTGCAATAAATGTAGCCTACATTAAAATCAGATTGGGAGTCTGTAATGACTACAAGAAAATTTGGATTGAGAGACCTTTTAAACATTATCAAGTATGTAATGGGTATTCAGTCTCCTAGTTGGACGATTAAGAACTTAATCCTTGATAGTATGAATATGCTTACTAATCTGGATGATTATAAAATATAACATGTTTTTCCGTGAATGCAAAAAACTTGTTGATGGGTTTTCTAATGTTGGGTTCTAGAAACCTAATATTATTTGGTGGGTTAGTTATGATCAAATATCCATAGAAATTAAATTATATGATTGATGATGATGGCTGATTTTGCTAATTAGTTTTCTTGATAATGATGACTTGTTACTCTTGGCTTCTATGACTCACAAGCATGAGATGTTCTGTCTCCAAAATGGTATGAAAAGGAAAGTCCATCGCTACATTTACATTGGGCCCCTATCTTGCTACTGCAATATTATGAGTGGTGTAAGAAACAAGGAAGATCTCACTTCATATGAGAATTGATAGAACTATTACCTTTCTTGTGACAATCTTTTGGTAGGAGACAATACTCCTCATATGGACATGAGGCCTTCACTAAAGGGGAAGTTCAATACCACATGCATTCATATTGGGGGTTTAAAATGGGAAAACAAAGGGGGTAATATATTTCCCTATTATAGGGGGGGGGGGGTCTTTCCTTAAGCAGGGGAGCAAGGGTTTATAAAGGGAAAGGGGTGGGGTGGTACTCGGTGGGTATTAGAGGGGGGTGACAAAAAAGGAGCTTAGGGAATTTTTTTTCAGAATAGAGGCATTCTTTAGTATGCCAGGAACACACGTGCTATGATTTACGTTCACTAAGTGAAGCTCTCAAACATATGGAGAAACTTCATGGCTACAACCCTCTGGTTACCATTGTATTTCTTGTTGGGTGGGAGAATAAAGTATTGAGAGTGTGTAGGGCTGAAATCTTTGTCATTGAGGACCACACGACCAAAGTCACTAGAGTGCTTGTGGAGGGTGAAAGAAATTGAAAGGTCCATAAACAATCTAATGAAGATATCAATATCCTCTTCAAAGTTGGAGAATGGAAGAACATGAAGATGATTATTAGGTATCTAACCCTTGATGAACATTAAATACCAATCTTTTGATCTACTGCTTCATGTTTTAAAATTATTTTAGGTATGATCTATATATATCTTTCTACACTTTTATCTTATTTCTTCTTTTTGTAATAAGATTAAATATTATAGGATGAACCGTGCTTCCCCAATTCTCATGAAAGACCCTTTCTCCTTCTCATGGAATATGCTAAATTGATTTCACTTTAGCCTAAGAAAACCTATTTAAAATGCTAAATTGAGCTTTTACAAAATGTTCATAGGAATTATTCTAATTTCTCTAGTCACCTTAAAGATGCCCCATCAAATTAAGAAGTGTGCTACCAAATTGGTAATTTTAAACACTCCAAATTAGATAATTTGGCCACTGATTGGCCTCATAGGTATGAAAATGATAAAAATAACTCTAATAATATTCTCTTAAAGTACCATTTGTCAAATTTCATTACAACTAGTTCTATAAAGAAGGGTTAATCCTAAGAGAGAGAGAGAGAGTCCTCCAAATCCTCTAAGTAAAAAAATGGTAAAGAGATGATAAAAGGCCAAAATTTGTCCTACTTTATGATTAGAGACAAAAGGAAATCAACTCCCCCTCTATAAAGTATCCTTTTCATATACATAGTGAAAATGCCAAATAGAAGACTCATATGGAAATATGGGACAAAGTCAACATCCTAGATTCTAGAATGGATCCATTGGGAATGGATTTTCACATAGAAATTCCATTGAAATAGAGAACTATATCCTTTCACATGTTAAAAATATTCATCTATTACTAGAAATAAGGGACATATTAAGGCTAGCTAAGGATTTGACAAAGGGACAAAAACCCTCTTCAAATACCTAGGATTTTAAGATTATCTTGATTAAGGATAGGGTTAATACCTATAAAGATAAAATGGATTTAGGGCCAAATAGTGTGAATGAAAGCCCTACTTTGGAGAGTGACGATAAAATGTTAGGTATAATCCTAAATGTGGCCAAGCATGTGAAAACTATGAAGATGAATCATGAGTAGAAGATCAAGAACCTTGGAGAAACCATCAATAAGGTACATGATAAGCTAAGGGTCATCATGGTTGTGAGTAGAATGGCCATGCAAACTAGTATACATGGTCTCAAAAAATTGAATGAAAAGGCACAAGTTCACCATGGTCTATCTAAAGCTAACTCTGGCTCTCCTTCTATGAATTTTAAATACAAAGGGAAGAATATGGCGGTGGCTCAAAATAAGATGGGTGTTGCACCTAGTCTTGGTCCATCAACCAAAACATGTAGACACAATAAAGGTAAGAATGATCAAATCTATACTTTTTATAATGTTTCAAAAATAAATGGAGTGATCCATAAATATATGAAACAAAAAAATATGTTAAAATCTCTTTAGTAGGATTTTGGGTTTGTTGATGGTTTTTTTTTGTTGTTGGCTAGTTGTTGGTTTGTTTCTAGTTTTCTTCTAGTGCTAGTAGTCCTTTTTGTAAAGATTTTTTAGGTCCCTTCATATCTTGTTTTACTTTAATCCAAAGCATTGTTTAAAATAACAATAATTTAAAATTATATTAAATAAGAGTTATAAAAAAAATTTAACTGCAATACTATCACAGAAAATTACTCTTCTACATGGCACTTATTTCATTTACTTCACCTTCTATTTCATTATTCTTTCCAATTTCCTTAGTTTTATGTTTTATTTTTCTCAATTTTACTTTTAGAGGCGTGCTTATGATTTTTTAAATTTTAATTTATATTTTTTCATTTTTTTAAAAAAAAAATTTTCCTTCTTTTTTTAATTGTGTTCATTTTATTTTATATTTCTATTTTTTATCACTATTTTGTTTATTTTTTCTCTCATCATTCTTGTTGTCTCTCTTCAACCTTCTCATTAACTATCTCTTCTTTATTTTTTTTATTTTTTTTCTTCTCTTTTTTTAATTTTCTCATTTTGTAAGATTATAAATTGCTTTACAAATCTTTGCGTTCCTCTTCTTAAAGAAGGATCATAGAATGTGATGGAAAAATGTCAAGGAAAAATACATATAGTTTCTACCTATAAGCTTACACCATAAATCTTCTCACTTTGTAAGATTATAGATATGCTTTACAAATCTTTACGTTCCTCTTCTTAAAGAAGGATCATAGAATGTGATGGAAAAATGTCGAGAAAAAATACATATAGTTTCTACCTATAAGCTTACACCATAATAACACCGAGTGCCATTTTACAGTCATTTTACAAACAAAGGCGGCGTCTAGAATTGTCCTTGCATGAAGTGAAAGTAGAATTTGAAATTGTCCTTGCATGAAGTGAAAGTAGAATTTGATGGTCATTCTCGTTACAATCACTTGTCATTATGTAATAAATGAAGTGTCATCATAACTTATGATAGTTGTAGAGAATTCTTTGATTGTTATCTTTCAATTAAAAAAATTAATTATTTTCCTTGACAAACTTTCCAAACTGGACTTGAAAATTCCATCTCCATCTCACATACAAAATGCTATTGAAGAGTCAAAATTCACACAAGAATTCACTGAATTTTATTTTTTTTTCATTTTCTTGTGATTTCTGACTGATGACTTCCTCTATGCAACCTAATGTTGATCTCCCTCTGATCGACATTTCGTAGTTTCTATTTGACTTTGATTTTGAAACCCTTAGTTTCCTTAAAAAAGTCCTTTCCTAGCATCACTTAGCGAATCCTTCAACCAAGGGGGATTTTTCTGTATCAAAAACCATGGAAATTCCTGATAATCTTATTCAACAAATGGATTTCAAGATGTGTCATTAATGTTTTGTGGTAGCAGAAGCCAAAGAAAGAGTCTTCACTTGTGATCCAATCATGAGTTACATTCGCTTGCCCAAAGTAGAGAGCTTCACAATGTTTAAATTACTAGAATTCAATTTCATTCACATGAATTGTCGAGCAATAAATCGTTAAAGAAGGGAAAATAAAAAAAACTTAGATATGTTAAATTTTGAGGGTTTCTTTATCCTTACACATATTAAATTTAAACCCTACATAATAAATAAAAACTGGATCCCGGATTGAATGCTAGTCAGACCATCCAAAAGTACACTTTACTTATGGCAGAGCTTTCATGAAAGATTTTTAATTCATTCTTGCAACTCCAGGCCTAGATGTGGAGAATTTCTATCTTTTTTATTTCGAAAAATGCATAGTTTACATGTGAATAATCTGCTACTTCGCTGATGCCAAATTTGTAGAGAAGGAGATGTTATTCGGTCATATAGATATTGGTTGTTTCACAATTCTTTGCAAGGATATTAAAGGTGGGCTTCAAATTCGGTCCAAGGAAGGGGATTGCCTAAACATTAAGCCAATCTCAAATTTATTCATTGTCAATTTGGGGAATTCCTTTAAGGTGCGAAATAACTAACTTAAATTTCATATTTTCTTATCATTATTTTAAATGTATACAAATAAAGAAAATGATGTGTTTGAGTGCATGTGTGGAGCAATGGTAGATACCACAACAAAGAGCATCGTGTGGTGTGTAAAAGTTTGGGTTGAATTATTTTCAGTGCAATATTTTGTTTGTTTTACAGGGGATAAATAAATTTGGGCTACGGATGAGCTTGTGGATGATGAGCATCCTCAATGCTACATATGTTTAATCTTCTCAAACCTTGAGGAGATTTTTTTTAATTGCTTAAAACTGAAAGAGAAAAAACCCAAAACTTTCTTTGAGCGATATGTAGACATAAAAGTCGTAGTTTGAAACAGACAATGGATGAAATGGTGATTGCATTTATGGCTTCATACTTCTCCCATGTGCATTCTATTTAAATCAATATTATTTAACTCAATATTTTTTAATGATAAAATAGTTAATATCATATTTGACATTATACATATGTTAAATATGGTAAATATTTTTTCTAATTTTGCTTGGCATGATTGATTTCTAGGTTCTATTAAAAGATGTCTAAGAATACCATTATTGTGTTGTGAGATACTGAAGTTAAGAGAATAAAAGTTGGATGTATGTGTATATCAGTTGATTTTCATAATAATATAGGAAATGATGAAGATGCATTTGGTGGTGTAAATTAAAATATTGATATTTTTTTAGTTTTTCTGTTTCTCATAGAGCATCGATGTCTTTGTTACATAATTTCATTTCAAGATTTGTAGAATTTCAAATTATGAATTTTTGTCACAATTTTCTTTTCTTCCTTCCTGGGAGACGTGCAAAGTAAAATTTCCCTGTATATCAATTTTTCTTTCTTATATTTAGACATTTTATTTTTAACGTTTCAATATCAAATTTTAACGAAAAACAATGGGCACTTAAAGAAAATAAAGTTACATTGGCAATAGTATATTAAATTTAAAATTAAAAAGAATGGAAATCCAAAAGCCATGCCATGTTATGTACACAATTATAGTCTTTTAGTTTGTAGCTAACACGGTGGTGAAGGCCATTCATTTTTAAATGAATCATCCAATTCGATTTAACGTACCCCCATTTTTTCACTATATTTGTATCTCCATTTTCTACACCATTATTGCGCTGCAGATGCATTCCAATTCGAACATAGGCATTTGAATAGGATGCATTTTGAAACTCTTATACTCCGTTTCAAGATTAAACATAATTAAGAGATCAAGTTTTGCATGGTAGTGGATTCATATATTTAAAACCTAGGCATTAGTTTTCTACTAATGTAAATCCGCACACAATGAAAATAAATCAATGCACATTTCCATACTTGCAAATAATTTACAATCAAACTATTTAATAGAGATCTGTATTCTACTAATGTAAATCAGCACACAGTATTTTTGCAGTTTCAAATAAAATAAATCAATGAGCATCCACATAAATAACCCAAATAAATAAATCATAAAATAAATCAATACTCATCGCCATACTTGCAAATAATTTACAGTAAATATTGCATTATCTTTGCATCTCAACAATTAGGGCATGTTACAGGCTACGGAAAAACACAGCCAAAGAATTGCTGTGTTAATTTTTTCTAAGAACTTTTCCATGGCACTCGTGCTACTTCACAAAGTTGGCATTTGCATTCATTGTTCTTATGTTTGTCAAAATCATTTTAAAAATTAAAAATATTATTACATAAATTTGTGTTGAATCCATGCAGGAATTTTGTCAAATATTTGTATATTTTATAATTTAAATAACGTGATTTTAAAAATTAATTAAATATTTTAGTATTAACACATTTTTTATTATATATAAAATTATGAAATTAATTATTAATTAAGAAAAATATAGAAAGATTTCATTAAAATCTAGATTTTAGTTTTAAATCTATTATGATTCCCTACATTTGATATCTAAAATGAAATTAAATCCTAATCCTTATAAAATCCAAATTGATGAACTACAAAATTGAAAATGTTGTTTTCTTCCTCGCCAAATAAAAATAAAAGCTTTTATTTCACTGCAGACTATTGTATTTCTATTTTTTAATATTTTTAATGAATATTCAAGATTTTTTACTTTGATATCTCTCTTTTCTACATAAGTTTTAATTATAAAATATTAATATGCTAGTTCATAGACCATACAAAAATAATTCCGTTATACACAAAATTGACATCAATTACAATGAAAAGCTCCATATATCAAATATCTAAAGGATTCAAATTAACAATGAATTATTATAGTTTACATTTCATTGGCACCAAAGATCTTTGATAATAATTTCTTTTAAATGATTCTATTGAATGGAGAACACATTGTTGGATGGAACTTGCAATTCACATTAGTTATTATAATCATTAATTCATTTTTGGATGATCATTATCTCTTTTTGACATTGTCCTTTAAGCCAAATTGGATCATCATTAGTACTCGACTTAATGTCTTCACACTGCATTCATGCATGGCATTCAATTATTGTAAGATAATATTATTTCTCTTTCATTGTAGAGTGGAGAAAAAAATAATTTTATTTACCAACTTACCCTCTTTGGTTCGAAAAGCTACAATGGTTTCAGAAATATTATCCAACACATTGAAATTTTTTCCAGAATATGCTTGATTGAGTAAATTAACAATGACCTAAGGCTTTCTTGCTGATCATCACACTGGGGCTAGAACCCGCTTCCCTAGAGGCACTCATCGTACAACTTCTACGAGAAGTGTTGGTGGAATGCTCCACCATGTACCTAATGGATGCAGTCCTAGAAAGGTTTATCTTGTCTCCAATTAGGTCTGATTTTGTTTCTTGTTGGTTAGGAGGACCGAGACATATGTTTTCTCGCACTATCTCTCCTATTATCATGAGTACCTAGAGACCTTCCTTTTCTACCACCATTAAGTCCCTTAGATTATAAATAACATCCCTTTCTTTGTAATGGGTTTCTTTTGTCTTAAGGAATGTTTCAAACTTCTATAAGTTCTCCTCTAAAGAATGGACCTTATTGATTTCAAGTGTGAGGGTTGAATCATAGTCGACTAGTATAGGAGATTCTAGTGGAGACTTATTAGGTGTCAAATGATGAGACCCTAACCCATGGGAACCGATAGTCTTGTGGATTGATCTTGGGATGAATTGAGATCTAGTGAGATCATTCACACCCATGTTCCTAGAAAAAAAGGGTCTTGGTCTAGTAGGACTGTATCGATCAGTTGTTATTCTTCACCTTGAGGATCTTTGTACAACAACTCCTATCATGTTTGGATTCATAAATCTCATAGAGTTTTACCACATCCAAAAATTTTCAAAGGTTCTTGTTCATTTTAGTTTCACCAAATATGGGGAAGAGAATAATTCACCATCCTATAGGCCAACCAGTAACTCAAGGGATATATGATTCCCTTAAAACCACCTCACTAATCCAACTAGGAGAGTTAGGTAGATCGGACCCAAGTTGTAGGAAACTTCGATGTTAGTCTTTGATTAAGCATGATTAAAAAGAGTGGGAATTTGATTAGTTGAGGATTAAATAATTATGTGTCCAAATGTTCTCGAGTTCATTAAATGTAAATTAAATGATCAAAAGAGTAATTAAAATATTTCAATTACAAGAATCGAAAAGACCAGAAACAATAGTATTATGAGCTCCATGAGCTCACAGTCATGGACATGCACATGGCCTAGAGGATGAAAATTTAAAGTTATAGGACTCTAGCACGATGCACTAGAAAGTTGTACATGGACAAAATATGGACCTCATGAAATGAAATGAAAAAGATGTAAACTAGTAGCTAGACTATGAAGATATGAATGAAATAAGTAACCAGAAACAAAATGAGAGAAATAAAACTATTCTAAGTACACAAACAAAAGAGAATGATAATGGAGATAACAAATTATATTTATTTTTATGAAGTGAAATAAAAGAGGAGACAGAGAGATGATACCCAATTCAATGTTTGATAATGTAATCCAAATGAATTCCTTGAATCCACAATCAAAACCTTCACATGAACAAGAAGGAAAATGGTTGTGGTTGTTTAAGAGGCTTGTTGTAGTCAAACACCCTCTCTCATGTTTCCACCTCCACATACAGTTGTTGAGACATAATACCTCTATGATAGATAACTGATAATGGAATATGAATGACAATAATGCTAAATAGAAGTGATAAGATGGAGATAATATTCTCAAAAGAAAAAAGAATAAGGAGAGAGAACTCCCCAAATGCAAGTAGGGTGCTTGAATGTGTGTTGTAAAGTCAGATAAAATAAATTGACATGTTGATAATGGCGGATCTACAAAACAAATGGTGTGGATTTATACAAAATAATGGTACTATAGCTTTGTAGAGAACCCAAGAAGTTGTAGAATGAGAGTATTAAGCAAGAACGAGATTGTCACAGATTGTAGAGAGAGCCAAGTGTATACAAAGATGGTTTTTTGAATAACTAGGGTGGAATCCATGCATAAAATCTAGGATCTTTAGCGGTGTTACAACTATAGGGGGGTAAGTTTGCAATGCTCAAATAGTCCTCTAGACATCTACATATTTGTGGACAAAAGTGTGTTGCATGGATGTCTCTACAATGCATATGTGTTCACAGACTATTAGGACTTGTTTATATGGATTTGAGCTCCATGGAGAGCTTGAACGATAACAAGGATAGTGAAGGGTGACAAGATTTGTGTCTTAGGCTAAAGTGGAAAAATGCAAAAATGGTATCTTACACGGGGGTGTAAAATTTACTCCATTACATTTTAAAAAAGAAAGATTGCTAACATATAACTCATTAGAAAAATATATGAACCATTACGTTATATACAAAAATATGTTAAAAATAAATCCACATAAAAAATACCTCTATGGTTTTCTGACATTGCTACTAAGAAACACATAACAAAATGATTAACTCAATAAAACTTCCATAAACAACATACAAAGTTACATTATGATTTAGTCCATTAGAATCAAAATGCATGACATCTATATTTATTTTTTTAATAAATAACATCAATGATAGATATATATGTATACATTTTATATAATAATAATTTCCTCAATAAAAATATAATATTACATCATTACATCAAGATGATGATACATATCATGATACAATATACAATAGCCACAAAATACCAACATGAATCAAGAATTTGTATGAAATACACCAAGGAGAAGAATCTCTCCAAGATCATGAACCAAGAAGATGCAACTTGATGGGTAAAATATTTACCATCCAATGATGTGGGACCCTGAGGCCCACTCCCCTAAGCTGAAAGATAACATAAGGCCACACACAACATAGGTAGCACAAAATAAAAACAAAAAATAAGAATACAAAATAGAGAACAAAATCTAATAAGGGATTCAACATGGTGAACACTTGGGTTTACCTTATAAGATACATATAAAACACCAACAAGAAGGCTACAAGATACCGCAAGGAAAATAAAAAAGATCATATTCCCAAAGGAAATAGAGGTTAACCACAAGACAAATGAAGAGAATCCTAAGATGCATGTAGAATCTCTCCAAGATCATGAACCAAGAAGATGCAACTTGATGGGTAAAATATTTACCATCCAATGATGTGGGACCCTGAGGCCCACTCCCCTAAGCTGAAAGATAACATAAGGCCACACACAACATAGGTAGCACAAAATAAAAACAAAAAATAAGAATACAAAATAGAGAACAAAATCTAATAAAGGATTCAACATGGTGAACACTTGGGTTTACCTTATAAGATACATATAAAACACCAACAAGAAGGCTACAAGATACCGCAAGGAAAATAAAAAAGATCATATTCCCAAAAGAAATAGAGGTTAACCACAAGACAAATGAAGAGAATCCTAAGATGCATGTAGGAATGTCATCACATAGTCCTCCACTATTATGAGTTATCCTAGCATGTCTCTCCAAACCTATGTGCCTAAGTGATAACTCATGTTGAATCGATAACCTTTTATGAGGACAAGGAGGTCAATTTTCTAGATCAATGCCCCACAGATGGTGAGGTATTCTTCAACCCATCTATGTTCCACACAAGATCTCTCATGGAAATGAGTGAGGAAACTCAATTATCTTGATTAATGTGTAAAACCTAACCTAGTTCTTTTTATTATGTTATCACTTGTCTATAACTCCACAATGGGTTATCCTAGACTGGCCACTTTAGGGCATTGACCCCTATTGCCAACCACTCTTCTAGATATGTTCCTATAAAATCCTTCTAAATAATAGAAATCAAAAGTGTAAAATATCACAAATGACATCAACAAGATCCACATGTATCATAATATTAAGGGCATAATCATATGATTCTGATAATCGACAAGATATAATGACTCAGTTAGGAACCCCTATAGGTTCTAATGCCAAAATATGAATGTCTATTAACTCACAACTTCATAATATCAAACCCATATTAATATGTGGATGCACTATAAAAAAAATAAGAACTAAAAATCACTAAGGATAATAGATATACTGAAAAGCATTATTACTTCGCAAGATCAAGACAAGTCTCAAAAGCATCATAAAATATAAACTTGTCATTCAACATAAACCAATAACCTTGAAACAATACTGCAACTAAGATCAGGAGCACAAATCATCCCTTGCCTCTAGTAACACTGGGACTATCCAAAAAATATGACTCAAGAATACACATACAAAAACCACACTCAGAAGATCACTAAAATAGTTCATTTACTTACATTTAACAATAATCATAATATTACTATATTTATTAACTACACCAAATAAATACACATTCTAATGTTACACTTTTTTGATAAAAAAAATATGACAACTACTAGCTACATTATTTATTCAATTATGCCAAAATCAAATTCATACCACCAAGATTTCTATATATAATATACCAAATAATAATAAATTTACAAGATATATAAATAATAAACTAAATTGTGTAATAAATTCATTAAATTAAATACATAGTACTTGCATTATAGACTAAGAAAACAAATATAACTCATACAAATTACTACAAATAATCATATAACCTAAGCCATTGAAATCTTATATTTCTATATATTTGTAGACTAGGATTTGAGCGTGCACCTAAACCTGTTTTGAAGGCCAAAGACAAACAAACGTCATAGCATATTATCAAATCAAATTTAATGGTAAACAAACTAAAATCAAAGCCACCTCAGTTTAAGCCTAAAACGGATGCACCCATGCACCGTTTGATATGCTTGGATATAAATAGATGTGGGTGTGCAAACTCAAGCACTTGGAGCATGCAAATAGGATGATTTGAGGATCAAGAAGACCCAAAATGACACAAAATAGGTATGAGGAACCTATTTTGCCTCAAAGGCCTCAAAAACACACAAATATGCAAAGCTAAAAGATGAACTAAGATTGATTAAACAAGAAATGAATCTATGTTAATCCAATTAAGCTAATTTAAATGTGATTTAAGCTTGAAAATGATCTAAAATGATGAGTTTATGCTTATGCTAGAATGAAAATGGCATTATAACTTTGCTATTGAGTTTGAGAGTTGAAAGATGATTTGCCTTAGGAAGTGAGGGTATTTATAGGAAAAGGGAAGGGCTTGGTTAAAAAGGATGAGTCAGAGTTAGGGCTAAGGTTAGGGTTGAGTCAAGGACAAGTGTCCTGACAAGTGTCAAGGGAGGATTGAGTTGAAAGTTTGAGGGCATGTGCACAATTTGGTAAATGTGCCCAAGGCCAAGAGGTGGCAAGGAAGGGATAAGAAGGTCTTAAATGCATAATGAATGCATGTAAGAAAGATAAGGAAGGCTTAAATGCATCCTTAAATGCATTTGCAAGAGGTGGCCAAGAGGTGGCCATCTTTGTTGACTAAGGAGGATGACTAAGAGGAGGTTAGCATAAGTTTTGGTAAACCTTTTGCTAATGGAATGTGACAAGATTAGAAAGGGGATTAGGATTAGGATTAGGGGATTTTAGGATTAGGATGGGTGAAGAGGTTGGGTTGAGAAGTTTCTAGAAGAGTCTAGAATTCTCCTAGGTTTTATGGAGTAAAAGTTTATTCATTCCAAAAGCTTAAGTTTGGGAAAATTTATTGAAATATTTTCAATAAATATGAAAATTAAATATTTAATCTTAATTAAATATTTTGAGTTGAGATTAGGGTTAGAAAAGATGGGATTAGCCTTTTAATCGAAATTAAGAAGGGATTAGAAGATTTTGGAAGAGGTTAGTGGTCTTAAGAAAATTGGCAAAGTTTTGGTCAAAAAATAAATTAATTATTTTTTGGGGGATTTTTGGTCAATTTATTAATTAAAATAATTAATAAATAGGGGATTAATGTTTAAATAAGATTTAAACATTTTTGGGAGGGATTTCTTAATTAAATATTTTTAATTAAGAAAAAGGGATTTAATGACATAAAAATAAATTAATTAATTAAATAAATAATTAATTAATAAATGATGATGTCATCAGGGATTTTTCAAAAAATAAAAATACTTTATTTTCTAAAGGATTTTTAGGTGTCTACATTTTGCCCCTCTTTGATGCGATGCCGCAAGTGGCATGGCTTCAAAGACAACAAAATAAGATGCCCCAGGCTAGAATTTAGAGGAATAAGGGATTGTGCCCCCTCGAGAAAATAACGCAAGGAGTAAACATTGTGGAATTTTCTCGAAAGGAAACAGAGAAGGAACGACTGAGGAAGCAGGGGAGATAAATTACCAAGCTTCCAAGAGCAAAGATGGGTGAATGCAAGATGAGATGGAAATGCAAGATGCAAGATGCAGCTATATGTAAAGATGCAAGATTAATCTATATGATAAATGAAAGGGACCAGATAGCTCCAAGTGCAAACGGGAGTGCACAACCTAGATTTAATATAGCTATGTTAGAGACCTGCCAAAGATACTGGGATCACGAGGCCTGTCAACAACGTCACAGAGGACTGACGAGGACTGACGCTAAACAAACACACAGGGTTGCCCCAACATCACACATGAAGCGCAGAGGCGACATGGCAGATCCGATGCTGAAGGAACCACAAACACACAACTGACTCACAGGCAGAAGCGAAAGATCAAAAGACCTTGCCCTAGATTATCTGCACACGCAGCACACCGTGATATAAAGAATCGTGGTGACCCTGGTGGGATAAAGAGAAGCCAAAAAGATTAACAAGACCCAAAGGACAAAAAATTCAAGATCAAAATAATAACTCCAAAAAGACATCCTTTGCCAAGGAGAGAGATTAGGTTTGATTGATGGTGGGAAGATTGGTCGGACAGGAGGAACGATATATCCTCAAGGACCAAGATGGAAGATTAGGTCAGACAGGAGGAACGATATATCCTCAAGGACCCATGGGTTGGTGAGAGAATAAGTGTAGTTGTTCGCTGGCAAAAAGCTGAAGTTCAAGGAATAATCAGGATGAGCAAGGATAAGTCATCAATTGATGTTGCTAAAGCACAAGGCCTGAGTGGGACTACAAATTTTCTGAGGCTGGGGATGGGACAAGATATTTGATCAAATGTTGCTGCAGGACGGACAAAGGTTATGTACAACAAGGAGGAACGATATGCACAAGGGATATGTACAGAAGCTCAGGATTGGGGATAGGAAGATCACACTCGGCGGGACTCTCACTAGGACGGAGACAAGAAGGATAAATACAGGGAGGAAAGCGCTGTACAGGAAAGGGAAAGGGATATGGTACAAGATATGGTACAAAGCTTTGGAATAGGATATGGATTGCAGATGGGTTGGAGGAAGATGGAAGCCGAATGCTTGGAGGATAGGGGAGATGGAACTGCTGGGAGATCTGTTATGGATGGAGGAAGAGGACGGTAGCTGAAAGGACAACTGAATAGATAAATAGCCCAGTTTACTATGTTGGCACCTGTTTACCAGGTTTTCACCAACATACTTGTCCAAGGCACTTGAATTGCCAAGTTTTCACCGTTTGGATGATTATTTTCTCTTTCTCTTTTCTTTTTTGCTTTTTGCTTTTTTTTTCCTTTTTTTTCTTTTTTGAATATTTTTGGATTTTCTGATATATGCAGGATCAGGTTCAGGCATAGAACCTCTTCAGATGGATGATGTTGATAGGATCATTCAAGGGCTCACCTTCTGGTGTTGATAGCTGATAGGCTCTCGAGCCGAAGGATGCGGTGACAACATAGGGGCCCAACCAAGTAGGCTCAAACTTGCCTTTCTTTTCTCTATTTGCTAGGACCTTCTGATTTTCTTTAAGGACCATGTCACCAACCTGGAATTGTCTAGGATGGACCTTTTTGTTATAACTCCTTTTGAGTCGATTTTGGTATGCCACCAGGTGATCGTAAGCTTGCTGTCTCTTTTCATCTAGCAGATCTAGCTGTGTGAGCCAGGCCACACGATAGTCTTCATCAGTTGTATAGTTCTTCATGGAGACGCGCAAGGATGGGAGCTCAACCTCGATCGGTAGAACAGCTTCAACACCATATACAAGAGAGTATGGGGTGGTGCCTGTGGGAGTGCGATAAGAAGTGCGGTAGGCCCAAAGGGCAGGATTGATTTGGAGGTGCCAGTCACGACCAGAATCATTAACAACCTTCTTGAGGATTTTCAAGATAGTTTTGTTGGTTGCCTCAGCTTGGCCATTTCCTTGAGGGAAATATGGACTAGAGAATCGGTGATGGATGTAGAGCCTGGCACACAGATCATCCACATGCTGGTTTTCAAAAGGTGTGCCATGGTCTGTGAAAATGGTAGATGGTATGACGAAGCGGCAAATGATATGGTAGAGGATGAACTTGGATATTTGGATGCCAGTAGTAAGGGTGAGCGGAATCGCTTCAACCCATTTGGTAAAGTACTCTGTGGCTGTTATGATATACTTGTGTCCATCCGAAGAGAGGGGGGTGATCAAGCCAATGAGGTCGAGGCCCCAACATGAAAAAGGCCATGGTGGTGCAATAGGCTGTAGATCCTGTGCTGGTGCATGTATCAAATTGGCATGCTGTTGACATGGGAGACATTTCTTGACAAATTCACACGCATCATGTTCCATTTTTGGCCAATAATATCCAACTCTAAGCAGCTGCTTTGCTAGAACCATGCCACTCGTGTGGGCACTGCAAATTCCAGCGTGAACTTCTTGTAAGGCCAGGACGGCCTCGTTTGAATCGAAACATCTAGATAGGACATTGTGATACCCGTGACGATATAGGGTGTTGGCTACAAGAGTGTAGCGGGAAGCTCTGCGAATAAGGTTTTGGCGTTGGTTATTGGTGAGATGGGGAGATATGATACCATTTTTTAGATATGCATGGATGTCATGGTACCATGGGGATTGGGGACCAACCAAGACACACACCATGTTTGCATCGGTGTTCTCATAAGCTGGCGAGTGTAGCTGCTCGACTAGAAATTCATATTGTGTTGCGTCACGTGGGATTTCCAATAAGGATCTGATGGTTGCCATTGCATCTGCTGCTTTGTTTTGAAGCCTTGGGATCTGATTGAATTGTAGATGTAGGAAATGCTCTTTCAGTTTATCCACCAGTTGCTTGTAGGGTAGCAATTTGTCATCCTTTGTCTGATACTCATCAAGGACTTGCTTGATAATGAGTTGTGAATCTCCAAAGACTTGTAGTTCTGTGATGTTCCATTGGATAGCTATTTTGAGACCTAAGATGAGTGCCTCATATTCTGCAATGTTGTTGGTACAGGGGAATCCCAACTTGAATGATTTTGGAATATAGTCACCTTGAGGTGTGACGAATAGGATTCCTACCCCAGAGCTATGGGATGTGTTGGAACCATCAAAGTATAGTTTCCACATGGGCTGCTCTTAAATCATGCACAGATGTTCATCGGGGAATTCCATGATTAGTGGATAGGCATCCACCAGTGGTGCTTCTGCTAGTTGATCGGCAATGACTTGCCCTTTGATTGCTTTGCGATCTACATACTGAATGTCAAATTCGCTGAGTAACATGACCCATTTTGCCATATGGCCTGTGAGGGTTGTCCTTGATAACAAATACTTAAGAGGGTCCACCTTTGATATGAGCTTGATTGTGTGGCTAAGCATGTAATGTCTAAGTTTTTGAGTGGCAAAGACCACTGCTAGGCATGCTTTCTCCATGGGTGAATAGTTAAGCTCATAGCCCACAAGAGTGCGACTGATGTAGTAGACAGCTCGTTCTCTGTTTTCATCATCATGCTGTGCTAGGAGTGCCCCTAGTGCTGTAGCTATTGTTGAGATGTAAAGGATGAGTGGGCATCCTGGAACTGGTGGTACAAGGATCGGAGCATTAGCTAGATACTCTTTGAGCTTATCAAAACTTCTTTGACATATGGGATCCCACTTGAAGTTGGTGTCTTTGCATAAGAGATGTGAGAAGGGTTGGCACTTGTCTGCTAGTTGAGAGATGAATCGCCGAACTGATTGAAGCTTGCCCTGTAGGCTTCTGAGCTGTTTGAGATTTCTTGGTGGAGGCATCTCCGTTATTGCTTTTACCTTTTTAGGATCGATCTCTATGCCTCGTCTAGAGACGATGAAACCTAGAAGCTTGCCAGATGTAACACCAAAGACACATTTCTTAGGATTAAGCTTTAAGCCATAATGATTCAGATGATCAAATACACGCTCTAGGATGTTGAGGTGCTTGTCTCTTGTTTTGGATTTTGCAAGGATATCGTCCACATAGTCCTCAAGGATCTTGTGGATCATGTCATGGAAAATGGCTGTCATTGCTCGCTGATATGTTGCTCCTGCATTCTTTAGCCCAAATGGCATCATGTTGTAGCAAAAGGTACCCCATGGGGTTGTGAATGCTGTTTTATGTTGATCTGCTTCCGCTATATGAATTTGGTTGTAGCCTGAAAAGCCATCCATTAATGATAACATCTCATGACCCGCTGTGAGGTCTACAAGCATGTCTATGTTTGGCAATGGGAAGTCATCCTTAGGGCATGCCTTGTTCAAGTCCCTGAAATCAGTATAGATTCTAATGTCGCCAGAAGGCTTTGTGACTGGCACCATGTTAGAGATCCACTCTGAATAATCTATTGCTCTGATGATCTTAGCTTGGAGGAGCTTCTCAAGCTCTGCTTTGACGAGCAATGCTACCTTTGGATGCATTTTCCTTAGCTTCTGCTTCACTAGCTTGATGTTTGGATCTACTGATAGATGATGAACAACAAGGTTTGGATCAAGCCCAGGCATGTGGGCAAATGACCATGCAAAGTTGATGATGGATTCCTTGAGCAAGGCACTGAGAGCCATTTCTTCTCCTTCTGTTAGGTTGACTACAATGTAGGTGATCCTTGGACATTCTTCCGTTCCCAAGTTGATTGGCTTGGTTTCCTCTATGATGATCGGGGACTGCTCTGGTCTATAATCTTGGATAGGGGGAAGAGGCAAGGCTTCATCTTCTAGCGCCTGAATTGCCAGGTTTTCACTAGAAGATACGCCCTTTATTTTTACTATTTTGGAATCAGAATGTGCCCCAAGGGGGTTTTCACATAAACACTCATGATGTTCTCTTGCTATTTCATTTTTGTGACTAAAGCTTGCCTCTTCCCCAAAATATCCTTCTGGGTGAAGTTGATAGACAGAGGTTGATGTTGGATCCTGTTTGCTTGCTGGATCTGATGCCCCCATGAATTCTAGGAGTGCTTGTGCGCTTTGGAACTCATCGATGTGTGTGATGCTTGGTTGGTCCCAATCTATGAGGTCGGGGTTTGTGAGGGGAAGATCTATGAGGTTAATGGAGAGTTGTTGGAGAACAGAAGTCCCCAGGAGGGTGTCATCAGCAAAGATATCGTCGTAGGATCAGATGTCTTTCTCTTCGGGGATGTCTTCGATTTTCACAAGGTCATCCTGGCTATTCAAAAAGTTCACGTTGGTCATGTTAGTGCCCGCAGTTGTGGTATTGGGCTCTTGTTCAAGCAGGCGAGGGGTATTAAAGCCAAGTCCTTGCTGTTCTGGATTCTGGGATGGTATGATAGGAAACCAATTTCCATCCTCTTGTGGTCCTAGACCACCACCTTGATAGTTATATTGTTCTGTGACATTCTTGTAGGGGATTGGATATTTCTCTTTGAAGTACTCAAGAAGTTGTGTGTCACGTGATGGGGGATCTTTGTATAACCATTTGTTAATATCTGGATCTATCTCTTTGCTGTTGATGGTACCATGAGACTCAAAAGTCATGTTTTCAATTTGCTTGAGCTTATAATGTTCCTCAACAGGCTTGTTTTGACAACTTGGGCGTCCTTGAGTATGTGGATCACGTGGAAGAGCCCCTACAACAAATGCATCACTGAGGCTATATTCGCCACAACCCTGGTTGTTGATCTTGACGGATGATAAGGTGGAAGAGAGGATGGTCTCTGGATCGCGATGGGATCGGGATGAACTAGCAATAGAAGTACCAATATCGGTTCCAGGACAATGAGTAGAATGAGGGAAAGATGCTTCCATCGCATGGCAGTATGTGAAGGGGTTAGGATCAGCGTGGATGGTAACCTCAGTGCCTTGATGTGGAAACTTGATGCACTGATGGTAAGTAGATGGTATAGCCCTAATGGAATGGATCCATGGGTGGCCGAGAAGAATATTAAATGGTAGGTCGAGATCAACAACGTGGCAGACAGTATCTTGCGTTGCTGGGCCTAGCTGGATAGGCAAGGTGATAGTACCTTCAGAGGTACGCTCCAAGTTATCATATGCTTTGATGGTGATCATCTCATGTTGTATGTCGGCCTCCGTGAACCCGATCTTCTTGATGAATTTTAATGTGCACAAGTTGAGGGCTGAGCCATTATCTATTAAAACCTGTTTGATGGCAAAGTCTCTGACCATGACGACAATGCGGAGAGGGAGAGTATGGTCAGGAGCGACATCTGGTATATCAGATTCTTTGAAGGATAAGGCACATGCTGCTGATAGGTGTCCCACAAGAGTTTCAAACTGAGTTGTGTTAATGTCCGTGGGGACATGGCCTTCTTTTAGAGCTTTGTCTAGGATCTCCTGATGGATGGGTGATGTGCGGAGCAAATCCAAGATAGATATTTGGGCTGGCATGTTCCCAAGATGCTCTATGATATTGTATTGTGCACTTGGTGCATTATGCTATGTTGTGCGTGCATTTGATGCTGGCTTGGTGTTAGACTGTGCTGTGGATGCAGTAGATGTTGGCCTTGGAGGAGCAGCTGATCTCGGAGGAGCACCGGCAATAGTTATCCTACCACTGCGGGTAGTTGCAGCACATTGTCGATCTGGCCCTCTGACATGGATGGTATTGATGGTGGGCTCATCTTGGATGGGCTCAACTTGAGTTATGCATCCGACATACTTGTCATAGTTGATGTAGGCCGCTGTGTGATCTTCTTGCTTGCCTTTGCCACGATTTTGGGGCTGATTGGCGCTGGCTTGATTCTTCCCGGCATCGTGTTGAGGGAACACATTTTGATATATTTGCAAACTGGCGTTGGGTGAAGCTTGAGCTGGTGCATCGACCTGGATCTCCTTGCGATCAATGAGATCCTGGATGTAGTTCTTAAGCCGCATGCACTTCAATGTTGTGTGCCCCTTCACACGATGGTAATCACAGTATTCATTTTCTTTATACCAATTAGACTTTGGTGCGTTGTCATCCTTCTGTGGGATGGGCGGATATGTGATCATATTTTCTTTGGCTAGCCGATAAAAGATCTGATCCAGAGGCTCACCCAAAGGTGTGAAAGTCCTCTTTGGATTATTCTGATTGTTGGGCTTGTTCTGCCTTGGGGCAGCGTTAACTATGTTAACAGGATTGCCTTGACGTGCTGGCTATTGCTGTTGGTATTGCTACTGATACTGTTGCACAGGTGGCTGATGAGCTTGAGGAGGCTGCTGATAAATAGGTGCTTGATATGCGGGAGCTGGTGGTTGTTGATAGATGGGCGCTTGTGGCGGTTGGTATGTTTGAGCTGGTGTAGGACTAGCCACAATGAATTGTACATTCTTAGTGTCAGTGGCTCCATCTGTAACAACATTCTTGTTACGATTCCAGTAACGGGATTTATCATTGTTGGGTTTGTTCTTGGAATCATCCTTGAAGTGATGAATAGTGCCTTCGTCTAGGAGAGCTTTCTCGATGCCTATGCTTTTGCTCTTGATGTCTTGGTATGTCTGGAGACAGTTCATTCGCATGTGATGGGATAGCTTTAGATGCAGGTTATCAATGAAGATCTTTGTTAGATGCTTCTCTGGTGGCTGATATGATAACTTGGTTGTAAGATTCTGCCATCTTTGCAAGTATTCTACAAGGCTTTCTCCGTCTTTTTTCTTTGAGTTGCATAGGTCTAGCAAGGACAACTCATTCTCCACATTATGGGCATAGTGTGTGATGAACTTCTCAGAGAGTTCAGCAAAGGTTTTTATTGTCCCATGTGGTATTTTGTAAAACCACTCAACAGTAGTTCCTCCCAAGCTCTTGGGAAATAGGCGCAGGAGATAGTTATCACTGTAAGCCACTTCTTGGCATGCCATGTAGAACTCTTTGATATGATTTACTAGATCTCCTTTCCCCCAATACTTGTCAAACTTGGGCATCTCAAAATGCTTGGGGAAAGGAATAGTTGCTATGGACCGATCGAAGGGATATGAGCACACCTCTTCGAACTTGTATGTTTTATTCTCTGTTCCGCTTTGTAGCTCCTTTAGAGCATTTTTCATTTCTTCCCACTCAGCATTGAGTGGCGAGGGAACTGGGACTTCTGCTTGTGATGAAAGTTGTGGAACTGGATATGGCGCTTGCTGTGGATAAATGGGTTAGAACTAATTTTGGGGCAATGGTTGCTGGGGATATTGCTGGTGTGGCATAGGGGGATATTGTGGTAAATGATATGGAACCGCTTGATGTTGTTGGGCTGCTTGCTGTTGTTGAACTGGCGGTTGTTGTGGGACTGCTTGCTGATATTGGACATTTGAAACTTGCTGTTGTAACTGATGGGTGGGAACTTGTTGTTGCTGGGGGATGATAGGGTTTTGTTGCTAAGGCTGATAGCAAGGGACTTGCTGTTGTTGAGGAATGATGGTTGTTTTTTGAAAGGGGACATGTGGTTGCTGTGGGGGAGGCTATTGGAATGATGCTGCTTGCAGGTATGATGGTGGTAGTTGCTAAGGTTGGCTTTGGGTTTGGCTGATATAAGCTGGGTGCATGCCTGCATTACTTAGAGGTGGAACAGATGTGGGGAAGCTAGAAGCAAAGGGTGATGGGGTAAGATAGCTGGGGAAAGTTGGCTGTTGAGGTGGTGGAACTTGCTGGAAGGTATTTGGGATTTGGGACGAATAGCTTGAAGCCGGCGGTGGTTGGGGTAGTTGCTGCTGTGCTGCTTGGGCGAAGGCAGTTTGTTGACTTGCAACCATAGATGTAGGGGATTGAGATGGGATCCCCCATGCCTTCATTTCTTCTTGTGTAAGGCCCCACTGAGAGCTTGTGTTAGGGTGCACTGCAGTGGATGATGGAATGGTAGGAGCAACAGGAGCTTGGAACACAAATGATGTTTGAGAGAAAGGAGCTTGTTGAGGTTGTGGTTGAGCGGATGCTTGTGAGGAGGAAAATGAAGGAAACACCCAAGAGAAAGATGAGGTTGGAATGGGAAGCGATTGCGCTAACCCCAAAGAAGAAGGTACGGGTGCTTGGGGGGTGAAGGGTGATGGTGCTCCTTTGATGGTGAAAGGTGTTGCTTGACTTGCGGATGGCGACGGTGTAAAAGCTTGTGTGAGAGGTGGAAGCTGACTTTGGGTTTGGATTTGGGCTTGGGCAGCCATAGCAGATGATGAAGCAAAAGGGGTAGGAGATGGAGCGGATGGCACTGCAGCTTGTGTTGTGGGACTGGCGAGGCTTCCTTGCAAGAAAAGGGGAATGGTGGAAAGCTCTTGGGGTGTTTGCATGATAGGATCGGGAAATGATTGGACAAACGGAGAATACGCTTGTGCTGGAACTTGGATAGTTTTGATGGGGATGCGTGGATAGAGAGATGGTGGGATGGAGGTACTTTCTGGCAGATAGTGGGCAAATGTGCTTTGCTGATGTTGCGGTACAAGGGCATTGGTTGCTGGTGGGCTTTCTGGAGGATTTACAAATGCTTGGTTTGCCAAGGGGGATGAAGGGATGTTTGGATCTTCACATGGGTTACTGGCTTGGATGTGGGGATTGTAGGTCATCATGGCGTTGGTGAAAAGTTTGGGATCGGATGAGGTTGTTGGTGGATAAGGATTCATGCTTCTTCTTTTCCGAGATCTGGTCTCAACAGGCATGGAGATGCAAGTGCTAAATGTATGCAAGATGTTTGGCTAAAAGATGTTGATGGATACAAAGTTGATGAACTTCTAAAGATGATGACTTCTAAGATGCAAATGCAAAGATAGGGATCAAGATGGCGATGATGGAAGCTGGATGGAACGGATATGGATCAAGATGGTGGAGGAAAGATAGGTTGCTGGTGGAAAGCTGGTGAAAGATTACTGAGCGGTCAACAAATGAGCTGCTATTTTTCCCAAATGGAGGATCAGAGATATGATGGGGTCAACCTAAGATAGACTGATGATCTTCGGTCAACAAGTTTCTTATCAATGCACTCCAATCTCTTGCTCGAGATGATGGCTATGCAAGGACAAGGTTTGATTTCTTTATGACAACACGTTGTGTCAAAAAAGAGGATGATGGTCTCTGATCTTGGATATAGGATAGGAACAACTCAAAAGGTAGAACACTAAGTGTTGGTGGATCTCTAGATTTGGAACAAAAGATGATGGATCTGCTGGAAAGATATGGAAAGCTGATGGGGGGAATGCTGGTGGAAAAGGTTTTGAATGGTGAAGGGACAATGCTCTAGAAGGATGATGCAAGTGCAAATGACAAGGACTGATTCTAAAATGCTGGTAGGAGGATGAATGCAAATGCAACTAAGGTTTTGATTAATGATGCAAAGATGAAAGCTAGAATGAAACTAAGATGCAAGGCTGTTTGAGACAAGATTTCAAGATCTGAAGATGGAACAAGACATGAACAAGGATTTGGCTAATCTTCTGGCTCAAGGTTGACAAAGTGATGGTTAACTCAGAAATGGAAGGCGAACTATTTGATGCGGGCATTATGGGCAATGTTCTCAAGTCTGGCTTGGGATTTTTCCTCTGCTTGGGTTGCTTGGATAATGGATTGATAGGTCTTGGTGTTCTTCTTGGCAACTTTTCGCTCTTGATAGGCTTGGGATTTGGGCAACTTCGCTTTAGGATGTTTGCTCTTGCTGGGCATCACTTTGGAAAAGAGGCTTCTGATTTTGAGGCAAAGGTTTCCAATGGCAAAAGTTAAAGTCAAAGCAATCTCCACAAGGGACAAAGCAACCCTGCGGGATACAAACAAAGACAACTGACTCTAACAAAGCTTTGAAAGTGTATGTTTCAACAAGTGTTTTCACGGAGTCTTTGACTATCAAGCACTTCAAACAGATCTACCTAAGGAAGGTGAGTATCAAAATCGCTTGCCCATAGCTTGGTATCTCCCAGAAGGGAATACAAATGGTGAGTAATCTTGAGGCGACCCGGTAAACCCCTTGGAATCGGTCCTTGCACAAGGATTTTGATACTTTCGGATGTAGATAGGGTAGCCTCTATTTTATCAAGTTTTTAATAGTCCTGTGGTGTCTCCATACCCGGTTTTGCTGATCATCCGTGACTCACTTAAGAGCCTTGCCAATAATGCTGGGGGAGAGGAATGTTTACCATCCCCAGACACGTGTTTGGCATGAACGCCCGGCGATTAGGAGATATAAGTGATTCTTTTGGACTTCACTTATTTGTATACCGGCCGGAGGGGATACCGGTTTGAGGTCGTTCTCCGAGGAGGAAGCGCTTCTCCTTGGACAGGCCTCGCTAAAAGTAGAACAGGTGAACTTGTCCAAGTTCAAATGTTCCACGTTGCTTACTCTAACAAGGATTATGCAAGAATTGAAAAACTCCTACATGCACATCAAGCAGATTTTGTTCATTTTCCCAAATTTGATTAAGTGATGTTTGAACTTTGAAATGAAGACACTCGTGATTAGATTTTGATTTGTTCCTTTCTCCAAAAAGTAAATCGAGCGTTTGCAAGTTTTTTGACTTGGGCATTCAAGATTGAGTGTGCGTGTTGATTAAGAACTTTTTAAAAAAGCTTTGTTTTGATCTTTAAGGCATTCAAGATTGTGTTTGCTTTTCAAATGGAAAATGACACTTTAGGACCTAAGTTCTTCCTTTTAGCTTCATTCAAGATTTTGTTTTGACTCATTTGAATGCAGATTTGATGTTCTTTTTATGCCCAAAAAGATATGATCATTCCTACTTTGCATGAATGCATTGTTAAAAATCCTTGATGTTGCAAGGATGCAAATGCCTTGATTAATTTTTTTGTTTTGTTTGTTAGAACAAATTTTGCAAATTTTAGTCCTTAATGCATTCAAGAATGATTTCGGGGTTCATTTTAAGCACTAAAATAAGGTGTGTATGATTTTGCTTCCTTATGGATTTTATTATTATTTTTGAAAAAAAATGGCCATGACCTCCTTGCTAGAAGAAGAAGAAGAAAGGAGACGGAATAGAAGAAGAATATAGACAAGAAGAGGAAGAAGAATATAGACAAGAAGAAGAAGAATGGATCTAAGTGCTACGTCCACCTATAAGCTTTGAAAAATTTGAAAATGGTCTAAAACTCATCAGAATGTTTGCAAAGAACCCGTGAAGTGGGTCCCACCGGGCGTGCCAGAATGTAGACTAGGATTTGAGTGTGCACCTAAACCTGTTTTGAAGGCCAAAGACAAACAAACGTCATAGCATATTATCAAATCAAATTTAATGGTAAACAAACTAAAATCAAAGCCACCTCAGTTTAAGCCTAAAACGGATGCGCCCATGCACCGTTTGATATGCTTGGATATAAATGGATGTGGGTGTGCAAACTCAAGCACTTGAAGCATGCAAATAGGATGATTTGAGGATCAAGAAGACCCAAAATGACACAAAATAGGTATGAGGAACCTATTTTGCCTCAAAGGCCTCAAGAACACACAAATATGCAAAGCTAAAAGATGAACTAAGATTGATTAAACAAGAAATGAATCTATGTTAATCCAATTAAGCTAATTTAAATGTGATTTAAGCTTGAAAATGATCTAAAATGATGAGTTTATGCTTATGCTAGAATGAAAATGGCATTATAACTTTGCTATTGAGTTTGAGAGTTGAAAGATGATTTGCCTTAGGAAGTGAGGGTATTTATAGGAAAAGGGAAGGGCTTGGTTAAAAAGGATGAGTCAAAGTTAGGGCTAAGGTTAGGGTTGAGTCAAGGACAAGTGTCCTGACAAGTGTCAAGGGAGGATTGAGTTGAAAGTTTGAGGGCATGTGCACAATTTGGTAAATGTGCCCAAGGCCAAGAGGTGGCAAGGAAGGGATAAGAAGGTCTTAAATGCATAATGAATGCATGTAAGAAAGATAAGGAAGGCTTAAATGCATCCTTAAATGCATTTGCAAGAGGTGGCCAAGAGGTGGCCATCTTTGTTGACTAAGGAGGATGACTAAGAGGAGGTTAGCATAAGTTTTGGTAAACCTTTTGCTAATGGAATGTGACAAGATTAGAAAGGGGATTAGGATTAGGATTAGGGGATTTTAGGATTAGGATGGGTGAAGAGGTTGGGTTGAGAAGTTTCTAGAAGAGTCTAGAATTCTCCTAGGTTTTATGGAATAAAAGTTTATTCATTCCAAAAGCTTAAGTTTGGGAAAATTTATTGAAATATTTTCAATAAATATGAAAATTAAATATTTAATCTTAATTAAATATTTTGAGTTGAGATTAGGGTTAGAAAAGATGGGATTAGCCTTTTAATCGAAATTAAGAAGGGATTAGAAGATTTTGGAAGAGGTTAGTGGTCTTAAGAAAATTGGCAAAGTTTTGGTCAAAAAATAAATTAATTATTTTTTGGGGGATTTTTGGTCAATTTATTAATTAAAATAATTAATAAATAGGGGATTAATGTTTAAATAAAATTTAAACATTTTTGGGAGGGATTTCTTAATTAAATATTTTTAATTAAGAAAAAGGGATTTAATGACATAAAAATAAATAAATTAATTAAATAAATAAATAATTAATAAATGATGATGTCATCAGGGATTTTTCAAAAAATAAAAATACTTTATTTTCTAAAGGATTTTTAGGTGTCTACAATATTATCTTGTAAGTGAAAAGGAAAATAATAAGGACTACACGTTAATGAATTCTTATTTAATTTTAAATAACCAACATCTAAATATTATTTTTTAGAGAACCAAGAAATATTATTCAAATATCATATATTTAAAACGTGACTCAACAAAACATAGATTCACTAAGTGATTCAACTACATAACATCACATGCAAACTACTTTTTCCTACTTATCAAATCACTCTCCCACACACTAATAACAACTTGAAAATCATAAATTTATAATGTTTATAACATACATTTTCAATCATAAATAATCTAGTTTCAAGCTACAACTACCTAAAAATCCCTAACTCAATCCATATACAAATATGGCCATTATATAACCTATTAAATATGAAAACAACCAAAATATAAAATAAAGAATAAAGTGTTCATTATTTCCCTATGAATGAATTAATGACCTATTCCATTCTATCTAATCTTATCTCATTTCAATTGTTTCATAACTAATTAACAAAACATAAGAAAAGACCACATAGATCAGTTTCAATCTTTCAAATGGCTCTACCACGAGATCAAGGACATCAAGGAAAAAATTCAGGGCTTGGACAACAAGGATAAGACCACAGAGATTAAGCCAAGTCTGCAAACTAGGGTCATGAACATGGAATCCAAAATGATAAGTCTGGAAAAAACCCTCAAGGGAGTGGCATAGCAAAACTTTAACATCCTTAAAACATCCAACAAGAACCTTAAGCTGCTGATTAAAAAGATGGAAGAAAAAATGGAGCCCAAAACCGAGCAGAGGACTATGAAGGAGGACAAGGAGCTGATAGAAGGACCAGGTAAAAGAATTAGGGCTAGAACAAGGAAGAATAGGGAGAAAATTGATCCACAAGGTTCCCAAGTGTAGAAAGTTAAAGACATTGTTCAACTGATGGAGGCCCTTGAAAGCAACATGGCTATCATGCTCAGGAGCTTGGCATAACTGCTCATGGTACTATTTCTTTTGGCTATGCTTTATTTTATCTATTTTTTCTTGTTCAGCACTATGGTGGCCTGTCCTTGCTACTCTGTTCTAATTTTCTTTGCTTGGTTCTCTTGACTTTCTTTAGACTTTAAACTATTGTGGGTTTCAGGGTCCCTGTAAAACCTGTTTTACTTAATCAAAAACAAAACATAAGAAAAATTAATCTAGATTTGAATAACTTGAACTATCGTACTAAAATCTATTTCTTAACTATCTTAAACCTAAGACATAGCTAATCTGAGTTTTAGCCTAAATTACATTCAGCTGAAGCCAATATCTACCTTTATTTCATAAGTCTATCACCTAACAAACAAACCTATAAGCACCAAAATATTAAATGAAACAACTATACATACAAGGAGCATACATACACATGTATCTAAACAAGGAACATACGCTGCGGTACCTACAAATGAAACCAAGTAGCATGCAAATGAACAATGAACCATGTGCTCGAAACATAAAAAGAGAGATCACAGCAAAAAAATTCTCAGTCTACAGAAGCACACGGATCCAAGTTGAAAGAAGGAAAGTGTGAATGAAAAAATCCGAACACAAAGGCAAATATTATGTCTGCCCTAGATGATGCCACAAGGAAAAGTAGTCCCAGCAAGAAAAGAATAGTTGTGTATCATCTTAAAATGGAAGCACTTCCATGATAAGAGTGTTTATCCCTCCGAGTAAGTGGTTTGGGGTCATGTCAAGCACCTTGATTGGGTCTTTGCATGTATTTGGCTTTTCTTCCCGCTTTCGACTTCTTCCCTGCACTTGATTTCTTCATTCTAGGTGAAATTAGGGTTAGGATCTTAAGGATTCTCCTGAATTTCCCTCTTTTATGGCTCTATTTTCTAGGTAGGGTTTAGAAATGGATCCTCCTGGGCTTCATCATAGTAATCATAGGATTTTATGTCTATCTCTGACATTCTATCCTATTCTGGCATTAGTTCTAGGTTTCTGGGCATCCCTGGGACCTCCTGACTTGGTTCTGAGTCAATTTGGGACCAGGGTCAAGGTCAAGTTAGAACCTTACTAGGTCAAGGTTGAGCTAAGACCTTGACTAGGTTAGGGTCAAGCTTGACTTTGACCCCTTCCTCCAAAATTTCAATTTCCATAATCTCTAGGCTTCGGGCTTTCGAGAGATTTATTTTCTTACCTCCGGGTCAGCCATTTCGGGTTTTGGGATAGTAAATCCTTTAATTGCATTTAATCTAGGTAGATTTTCTATAGGTGAGGACCTAATTGGGATTTAATTCTCCAAGGTGGCCCATCTAGAGGAGTGTGCCCTAGATCACTATAAAAGGAGGCCTTCCTCTCTCATTTTCACATCAAGTTTTCATATCTCATCTCAAGAAATTGCAAGCTCTCAAGTGCAAGCAAGTCTTCAAGCATTCAAGTGTTCAAGGATCCATTCATCAAGGATATCCATTGTTAGCTATTGAAGGATTCAATCTCTTTGGAGCCCCCTTTGATGATCCATCCTTCTCCATTCATTCAAGCCTTCTCATATGCAAAGATCAATTCAAGATTGGTGTTGAAGATCAAATACCATTGATTAGAGACATCCTACATCCTACATTCAATCCTACTTGTGGATTTGAGGATTCGAATCCTATACAAAGACTTCAACATAAGCAAGGTGATTTGTTTCAATTACTTTGTTTATGCACAATATATTTCAATTCAATTTCAAGGTTAATTCCTAAATTGGGGTTTGACCAAGGCAAACCCCCCATACAACAAAAACCCCCATTTTCTTGTAGGTATATGTGCAGAGTTTCAGATTTGAGAGTGAATTTGGATAACCTTTTCGACAAACTTTCATGATCTATGAACAGAATTCGAATCGGAATTCAAATAAAGAATGTGGTATTTGACCTTTTATGAGGGTCAAACCCGAGCTGAGCCATCTTGAGGAAAGATTTCTGGGTTTTCTTTGTCTCGGCATTTCCAGTCCAGGATAGGTTTTAGATTTTCCTGAAAGTGTACATAGACATCAGAATTCAACATTTTACAGATCTACCGTAATTTGAGGTTAGTACTTGTATTTCAATTATTCTATATTCTAAACATAATTCTCCACATAGGGAAATATTGGATTTACTCTCTCTTCCTACTCTTTTACATAAATTGATTCGATTGTGCATTAGCCTTTTTTGGTTGATCAAATCGGATCTCTTCCTTGGGGAATTTGGGTTTGAGAATAGATCTCATATTTCCCCCTTTACATTTGAATAGGGGTGAATCCATTTTACCACTATTCATTTTGGTGAACCCGACATGCTTACTCTCTTTCTTTTTGGTGTTAGATATCACTTTGTCTTATTGTATGTGTGTTCACCTTCATCTATTCATTTTGGTGAACCCAACATACTTACTCTCTTTTCTTTTCTGGAATTGGATGCCTTATTGTGCTTTCCTTTTATCTTTTTAGTATTAGATTTGTCCTTTGTGATTGATCTTGCATGCTAATTAGATTTCATATTCATGCTTTATGTGTTCTTAGTTTAGTTCATTTGCATTACATTAGTTTATGATCTTTACTACCACTAGTCCTACTTATAACATTTTGGTTAGACGAAGTTGTAGACTCATGGGTGACTTTGATCCTGAATCTTCTTCTCCTTAGGATCCCTGATGATAACTTTATTCTTCATGATTCCAATCCTACTATGGAGCAAAACTCTTCTCACTCATCTCATGATGAGGATGATGCTTTAAGAGTTCCTCCTAAACAAGTCCAAAAACTTTCCACTGAACTTGATAAAATGGGTAATTGGCTTCTTCAAGAAAACCATAATCAAGATTCCATTCAAGCTATAGAGGCTCTTAAGAAAGTTCTCTATGATAGTGATCAAGGTGTTAACCTCTTGTGTGCTATTACTCATCTTGTGCATTCCAATGTTAAACCTTTAGCTTAAGATGCTCAAGATTTAGGTTTGATTCCTCCTATCACTAGTGTTGAACATCCTTCTAATCCTTTACCTGGTATTCCTATCTATACTCCTTCTTTGGTGACTATGATGGCTCCCTCTGTTCATTTGAGTGTTCCTCCTATCTCCCTTCCTATATCACAACCTTCATATCATAATGTTCCTTTTACTTATTCCAATCCACTTCCAACTGTAGCTCCTAGTGTTCCTCTTGTTAGCACTCTGAAAAATTTTCATGGCTTTACCAGTTTTCCTCTGGTCTCTGCAATGTTTTTCATGCCTCTGGCTCAAGCCCTAGTTTGAAAATTTAAAAAATTAGCCGTTGTATGAGAAACCTTTTGTTTTACCCTGGCCTTGTTCTATTTTAATGTTACTTTTTCAGGCCACTTGAAATCCCTTTAGTGCATGTGCTTTAATATTTTGTCACCCCGCGGGGTCATGCCTTTGATTTTTCCTAAGTCCCTAGCACTTAATATTTCCTTAAGCCTAAAGTCTGGCGGGTTTAATTTTCCCTAAGTCCAGCATGTTACAATGTGCAAAAAATTTCATGGCTTCATCATCTCTCCCTTGGTCTCTACAGTATTTTTCATGTCTCTGGCCTTAAACCCTAAGCAAATATTCAAAAAGCTAGCCGTTGCATGAAAAACCCTTTGTCTTGCCTTGGCCCTGTTCTAATTTTAAGTTACTTTTTGGGCCACTTAAAACTCCTAATTTGCATGTGCTTTATTTTTCTGGTTGGTCATTGTTTAAATTCTTCCTAAGCTTTTACTCCCGGTAGCCTTTAATATTTCCTAAGTCTAAGTGCCCGGCAAATTAAATTTTCCCTAAGTCTAGCATTTTAATTCTTTCTAATGTTCTGGCTTAATATTTTCCTGGGCCCAGCTCTCTGACACCTTCTTAATCCTATGGTTGTCATAAGTTTGCAAGGGTTTTGTTAGAGGTTTGTGATCTTACGATGATCATTGATTCTCTTTCATGACGTAATGCTTCAGACAGACGGGTCCACTACTATGTGTACACAAATGGCGGCCTTTGACTGGTCCACATAATAGTGAGCTAGACATGTTGTTAGGCAGGCCCGGTATCTAAATTAGAAGATTTAGGATCGAAGGATGGCATATAAGCACATGGAATCTTTCGGGCTTATGAGAACATGCGCCAGCTGTCTAATCTTCCAGGTGGTATAATGTTCTCGGTGGGTCCTAAATAACATGTAGGCATAGTTGGCAGTTTTTTATTGGTCGACGAGGTAATGACTTGGTGCTTGTTAGTGGGACCTGAGTTTTTGGCTTGTCAGAGGGTCCTGACATTTGCAGAGAATCGACGATGGGCGTAAGATCTTAAGGAATGTGTCAAATGCATGAGATCTTCAGACAATCATCAATTTTACTTTTCCTCAAGCGACTGACGTAGGTGGGTCCTCTGACATTTGGAGCTGACGTGAATTATTTTCATTGGAGGAAAGATGATGATGTAGTGGGACCATTTGCTAGGTGGTGCAGAGTTGTTCAAATTCTATTGGTCGACGTGAGGAATCAACAAGGTGGGGTCATTGTCAAAAAGGTTAGTGATGAGTACAAGATCCACGGTCGGTGTAAGTTCTCATGGGTGGTGTCAGAGCCATGAGATCTTGCACCCGCCATCTGATTTGAAGGCCTACTAATTGTGGGTCCTATGGCAAAGATGATTGAGCATGAGCAGCAAATGGTTTTCTGACAAGTGGCAAAAAGTGGGCTCAGGCTGGGGTCTAGGGTCTAGCGGTCTAGATAAATAAGGTTAGCGGCACTGACAAAATTTAAAAGGATTCACGTAATCGCTAAATGAATTGGTGGAGGTAAAAAGTGTTCTGCGAACTGGTGAAAGCCTTTGTTGCCAATTCACCAAATGTAACCAAGGTAAGTTTGTTTTCCTTTATTCGCCAGTTCATGGGGTTAAGTGGTGACTTAGTATTTCATTTTGCGAACAGGAAATTGCTTTGTTGCATGTTCGCTAAAAGATAACCTGAGGGTAGTAGTTTAGTTAAGGCATAAAGACCGCGAAAAGGAAGGATCTGACGGTCAGGAGTTAAAGTTGACCTAATTTCAAATGTAGGCCACCGATTCACTGCTAGCGCTATGAAACTAACCATTAGAATTCAAATTCAAATTTGCAAAGGGTTCCTAGTGACAGGAAGTACCAAAATTTATGGTTTTAGCATCTGATTTCAATTGGTTTGGTGGCATTGGTTGTTGCTGACTGATCCGAGGGTCTCTATAGTCAGTGGCATGATGTTTTTGTACTAGGAGAAGTATGGTTTTGTTGCTCAGGGCATGTTGCAGGTAGCTGAAAGGATTGATTGACATAGAATTTCATGATTTGTAGTACTTTCTTAGAGATCTATCATAAGTGCAAATTTTTTTGAGGCATGCCCAACTGGTTTTCATCCCCTGTAATAAATTCTTGATTGTTTCAGTTGGTTTAGTGGATGAAACCCTAATCCTAGTCATCTGTAGCTTGTTGCAACCTATTTTGGGTTTCCAAGATGACTAGGGGGTATATATTGTAGCATTTTTGACTTAGTGAGGGTTCCAAAACTTTCTTTTTGGTCCCTGATTGTTGATGTTAATTGACTGAATAGGGAGAGCTTGGATTTAGGGTTTGTCTCCTTGCATTTTGTTGTTTGATAATGTATTGATCTTGCAAATTTTAATGAGAATACATTTGGATACCAATCTCATGTTTGTGTATGTCTTCTTATTTTGTTCTTGAGCTCATATATGTTAATTTCACAAAGTGGGTTATCATATGGTAAATAAAGAGTATTTTGAAATCATCTTTGAGTTCTTAACAAAGTTAGGATTAAAGTATTTCAAGTAGTTTCAGTGAGTTCATGGCTAGATAAGGATTTGATGTCTTGATATGTGAGTGAGAAGGATAATAGGCAAAGCACTTATCCTGAATTCAAGTGTGTTTAAGTTAAGGTTTAGTTGATATATGTTATTAGGTGACTCTTTTCCCTTGGTTAAGGCACTGGTCCATTCTCTAGAGATTGTTTATCATCAATCACACACACACATTTAAATGATAAAATCTTTCAATCAGTTAGTAAAGGGTATAATGGTATATTGTTTTGAGACTCCTTTGCTGAAGTGAGTCAAGGGTACACCCGCCTGAGCATTAAGGCTCAAAGTGTAGGAGGATCTCATTGTTGATCCTTGTTAACTGGCCCCCTTCCTTGTAGACTTTGGAGTGGTGATAGAGTCAAAGTATCATTAAAAGTTATCCATCAAAGTATAAATCTACAAGTTGAAGATGAAAGGGAACTCCCAACAAAATGGAGACTCTACTGGAGAGAGTCTAGAGATAAAAGTTTGCAAAGTGCACTCTTGTTTTCCTATTGTATTCAGTTGAAGATTTCCCACTTTGGTGGGTGGTGACTCAAAAGGATTAGAACCAGTGCTATAGACTGCAAATCATGGAAAAAAGAAGGAATACTAGGTCCTTCGTCAAAAAAAATCTAGAGGTCACTCTAGACCAATTACCTAGATAGGAAAAGAAGAGTTGGATCAGGAGGAAAGGTGAGTCTACTAGTGCTCCCATAAGAGAACAAAGAAATACCAGAGGTAGAGCACCACATGTTTCCTCAAGTGAGGAAGGTTCACAAGATAGATTTTCTAGATCAGATGGTGGTCTCTCTGAAGATAAATTTTATGATACCCCAGAGGCTGTATTTCGAGACAAGGGTTGATTATCTGCAGGTCAGGATGAACAAGCTAGAGAGATGGGTTTTGAGATTGATTTAGATCTTGATGAAGATAATTTCAGAAGGGAGCCCATGAGACCAAGGCAAGTCCATTTCCCATATCAAAGTCTCACTAATATGGATGTGTCATCAGGTTCTGATGACATTATGATAGACCCAGATGATTTAAATGCACTAAGGTTGTAGTTGGTAGAGTAGGATGCCATACATAAGAGGTTATAAAAGGAGAGAGAAGCTGAAAAAGTAAAGGCTCTAATAGAAAGACAGTCTCTCCTTAGAAAGATTAATGAAATGAAGGAGAGAAAAAAGATGCTTGCTTCTGTTCCTAAGACTTTGCAACATGATGTCTTTGGTGATCTTGATGCTTTGAGGAGTGAGCAGGAGCACTTACTACAAGATCATGAATTTGATAAAGAGTGCCCTGTGGTTAGGTAGGTTCAAAGTTATGCTTCCCTCCCTAAAGATAAAGATGGGCATGAGATCACTAGGCCTCTTGTTGCCACCGGTTAGAGAGGAAAGCAAAAGATGGTGGGACATCAAGAAAGAAAATCATTGACAATACTAGGGGTCCCACCACCCAATTCAAATAAAGATACAGAGATAGAAAGAAAAAGAAAAGAAGATGAGGACCTTGCAAGAGAATTAGAGAGGGCTGAAATTGAAGCCTTCATTGCAAAAAAGAGAAGAAAGATCTAGTTCTTGAGGGCATCATCAGCTAATGTTCACGGCCCTTCTGCTACTAAACTAGGTATGCCATCTATGAACACTACTATTCCACTTAGCAATGCTACTAATAGTAATCAAATTCCTAATGTATCTACCAAATGATTTGTTGATCCTAATAGACAGTCAAATGTGCAAGTGGGTGGGAATGTAGATAAAAATAATAATTCTAGTGGGAACACTAGTTTAGGATTTCAAAGAAAACCTATGCAACTAGAAGGCTATAGGCAAATTAGTTTTGATGGGATACCAGGCTACCCAAATGCTTTTCCAAATGATATAAGAGATAAGGCACCTAAGTTTGCAGGTAATAATGCTATTAGTTGTGAGGAGCATCTTAGGTTATTTGTTGATATGCTTAATGATTATGAGGTAGAGCATGAGGATGTAGTCATGAAATTATTTGTTCAATCTCTAATGGAGGATGCTCAAGATTGGTTTAAGAGACTTCTTGATAAATGTATTGGCACTTGAGATTCTTTTGAGAGATGTTTTAAAGAGAAGTATGGTAATAGGCCTAATGCTAGTTTCATGTTGAATGAATTCAATACCATAAGGAAAAATCAGAATGAGTCTGCAACTGAATTCAATATGAGATTTCAGAAGGGCATACATAAGTTGTTTCAAGTTATGTGGTTAGATGACAATGTCTGTCTGACCACATACTTCAATGCATTTGATGGAAAGATGGGATACTTGTTGAGGGACAAGGAACCAAGAAATCTTAGAGATGCTTTTAGGATTGCTGTCAGTATTGAGAACAATATGAAGATATCAGGAAAATTGGGTGGGAAGAGAGATGAACCTAAGTTGTTTAGGGACAAGAAATACAAAAAAGAAAATGATAGGAATATTGGAAAATGATTAGTGCTCCTACCAATGAAAGGCCTTAGTTCAACAACAATTTCAATAAGTAGAATAGATTGTAGAGCTACCCCTAGAATACCCAATGGAATGATGGCAAGCCTATTGTCCCTATTGCAAGAGGAAACAATGACAGAGGTGTCCCTGACCCTCTACAAAAAGCTTCAATAAATGTCATGGAGGACATACCTTGGTGTGTTACATGCTAGTCCCCTCATTCTATAGAGCATTGTGTGGTTGCACATTCTATGGCTACAAATCAAGATTGTGGCAGTGAGGAGATAGATCAAGAAGAAGATCAAGATGATGTTGGATGCAACATGGCTACTTCATATCTAGGATATGAATAAGATTTTGATTTTGATGAAGAAGCAGATGTAAATGTGAAGAGACACACTCGTGCCCTTTTTCATCAAGAGGTTTTTTCTGATAGTGAAGACATTGATAAGAAGACATGTAATGTGAACTCTTCTTCTAAGCCAATAAATTTAAGAAGACCTTCTAGAGAAGAGATGGATAGGATTACTACATAAATGATTGCCCAAGTGCAAACTAGGGGCATGGTGGAAAGGGATGTAAATGGAAAAGCTACAGGAATGTTTATAAAGAGTACCAACTCCGGAGAGCCTAATGAGAACAAATCAAAAGGTGATCACATGGTGAAATTCAAGAATGTAAAAGGTAAGAATTGTGAGCCTAAGGGAGTTGGAGTTGAAATATTTTCTATTGAGATTGAGAAGCCAATTAACACAATGGCTAATAATGAAAAAATGAGGGTGGCCAATACACCTAATGTATCAGATAAGCAAAAGGATACTAAGGCTATGTAGATTGAGATTCCTCACTCTGCTCCTGTTGATATGTTATCTGTATTGTCCCAAATTACAGTTAAGGTTCCATTGTTAGAATTGTTGAGCATCCCTGAACACAAAGACAAAGCTATTGCATGGGTAGATAATGTTCATAATAATGATGTTGCATGCAATGGATTTTAGGATAAAGCTTTGAAAGGTGTTGCTGCTTAGGGAATTGTATCTCAAATTCCTCCTATTTATTTGGATAGTTCTATCAATGCTAGCCTTGAGAACATAGATCCATTCTTGTTAAGTGTCCTTGTGAATGGAATGAAATTAAGAAATTGTATGATTGATAGTGGTGCCTCTAATACTGTTATGCATTTTAAGATTATGGAAAAATTGGGCCTTAAAGTTGATACAGTTCAAGGCAAGTGTTGTGCAATGGATTAGAGGGAGGTACAAGTCATTGGGACTATCAATGCAATGCCATATAGGCTAGCAACATATCTAGAGAAAGAGTTAACAATGAATGTTTTGGTGGTGAACATCCCTCCTCATTATGGGATTCTACTATCTAGATTGTGGAGTGCTGCCATGGGTGGAAGTTTACAGTGTGATCTGTTGTATGCCACTTTCAAGATTGATGATCAGTTTGTCAAGATTGAGTGGGAACCAAGAGTATGCCACATGATTGAGAGAAGTATTGATAATGAAACTACATGTTTTGTGGATACTGATATTAATGCTTTTAGGGTAGAGATCCTTGCACTTTAGAAGGAACCTATTTTGTCACCTATCTATGTTGAGGTAAGTGTTAATTCTTTGAAGGGTGATTTGTGGGTAATGTACTTTGATGGTGCAAATTGCAAGGATGGAGCAGGAGCAGGTATCTTACTTATTTCTCCTAATGGAAACACCTACAAATTTTCTTTCACATTGAATTTTGTTTGTACCAACAATATAGTAGAATATGAGGCATTGTTGTTAGGACTAAGGTTGGCACAAAAACATGGTATTAAGTGCTTAAGTGTTGTTGGTGATTCTGAGTTGGTGGTGTCCCAAGTTAGGTCAGTATATGCTTCCAAGAACAAAAGGTTAAAACAATATAGGAATGCAGTTTGGGATTTGATTGAACATTTTGATGCCTTCAATATTGAACGGAAGGATAGCAGTAATAATAAGATGGCTGATTTGTTAGCCAATATAGAAATCAATCCCAGTGATATTACATTTACTGGTATCTCTAAAGTTGAAATTCAGGCTAGGCCTAGTGTATCAGACAATATTGAAAATTGGCAAGTTTTTGATGATGATAATGATATCTTGAAGTTTATGAGTTGTGAAGATTAGTATCATGGTCAAGAATTTGATTGTTCATCCTTGGTTGAGTCTATAGAAGGAAAGGAAGTTGTCTTTGGCAATGAAGTTATTCAGCTTAGAACTAACAAGGTGCCCAAGGGGCTTGTTGTTTTGGAGACTATCTTTGATAACCAGGATAGAGTTCAAAAGAATATCAAAAGAGAAGATCATGCTGATCTTGAGGAGATAAATCTTGGAACACATGAGGCACCTAAGAAGGTATACATTGGTAGGGACATGTCTCATAATGTGAGAAAATTTTTGATTGAATTATTGAGAAAATTCAAGCACATTTTTGCATGGTCATATGATGACCTAAAGGTTTATAGAGAAGATTTGTTTTAACATATTATTCCATTGAAAGAAGATGCTAAACCTTTCTGACAAAAACAAAGGCCTATAAATCCCACTTTGGCACCTAAGATGCAAGAAGAATTGATGAAGTAAAGAGATGCTGGCATTATCAAGCCTATAAGGCATTCTTCTTGGGTGTCAAATCTTGTCCCTGTTAGAAAGAAGAATGGTGACATCAGACTTTGTGTAGACTTCAAAAATTTGAACATCAGCTCATTAAAGGATAACTATTGTCTGCCCAATATGGAAGCTATGTTGCAGAGAGTGACCAGATCAGAATTGATGTCTATGATGGATGGTTTCTCTAGTTATAATCAAGTAATTTTCAAAGAGTCAGAACAATTAAAGACAGCTTTCACAACACCTTGGGGGACATATGTTTATGTGAGAATGCCTTTTGGTCTCACAAATGCTGGTGCTACTTTTCAGAGGGCAATGGATGTTGCCTTTTTAGATTTTATTGATGATTTACTTGTTGTTTATCAAGATGATTTAACTACCTATTCCAAGAAGGAGGAAGGCCACTGTACTCATTTAGAGAAGATATTTGTGAGGGCCTTGGAATATGGCATTTCATTAAACCCAAGGAAATGTGCATTTGGTGTCACTGAGGGTAAGTTGCTTGGCCACTTGGTTGGAAAGCAAGGAGTTAGAATTGATCCTGAAAGGGTGGCAGCTATTGATGAGATTCAGAGGCCAAAGAATATTAAAGGGATTCAGTCATTCTTTGGTCAGGTAAATTTCTTGAGAAGATTTGTAACAAACTTTGCTGAGGTCACTAGACCTATATCCAAGATGTTGAAGAAGGGATCTGCTATTACATGGGAAGGTGAGCCTGATGAAGCTTTTGAAAATATCAAGCAGGCCATTAAAGATGCACCTATGCTTAAGGCACCTGATTATAGTACCCCAATGCACATATTTTCATACTATTGCTACATTTTTGTTGTAGAAAAATAAGGATGGTTTCGAGCAGCCTATTGCATTCTTCAGTAAATCTTTGCAGGTAGCTGAATTGAAATATGATATAAATGAGAAAAAAGTATATGCATTATTCAAGGTAGTCAAGGCTTTTAGATGTTATCTGATGGGAGCAGTTGTGATTGCCTTTGTGCCAAGTGTAGCAGTCAAGGATATTTTCTCACTACGGGATGTGTTTGGGAGAAGATGCAGATGGATCAAAAGGATCCAAGAATTCAACATTGATATCCAGATTACCAAGTTGGTTAGAATACAAGGATTGGCAAAACTAATGGCTTAATCCAATCTTGATGCAAATCAGATAAATCATTCTGAAATTGATTATACATGTGATATGGATGATTGTATCTAGTATCAAGATATCATCTATTACTTGAGAAATATGAGATGTCTAGCAGGAATGAATGATAATCAGAGGACATTGAAGTTACAGGCCATCAAGTATGTAATTGTGAAATGTAAATTGTATAGAAAGAATTTAGATTGCATACTTTTGAAATGTGTGGATGAGAATCAAGCTAACAAGTTGTTAAAATAAATGCATGAGGGAGTTTGTGGTGGGCATTATATGGGTAAAACTACTGCTCATAAAATCTTGAGAGCAGGATTCTAGTGGCCCACAATCTTCAAGGATGCAGAACAGTTGGTAAGGAGGTGTGATGCTTGTCAAAGGTTCTCTAGTAAGCTTAATTTTTTAGGTAAAATTCCATTAAAGCCAGTAGAAGTACAAGCTCCTTTCCAACAATGGGGAATTGATTTCATAGGGGAGATACCAAACAAGTCAAGTGGAGGACACTCCTGGATCTTAGTTTCCACTGATTACTTTACAAAGTGGGTAGAGGCTATACCTACAAGAAATGCAACCAGCAGGATGGTAACTAATTTTCTATTGAATAATATTGTTAGAAGGTTTGGGTGCCCTGAGAGAATAGTAAGTGACAATGCAATGTGCTTCAGGTCTTCTGAATATAAGGAATTATGCAAAAGTTTAGGAATTCAGATTTCTTTTTCCTCACCTTATCATCCACAAGGAAATGGTCAGGCAGAATCTACTAATAAGAGTTTTATTAAAATCATAAAGAGGATTCTTGAAAAGAATAAGAAGGCATGGAATTCAAAGTTTCCATTAGCCCTATGGGCCGATAGGGTAACTGTGAAGAGGGAAATTGGTTGTGCACCATTTGGCCTAGTATATGGAATACATGCAAGAATGCCTCAGAACAATTTATTGGAAATGTATAAGTTTGTTCAATTGTATGATGATGACATAGATGATGAGATGCAGTTGAGAATTGAGGATCTCATCATGCTGGATGAAATATGGAGAGAATCAGTTGCAAGAAATGCCAAATTGTAGTTACAGGTTAAGAATTTGTATGACAAGAGAACTGTTGAAAGAAGGTTTGAGCCTGGTGATTTGGTGTTAATTTGGAATGCCAGATTGGAGGATAAAGGAAAACATGGTAAATTTGATCCACTCTAGCTAGGGCCATATCTAATTCATGAAAAATAGGGCCAAGATTCATACATTGTGGAAGAATTAAATGGTGATATTCAAGAATTGCCAGTTCATGGACAATTCTTGAAGAAATACTTTAGTTGAAGGTATTTTATTTTCCATGAATAGTAGTTAGGTCTGTATATTCTATAAATTTTGTAAAGTTGCTTGCCTCTGTCCTATTTTGTCCTGGTCTGTAGGGTTTTGGTCCTATTGCTCTTTGTTGTCAGTTTTCCTTGTGGGATGGTCTTCTCTAACCAGTGATTCTAGATCCTTGCTATGCCTACAGGAGGCATACATCCCAAGACAGAGCCACTATTAGCATGTGCAAAAAATTTCATGGCTTCATCATCTCTCCTCTAGTCTTTGTAGTATTTTTCATGTCTCTGGACTTAAACCCTAAGCAAATATTAAAAAAACTAGCCGTTGCATGAAAAACCCTTTGTCTTGGCCTGGCCCTATTCTAATTTTAAGTTACTTCTTGGGTCACTTAAAACTCCTAATTCGCATGTGCTTTATTTTTCTGGTTGCTCCCTATTTAAATTCTTCCTAAGTTTTTACCCCCGGCAGCCTTTAATATTTCCTAAGTCTAAGTGCCCGGTGAATTAAATTTTCCCTAAGTCCAGTGTTTTAATTCTTTCTAATGTTCTTGCTTAATATTTTGTTGGGCCTAGCTCTCTCACACCTTCTTAATCCTACGGTTGTCATAAGTTCACAAGGGTTTTGTCAGAGGCTTGCAATCTTAAGATGATTGTTGATTCTCTTTCATGACGTAACACTTCAGACAGTTTGGTCCATTGCTACATGTACACAAATGGCGACCTTTGACTGGTCCACATAATAGTGAGCTAGACATGTTATCAGGTGGGCCTGGTATCTAAATCAGAAGATTTAGGATCGACGGTTGGCGTATAAGTGTATGGAATGTTTCGGGCTTATGAGATCATGCGCTAGCCGTTTGATCTTTCAGGTGGTATAATGTTTTCGGTGGGTCCTAAATAACACGTAGGCATAGTTGGAAATTTTTGATTGGTCGATGAGGTAATGACTTGGCACTTGTCAGTGGGACCTAAGTTTCTAGCTTGTCAGAGGGTCCTGACATATGTAGAGAATTGATGACGGGCATAAGTTCTTAAGGAATGTGTCAGACGCATGAGATCTTCAGACAACCGTTGATTTTACTTTTCCTTAGGTGACTGACGTAGGTGGGTCCTCTAACATTTGGAACTGATGTGAATGATTTTCATTGGAGGAAAGAATGACAATGCAGTGGGACCATTTTCCAGGTGGTGCAGAGTTGTTTAAATTCTATTAGTCGATGCAAGGAGTTAACAAGGTGGGGTCATTGTCAGAAAGGTCAGTGATGAGGACAAGATCTAGGATCAGGGTAAGTTCTCATGGGTGGTGTCAGAGCCATGAGATCTTGCACCCGCTGTCTGATTTGAAGGCCTACTAATTGTGGGTCCTATGTCAGAGATGACTAAGCATGAGCAGTGAATGGTTTGTTGACAAGTGGCAAAAAGTGGGCCCAGGCAGGGGTCTAGGGTTTAGCGGTCTGGATAAATAAGGTTAGTGGTGCTAAAAAAATTTAAAAGGATTTGTGTAATCACTAAATTAATTGGCGGAGGTAAAAAGTGTTCTACGAACTAGCGAAAGCCTTTGTCGCCAGTTCGCCAAATGTAACCGTGGTAAGTTTGTTTTCCTTTGTTCGCCAGTTTGCGGGGTTAAGCGGTGAGTTAGTATTTCATTTCGTGAATAGGAAATTGTTTTTTCACATGATCGCTAAAAGATAACCCAAGGGTAGCAGTTGAGTTAAGGCATAAAGACTGCGAAAAGGAAGGATCTAATGGTTAGGACTTAAAGTTGACCTAATTTCAAATGTAGGCTGCCAATTCACTGCTGGTGCTATGAAACTAACTGCTAGAATTCAAATTCAAATTTGTAGAGGGTTCCCAGCAATAGGAAGTACCAAAATTTATGGTTTTAGCATCCGGTTTCGATTGGTTTGGTGGCACTGGTTGTTGCCAACTGATTCGAGGGTCTCTGTAGTCAGTGGCATGATGTTTTTGTACCAAGAGAAGTATGGTTTTGTTGCTCAGGGCATATTGCAGGTGGCTGAAAGGACTGATTGACATAGAATTCCATGATTTGTAGTACTTTCTTAGAGATCTATCATAAGTGAAAATCTTTCTCAGGTATGCCTGACTGGTTTTCATCCCCTGTAATAAATTCTTGACTGTTTCAATTGGTTTAGTGGGTGAAACCCTTACCCTAGTCATCCATAGCTTGTTGCAACCTATTTTGGGTTTCCAAGATGACTAGGGGGTATATATTGTAGCATTTTTGACTTAGTGAGGGTTCCAAAACTTTCTTTTTGGTCCCTGATTGTTGATGTTAATTTATTGAATAGGGAGAGCTTGGATTTAGGGTTTGTCTCCTTGCATTTTGTTGTTTGATAATGTATTGATCCTGCAAATTTTAATGAGAATACATTTGGATTCCAATCTCATGTTTGTGTATGTCTTCTTATTTTGTTCTTGAGCTCATATATGTTAATTTCACAAAGTGGGTTATCATATGGTAAACAAAGAGTATTTTGAAATCATCTTTGAGTTCCTAACAAAGTTAGGATTAAAGTCTTTCAGGTAGATTTAGTGAGTTCATGGCTAGATAAGGATTTGATGTCCTGATATGTGAGTGAGAAGGATAATAGGCAAAGCACTTATCCTAAATTCAAGTGTGTTTAAGTGAGGGTTCAGTTGATATATGTTATTAGGTGATTCTTTTCCCTTGGTTAAGGCACTAGTCCATTCTTTGGAGGTTGTTCATCATCAATCACACACACACACACACATTTAAATGATAAAATCTTTCAATCAGTTAGTAAAGGGTATAATGGTATATTGTTTTGAGACTCCTTTGTAGAAGTCAGTCAAGGGTACACTCGCCTGAGCATTAAGAGTCAAAGTGTAGGAGGATCTCATTGTTGATCCTTGTTAATTGGCCCTCTTCCTTGTAGACTTTGGAGTGGTGATAGAGTCAAAGTATCATTAAAAGTTATCCATCAAAGTATAAATCTACAAGTTGAAGATCAAAGGGAACTCCCAACACAACATTTTAATTCTTTCTAATGTTCTAGCTTAATATTTTCCTGGGTATAGATCTCTGACACCATCTTAATCCTATGGTTGTCCTAAGTTTGTAAGGTTTTTGTTAGAGGCTTGTGATCTTAAGACAATCATTGATTTTCTTTCATGACATAACGCTTCAGATAGGTGGGTCCACTGCTACGTGTACACAAATGGTGGCCTTTGACTGGTCCACATAATAGTGAGCTGGACATGTTGTTAGGTGGGCCTGATATTTCAATCAGAAGATTCAGGATTGACGACTGGCGTATAAGTGCATGGAATCTTTCGGGCTTATGAGATCATGTGCCAACCATCTGATCTTCTAGGTGGTATAATGTTCTCGGTGGGTCCTAATTGCCATGTAAGCATAGTTGGTGTCTCTTATTGGTCCTCAAGGTAATGAATTGGTGCTTATCAGTGGGACCTAACTTTCCATCTTGTAAGAGGGTCTTGAGATCTGCAAAGAATCGATGGTGGGAGTGTTTTCATGAGGGATGTGTCAGAAGTATGCGAACTTAAGACAACCGTCAATTTTATCTTTTCCTCAGGCCACTAACATAGGTGGGTCCTCTGACATTTGGAGTTGATGTGAATGATTTTCATAGGAGGAAAGGATGATGATGCAGTGGGACCATTTGCTAGGTGGTGCAAAGTTGTTCAAATTCTATTGGTTGACGTGAGGAATCAGCAAGGTGGGGTCATTGTTAAAAAGGTCGGTGATGAGGAAAAGATCCATGATTAGTGTAAGTTCTCATGGGTGGTGTCAGAGCCATGAGATCTTGTGCCCGCCGTCTGATTTGAAGGCTTGTAGAGAGTGGGTCCTATGTTAGTGGTGACTGAGCATTGACAGTGAATGATGTAGTGACAAGTGGCATAAAGTGGGCCCGAATGAGGGTCTAAGGTCTAGTAGTTCGGACAAAATATTTAGCAGCCTGACAAATTTTCAAAGGGGTTCATTCATTCATGTAATAAAATGGCGGTGCTCCAAATTGATTGGTGATTCAGCAAAGGAAGGTCGCACAGTCACTAAATTTTTTAGCGGTGAGATAAAGAGTGCTATGAATTGGTGAAAAGTCTTCAGTTGCCAGTTCGCTAAGTCGCAGGGTTGAGCTAAGGTTAAGTTTTTCATCTTGTGAATAAGAAAAAGCCTTGTCACGTAGTCACTAGGAGTTAATTGAGGCTGTCTGAAGGGTTAAGTCATAAAGCCTGTGAAATGAAATGATCTGATGGTCATGACTTAAAGATAGCTCAGATTTAAATATTGACTGCGGATTTGCTGTGGTGCTTTGAAACTAGTCATTTAAATTCAAATTCAAAATTTGCAGAGGGTTTCCAGCGATAGAAAGGACGAAAATTGAATTCTTTCATGGTCAAATCTAGTAGAATTGGTTTTGCCAACTATTGCAGTGTGGTCCAGGGTGTTCCATGATCATTTGCAAGGGTCTGTACTGTGTTCTTTGTGCTTGAGGTGTGTTGTAGGTGGCTGAATAGGTTGACAAATTGGGCATTTTCATTGTTCTTAGTACTTTCTTAGTGGTATTGTCATGATTGAGGATCACTCCTGGATCTATTTTCTCCTGGTTGCCTGGGTTTCTTCCCTTGCATTTAATTTTTGACTGATTTGATTGTTTTAGTGGGTGAAACCCTAACCCTAGTCATCTAAAGCTTGTTGCATCCTATTTTGGGGATTCCAAGATGACTAGTGGTGGTATATATTGAAGAAAGTAGTATTTTGTAAGTTTTGTTGTTGATGGTATTATACTAAACAAGGAGAGCTTGGATTTAGGGTTTTTGTTTCTCTTTGCATATTGTTGTCTGAATAATGTATTGATTCTGCAAGTTTTGACGAGAATATAGTTGAATTCCAATCTCATAATGGTGTATGTCTTCTTATTTTGATATTGAGCTCATATATGTTAATGTCACAAAGTGAGTTAGCATATGGTAAACAAAGAGTATTGTGAAATTATCTTTGAGTTCTTAACAAAGTTAGGATTAAAGTCTTTCATGTAATTTCAGTGAGTTCATGGCTTGATAAGAATTTAATGTCCTGGTATGTGAGTGAGAGGGATAATAGGCAAAGCACTTATCCTGAATTCAAGTATGTTTGAGTTAAAAATTTTAGTTGGTATAAGTTATTTAGTGACTCTATGCCCTGGATTAAGGCACTGATCTATTCTCTAGAAGCAGTCCATCATCATCAATCACACACACACATTTAAATGATAAAATATTTCAATCAGTTAGTAAAGGGTATAATGGTATAACATTTAGTGATTCCTTTCAAGAAGTGAATCAAGGGTACACCCGCTTGAGCAGTAAGGCTCAAAGTGTAGGAGGATCTCATTGTGGATCCTTGTTAATTGGCCCTCTTCATTGTGGACTTTGGAGTGCTGATAGAGTCAAAGTATCATTAAAGTTATCCAAAAGTATAAATCTACAAGTTGAAGATCAAAGGGAGAAACCAACACCTCTAGTTGTGTCCTCTATTCCTGTAGCTTCTTACACTTTACCTAGTGTGTCTAATGTTGCTACTCCCCCTATTTCCTCTAATGATTCAACCATCATCAGTTTAGCTCAAACTGTATCATCCTTACAACAACAACTTTCTTCCTTAACTCAAAACAAGTTTAGTATTCCTACATGTGACATGGGAAGTCCCTTGTCCTCAGATATTATTCATACTCCTGTTCCTCAGCAAGGTGAGATGCCTCATCTTGAGAATTATAATGGAAAAGGAGATCCTATTCATCATGTTAAAACATTCCAAATCCTTTGTAGTGATTATGCTCATGACAATAGGATTTTAGCCAAATTGTTTGCTAGAACCTTTCATGACAAGGCCTTACAATGGTATTGTTCCTTGCCTCCTTATTCAATTGATTCCTTTCCACAACTTGCTAATGCCTTTATTCAACAATTTCAAAATAATATTGTCCTGCAAGTGTCATTGACTAATTTAATGCATTGTAAACAAAGTGCTAAAGAAAAATTGACTGAATTTATTGGTAGATTTAAGCATTTTCATGCTTATATTTCTTATCCTATTCCTAATATTGATATTCAACATATGTTTATTTCAAATTTGCAAAAGGATATTAGAGATAAGATTCTACTTACTGAATTTACCTCTTTTCAACAACTTTGTGCAACACTTCATCATTATCAATTACAAGTGAGTCAATTTGAGAGCACCACTCCAATGGATCCTATTCTAGTTGATAAGAGTGTTGTTGCTCCTAATCCAATCAAGTTTCAAAAATTGAACAATTATGTCAAGATAAACAAACAAGAAAATGCAGTTGCTGATCAGGTTGCTATTGCATCTCATCATGCCACTTCTGCATTGACTGCTTTTTGATTAAATCATACATTTACTCCTCTTTCTAAAACTTTACATGCTATTATGAATAGGTTGTTAGCTGCTAATATGATTACTTTACCTCCTATTCAACCTCTTTTACCTACTACGATTGCATTTAAATCTTTTGATCAGAATGCTTTTTGTCAATATCATCATCAGAATGGTCATGATATGGAGAGATGTTATTCTTTAAAACATAAGGTTCAAGATCTAATTGATTCTAAGGTTTTATCTCTTGATAATCTAGATAGTAGTGGGAATCAATCTATCTCTCCTCCTAATCAAAACCTTCAAATTTATACGAACCCTTTACCTACGCATGATACTAATACTATTGCTCAACCATCTGCTATGGAAATTGTGTATGATTCCAAGATGGATGATCTCAATCATGTTGTTAATCAAGTGGAGCATGTTGATCAGTCTATATCTCCACCTCACCCTCAAATTCAAACTCTGATTCAACGTCAAGTTCATACTCAATCTCGACCAAAACCTAAACCTAAAATAAAATCTCAACCTAAACATCGACAACAATTTATGAATAAAAGACCTCGGGATCTTTTGATTACCTTTGATGACTCTGAGACTATTAAAGCTCCTGATGGTCCCCTTTACATTACTACTAGGGTTTCTCAGATACCTACTCATGGCTGTCTTATTGATCCTACTATTGGGAGTTCCCTTTGATCTTCAACTTATAGATTTATACTTTGCTAGATAATTTTAAAATAACATTGACTCTATCACCACTCCAAAGTCTACAAGGAAGAGGGCCAATTAACAAAGATCAAAAGAGATCCTCCTGCACTTTGAGCCTTAATGCCCTAGCAGGTGTACCCTTGATTCACTTCTTCAAAGGAATCACAAAATGATATACCACTATACCGCTTACTAACTAGTTTAAGGATTTGATCATTTAAATGTGTGTGTGATTGATGATGATGGACTGCCTCTAGAGAAAGGATCAGTGCCTTAACTAGGGCATAGAGTCACTTGATAACATATATAAACTAAACCTTAACTCAAACACATATGAACTCAGAGTAAGTGCTTTGCCTATTACTCCCCTCACTCCCAAACATGATCATCAAATTCCAATCTAATAATGAACTCACTGAAATCACCCTAAAGGCTTTAATCCTAACTTTGTAGGAACTCCAAGCTGATCTGACAATACTCTTTGTTTACCATATGCTAATCCACTTTGTGACCTTAACATATATGAATCCAAAATTAGAAAAAGAAGACAATTGGAGATTTGAGATAGGAATTCAAGTGTATTCTCATTAATTTTTAGAATCAATACATTACCAAGACAACAAAATGCCAAAGCAGACCCAAGATCCAGGCTCTCCTTACTCAGTATAATACCATCAACAACAACCCTTACAAAATAAAAAATGCTACAATATATACCACCACTAGTCACCTTGGAATCCTCAAAGAGGATGCATCAAGCTTCAGATGACTAGGGTTAGGGTTTCACCCACCAGATCAACTAGAAACAGTCAAAAATTTATTACAAGGGATGAAAACCAGTCGGCCATGCCTGAGAAAGATTTGCACTTATGATAGATCTCTGGGAAAGTACTGCAAATCATGAAAATTCAAATTTGTCAACCTGTTTGGCCACCTACAGTATGCCTCCAGCACAAAACCACATAGTACAGACCCCTGTAGATGATCAAGGAACACCCTGGACCACACTGTAACAACAAACGCCACCAAACAAATCAAATCCGGCTGAGAAAGAATTCAATTTTCATCCTTTCTATCACTGAGAAACCCTCTGCAAATTTGAATTTGAATAACAACGGTCATTTCCAAGCGCTAGGAGTGAATCAACGGTCTATATTTACATCTAGATCAACTTTATATCATCACCGTTAGATCTCTATATTTCATGGGCTTATGTCCTTAACTCAACCAGATACCCTAGGTTTACCTCTAGTGACCATGTGACAAGGCTTTTTCTTGTTCATGCAATGAAAAACTAACTCACCATTTAATCCCACGAACTGGTGACCAAAGGGACCTAACTCATCCCAGCAACATCTGGTGAACCAACGACTGAAACCTTTCATCAGTTCACAAAGAACTTTATCTGTCTACCAAATAGTTTAGCGATCACGCGACAACACACTCGTTGAATCGCCAATCTTTTAGGACTCCACTACTTTTTCTTCACGAATGAGCGAAAACCTTGAAATCTAATCGGGCTGCTAAAACTATTTTTCAAGACCACCAAAAGATAGAAAATTTTATGGGCCCGCATCAAGAAGATTGATGGTTGTCTCATCTTTGCATGTGTCAGGGAAAACCTTTAAGATTACATGCCAATCGTCGATGCTCTGTCACTGTCAGAACCCACTGAACCTTGAAGAATTTGGCCCCACAAACAACATGTCCAGTCACACACCCATGGACTAATCATAGCTTTCCATATCAGCATGCTTGGTATGTGGACCTGCTACACTTTATCCCCTCTAAAAAAGGTTGAATCGATGGTCAGCGCATGATCTTAAGCCTTTGACAGATCCCATAAGATCATGCGCCCATCGTTGATTTTTTGACACTGTTAGGACCCTCTGACGCATCTAAAAACTAGGTCCCACTGACAATTTCCAATGTGCTGATACATGGACCAATAAGATGCCACCATTTGTGCATATGTGTCATTATGGACCCCCAGTTTAATCCTTTAGGAGATTGGATGGCTATCGTTAAGGCATGATGTTAAAGCCCACACATCTCCCATCAGCAAAATGGTGACAACTGTCAATCTTAAAGACTCTTTAACCGTCAGTAGGGAAAAACAACAGGGCCCACTAGGATAGTTGTCATGAAGTCACATAATCGCATGTCAGAACCTTCTGATAGCCTACAGTCTTGCGAATTAATGACAACCACACAATTTCTGCAAGGTGAAACAAAGGAAAGAAATTTTGCGGCTAGAGACTTAGGAAAATAAAACATCGAGAGACTTAGGAACTTAGGGAAATATTAAAGGGGGACCCCGATGTAAAACCAAACCACATAGCAAGCAAGGGGACATAACATTTAAGCACATGGGTTATTGAGATTTTAAGTGACCTGATAAAGTAACACAAAATTAGAATAGGGCCTAGGCAAAACAAAGGATTTTAAATGTAACGGCTAGTTTTTTGAATTTTCTACTTAGGGCTTTAGTCAAAGAAATGAAAAATGATACAGAGACCAGGGGAAAGATAATGAAGCCATAAAATTTTTTTGCATGTGCTAACAGTGGCTCTATCTAGGGATGTATGCCTCCTGTAGGCATAGCAAGGATCTAGAATCGCTTGTTTAAAGTAGACCATCCCACTGGAAAATACTGACAATAGAGAGCAACACGACAAAAACCCTACAGACCAGGACAAAAGAGGGTAGGGGAAAGCAACTTATTTAAAAAATTTACAAAATGTATAGACCTAACTACTATTCATGGAAAATAAAATGCCTTCAATTGAAGTATTTCTTCAAGAATTGTCCATGAACTGGCAATTCCTGAACTTCACCATTCAACTCTCTCACAATATATGAATCTTGGCCCCATTTCTCATGAATTAGATATGGCCCTAGCTAGATGGGATCAAATTTACCATGTTTTCCCTTACCTTCCAGTCTGGAAATCCAAATTAACACCAAATCACTAGGCTCAAACTTCTTGTCAACAGTCTTCTTGTCATATAAATTGTTAACCTGCAACTGCAATCTGGCATTTCTTGCAACTGACTCTCTTCTAGTCTCATCCAACCTAATGAGGTCCTCAATTTTCAACTGCATTTCATCATCTAAATCATCATCATATAACTGAACAAACTTGTACATTTCGAATAAATTATTCTAAGGCATTCTTGCCTGTATTCCATATACTAAGTCAAATGGTGCACAACCAATTGCCCTCTTCACAATTACCCTATCAGCCCATAGAGCTAATGGAAGCTTTGAATTCCATGCTCTCTTATTCTTTTCAAGAATTCTCTTATTAGTAGATTCTTCCTGTCCATTTCCTTGTGGATGGTAAGGTGAGGAATTAGAAATTTGAATTCCCAAACCTTTGCAGAAATCCTTATGTTCAGGAGACCTGAAGCACATTGCATTCTCACTAACTATCCTCTCAGGGAAACCAAACCTTGTAACAATGTTGTTCAATAGAAAATTAGTGACCACCTTACTAGTTGTATTTCTTGTAGATATAGCCTCTACCCACTTTGTAAAGTAATCAGTGGCAACTAAGATCCATGAGTGTCCTCCACTTGACTTGTTTGGTATCTCCCCTATGAAATACATTCCCCATTGTTGGAAAGGAGTATGTACCTCTACTAGTTTTAATGGCACATTACTTGAAAATTTAAGCTTACTAGAGAACCTTTGACAAGCATCACACCTCCTTACCAATTGTTCTGCATCCTTGAAGATTGTGGGCCACTAGAATCCTTCTCTCAAGATCTTATGAGCAATAGTTTTACCCATATAATGCCCACCACACACTCCCTCACGCATTTCCTTTAACAACTTGTTAGCCTGATTTTCATCTACACATTTCAATAGTATGTAGTCTAAATTCTTTCTATACAATTTACATTTCATAATTACATACTTGATGGCCTGTAATTTTAATGTCCTCTTCTGATTATCATTCATTCTTGCTGGACATTTCATATTTCTCAACTAATAGATGATATCTTGATACCAAACATAATCATCCATGTCACATGTATAATCAATTTCAGAATGATTTACCTGATTTGCATCAAGATTGGATTGGGCCATCAATTTTTCCAATACTTGTCCTCTAACCAACTTGGTAATCTGGACATCAACATTGAAGTCTTGGATCCTATTGATCCATCTACATCTCCTTCCAGACACCTCCTTCTGTGAGAAAATATCTTTGACTGCTGCACTTGGCACAAAAGCAATCACAACTACCCCCATCAAGTAACACCTAAAAGCCTTGACTACCTTCAGAAGTGCATATGCTTATTTCTCATTTATGTCATACTTCAATTCAGCAGCTTGCAAAGATTTACTAAAGAATGTAATAGGCTGCTCAAAACCATCCTTATTTTTTTGCAACAACACCATAGTAATAGTGTGAAAAGATGCAAAAGAAAAGATGTGCATTGGGACATTATAATCAGGTGCCTTAAGCACTAGTACATCTTTGATAGCCTGATTGATATTTTTGAAAGCCTCATCAGGCTCACCCTCCCAATTGATTGTAGATCCCTTCTTCAACATCTTAGAAATAGGTCTAGTAACCTCTACAAAGTTTGTCACAAACCTCCTCAAGAAATTGACCTGACCAAAGAATGACTAAATCCCTTTAACATTTTTTGGCCTCTAAATTTTATCAATAGCTGCTACCCTCTCAGGGTCAATTTTCACTCCTTGCTTCCCAACTAAGTGGCCAAGCAACTTACCTTTAGTGACACCAAAAGTACATTTCCTTGGGTTTAATGAAATGCCATATTCCAAAGCCCTTACAAGTATTTTCTCTAAATGAATATAGTGGTCTTCTTCCTTCTTGGAATAGGTAGTTAAATCATCTTGATATACAATGAGGAAATCATTTATAAAATTTGAAAAGGCAACATCCATTGCCCTCTGAAAATTAGCACTGGCATTTGTGAGACCAAAAGACATTCTCACATAAACATATGTCCCCCAAGGTGTAGTAAAAGTTGTCTTTAATTGCTCTGATTCTTTTACAATTAGCTAATTGTAACCAGAGAAACCATCCATTATAGACATCAATTTTGATCCAGTTACTCTCTACAACATAGCATCCATATTGGGCAGATAATAGTTATCCTTTAATGAGATGATGTTCAAATTCCTGAAGTCCACACAAAGTCTGATGTCACCATTTTTCTTTCTCATAGGAACAAGGTTTGAAACCCAAGAAGAGTGCCTTATAGGCTTAATAATTCCAGCATCTCTTAACTTCATTAACTCTTCTTGCATCTTGGGTGCCAAAGTAGGATTTATAGGCCTTTGTTTTTGCTTGAAAGGTTTAGCATCTTCTCTCAAAGGAATGATATGCTGAAACAAGTCTTCTCTATAAACCTTTAGGTCATCATATGACCATGCAAAAACATGCCTGAATTTTCTCAATAATTCAATCAAAGATTTTCTCACATTGTGAGACATGTCCCTACCAATGTATAATTTATTAGGTGCCTCATGTGTTCCAAGATTTATCTCCTCTAGATCAGCATGATCATCTCTTTTGATATTCTTTTGAACTCTATCCTGGTTATCAAAGATAGTCTCCAAAACAACAAGCCCCTTGGGCACCTTGTTAGTTCTAAGTTAAATGACCTCATTGCCAAAGAAAACCTCCTTTCCTTCCACTAACTCAACCAAAGTTGAGCAATCAAATTCTTGACCATGATACTAATCTTCACAACTCATAAACTTCAAGATATCATTATCATCATCAAAAACTTGCCAATTTTCAATATTGTCTGGTATACTAAGCCTAGTATAAATTTCAACTTTAGATATACCAGCAAAAATAATATCATTGGGATTGATCACTATATTAGCTAACAAATCAGCCATCTTATTATTACTCCTATCCTTCCACTCAATATTGAAGGCATCAAAATGTTCAATTAAATCCCAAACTACATTCCTATATTGTTTTAACCTTTTGTTCTTGGAAGCATATACTGACCTGACTTGGGACACCACCAACTCAGAATCACCAACAACACTTAAGCATTTAATACCATGTTTTTGTGCCAACTTCAGTCCTAACAACAATGCCTCATATTCTGCTATATTGTTGGTACAAAAGAAATTCAATGTGAAAGAAAATTTGTAGGTGTTTCTATCAAGAGAAATAAGTAAAATACCTACTCCTGCTCCATCTTTGCAATTTGCACCATCAAAGTACATTACCCACAAATCACCCTTCACAGAAATAACACCTACCTCAATAGAGATAGGTGACAAAATAGGTTCATTTTCAAATACAGGGATCTCTACCCTAAAAGCATTAATATCAGTATCCACAAAATATGTAGTTTCATTGTCAATATTTCTCTCAATCATGTGGCATACTCTTCGGTCTTGATCAATCTTGACAAATCGATCATCAATCTTGAAAGTGGCATAGGATAGATCACACTGTAAGCTTCCACCCATGGTAGCACTCCATCTTCTAGATAGTAGCATCCCATAATGAGGAGGGATGTCCACCACCAAAACACTCATTATCATTCCTTTCTCTGGATATGCTACCCACCTATATGGCATTGCATTGATAGTCCGAATAATTGGTACCTCCCTCTGATCCATTACACAACATTCACCTTGCATTGTATCAAATTTAAGGCCCAACCTCTCCATGATCTTAAAAGGCATAATAGTATTAGAGGCACCACTATCAATCATACAATTTCTTAATTTTATTCCATTCACAAGACACTTAAAAAGAATAGATCAATGTTCTCAAGGCTAGCATTGACAGAACTGTCCAAATATATAGGAGGAATTTGAGATACAATTCCCTGAGTAGCAACAACTTTCAAAGCTTTATTTTGAGACCCATTACATGCAACATCATTATTATGAACATTATCTACCCATGCAATAGCTTTGTCTTTGTGTTCAATGATCCTCAACAATTCTGACAATGGAACCTTAACTATAATTTGGGACAATATAGATAACATATCAACAGGAGCAGAGGAAGGAATCTCAATATGCACTTCCTTAGTTTCCTTTTGCTTGTCTAATACATTAGGTGTATTGACCACCCTCATTTTTTTAATCTTAGCCATTGTGTTAACTGGCTTCTCAATCTCATTAGAAATTTTTTCAACTCCAACTCCCTTTGGCTCACAATTCTTACATTTTACATTCTTGAATTTCACCATGTGATCACCTTTTGATTTGTTCTCATTAGGTTCTCCAGAGTTGGTACTCTTTATGAACATTCCTACAACTTTCTCATTTGTATTCATTGCCACCATGCCTCTAGTTTGCACTTGGGAAATCATTTCTACAGTAATCCTATCCATCTCTTCTCTAGAAGGTCTTCTTAAATTTATTGGCTTAGAAGAAGTGTTCATGTTACATGTCTCCTTATCAATGTCTTCACCATCAGAAAAAACCTCTTGATGAAAAAGGGCTTGACTATGTCTCTTCACATTTACATCTACTTCTTCATTAAAATCAGAATCATCCTCATATCCTATATATGAAGTAGCCATGTTACATCCAACATCATCTTGATCTTCTTCTTGATCTATCTCCTCATTGCCACAATCTTGATTTGAAGCCATAGAATGTGCAACCACATAATTCTCTGCAGAATGAGGGGACTGGCATGCAACACACCAAGGTATGTCCTCCATGACATTTATTGAAGCTTTTTGTAGAGGGTCAGGGACACCTCTATCATTTTTACCTCTTGAAATAGGGATAATAGGCTTGCCATCCTTCCATTGGGTGTTGTAGGGGTAGTTCTGTAATCTATTCTGCTTATTGAAATTTTTGTTGAACTGAGGCCTTTCATTGGTAGGAGCAGTAATGTTCCTATTTGTAGGTGCCTTCAAATCCTTCAATGCATTGAGCACCTTATCTAATTTATCTTCTTCTTTCCTCCTAGTTCTAACATTCCTATCATTTTCTTTTTGGTATTTCTTGTCCCCAAACAACTTAGGGTCATCTCTCTTCCCACCCAACTTTCCTAATATCTTCACATTGTTCTCAATATTGACAGCAATCCTAAAAGCATCTCTAAGAGTTCTTGGTTCTTTGTCCCTGAACAAGTATCCCATCTTTCCATCAAATTCATTGAAGTATGTAGTTAGACAAACATTTTCATCTAACTGCATAACTTGGAACAACTTATGCATGCCCTTTTGAAATCTCATATTGAACTCAGCTGCAGACACATTCTGATTTTTCCTTATGGTATTGAATTCATTCAACATGAAACTAGCATTAGGCCTATCACCATACTACTCTTTAAAAAATCTCTCAAAGGAATCCCAAGTATCAATACATTTATTAGGAAGTGTCTTAAACCAATCTCTAGCATCCTCCATTAGAGATGAAACAAACAATTTCAGGACTACATCCTCATGCTCTACCTCATAATCATTAAGCATATCAACAAATAACCTAAGATGCTCGTCACAACTAATAGCATTATTACTAGAAACCTTAGGTACCTTATCTCTTATATCATTTGAAAAAGCATTCGGGTAACTAGGAATCCCATCAAAACTAATTTGCCTATAGCCTTCTAATTGCATAGGTCTTCTTTGAAAACTAGAACTAGTGTTAACCCTAGGATCAACATTTGCATTTACATTTCCATCCACTTGTGCATTTGACTATTGCCTAAGATCAGCACCTATCCTAGCAGATGAAGAAGGAATTGAACTGGTAGTAGCATTACTAAGTGGAATAGTAGTAGTCATAGATGGCATACCTAGTTTAGTAGTAGATGGACCAAGAGCATTGGCTGATGAAGCCTTCAAGAATTAGATCTTTCTTCTCTTTTCTACAATGGAAGCTTCAATTTCAGATCTCTCTAATTCTCTTGCAAGGTCCTCATCTTCTTTTCTTCTTCTTTCTATTTTTGCATCCTTATTTGAATTGGGTGGTGGGAACCCTAGTATTGTCAATGATCTTCTTGTTTGGACACCCACCATCTTTCACTTTCCTTTCTCACCAGTGGCAACAATAGGCCTAGTGATCTCACGCCCATCTTTATCTTTAGGAAGGGAAGCATAAGTTTGAACCTATCTAACCATAGGGCCCTCCCTATGAAATTCCTGATCTTATAGTAAGTGGTCTTGCTCACTCCTCAAAGCCTCAAGATCACCAAAAACATCATGTTGCAAAGTCTTAGGAGTAGAAGCAAGCATCTTGTTTCTCTCCTTCATTTCATTAATCTTTCTAAGGAGAGACTGTCTTTCTATCAAAGCATTCACCTTTTTAGCTTCTCTCTCCTCTTGTAACCTCTTATGTATGGCATCCTGCTCTACCAATTGCAACCTTAGTGCATTTAAATCATCTAGGTCTACCATAATGTCATCAGTACCTGATGACACATCCATATCAGTAAGATTTTTATATGGGAAATGGACCTGCCTTGGTCTCATGGGCTCCCTTCTGAAATTATCCTCATCAAGGTCTAAATCAATCTCCAAACCCATCTCTCTGGCTTGTTCATCCTGACCCGCAGGCAATGAACCCTTGTCCTAAAATACAACCTCTCGGGTATCATAAAATCTATCTTCAGAGCGACCACCATCTCATCTAGAAACTTTATCCTGTGAACCTTCCTCACTTGAGGAAACATGTGGTGCTCTACCTCTGGTATTTATTTGTTCTCTGATGGGAGCACTAGTAGACTCACCATTTCTTCTGATCTGCCTCTTCTTCTCCTATCTAGGCAATTGTTCTAGAGTGACCTCCAAATTTTTTCTAACAAAGGACCTAGTATTCCTCCTTTTGTCCATGATTTATAGTATGACACTGGTTCTAACCTCTTGAGTCACCACCAACCAAAGTGGGAAATCTTTAACTAAAAACAATAGGAAAACAAGAGTGCACTTAACAACCTTTATCTCTAGACTCTCCCCAGTAGAATAACCATTTTTTTGGGAGTTCCATTTGATCTTCAACTTGTAGATTTATACTTTGCTGGATAATTTTAAAATAAGCTTGACTCTATCACCACTCCAAATTCTACAAGGAAGAGGGCCAATTAACAAGGATCAAAAGAAATAATCTTGCACTTTGAACCTTAATGCTTTGGCAGGTGTACCCTTGATTCACTTCTTCAAAGGAATCACAAAATAATATACCACTATACCCCTTACTAACTGGTTTAAGGATTTGATCATTTAAATGTGTGTGATTCATGATGATGGATTGCCTCTAGAGAAAGGATCAGTGCCTTAACCAGGGCAAAGAGTCACTTGATAACACATATCAACTAAACCTTTACCTCAAAAATACATGAAATTAGAGTAAGTGCTTTGCCTATTGCTCCCCTCACTCCCAAACATGATCATCAAATTCCAATCTAATAATGAACTCACTGGAATCACCCTAAAGGCTTTAATCCTAACTTTGTTAGGAACTCCAAGCTGATCTAACAATACTCTTTGTTTACCATATGCTAATCGACTTTGTGACCTTAACATATATGAATCCACAATCAGAAAAAGAAGACAATCAGTGATTTGAGGTAGGAATTCAAGTGTATTCTCATTAATTTTCAGAATCAATACATTACCAAGACAACAAAATGCCAAAGAAACAAACCCAAGATCTAGGCTCTCCTTACTCAGTATAATACCATCAACAACAACCCTTACAAAATAAAAAATGCTGCAATATATACCACCACTAGTCACCTTGGAATCCTCAAAGAGGATGCATCAAGCTTCGGATGACTAGGGTTAGGGTTTCACCCACTAGATCAACTAGAAATAGTCAAAAATTTATTACAGGGGATGAAAACTAGTCGGCCATGCCTAAGAAAGATTTGCACTTATGATAGATCTCTGGGAAAGTACTGCAAATCATGAAAATTCAAATTTGTCAACCTGTTTGGCCACCTGCAGCATGGCTCAACCACAAAACCACATAGTACAGACCCCTATAGATGATCAAGAAACTTTCAGGACCACACTGTAATAGCAAACGCACCAAACAAATCAAATCCATCCAAGAAAGCATTCAATTTTGGTCCTTTCTATCACTGAGAAACCCTCTGAAAATTTGAATTTGAATAACAACGGTCATTTCCAAGTGCCAGCAATGAATCGACAGTCTATATTTAAATCTAGATCAACTTTATATTGTGACCATTAGATCTCTATATTTCATGGGCTTATGTCCTTAACTCAACCAGATACCTCGGGTTTACCTCTAGCGACCACACGACAAGGCTTTTTCTTGTTCATGCAATGAAAAACTAACTCACCATTTAACCCTGCGAACTGGCGACCAAAGGGACCTAACTCATTCTAGCAACATCTAGCGAATCGGCAATTGAAAGCTTTCATCAATTCACAAAGAACTTTATCTGTCTACCAAATAGTTTAGCGATCACATGACAACACACTCATTAAATCGCTAATCTTTTAGGACTCCGCTACTTTTTCTTCGTGAATGAGTGAAAACCTTTGAAATCTTATCGGGCCGCTAAACCTATTTGTCAGGACCGCCAAAAGACTGAGAAAATTTTATGGTCCCACATCAAGAAGATGGATGGTTGTCTCATCTTCACATGTGTCAGAGAAAAAATTTAAGATTACATGCTGACTGTCGATACTCTGTCACTGTCAGAACCCACTGAACCTCAAAGAATCTAGCCCTACTAATAGCATGTCTAGTCACTCACCCGTGGACCAATCATAGCTTGTCATATTAGCACACTTGGTATGTGGACCCACCACACTTTATCACCTCTAAAAAAGGTTGAATCGACGGTCGGTGCATGATCTTAAGCTTCTGACAGATCCCATAAGATCATGCGCACATCATTGATTTTCTGACACTGTCAGGACCCTCTGACGTATCCAGAAACCAGGTCCCACTGACAACTTCCAACATGTTGATACATGGACCAATAAGATGCCACCATTTGTGCATATGTGTCATTATGGACCCACAATTTAATCCTTTAGGAGATCAGACAACTATCGTTAAGGTGTGATGTTAAAGCCCGCACATCTCTTGTCAGCGAAATGGCGACAACCATCAATCTTGAAGACTCTTTAACTGCTAGCAGGGGAAAACAAAAGGGCCCACTAGGATACCTATCATGAAGTTGCATAATCACATGTCAAAACCTTCTGACAGCCTGCAGTCTTGTGAATTAACGATAACCACACAATTTTTGCAAGGTGAAACAAAGGAAAGAAATTTTGCGGCTGGAGACTTAGGAAAATAAAATACCGAGAGACTTAGGAACTTAGGGAAATATTAAAGGGGCACCCTGATGTAAACCCTAACCATATAGAGAGTGAGGGGACATAAAATTTAAGCACATGGGTTATTGTGATTTTAAGTGACCCGATAAAGTAACCCAAAATTAGAATAGGGCCTGGGCAAAATAAAGGATTTTAAATGTAACGGCTAGTTGTTTGAATTTTTTGCTTAGGGCTTTAGCCAGAGACATGAAAAATGATATAGATACCAGGGGAAAGATAATGAAGGCATAAAATTTTTTGCACGTGCTAACACCTACCTCCTTAGTCAATGTTATCACTGAAGAAAATCTTTTTATGAAAATTTTACAACATGACTTTTATTATACATCGGATGTGTAGATTCAAACTTGAAATGGTTTTCTTTATCCCTCATTTGGTTCTATTACCTTGCTGGTTGAACTTTTTGGAAAAATTGTGAACACTACCTTTATTGTGGTTCCTACTTCTAGTCAATTTCAAGTTAAGCTAGGTTTACCTTGGTTGACTACCATACAAGTTGTTGCTTTGAAAACCTATCCATAAGTGTCTTAAGTTTATTCATGATGGAGAATTGAAGATAATTATAGTATATATCAACCTTCTAGGCCTAGAGATTGTGCTACTCTAGATTTCTTTTGGCCTTCCTTACCTAATTCATGTCCTCCTAGACCTGATAATCTTTTTCGATCATATCAAGCTTATAAGCATCATAAAATTCTTGAATTAAATTCATCTCCTATGGATCTTAATCATGGTCTTTTACCTAAACCTTTGATACCTCCTTTAACTATGGCTTCTAGTTCTATTAATCAAGTTCCTTCTACCAAATCTATTAAAGATCCTGTGATTGTTTCTCCTATGGTTGATAATCCTATTAATCTTCATAAAGAACTTGTGAAGGATCATGTGATTGTTCCTCCTAGTTCTCAAACTCTTTCAAATAAATCAAAACATAATCACTCTGCTAATGAACATCATAAAAAGCATTGTGCTCATGCTAAAACTAAAAGATCTCTACCTCCTTTAGATAAATCTATGCATAATGTGTTAGACAATGTTGCTACTAATAATGATGTTCACATGCATGATTATGATGATTCTATTCATATCTTAGATCCTATTTTAATTAACTTGGATGAAGAAGATACTCTTGTTGATACTTGTATGGTGAAAAAGTGACCACACTTCTATGAATCATTACATGCAAGAAAACTAAAGAATGAGCCCTCACAAATTGATCCATAGCTCTCTATGCATGGAGTTGCAAGATTTGTAAAATTTGTTTTCAGCTAGAGCTATAAACTCATGACCTTGCTAGTCAACTACACAATGAGAGATTCCAAATCAAAGACAAGGGAAAGAGTGCCAATATCTCCAATGAAATCAATATGAATGCAATGGAATGCAACCTATATGAGTATGAAAATTAATCTATGAAAATGAAGATGCAATTAAGCTATTGAAAGGAAATAACAAAGGATTACAACCTTCCTAATTAGACTATGTGAGATTATTCTATTGTATAAAAGGAAATCTATACTAACAATGCCATGATCATGCAACTAATAAAGGAAATATGCAACTATGGAATGCAACAATGATCTTCAAAGCTTGGATGCAAGAGTGTCTTCAAAGAAAGCTCCAAATGACCTAGGAAACCTGCAGCATAACAATAGCATAAAAACATAAGATCCTAAAATGAGGAGGAGAGCTCTCCTTTTATAAGAAATGAGGTGAAATGGACCATTGAGATTAAGAGTCAAAAGACTTAATCAACGGTGGAAAAAAATGGAAGCTTGATCCTTGTGCACAAATATCCTCCAATGAGAAAATAGGAGTTGACTTTTGTGTCCATATGAGACAAAAAGTACTTTTTCTCTTTTTATAAAATAAGAATGATGCTTTATTTGTGCAACTTAGGATAAGGGGAAAAGTGAGGGCTTTTATTTAATAAAAGGGGAGGAAATATTCCTTTTAAATAAATAAAGACTTAGGATAAAATGATTAGCCCATAGAATAATAAAAAATGATGAAAGCATAGGATTTGATCAAGGAAATTGATAGTGTTGAAAAATATTGATTATTGATAAAACTGATTCTGAGATAAATAAATCAAATAAATGGGGCCCAAAGTCTAGGCGACCATTTTTGCGTGCATACATTTGCCCCTATTTGACTAATGTGTGATCGATTTGGGAACACATGTAGTCAAAGAAGAATGGAAATGTGAGATCGATCTGGGATCACAAAACAACTCAGATGTGAGGTCGATTCAGGATCACACCCGAACAAACATAGACAAAGAATTCTAGACATGAGGTCAATTCGAGATCATATCTAAAATAAGCGATAATAATCTAAAGCTTGAGTGAAAACTCATAGAAGGATAGATGAATCAAGAAAATCAAGGAATCAAGGATTAAAATCCTATTTGGAATCAAAATTGAAATCAGGTAGAGGAGAACAACAAACTGATAAAGATTTGATCAAATCATAATGCATCACAATCGAGAATAAGGTCAATAGGATAACCATTAGTTGGTGAAACATGCCCCAGTGATGAAGTAGAAGAAAAGGAGTAGGGTGAATGAAAGACTAGAAGGTTGAGAGACATGGAAGGCATAAATTCCATTGAAAATCAAATTATGCCTCAAAAAGTCAGTCAACTGTGCAGAAGAAGAGAAAATTTTGAAATGTGATTTTGTCTATCAAGATGACCTCAGATTTCAATTTCAAGTCTGAAAATGGATCTAGGACGTTGAAATTAGCTAGGGGTGCAATTTTTGTGCAATTTCAAGGTGTTCTGAAAATTAGGTCAAAAAGTCAAAATGCTATATAAAGGGTGAAAATGTCATAGAAAAGGATGCGAGATGAAAGACAAGAAGTGAAAGAAATTATTGAGAGGAAGTGGAAGGTGAGCACAGTTGACCAATAGGTCCATGTAAGATGAAAAGGAGAGCTCTCTCCATATGCAAGATGCAAAACTAAACTAACATGAACCTAAAAATGCAAACTACTATGAAAGTGGTTGACTTGCAAGGTTATAATGCTTATAGACATCTAATTATCATCATCGAGTGTTATTGGTAGTGTCGTAAGATCATACAATACACACTAGCATAACTATGTGGATATGAATATGATCTTTATCAGATAGAAATGTGGGAATCCCACCTAGGCATCAAAGACATATAGGTCAAGATGACTAGCGCAGTGAGGTTCCCTAAGTTTAGTATAGAAAGATTATGCTCACATCGAGACACAAGAAAGTCAAGATGGCTACAAGCATGCACTTGCAAAAAATAGTCAAGGATAATACCTTGTCAATCTATAGTGTCAAGTAAGACCAGCATAAATGCTCATGACAGTTAGGATCAACAAAATATACCCACAAGCAGATAAAGAAATAAAACATGTTCTCATACCCTCAGTCTTCTAGTTATGCATCATCAAAAACTTCTCTGGGAGAAAACATTCATCAAAGAAATCCTCGTAGACAACACACAAAGAAAAATAAAGTCAACATATCTCAGTGAGTTGATTGTTTAAGTGCATGTGTGTTGGTCATAGAGTCAAACTCTAATCATCACATCTACCAATGAGACAAATCACATCATACTTGGACTATTGGTTAAGACATCTAATAAGTGTTTTAAGAAACACTTGATGCAAGGTAGTGTTGAAAAACACTGTTTAGGGTGGTGTTGAAAAACACCTGTTGTGAAATGCCCCAAGAGACAAACGCACCCAAAGGACCTATGCTAACAGTTATGCCCCCTAGACAAAGATAAAGACCAATTCTAGACCAAGTCAAATAAAGTCAAGGCATGATGGAGAATGGCTAAGTGTCGAGGATGCAGGCTAAGAGACAAGGGTGCAAAGGCCTCAAGTAGCACCTGTTTCCAGGTTTTCACCACTTGGATTTTTTTTTTTTTGGACTTTTTATACTTTTAGGATTTTTTTGACAATATATCATTTTTTGGGGATTTTTTCAGGATCAATAAGGTATGTACAAAGGATGCCCCTAGATAGAAATGGGCATCAAGGATAGAACTTCTTAAGGTGCATAATGTTGATGGGCTCAGGGAGCTATTCTCCATCTTCATCTGATAACAAATAAGCACCGGTACCAAAAGTGGTTGTGATGACATATGGCCCAAGCCAATTAGGTTAAAACTTCCCCTTTTGTTCTATGTTCTATTGGTTCTTAAGATTCTCTCATAAAACAAGATCACCTATTTGAAACTCTCTAGGGTGAACCTTCTTGTTGAATGCCTTGGACATACATTTTTTATATACTCTCATGTGATCAAAGGAAGCCTTATGCTTTTCATCTAGAAGTTCTAATTCCTATAACCTCATGGCATGGTAATCCTCATCTATAATCAAACCTTTGAGAGAGACTCTAAGTGAAGGGATCTCCACTTCTAAAGGTAATACCACTTTAGTGCCATAAGTAAGTGCAAAAGGAGTGGCTCTCATAGGTGTGTGAATGTTTGTTCTGTAAGCCCATAGTGCTAGATTAATTTGTAAGTGCCAATCCCTACCATTCTTGTGTACTGTCCTATGAATAATCTTAAGAATGGTTTTATTAGAGGCTTCTACTTGTCCATTTCCGTATGGAAAGTAGATGGAGGACCAATGTTTCTTGATTTTAAACTTATTGCATAGTTGCTTTAGGTCCTTGTTCTTGAATTGACCTCCATTGTCAGTGATGATCTCAGAAGGCACTCCAAATCGAGAAATAATATGATTCAGAATGAAGAGTGAAATTGTTTTTCTAGAGGTGACAAAAAGAGGGACTACCTCTACCCATTTCATGAAATAATCAGTAGCTATGATGATAAACTTATGTCCACCTGATGAGTTGGGGTGAATTTTCCCAACAAGGTCAAAGGCCCAGTACTAAAATGGCCAATGAGAAATAGAAGGAATTAGCTCCCTAGACCTAGAGTGTGAATCAGGTTTCCTTGTTTTTGACATTTCTCGCAAGACTTAGAGAAAGCTACTGCATCTGTTTGCATTATGGGCTAGTAATACCCTACCCTAAGCAATCGACGGGCCATGGCAAGACCATTAGAATGTCCACCACAAATGCCCTCATGAATGCCAACTAACACTTGGTCAGATTCCTCCTTTTCCAAGGACCTAAGAAGCATCCCATCAAAACCCCTCCTATATAGATCACCAAAAATAAGGGTGTGGCAAGAGGCATTGTGGATGAGATTTCTGCGTTCAAAATGGTTGAAAGTGTCAGGGATGATGCCATCATGAAGATATGAATAGATAGCATCATATCGGGAGGACTCATGTGTGACAAGGGTACAAATGACTTGAATTTTAGGTGAATCAAAGATAGGGTAATGTAGTTCTTCCACTAGGAACTCAAATCGGGACTCATGCTGCTCTAATTGCAAAAGTGAAGCTAATGTAGCCATAGCATCTGTAGCTTTGTTGTCTATCCTAGGGATTTTTTGAAATGTCACAAAAGTGAAATAGCGTCTCAAAGAATCAACCATCTTCTTATAGGGTATTAACTTGTCATCTTTGGTTTGGTACTCTTCATTGACTTGATTGATTATCAATTGTGAATCCCCAAAAACATGCAACTCAGTGATATTCCATTCTATAGCCATCTTTAATCCATTTGTTAATGCTTCATATTCTACTATATTGTTTGTACATGGAAAGAGTAATTTGTAAGACTTTGGTATAGTATATCCATGTGGAGAAACAAAAAATATCCCTGTACCTAACCCATTTTGAATATTAGAGCCATCAAAGAACATTTTCTAGGTGCGAGATGTGACATGCAGTATACATTCATCAGGAAATTCAACTTGTATAGGCATGCTATCCTTAACTAGAAAATCAGCAAGTTGGTCTGCAATAGCCTGCCCCTTTATGGCCTTTCTTTCAATGTAGTCTATGCCAAATTTTGATAATACCATCATCCACTTAGCGAGGCTACCCATAAGAGCAACCTTACTAACCAAAATTTTAGAGGATCAATCTTAGCAATTAAATGTGTAGTATGAGCTAGCATGTAATGTCGCAACTTTTGGGAAGCAAACACCACAGCAAGACAAGCTTTCTCAATGTTATTGTAATTGACCTCATATGACACAAGGGTATGACTTATATAGTGTATGGCCCTTTCTTTTCCATTTTCATCCAACTGAGCCAACAATGCTCCCAAGGAAGTGTCTGTAGCGGAAATGTATAAGATCAATGGTTTCCCTAGAATAGGAGGCATTAGAATTTGAGGATTAGCCAAGTATTGTTTGATCTGATCTAGGCTCTTTTGACAATCCTCATTCCAAACACAAGAAACACCCTTATGCAATGTCTTATTAAAGGGTTGTGCTCTATTTGCAAGCTAAGAAATAAACCTCCTAATCAATTGAAGACGTCCCTAAAGACTTCTCATTTGACTAATATTTTGAGGAGGTGGCATATCTAGAATTGCTTGGACTTTTTTGAGATCAACCTCTATGCCTTTTTCTGAAATGATAAATCCTAAAAGTTTTCCTGAGGTGACACCAAATGTGCACTTCTTCGGATTTAGCCTAAGTTGAAATTGTTCCATTCGATCTAGAATCACTTCCAAATCTTTAAGGTGTGTATCCCTTTTTCTTGATTTTGCCAAGGTATCATCCACATAATCTTCCATGTTCTTATGCATCATGTCATGAAATATAGTTGTCATAGCTCATTGATAGGTAGCCCCTGCATTCTTTAATCCAAATGGCATGACGTTCCAACAATAGGTTCCCCATGCGTAAGTGAATGCTATTTTCTCTTGATCTTCAGGTGCTATCTTAATCTGATTATATCCACTAAATCCATCCATTAGAGAGTATACTTCATAACCCGCTGTCATGTCCACTATCATGTCAATATTTGGAAGTGGAAAATCATCCTTTGGGAATGTTTTGTTTAAATCTCTAAAATCTATGCATACACGAATGGACCCATCATGTTTGGAAACTGGTACTATGTTTGAGATCCATTCTACATAATCTATGGCTATGATAAATCCAGCTCTTAGTAGTTTCTCTAATTTTGCTTTGACGAGGAGAGCTACATGAGGATGCATTTTTCTTAACCTTTGCTTAACTGGTTTGACCCCTGGAGCTATGGATAAGTGATGCATTATAAGATTTGTGTCAAGTCCTGGCATGTCTGAATATGTCCATGCAAAATTGATTTTTTTCTTTTGTAGGAATTGCACATATGTCTTTGTTTCTTCATCTGATAAAGACTAAGCAAGATGAACTATCTGAGGAGCTTCTTTTGTGTTCAAGTTTACTGGCTTAGTGGACTCAATCAACACTAATGACCTATCTTGAAAATAACTGGGCAAGTTATTAAGTACCCCATCCTTGGGCACCTCAAAGAGGTTTTCACCCTCGGATACATCATTTCTTTTTACTATTTTTGGTTTTGATACCGCCACAAAGTGCTTTTCACCATCAGAACACCTATTCTTCTTTTTTTCATTTATTTTGTGACTGAGGTACTTAATATTAGGCTCAGTCATGCTTGTAGTTGGCTAACTGGTGGAAGACACTACTGGCTCAATGGCATTAAGGTAACATGCGATCTCATAATCATTTTGAAAAGTCAATAGTTGTGGCTCTTGTGAAATTTGAGACTAATCAATTAAATGGTGGTTGACAATAGGTAGGTCTATGACTGGTTCAACATTGTAAATGTGATGGATGTCATTTTTGGTGACCATATATTCAGGATTTATCAAGTTCCCTTCTAAAGTACCCAAATCGGGGTTCATCCTTCCTAATGAAGTATCATCCACTAAGGTGATTTGAGGAGTCCAGTCCTCTAGCCCTACACTAGGCTCATCAACTACATCAGGTTGGGCATTATAGGCTTGAATAAAATCAACATCCAAGTCTATAGTTGCATCTGAAAGTGAATCCCATTCAAATTCATGTGAATCTGTTTCTAAATTTTCAACATTTGGGCCTTGTGATGTGGAAGCCTTACAATTTTGAAGAGTCTCCCCTTCTCTAGGAATTTTTTGAACCACAAAAGTATCTGAATCATTATCACCCATCGTAGCTAAGGTGATGAAACCTTTCATGGCTAATCTAGCATTCCTATAGTCGCTATCCATCACAGCTAGGATAGGAGGACTATCAATTGTCAACTTTTGAAATTCCCCCCAAAGGAGATCAGTTGAAGGCACCCAATCTTCTATCATGTCTTGTTGGTTAGAAATATTAGGTGTGTATTCAGAATTAGAATCACTATCCATCACAGCTAGGACAATAGTACCTTTTGGTTTATCACTTTCAAAACCTAGACCCACTCTGGATTTGTTGCGTCATGCAAATAAAGTATGATCCAATGGCTTAGACTTGGCATCCAATCTATGACTAAGGGTACCATGCCTCAGATATCCCATATTCTTCACTAACATGTACCGTCTACCATAAACTTTAGGTGAAGGAGCAAAATTTTCATTGTGTCGGTACTTTTCATCATGATAGATCCAGTCTCTTACGACAACTTCTTCTTTCACTTCTTGAATAGGAACTGAAGACTCAACAAACTTTCCAAACAGTGTCATAGCCAATGATGAAGGTTTCATATCTGGTGATGGTTTCCCATAGGACCTAGGAGAGATCAGCAATTTTGTAAAAGAATCAATTTTATAATCTCCCATCCCAAGATCTATGGTTTTAAACTTCTCCTCGCATTGCTTAGGGGAATAATAGAACTATCAGCTTCCCTATTCAATGGTATATGTGATCCAGTAGAAATGTTATTAACTAATAAAGTACTATCTCCAGGTATGCAAATTTCTACACCATTATGAGGAAACTTAACACACTAGTGATATGTTGATGGGACTGCTTGCATTTCATGAATCCATGGCCTACCTAGCAAAATGTTTTAGGCTAAAGGTCCAACATCAACAATTTGAAATAAGATATCCTTTTCTACTAGACCAATGTGAATAGGCAAAATGGCCAATCCCTTGGAACTTCTCTCTGCTTCATCATATGCCTTGATTGTGATCTTTTTCCTTGTGTCAATGACTTCTTTAGAATATCCTAGAGCTTTCAACAAACTCATGGTTACAAATATTTAGCCTTGCACCCCCATCTATCAATATGCACCTGACACGGGTTTTATGAATCATGACTTCTATGTGTAAGGCCAAGTTATGTGGGTGACTGATGGATTTGTCGTCTTCTTCTAAGAAAGTGAGGTAATGAGGGCTAGCCAAATGGTTGACCATATTCTAGAATTGATCAATATCTAAGTTGTTAGGGACACTAGCCACTCGCAAAGCATCCTCAAGGACATGCTTATGCCTTGGGGACAATTCCAAAAGTTCAAATATAGAAATCTGAGCTAGTGTGCATTGAAGTTGATCAACAAGGTTGTAATTAAGCTCAGGACCAACAACAGATTTAAAGGGAGCTTTCTTAGATGAAGACTGCCAAGGCTTGCTGGAATTAGGACCTCTAATGACAATAGGAGGTTGACTAACTTGACTCCTAGTAACAGCATAAAGAGACTGAGACTCCCTACGTGAGTTAGGTCCTCTCAACACAACTATGGGTCCTTCATTAGGCATTTTCCTTGAATCATCATCATAATCATAAGAATCCTTTCTCCTCATCATATTGAAATTTTCTTCAACCACCTCAAGCATGTTGATCACATTATCAGCTTTAGTGTATGTATAGTTGATTGTTACCTTGCCATTCTTATTATTGTTGTTGGAACCTTCTCCTTTCTCATACTTTGGCAAGGGTTCTTTAAAAGCCTTATGATCAGAATTTGAGGTTAAACCATCCACTTGCAATCTACCACTCTCAATGAGGTCTTGGACAAGATGTTTGATTTTGAAACAGTTCTCTATATCATGCCCAATTCCATTTTGATACACACAATACACCTTCTCATTCCACCAATATGGTTTTGGATCTGGAATGCAGAATTTTGAAGGGTCTTGAGGTTGTACTAAATTATAAGCAATGAGTGTCTTAAAGATGTCCGCATAGGAATCCCCAAGTTTTGTAAATTGCCTTTTCTCTATTTTTGCCTTTCCTTGATACTTTGGTTTACCATCTTGTTGCTCTAAAGACATTTGAAGTTTCATGGCTTGTACCACCTTAGAAAGATTAAGGAATTCACTTTTAGGTTGAGGTGCATCAACAAAACCATCATTAACCACTTTCTTATTCTTATTCCAATAGTTATTTTTCTTGTCCTTATTTCCATGGTTAGTTTTGTTTTTTTGGCTATTGCTATTATTTGGTGATTTAGCTAAAATTCCTTGCTCTTTTAAAACATCTTCAATGCGACAAGCGACTTCAACCATAGTGTCAAAAGAGTTGAAAGGAATTTTTCTAACTTCATATCTTAGTTCTGGAACCAAATTGCTCGCAATAATATCAATTCTCTCCTCTTTAGGGATTGTCCTTGGGTATTTTGCGCATAAACATCTCCACCTTTGCAAGAATGTGACAAATGACTCTCCTTGATTTTTCTTTAGTTTACACAAATCAAGCATGGTAACTCATCATGTCAAATTATAGGCAAAATGTTGTACAAATATTTCCACAAGCTCTTTAAATGTTTTAACTGGTGGAGTAAGGTTAGTGAACCACTCCATAGCTTGCCCCTTGAGACTTCTAGGGAATAATCTCATTAAGTATGAATCCTCATGATGGAAAGAGAAGCTCATGATATAAAATTGCCTTAAGTGATCATGAGGGTCACCAATGCCATCATATTTGTCATAGGTAGGAAACTCCACCTTCTTAGGAAAATCAATCATTACAACACTCTTGTCAATAGGATTGGGACAAATAGAATCCAAGTTGAAAGTACTCTTGGGAACTCTCATGTTGTCCACATCTCTTTGCAATTGTTTGATCACTTCATTTTTGGATGGATCTTGCTTCTTTACCTTTCTATCCACATCAAAATCAAAGGGGACTCTTGCACCCTTATTAATTAGACTTTCTAGGAATTGATCTTTATTCTGTTCCACATACCTTTTGACGTAGGCTTGAAATGAAGGTTCTTGTTGAATAGCCATGAAGTCTAAGGTGTCCAAATTAACATACCTTCCCCCATGTTGTGAAGTATGATGTGCTCTTTGGGAAGGTTGTCTAGAAAGTCTAGGAGGTGAATTTCTCCTATTGTGACCAGCTCTTGAAACTCTTCTTCCTCTTGGACTTGGTGATCTTGAGGGTGTCCTAGACCTCCTTCTAGTCTTAGGACTTTGAGAGGGTGTTGATGGTGGAGAATTGGTTCCACCATTATTCCTCCTTCTGTCAAATTGTCTTTGAAGTTGTCATGCATACAACCTATCTTCTTCTTCTTGCAACACTCTTTTCTTCATTTCTAACAAGACTTTCTCTTCTTCTTCCACTCTCCTAAGTTTATCCTTTTTCACAGCTTGTTCATCTCTATAAGCTTGCTTAGCTCTTTCAATAGCCCTCAATCTAGCATTAGTATGCCAAGGGTTTTCCTTAGCTGGAGATGAAGGTCTGGATGCATTGAGTAAGTTGGCCGCATTGAAATGGTATTCTGAATCATTGTTGCAATCAGTATGTTGTGGAGATCCTGACACTGAAGGACTATGCCTATGGTGTCTTTCTACTCTTTTTTGAGGATCCCAATATCTTGATTTATGATAAGGTGACCTTGGTGGACTATATCTGAGGTCATCATCATCACTATGTTTGAAACTTGAAAACATTTCTTGAAGATTGTGGTTGATATCTTCTCTAGAATTCTTGATGTTTGAGAAACTCATGTTTGTGCCTGATGAGTAGTGTGTCTTAGGTGTACCTTCCTCACAAGGATTAGCCTCAACCTCTAGTTGACTCCTAGGGGATTGATCAAAGAGGGGTTCCTTTTCTTTACGTTGTTGACGTGTTCTAACTAGTGGTAACTGATTAAAGATAACTGGGGGTCTTTTCCCTTGATTCACTTGATATCTTGTAGTAACTGACATGAAAGAAAGAAACTCTAAGTGATAGGTCAATCTCTCAAAGTGTCAATTCCAACCTAGGATAATTGAGATTCTCTATTGTCCAAAGAGAAAATGAAAAGATAGAAAATAAAAGGCGTCACCAACACTGTCAAAGAGGTGCTTCAAATCAAAGGGTGAATACCCTTGCACTTTTGAATCAGGAGGTTGGACTTAGCCAAAATTAAAATTGAAAATGAATTGGACAATAATAGGATCCAAATTCTCCAAGGGTGTAATCAACAATTCTAAAGACAAACTTTTCACTAGGAATAACTCTCTAACTTGACAAATTATTTCCAAGACAACCTTGCAAATCAATTGAAATGGTCCCTAGAAGGCTAGAATAAAAAATTTGTAGTCAAAATAGGTCTCTAACAGCAAGATCAGATAACCTAGTCAAAGGTCAAGTCGTACTAAAAGCAACTTAATGACTGAAATTAAGAAAACTACTGAAAACTTCCAGGCGACAGACTCCAGGCAAAGCAGGCGATAAAAATCAGACCGGGTGATACTTCGCACAATGCGAGGTGATAGACCATAAAACTAATAGGTGACAGACTTAATAACTGATAGGTGACATAGTCTAGCACGATGTATTGTATGATTTTTCTCTCTTAAGCAGGTGATGCTAATGTAGTTTTTGACCAAATGTGTGCAAAATTTCAAGTTTTAAGGTCTGATTTTGGATTTTCTGAATGTTAGGGTGAAAATGTCTAATTTCAATCACAAATTTAATAGTAATTGGATAGGTTTGCAAATAGTAGGGGATCAAACATGTCTCCAAACACTTGAAACAAGGGCAAAAGCAACCTTTCCAAGACAAACACTTGTGATATTCAAAAAGTAAAATTGCACCCTATGGAAGCTACCGATTGTTTGTATGCGAGAACATTTACACTGGTTTAGCACATTAAAAAAAACTTCAAGCAATATCTACCTACAAGACAAGGCTCAATACTTACCAACTTAGCCCAAAACTTGATGCCCCCTTGCCTCACACCAAGTGGTTGCCCACAAGAGATATTGGCTTTGTTGTGGAAGTGTCAAACAACACAACCATAGGGACACATATGGTGAGTATCTTGGGGTGATCCAGGTTAGTCCACTTGGATCAATCCTTGCACTAAGAAGATAAGTGGCTAAATAAAGGTGGCTTCTAACCTATGGTTCTTAGTAAGGGCTTCCATTCATAACACCCCTCTTGCTCCTCATAAAGGACTAGGACCTCACGGCCTCAAGAGTACCTTAATCATTCTTGCTCAATGCTTTTCCCATGGTCGCAATCCCATGAGCTACTCACATCAAGAGAAGAAAAGTGTTATGTCTACTAAGGTTTTGTGTCCTTGATAGCCTTGAGATTATAGTGAGTTAGAATAGCCAGCAAAAACCTTGTCCCCACTTGGGTCATTCCTCTTGGTTGCTCAAGAGAAGGCCCGCTAAAGGATCCTAAACTAAACAAAGAATGGATGATTTTTGAGGTTCAAGGTTTTTGGTTCACCACAAGGGTGAAGAACATACTCCCCTATCTCCATAAATTCTCCCAAACACACCAAGAAAATTTAATTACCCCCTTGCTTCCAAAACCTTAAGATGGGTCAAGATTTTTTGGTTCACCTAAAGGTGAAGAGCATACTTCTCCCACCACCTCAATATCTCTTTCACAAGGTATTAAAGTTCCTAAAACAATTAGTAGATGCCACACTTGAAAGGAAATAAATGACAAACACTTGAAGATTTTTCTTTTTCTACTTTTGATTATGCTTTAGGCAGCCCTGCAAGCCATTAGTAGCCCTTTAGCATGCAATTTATGGCAATCTCCTTTAAGCAAAGCTCCTACAACCACAACTTGTTAGACAACTAGGGTTAGGAAAACCAAAATCTAAATGAAAGAAATGCAAAAACCTGATCAATTTAGACTAAGAAATGCAAATTAAACTTGTCTAAATCTAGTAAAGTAAACTAGCAAACTAAATGTGATCAAATTCGGATGATAAAACTCAAAACCTAGCTCTCTGCTATATCAGGTGATATACCTTAGACTTCACCAGAATCGTGCAACAAAGCATTCTATATTTGGGTGATACTTATCGGTCTGGGCGATAACCTGTAAAAAAGTCCGGTGATAGATCGCACGATACCAGGCGATAGAACTTAATATAGGTGGGTGATTCTTCCTTTGTGTGAAGTGTCGCACCCGTATACTGAGAAATGTCACATGATAAACCTGAGAAGCGTCACATGATATTCTAAGATAGAAAATAAAGAATATAGGATATGCGCAAATTAATTTGAAAAATCACAAAAATGCAACAAATCTAAAGGACAAAGTCTATCCACTCTACCCCACGGTGGGTGCCAAAAATGTATGGTGAAAAAGTGACCACACTTCTATGAATCATTATATGCAAGAAAACTCAATAATTAGCCCTCTGAAATTGATCCATAGCTCTCTATGCATGGAGTTGCAAGATTTGTAAAATTGCTCTTAGCTAGAGCTATAAACTCATGACCTTGCTAGTCAACCACACAATGAGAGATTTCAAATCAAAGACAAGGGCAAGAGTGCCAATATCTCCAATGAAATCAATATGAATGTAATGCAATGCAACCTATATGAGTATGCAAATTAATCTATGAAAATGAAGATGCAATTAAGCTATTGAAAGGAAATAACAAAGGATTACAACCTTCCTAATTAGACTATGTGAGATTATTCTATTTCATAAAAGGAAATCTATACTAAAAATGCCATGATCATGCAACTAAGAAAGGAAATATGCAACTATGGAATGAAACAATGATCTTCAAAGCTTGGATGCAAGAGTGTCTTTAAAGAAAGCTCCAAATGACCTAGGAAACTTGCAGCATAACAATAGCATAAAAACATAAGATCCTAAAATGAGGAGGAGAGCTCTCCTTTTATAAGAAATGAGGTGAAATGGACCATTGAGATTAAGAGGCAAAAGACTTAATCAACGGTGGAGAAAAATGGAAGCTTGATCCTTGTGCAGAAATATCCTCCAATGAGAAAATAGGAGTTGACTTTTGTGTCCATATGAGACAAAAAGTACTTTTTCTCTTTTTATAAAATAAGAATGATGCTTTATTTGTGCAACTTAGGATAAGAGGAAAAGTGAGGGCTTTTATTTAATAAAAGGGGAGGAAATATTCCTTTTAAATAAATAAAGACTTAGGATAAAATGGTTAGCCCATAGAATAATAAAAAATGATGAAAGCATAGGATTTGATCAAGGAAATTGATAGTGTTGAAAAATATTGATTATTGATAAAACTGATTCAGAGATAAATAAATCAAATAAATGGGGCCCAAAGTCTAGGTGACCATTTTTGGGTGCATACAATACTGATGATGTTAATGATGAATATGAGACTATTGACATTGATATTGATTTACCTAATATTCTTTCATTACAATTAACTCTTACACCTAGTGTCGAACATAATGATTCTCAAGAGGATCTTTGTTTGGAACTAGCTATCATTCCTACTATGTTGGATATAGTCCCTCTTGCAAGTTACCCACCTTCCCTAAATGATATACAATGAGATGGGGGAAGTAGGTGGCATGCTTGATCAGCTTGTCCTTTGTGGTAGCTTTGTTATCTATTTTCCTACTATACTATGCTTCTCCCATAATGTGTTTGCTAAATGTTGCTAGATTCTTTTATACGATCCTTGTTACTCAATTGGTGCAAGGTGATGAAGGAATCAAAACTATTTTTCCAAATACTTCTATATGTATCTCTATTCTTCTATGCATTGTTCAATGTTATGTTGTAACTGTGCTATTGTTCACAAATGTTTCCTTGTTTAATCTGCTTGGATTCGAGATATGGTAGCACTAATTCTTTTTGGTCTCCATGTTATGGTCTGAAAAGATTCTGTTTTGTATATCTTATGTGATCTTTCCTCCTTTATGATTTTAGTTCTACTTTCTTTGGGGAATGATGTCAATTCATTTGTAATAATATCATATATATTATCTTATGATCATATTGACCCCACAGAAAGTAGATCCCTTTTGTGTTCTCTATATGTTTCTGTGATATTTCCCTTGATTTGTCTTCATCTAGGGGCATCTCAATGTGGAAACATAATTAGTGGAGTTGTTTATGTTTCCATTAAAGCCATTGTTAGTCCATTTTCTAGTCATAGCAAAACTCCTTTGAAAATGGCCTTTTCCCTACAAATTTTGTAATGTTGTCTTGCCATGCCTGCAATCCCACTTTTATCTTGCGATGAAAATCTATGAGGTTTTATGATGTGCACCCTTAGCCCCATGCTCTTTAATGTATCACCTTGCTCCAGTTCAAATCACATCTCCTAATTCACAAAACCTAGGGAGATATTCAAGTTTTAAGGTCTGTAGGAAATGATTTCAGAATCTACCTTAGTGTCAAAAACCCATAATGTTTTTGAAAACCCTGGATGTTTTTCATCTTTCGCGGAAAACCCTGTGTGTTTTCGACCTTGCACTTCTACCCTATTTGTTGGCATTCTCTAACTGTGCAAGTCTGATTGGATGGTGGGCCTGAGTTTTCAAAGGCTTTAAAGTGATTGGTTGTTGCATGATCGCATGTCAGAGATTTCTGACATGTGACCAGGTGACCGATTACTTCTTGTGGGGCCTAGTCTTTGCTTGGTTATGTCATCAATTCTCCAAATCTTCTCGTGGTTACATCTTCTATTTGGAAATCATGTGACTGTGTTGTCATGTAATCTCTCCATGTTTGGTAGTTACCGGCTAGCATCTAATGACCTGGTCAGTGGTTTGTCGAGTAATCTCTAGATCCTTGGCAGTCATATGGCCTTGTCCCATGATCGCAAGGGCCAGTTTCATGGCTTGCGATCATGAGACAAGCTTCCTTCCTTACACATGGGGCCCATTGGCAGAATGGATGGGGTCCCGTTAGTGGTTATGTGGTGGCCTGTGGTTGGCTATTGCATGATCACATGTCAAAGATTTCTGACCTGTGATCATGTGACTGATTAACAACTATCCCTTTAGTGTTGGAGTGCTATGGTCCCGTTGTCAGACTGGGAGGACAACATGGTAGTCTTGTGGCCTTGTCGCATGATTGTAAGGGCCATCTTTTAGCCATGCAATCATGTGACAATAGTGCCATGTTGGTGGGGAGAAGTGATATGGTGCTGATGTGGAGGCTTGTCGCATGTTCGCATAGCCCTTTTCCTGGCTATGCGATCATGTGACAACTATTTGGATGTTGCAGTTGTGGAGTTAAGGTGGGTCCATTGTGTTGATGTTGCTGAGCTATTTGATTTTGATTGGTCAATGTGGCAGTATGATCGGTGGGGCCAGTGTTTGTAGTGCCCGAGCATGTTTTATTTTGGTTGTAGTGTTAGCAGGTTATCGCATGATCACATAGCTAGGAAATGGGCTATGTGACCATGCAACTAACCTCTTTGTGTCAACTCTCAATGACATGGTGGTGATGGAGGTAGAGGATTGTAGTGTGTCACTTGTTCACATAGCCCATTTCTTAGCTATGTGATCATGTGACAACTGCTATGGTGTTGTTGTTGCGGAGTTGTGAAGATAACATGGCCGAGGACTTTTCATTAGGGTCTGTGATCGTAGTTGTGCGGCTATGTGGTTGTGGTCGCATGTTTGTAGAGGTTAGTATGGTGTCTTACAATCATGCGATCAAGCACAAATGTAAACCAGGATTCCTCTAGGGGCCGCCCGATGTGCTAGGAGGAGAATGAATCGACGACTATGTTTTAAAGTTGACCGGCCAGCCATTGGCACCCAAATTCAAATATGATTGCAAGGTTTCTTGCAGATGGTTTTTGCGATAGGAGGTACCAATATTTATGGCTTTGGCAGTGATTTTCAACTAGTTTGGTGGCACTGGTTGTTGCAGTGTGGTCCAGGGGCTCCATAGTTAATTGCAGAGGAGTTTTGTGTAGTGCAGAGATGGGTTTTCTTGCTCGAGGCATGTTGCAGGAGGACATATTAGATTGATTAGCATGGTAAAATGATGGTCCTTGGTACTTTCTTAGAGATTTCTCATGAATGTGGATCATTCTTGGATCTGATCACCTGGGTTTCCTTCCCCTGCATTGAATTCTTGACTATTTCTAATTTGTTTGGTGGGTGGAAGCCTCAGCCCTAACCCTGGTTACCTGTAGCTTGTTGCATCCTACTGGTTTAGGATTCCAAGGTAACCAGTGGTATAAGTAGTAAGAGTTCTGATTTTTGTAAAGGTTCCAAGATATTTTTGGGTTCCCAAGTTTTGTGGTTTTCCAATCTTTTGGTTCCTGGTTCTAGATTTTGGTAATCCAAGGGATTCCATTCTCTGGTTCCATTCTCTTGATGCTGAATGCAAAAATATAAGTGTATAGTAGATTCTCATTTTGAGTCTTTGAGTGAAGATTTTTCCTTGTATGTATTGATACACTCTCATGAAACACAATATAGTTTCTATCCTGGCTCTATTATTGTCTCTTTGCTTCATGTTTATTCTTATATGTTTCTATTTGTAAGTCATATAGAACATACTAGTTGTAAGGAAGCTATTCTAATTGTTGCATGAGATTCTTTCAAGGAAAGGATTAAATACTTGTGTGCAATTTTAGGGAATGAACACATCTATTGGGATCTTGATGATAATAATCTAGGATTGAGGGGATAGTTTGTAAGGCATTCTATCCAAATTGTATGTGGTTTGTAAGGCATATCACTATATTTCTTAGAAACCCCTTTGTTGATTTATGTTAGACTCTTCTGCCCAAAGGATTAGGCACTGGTCTAGTCTCTACTATATAATCACCTTTTAGTCATCAAACACAAAATTCATCCTTACCAATACCTTTCCCTTTCATGTTGGTAGTAGTAGTAGGAGTTTCTCTCTAGTCTTTAGACTCATTCTATACAAGTAGGGCTTTTGCATAAGGATTGGCTTCATTGGGGTATGAGTTACCTAAAGGGGTTTGAAGACTATTCCACACTAATCTATTTGCAGGCCTTTTATTCACCAAAAGGATGTCATGAGTGTGCAGATAAGGCAATACCCACCTGAGTGATGTGGAGCTCAAAGAAGAAGGAGGATTCCTTTCAATCCTCATCAATTGGACTATTTTCTTATCAAACTTGAGTACCTAACCTATGATTCAAGCCCACCTATTTGATTCAAGTTTGGTCCTGCAAGGAAAAGCTCCAACAGCCATTGCTCCTATTAAAGTGTCAGAAATGACTTTAACGTGGTGGCATACGCTCTGCTCACCTGTTGCACACACGCACTTTTCAATACACACATATTTTTCAAGATACTTCTTTTCCCTTTTTGGATTAGTAACTAATCCTTAAAGCATGGATTTATATTTTAGGATCTCTTGATCCCTCTAGTTTCAAACACACATATATTGTGATCCCTTAAGGTCAGAAGTGTCCTTAAGACTCGATCTCTTTTGTTTTTATTTTTATTCTTATGGAATAGAATATTCCTAAGGATAAATCCTTGATGGGTTGACTAGTGAGTAGCCACATTCACTAGGCAGTTCAATTCCATCTTTCCAGTTGCACCATTTTTCTGTGTGGTTCACAATGGGACATAAGTTCTAATTGGGTGAGGTTATCACACCTTCATTCTCTCTCTAGAGATGTTTCTCTTATTTTGATTTAGGAGTCAATGAAGACTTGAGTCCCTGGGGGCTTAAGGTTTCTCTTTGTCACTTGGATTATGATAAGATTATCTTGGTATTCTGATCTCCTTTACCAAGAGTTTGCATCAAGTGCATACTCTTGCTAAAGTGGGGGCTTAATGTATAATCTTAAAATGGAATCACTTCCATGATAAGAGCATTTATCCCTCCAAGTAAGTGGTTTGGGGTCATGTCAAGCACCTTGATTGGGTATTTTCATGTATTTGGCTTTTCTCCCCGCTTTCCACTTCTTCCCCGCACTTGATTTCTTCATTCTAGGTGAAATTAGGGTTAGGATCTTAAGGATTCTCTTGAATTTCCCTCTTCTATGGCTCTATTTTCTAGGTAGGATTTAGAAATGGATCCTCTTGAGATTCATCATAGTAATCATAGGATTTTATGTCTATCTCTGACATTCTATCATGTTCTGGCATCAGTTCTAGGTTTCTAGGCATCCCCGGGACCTCCTGACTTGGTTATGAGTCAATTTGGGACCAGGGTCAACATCGAGTTAGAACCTAACTAGGTCAGGGTTGAGCTAAGACCCTATCTAGGTTAGGGTCAACCTCAACTTTGATCCCTTTGTCCAAAATTTCAATTTCCAAAATCTTCGGGCTTCAGGCTTTTAGGAGATTTATTTTCCCACCTCCAGGTTAGCCATTTCGGGTTTTGGGATGGTAAATCCTTTAATTGCATTTAATCTAGGTATATTTTCTAAATGTGAGGACCTAATTGGGATTTAATTCTCCAAGGTGGCCCATCTAGAGGAGTGTGCCCTAGATCACTATAAAAGGAGGCCTTCCTCTCTCATTTTCACATCAACTTTTCATATCTCATCTCAAGCAATTGCAAGCTCTCAAGCTCTCAAGTGCAAGCAAGTCTTCAATCATTCAAGTGTTCAAGCATCCATTCATCAAGGAGATCCATTTTTAGCTATTGAAGGATTAAATCTCTTTATAGCCCCCTTTAATGATCCATCCTTCTCCATTCATTCAAGCCTTCTCATATGAAAAGATCAATTCAAGATTGGTGTTGAAGATCAAATACCATTGATTGGAGACATCCTACATCCTACATTTATTCCTACTTGTGGATTTGAGGATTCAAATCCTCTAAAAGGACTTCAACATAAGCGAGGTGATTTGTTTCAATTACTTTGTTTATGCACAATATATTTCAATTCAATTTCAAGGTTAATTCTTAAATTGGGGTTTGACCAAGGAAAACCCCCCATACAACAAAAACCTCCATTTTCTTGCAGGTACAGGTGTAGATTTTTGGATTTGAGAATGAATTTGGATACCCTTTTTGGCAAACTTCTAGGATCTATGAACATAATTCAAATCAGACTTCAAATAAAGAATGTGGTATTTGACCTTTTATGAGGGTCAAACCTGAGCTGAGCCATCTTGAGGAAAGATTTATGGGTTTTCTTTGTCTCAGCATTTCTAGTCTAGGATAGGTCTCAGATTTTCTTGAAAGTGTACATAGACATCAGAATTCAACATTTTCTAGATCTGCCCTAATTTGAGGTTAGTACTTGTATTTCAATTATTCTATATTCTAAACATAATTCTCCAGATGGGGAAATATTGGATTTACTCTCTCTTCCTACTCTTTTCCATAAATTGATTCAATTGTGCATTAGCCTTTTTTGGTTGATCAAATCATATCTCTTCCTTAGGGAATTTGGGTTTGAGAATAGATCTCATATTTCCCCCTTTACATTTGAATAGGGGTTAATCCATTTTACCACTATTCAAGTTGTACCATACTTCAAGGATAAGGAATGTGTTTATTCAACCACCATTCTAAATGTAGAAATGTGTAAGGGTAACACCTAATCAAGAATGAGATGCATCATGGATGTTAGGACATCAATCGTCATGCCCATACTAAATTAATGATCATGCCCAAGAAGCCATCAAGCAAAAGAAAAGACATGGAGAAGGAAGGAAAATGAATACCATATAGTAGGGTAAACATGAAAGGATATTAAAAGTAGAAAATAAACAGTAGACACAAGTGTAATAAACAAATACACAACACCAGTATTTATCTTGGTTCACCACAAAATATGGCTATGTCCAGACTACAGAGTATTGTATTAATATAAAAATATTGTTTTACAAATGAGCAGGAGCAGCATATATAAAGGCTCCAAGATTATTACATAATGAAGAGTCTTCAAATTAAAGAGTCATAATAAAAGGGAAATAAATATTATGACTGTTGGCCTTCACTTCTCAACAAACTTCCACCTGAAGGACAACCAATGTTGCAACTGATCACCTAATACCTTGCTTAAATGCTGACTTATCTTTTCTTCACAAGCCCAAGAGAAGTCCTTACACATTTGAACTTGTCTTTGGTGACAACCTTTATGAATATATTTTCCGAATTGATCTTGGTATCAATCTTAACAACTTTCAGCTTTCCTTCTTCAACTACATGATGAACAAAATGAGCATGTTTGTCAACATGCTTAGAGTGATGTTGTGATGAATCATTCTAAGCCATGAAGATAGCATTGTGGCTGTCACAAAATAGATTGTACTCATTTTGATGAACTTTCAAGTCACCAAGAAATTGCTCAATCCAAATCATTTCCCTTGCGCCTTTAGAAAGAGCAATGTTAGGGTGAGTAGAAACCATTGCATACATAATGCTTCCAACTATAGATTTCTAAGGAATTTTCTCCATGAAGTCCTTTTCTTCTTGTGTTTTTGGACACAATTCAAAACTTAAGTGGAAATGACCAGCAAGAGGAAAAGGAGCAACTTTAGCATCAGCCATGCCAAACGTCTCAACAACTTTATCAATGTATTGTTTTTGAGATAATGTAATTTCCTTCTTCTTCATGTCTTTGGTGATCATCATGCCAATAATCTTCTTGGCTGCCCCTAATTCCTTCATGTAAAACTTTCTTTCCAAGTTCTCCTTTAACTCATTAATTATTATTTTATTTGTGGTAGCTACTAATATGTCATCAACATAAAGAAGGAGAATGACAAACTCACCATTAGGAAGTTTCTTGAAGTAGACACATGGGTTTGATACACATCTTGTGAAATTGTTTTCAGTCATGAAGTGATCAAATTTTATATACCACTATCTTGGGACTTGCTTGAGGCCATACAAACTTTGATTTAGCTTGTAATAAAGATGCTCTTGTACCTTCTTGATGAATCCTTGAGGCTTCTCCATATATAACTCTTCTTCTACATCACCATGTAGGAATGTGGTCTTCACATCAAGCTATTCCAACTCAAGATCCCACACTATTTCTAATCCCAAGACTGTTCGAATAGTTGTCATCTTGACAACCGATGAGAAGATCTCATTAAAATCTATCCCCTTTTCTTGATCAAACCCCTTAACCACTAATCTAGCCTTGAAGTGCTTTCTGCCTTCATCTTCTTCTTTTAAATGGTATACCCACTTGTTCCTAAGTGGTCTTCGATTTGGTGGAAGAGATACCAAGTCCTAAGCTTGATTTTTAAGTAAAGAATACATCTCCTCATGCATTACTATTTTTCATTTATCACTATTGACATCTTTGAGAGAAGCTTTAAATATTGATGGTTCTAAAAATTCTAAAACAAGAATTGAAGGCTCTACTTCTTCAGTGAACAATAACTTATAATAAGAGTATTTAGTTGGCATTTTCCTTTCTCTAGTAGATCTTCTTAATTGGGGTTCTAAACTTTCTATTTGATCTTGAACTAGTTCAAATGGAGAACCAGAGATTGTAGTTCTTCCAATTGAATGTTTAATTTCCCATCTCTCTGTTCATTACATCCTCCAAATTATTCTATGCTTTGTCAAAAATCCTTTGCAATCTTAGAAGATGCAAAATTATTGTGTCTCAGTCCCAATTCACAAACTCCCTGAGTGTTCTAATCAAAGACACCTTGTGTGGGATCCAATCCATTTGTAGAACTAGTATGTCGGGTTATGTGAGAGACTATGTTAGGCATGCATATTTTCTGAGACTTCCATTTTGAGAGAGAGAAAATTCTAGGCATGCTCATTTTCTAAGAATGTTGTGTACCTTGCTCCCTACCATGAGTTTTCTCCGTGACGTGAGTGTTCTCCTTGAGAATGTCATGGGCTGGGAAGGAGTTGTCATCCCACCAATTTTCCACATGAGTCCAAGTATAGTGGTTTGTGGTAGAGTCAAGATCATGTGGGGTCAAGGAAACATGACTCCCAAACACAGTATCTTCATGTTGTGTTTTTTTATACTATTGTGTACCATGCTCCCCACCGTGACTGTTCTCCTTTATACCTTGGACTGGGGATCATGTTGAGAGGGAGTCAAAGTTCTCTCTTGTGCCATTAGTGTTCTCCAATATACCATGAGAAGGGGATGTAGGGGAATAAACTTTAGTGGAGTCAAAGCTGTGTGGGGAGATAGTTTGATTGCCACCGTATGGATTCTAGTCATGTAAATTATCATTGGCCAAGCTTTCTGATGCTGAACTTTGTGATAGCTGAGGCATAGGAGATAGAATAGAGATGGGATAATTTGATGTTGGATTGATATGTGACTAGATGGGAGAATTTTTGTTTTCATTTTCCATCATGTCAAATAGGGGAATATATTCACTAATAAGAGTTTCATCTTTAGAATGAGGAAATATCTTCTCATTAAAGACTAAATCTCTACTCCTTAAGATTTTCTTATCAAATAGACTCCAAAGTCTAAAGCCAAACTATTCTTCTCCATATCCAATGAATATACAAGGCTATGATTTAGGATCCAGTTTTCTTCACTTCTCCTTAGGGACATGAACAAAAGCCTGACAGCCAAAGACTTTAAGATGAGTGTATGAAAGTCTTCTTCCTTTCCATTACTCTTCCAAAATTTTGAAGTTCAATCATGATGAAGGACTTCAATTTATTTAATAGACCATTGTATTACACACTTCAACCTAAAATTCTTTTCCCAAACTTGCATTGGAAAGCATACACCGAGCTTTCTCAAGTATTGTCCTATTAAGCCTTTTTTCTACCCTATTTTCTTGAGGGGTGTAGGGGACAACTTTCACCCTACAAATGTCATTTCCTACACAATAATTATCAAACTCCAGTGAACAAAAGTCCCCTCCATTATCCATTTTCAAGCACTTAATCTTGTGACCTCTTTCATTCTCAACAAGAGCTTTGAAAACTTTGAACTTTGAAAATACTTCAAATTTATTTGCCATCATGTATATCTAAACTTTCCTAGTATAATTATCAAGGAAAGTAACAAAATATTTAGCACCTCTTAAGGATATTACCTTAGTAGGACCAAAGACATCTGAGTGCACAAGTTCCAATGGTTTTTCCTTCATGTCATGCCCATCTTTCATGAAGCTGACCCACTTTTGCTTGCCGTAAAGACAATGTTCACAAAACTCCACGTTTTCTTATTGGAGACCTGGTAGTTGATCCCATTTGAGCATTACCTCTAGTCCTTTCTTGTTCATGTGGCCTAATCTTTGATTCCAAAGTGCCACATCGTTGCTCACAACTATCATAGCAAAACCTACTTGGGTAGGCTTTCAAAGAGATATAGACTACCAACTTTATTTTCCTTGGCAATGATTCTTGAACCCTTGGTAACTTTCCAAGTGTTCGACTGAAAGTGTGGATGATATCCTTGTGCAAAGAGCTGACTAACAGAAATCAGATTTCACCTCAACTTGGGAACATGGAAAACATCCTTTAACAACCAATGGCCACCATCTTCTAGCTGCAACATAATGTCACCTTTTCCAACTATCTCACGAGACTTATTTTCTCCAAGAAAAACTTCTCCAAATTTTCCTTCATGGTAATTTTTGAAGCAATCCATACATGAAGTGGCATGGAAGGAGGCTCTGGAATATATCACCCAAGAATCTGATTTTGCATCTCTTGTAGAAAGAATTAAAGTAGTTTCATCTATCTCATAGGGTATATTAACTTCACTATTCCTCACATTTTCTTGTGCTTTCTTGTAAGCCTGACAATTTCATTTTGAGTGGCCAAGTTTACCACAAAACCAACACTCTCCATTTCTACCTCTTGAATTTGATCGATTGGGTGATCTAGATTTTCTTTGATTATAATTATTATTATTACTTCTATGATGGCTTCTTCCCCTTCTCTCGGTGCTGACCATAGTAAGAGCATCACCAGATGGGGTGTCTTTGTTACTTCTCATATCTTTACTAAGAAAATTAGCCACCACTTCATCATAGACCAGCTTCTTCTTGGTGGAATTAGAAGTGCTAACAATTGTAACTATGGGATCCCAACTATTGGGTAAGGAACACAACAAGATGATGGCTTTGGCTTCGTCATCTTGTGTCATACCAACCGAGGTTTCTTGACATAATAAAGTGTTGAAATAAACTATATGGTTTGACATTGCAATCCCTTCCTTCAGTTTCATTTTGTAGAGTCTCTTCATAATGAAGATTTTATTTGCAACCAATGCCATCTCATTCATGCTCTGAGGTTTTTCCCAAACTTATTTTGCTGTCTTTCCTTTCAAGACATTGAACAAGACATTTTGCGATAGAAAAAGAAATATTGATGCCATCACCTTATCATCAATCTTCTTCCAATCTTCATTTGACATCGCAGTTGGTTTCTTATATTTTCCTTTGATCGCCATTGCTAAATCTTGCTTGATCAGCAAGGAACGCATCTGCACTTTCCATAGACTAAAGTTCTTGCCTACGCATTTCTCCACTTTTGTATCCTCCATCTTTCTGAAAATTCAACCCCAATTTCCAATCTGCACAACTTGTGCTTTGATACCAATTGAAAGGATATTAAAAGTGAAAAATAAACAACAAACATAAGTGTAATAAATAAATACACAACACCACTATTTATCCTAGTTCACCACAAAATTTGGCTACGTCCAGACTGCAGAGCATTGTATTAATATCAAAAGATTGTTTTACAAATGAGCAAGAGTAGCATATATAAAGGCTCCAAGATTATTAAATAATGAAGAATCTTCGAATTGAAGAGTCATAATAAAAGGGAAACAAAGATTATGACTGTTGGCCTTCACTTATCAATAAAATGATCACATGAAAGAGACCAATGTCAGTCTATAAGAGCGACCTAGAATAATGAACAAGAATATGGATCATGCGGGGTCTGATCGAGCCAAGGTAGCACCATCAACAAACAAATCTAAACCCTAAGATAATCCAATTTCCTTAAAATCTCCACTAACAAGTATGTAGGTAGTTACGGTGTTACCAAAATATTCATCATATAAATATTTCAACAACATGCAAACCAATAGAATCACAAACATGTATATTCGATGAGAAATAAATATAGTGATTTGTACAAGATAATGACATATGCTCATAAAATGTAGTCATAGAAGATTACAGATTATATAAAATCATACCTCAGTGCACAAATCTGAATACTGTGACTTCAGACTACGAATAATATACCCGAAGTAACGATGGAAAAGAGGTAAAATAACAACGTATCGATGATCAAAATTTCTTCCTCCCCTTGAATGTTTGAGTCCAAACCTCCACTGCCCTACAAATCCAATGACGAATTATTTCATCATATGAATATTTCAAAAATGCCATAGAGCTTCCCCTACATAACTTTCACAGTTGCATGCACAAACATATATGTCAAAGTAATTCCCCCATACATGAATGAAAGACATTAAATTTTATTCTTAAGTTTGGTTGATAGAATTAAATAATGTTAAAAAAATGATATTTGGAATAAGGTTGGAACTATTTGGTTCCATTATTCTAAAATTAGAATACCAGTAAATAAGGTTTTTGTTTTATTTTTTTATTTTTTTAACAAGAATAAAATGTTTATTTTGTTGTGTGATTTAAATGTGATTTTTATTACATGATTTAAATCTGATTTTTGTTATGTGATTTAAATGTGTTTTTTTATCCAATTTAAATGTGCTTTTTTAATGTGATTTAAACATGATTTTTATTACATGATTTACATGTGATTTAAATGTAGTTTTAGTTACGTGATTTCTTTAAATGATTTAACTATCAATTTTGTTACATTTTTTAAATGTGATTGTTTTTTGTCATTTAAACATGATTTAAATGTGATTCTTTTTATGTGATTTAAATGTGATTTTTCTTGTCTATTGTAAAGGATTAAAATATGTGTTGGATCTATCTTTATCATTTCCTAAAATATTGTTATATCTATGTGAGGATGGTTGGAAAATGTAGATGGAGGAAATATAGGATCTATCCAAATTCCACAAAGGAGAGATCCAAATTGATTAATGACAAATAAGTGATCAATACACAAATGAATCAAACTATGGAGAATATGAAGAAAGGAGAAGATATTATAATTTTTTATGAAAATTATGTATTGAAAATAAATATTAACCTCAAAATAGGAAAAATCTAGAAAATACTGATTTATGATGTCTGTGCATAGTTTCGGGGAATTCTGCAACTTGCTCCAGATTGGAAATGCCGAGACAGAGAAAACCCAGAACAATTTTTCAATTCTAAGGGAGGTTGACCTTGACCCAAATAGCGGGGTACAATCTTACTCTGGGGCACAATCTTACCCCCACTGAAGGTCGACCTTGACCTGAAATAGCTCTGATGAAAATTTTATTCGCAGATCTTGAAAGTTCTCCGAAATGGGTATCCAGATTTGAACTACAATGCATTGTCCTTTACCTATACCTACAAGAAAAATGGTTTTTTTTGTTTGGATGGGGGGTTTGGCTTGGTCAAACCCTAGTTTGGAATCAACCTTGAAATGTAATTTAAATTACAATATATAAACAAAGTAAATGGAACTATTCACCTTGCTTATGTTGAAATCCTTATGGAGGATTCAAATTCTTGAATCCACAAGTAGGGATGCTCCAATTCAATGTAGAATTGTATGTAGGATATCTCAAATCAATGAAATTAGATCTTCAACACCAATCTTGAATGGATCTTGGATTAGGAAGAGGCTTGGATGAACATGGATGGAGAAAACTTCAACAAGAGGGCTCCATAGAGCTTGAATCCTTTGATTGCTACTAATGGATCTCCCTGATGAATTGGATCTTGAATGCTTGAAGGTGGATGAATGCTTGAATTATTTATTTCTCCTTCTTTCTTGCTTGATGATTGCTTTATTTTTCTTATGCTTGAATTCAATGGTGAGTGGATGCTTGCTCATGAAAAGTGGATGTGAAAATGAGAGAGGAAGGCTTCCTTTTATAGTGATCAAGGGCACAAACTTCTAGATAGGCCAACATTGGAGAATTAAATCCCAATTAACCTTAAACCCTAGAAATGGACCTAGATTAAATGCAATTTAATATTTTACCATTCAGAAATCTGAAATAGCCGACCCAGAAGTGGGAAAATAAAACTTTCCGAAGCCTGATATCTCAAAACCTCAAAAACTTGAAAATTGGACCTAGGGTCAAGGTTGAGGTTGATTCTACCCTAGGTTAGGGTTGAGGTCAACCTTGAGCCAAGAGGTCAATCTTGAACCTAAGGTCATAGATCTTAAATTCTCAGGACTATGTACCAAGAAAAGGGTGGAAATAGGTGGAGAGAGAAGTAGAATAGGGGGAAAAAGCTAGATCCATGCAAAGATCTATTTAAGGCACTTGACATGACACCATATCACTTACTTGGAGGGCTAAACATTCTTAACATAGAAGTGCTTTCATTTTAAGATGATACATTAAGCCCCCACTTTAGCAAGAGTATGGACTCGATGGAAACTCTTGGTAAAGGAGATCATAATGAAAAGATAATCTTATTGAAATCAAAGGGACAAAGAAATCCTCAAGCCCCTAGGGACTCAAGTCTTCATCATATCCAAGATCAGAAAAAGAGAGACATCTCTAGAAAAGTGATAGAAGAGAGTGTGATTATCTCACCCAATGAGAACTTATGTCCCATTGTGAACCACACAAGGAAACAATGCAACTAGAAAGATGGAATTGAACCGCCTAGTGAATGTGTCTACTCACTAGTCAACCCATAAAGGATTCACCCTCAGGAATATTCTATTCCATAAGAGTAAAACCAAAAACAAAAGAGATCTAGTCTTAAAGACACCTTCGACCTTAAGGGATCAAAAATTGAAACTGGAGGGATCAAGAGCTCCTAAATAAAAATACATGCTTTACAGATTAGTCACTAATCCATAAAGGGAGAAAAGTATCTTGAAAAATAATATATGTATATTGAAAAGTGCGTGTGTGTAATATGTGAGTAGAGCATATGCCTCCACGTTAAATTTATTGCTAACACTTTAACAGGAGAAATGGCTTTACCAGAAACATAAAAAAATCCACTGATTACATTTCCACTATGAGATGCCCCCAAATGAAGACAAATCAAGGGAAATACCACATAAACATACAGAGAATACAGAAGGGATCTACCTACCGTGGGGTTAGTATGATCATAAGATAATATATATATGATATTATTTCAAGTGAATTAACATCATTCCATAAAGAAAGTAGAACTAAAATCACAATGGAGGAAAGATCACATAAGATATATGAAGAAGAATCTTTTCGGACCATAACATGGAGACCAAAAAGAATTAGTGCTACAAAGTTGCGAATCCAAGTAGACTACACAATGAAATATTTACGAACAATAGCATAGGTACAACATAACATGAAAAAACATATGGAAGAATAGAGATACATATAGAGGAATTGTACAATAGGTTCAACTCCTTTATCACCTTGTACCAACAAAGTAACAAGGGTTGTATAAAATAATCTAACAATATTTAGCAAACACATCACGAGAGAAGCACAATACTACAGGCAAACACACAACAAAGCTACCATAAGGGACAAGTCGATCAAGCATGCTACCTAATCTCCCTATCTCATTCTATATCATTTAGGGAAGGTGGGTAACTCGCAACAAGGACTATATCCAACATAGTAGGAATGATAGCTAGTTCCAAACAAGGATCTTCTTGAGAATCACAATGTTCGATACTAGGTGTAATTGTTAATTGTGATGAAAGAATATTAGGTAAATCAATGTCAATGTCAATAGTCTCATATTCATCATTAACATCACCAAGCATATATTCTTCATCTAGATTAATCAAAATAGGATCTAAGATATGAATAGAATCATCATAATCTTGCATTTTAACATCATTATTAGAAACAAATTCTTCTAACACATCATGCATAGGCTTATCAAAACAAGGTAAAGAATTTTGAAGAAGAGAATTATGAGATTTAGCTTGAGCATGATGCTTCTTATGACATTCATTAGCAGATTGATTACATTTTGTCTTAATTAAAATATGTTGAGAACTAGGAGGAACAACTACCACATCCTTCACAGGTTCTATAGGAGGATTATTTGGATTCGCAGCAGACTGACAAGCAATACTAGGAGCTTGATTAGCAGATGTAGAAGTCATGGATAAAGAAGGTATGGAAGGTGTAGGCAAAAGACCATGATTAAGATCCATAGGAGGTATACTTAATTCGAGAATGTTACGATGCTTATAGGCTTGATATGAGAAGAAAATATTAACAAGTCAAGAAGGACATGAATTAGGTAATGAAGGCCAAAAGAAGTCAAGGGTAGCACAATCCCTGGGCTTAAAAGGTTGATATAAACTATGATTAATTGTCTTCACTTCTTCATCATGAATGAATTTAAGACACTTATGGATAGGTGAAGCAACAACATGCATGGCATTTAACCACATCAAACCAATCTTAACTTGAAACTGATTAGAAGTAGGAGCAACAACAAAGGTAGTGTTCACAATTTTACCACAAAGTTCAACCGGTAAATTAATAGAACCAAATGATGAATACAAAAAACCATTACAATTTTGAATCCACACATGATATGTATCATAAGAATCACGTTGCAAGTTTTTCATAAAAAGATTGTCTTCAGTAATAACATTGACTAAGGATGTAGGATCAACAAGACAACCATGAGTAGGTATCTGAGAAATCCTGGCATAAATGTAAAGGGGACCATCAAGAGCCTTAATAGTATCAGAATCATAAAAGGTAATCAAAAGTTCCCGATGTCTTTTATTCTTAGGTTGTTGTCAAGGTTTAGGTTGAGTTTTCAATTTAGGCTGTAGTTTTGGTTGAGGTTGAGATGGAACTTGAGATTGAAGCTAAGGTTGAGGCTAAGGTGGAGATACAGATTGAACAACATGCTCCACTTGATTAACAATGTGATTAAGATCATCCATCTTTGAATCATAAACAATATCCATCGAAGATGGATGAGGAATGGTATTAGTATCATGTGTAGGTAAAGGATTCATATAGATTTGAAGATTTTGATTAGGAGGAGAGATAGATTTGTTCTCGCTAACATCAATACTATCAACATATAAGGCATTAGAGCTGATTAAGTCTTGAACCTTATGTTTTAAAGAATAACATTTTTCAGTATCATGACCATTCATACGATGATATATTGACAAAAATATTTAGGATCAAAGGATTTGGATGCTATTGTAGCAGGTAAAAGAGGTTCAATAGGAGATAAAGTAATCATATTAGTAGTTAACAACCTATTCATAATAGAATGTAAAGATTTAGAAAAAGGAGTAAATTTATGATTTAATCGAAAAGTAGTGGATGCAGAAGTGACATTGTGAGATGCAATAATAACTTGATCAACAACTGCATTCTCTTGTTTGTTTATTTTGACATAGTTCTTGAATTTTTAAAATGTGTTTGGATTACGAGTAGCATCACTCTTATCAACTGGAATAGGAGCCATTGGAGTGTTTCTCTCAAATTGTCTCACTTGTAATTGATAATGATGAAGTGTTGCACAAAGTTGTTGAAAAGAGGTAAATTTAGTAAGAAAAATCTTATCTCTAATATCCTTTTGCAAATTTGAAATAAACATACGTTGAATATATATATTAGGAACATGATTGAAAATATGAGCATGCAAATGCTTAAATCTACCAATAAATTTAGTTAATTTTTCCTTAGCATTTTGTTTACAATGCATCAAATTAGTCAAAGACACTTGCGGGTCAATGTTATTTTGAAATTGTTGAATAAAAGCATTAGAAAGTTTTGGAAATGAGTCAATAGAATAAGGAGGCAAGGAACAATACCACTGTAAGGCCTTGTCACAAAAATTTCAAGAAAACAACTTGGCTAAAATCCTATGGTCATGAGCATAATCACTATAAAGGATTTGAAATGTTTTGACATGATGAATAGGATCTCCCTTACCATTATAATTCTCAAGATGAAGCATATAGACTTGCTAAGGAACAAGAGTACAAATGATTTCTAGGGATAAAGGACTTCCCATTTCACATATAGGAATGTCAAACTTGTTTTGAGTTAAGGATACAAGTTGTTGTTGTAAAGATGGCATGATTTGAGCCAAACTGATGATTGTTGAATCATTAGAGGAAATAGGAGGAATAGCAACATTAGAAACACTAGGTAAAGTGTATGAGGCTATAGGAATGGAAGACACAACTGTAGGAACACTTGGAACCATAGTTGGAAGAGGATTGGAATAAGTAAAAGGAACGTTATGGTAAGAAGGTTGTGATGTAGGAAGGGACATGGGAGGAACACTAATAGGAATAGAGAGAACCATTGCAATCACCAAAGTAGTATAGGTAGGAATAAAAGATAAAGGAATAGAAGAAGGTCTATACTAGTAAGAGGAGGAATACACCCTAAATATTGAGCTTCTTAAGCTAAAGGTTTTGTTGGCTTTTTTCCTTGCAGGTCCAAGCTTGAATCAAATAGTTGGCCTTAGAACACTGGTTAGGAACTCATGCTTGACAAGAAAAACAAACCAATTGATGAGGATAAAGAGAAATCCTCCTTCTGCTTTGAGCTCCACATTCACTCAAGTGGGTATTGCCTTGTCTGCACATTCAAGACACCTCATAACAAACCAAAGGCTTGCAGAAAAATTTATGTGGAATGGTTCTCAAACTCCTAGGTATCCTGTACCTCAATGAAGCTAATATCTCATGCAATAGCCCTACTTGCATGGAGTGAGTATGAAAACTAGAGACCTATCCTAACAACAGTAAAGGGAAAGGGTGGCATAGAAATGAAATGATTTGATTGGATTGAAAGGACCTCTGAGATGCCCTGAGTCTCTGATAGACCAGTGCCTTGTCCAATGGGCCACAAAGTCAAATACCCTACTGCAAGAGACAACTAGGAAACAAGAACACAACACACTCACCCTAACTAAATCATACATTACCAAACCACCTGTGCACCTAGATATGTTATCACCTATCCAAAGAAAGATCTAGGAACAGGCAATACATTAACCAACATCCACTGGAAGACAAGCATGATACATCTTTGATACCCCAGCCCATACATATCTGAACACTAACTCTGAACCAGTTATCCCTGTGAAGACAACTCCACTTGTAAACACTTAGGCAATGCAAATAGACAAATCAGACACCCTTGATGTATGATTAATGATTCAAAATTTAAATAGAGACAATCTAATACAAGAACAAGTATGCTACAATCTCATACATAAGACAATCTTGTTACAAGATGTATTATATTCTCTGAGCCAACATGAGAAAGAGGAACACTCTATATGTAGAGAAAAGGGGAAATTTGCAGAACAAAACCTTTCGTGGAACCAGAAAGGAATTCTAAGCTGGAACCCTTTGAAAATTAGCAAAAACAACATATATACCCATGGTTACCTTGAAATCCCACACGAGTTAGGATGCAACAAGCTAAGGATAACCATGGTTAGAGTTTTCCATCAATTAGGCATTTCAAAATCTGATACAATTTAGAGGGAAAACACTAAGTCCTGAATGCAATTAACACTTGATCTTCAATCATGAAAGAATCTCTGAAAGGCACCGAAGATCAATCAAAATCTACAAAAATCAAATTGGAAGTGACCCTGCAACTACTTTTGGTACATTTCATTTATTCCCCTACGACAAGACACTCCACTCTGCAAATCATCTCACACCCTGGAGCACACTAGAGCGGTGGAGAAGATCAATTTCACCAACTTGGGCCTCCTCTGTCATCAATTTTAGTCCTTAAAGGTTGCTAGAAATGTTCACAAAGATTCAAAATTAAATCTGCAATAGTTACCATGCACTCCCAGGCTTTAAGTCTTTTAATCATTCATCCTAGTCACGCAACCGCACAGTCCAAACTCACCGCCATAGGAAATTAGCTCAAAATTATGCTTGGTCACATGATCACATAACCTAGAGATGGATTATGCAAATGTGTGACATCTTTCTCCCTTTGCCCTCAATAGAAACCACTGAATCTAGACAGCTACAACAACATGGTTTATCGCATGTTCGGAAGCTAGGAGATTGGCTCACATGAACATGCGACAAGCCACAACCACGCACCCTACCAACTATCAAATCACCACCAAGAATCCAATCTCGGGGCCGCATTCAAAATTCACCATCCTACCAGCACAGTCCAACCAGAAACTGCCACGATAGCACCGTCCACTGAGCCCACCAAATAGCCAGATGGGCCCCAGGGACACGTGGCACCCTATCATATGATTGCATAGCCCAAAAGTAGGCTATGCAAGCATGTGATAGCCTGCGAACATTAACCACCACCAGTTAACACCACCGCAAGAAAACTGCCACCGCAACCGCCAAGGAAACTGTCACCAGAACCTGCCAATGCACAAATCCACAACCGCGAACAAGGACACATGTTGGCCGGTCGCATGATCACATAGCCAAAGAATGGGCTATGTGATCATGCAACAACCAAATGAAGGCTACCACATGTCCACCAGCAAGCCCAAAGTGAATAAACCATCGGCACCAAATTGGATGGTGGGTGCATGATTGCATGGGCATGGAATATTCCATGTGATCATACGCTGACCATAGATCTTCGATCATCAACACAAGTCCCACTGAGACACTGCCACATCATCACATAGACCAATAGGAAGATGCCACATCACCACCTACCAGCCAATCAGGAATGCCCATGTGCTGGAAACACCGGCCTCACCAACTAACTGCCAAGCATTCAGCGAATACATGACTAACCATCGCCGAGTCGCTGGATGCTAGCCGCTTAACCACCAGAATCAGGAGATTATGCGACTGAAGAGAAATAGACCACCCACCAAGTCACTGAATTCTAAGGGGATAACCACTAGAAACCAATGAATGAGAGATAACCATAAGCCACCAAGTCACGAAATGGAGACATAATTGCCAAGATGATGAACAGGAAGAACCGGACCCACACGGATAGGTGGCAAGTGGTCACATGATCACATGTCAGAGAAGTCTGACATGTGGCCATGTGACAACCAATAGGGAAGAAGCCGGACCCACCACCTGGTCGGACATGCACAGTTAAGACATAGAAGAAGGAGAGCCGGTAGAAAAGATGAAATGCAGGGTTGAAAACACACAGTGTTTTCAGTGACAGATCAAAAACACATAGGAATTTTTGACAGACCAAAAGGCATACAAGGGAGCTAAAAACAACATGGGTTTTCAAAAACACTGTGGGTTTTTGACACTGAGGCAAAACTTTAACAATTTCTTGCAGACTTTGAACTTTGAATAACTTTTAGGATTTGGTGAATTAGGAGATGCAGATTTGACCAGAACCTAGTGACAACATAAGGAACATAGGGAAAAGGGTATATCAAGAAAACTTGCAAGGCAATAGGCGATTTTAAAGGATTTTCACTATGGCAAAAAACTGGCCTAACAGTGGCTCTGTCTGGGGATGATGGGTAACTTGTGCCCATGAGAGAATTTAGGATTTCTGGGAGAGCAGACCACCAACTAGACAAAAGGGAAGGGACCAAAAAAAACACAAGGAACAAGCCAAGAAAGAAACACACAGCAAGAAAGGGAAAGAATATTTACAAAGTGTACATTTTATATAGAAATCTGCAGCAACAAACAAGAGTTAGTTCTTGCCTCTATCAAAAACTTGATTTTCATTTCTTCCTCCATGAGGAACACCAGAAATTTTATTTTTATTTATCTCCATAGGCCTGTCAACATGTTTAACTAGCAAATTAGGAAGAACAAAGAAGCTTTCTTCACTGTGCATGTAAAAACTTTTGGCATTTTCTCCATCCTGCTCACTATGAAAGAATGACTCAGCATGCCAATGGTCAGTGCCTCTATACTAAAATTGATCTTCACCTGCTGACTCATTCATGCTATCAACTGGAAACAAAAAAACCTCATACTCTACCTGGAGAAAGGCCCCATCTAAATCTTGTCTTTGCATTTCCACAGGTGTAACTGGCTGGACCTCGAAAGAATAGTCAGATTGATACCCATAGATGGAAAATGAACACCCTGAATCAATTAGATCTGAAACTTCCACATGCTCCTCAAACAAAGGATTGAAAACTTCATGCAATACACCTTGTTGAACATCATGACAAAAAATAGGCTGAGAATCAAATTCTTCATTATATAAAGCATTGGAAAACACCTTAAAATCAGCACCCATCTCAACCTCATGGAGACTCCCAACACATGAAGAAAAATCAGAGCCATATGAAGACTCACTGATATCACATTGAATTATTTTCTCTTTATCTTCATACCCTGAGGATGAATCATCCTCAACATCTTCACTATCCAAAGAATGTCACTTCCATCATCACTTTCCTCTTCCCATGTTGCATCTGACTCATATGAAGACACCACACCCTCACTATCTTCATCACTCTCAACATCAGCATTTAAGGACATGACCCTAAGTGCATCCTCAAGCTCAAGGAAACCATCACTAAGTATCCAATCCCTGACACATATGTAATGCTCTTCCCACAAAGCATCTGACCAACTGGTTGACTCATGAAAATAGAGCTCTAAGAATAAACCAATGAACTCAAATTCAGAAAACTCAACATCCTCAAGAAGCTCATCATACACCTCATAAAATCTATCATAAAATAGAGATATGGATAAATCTTTTCTGCATCCTACCTTCAGCCTTACCAATTTCATATAATCTCTAAGGATGCCTTCCTTAAGGAAAGCCAGCTCCTCACTCAACTTATCCATTAAACTTACTGCAATACTTCCATAAAATTTTGTCAAACTGCAACTGAAAACTTGAAGTATGCTAATGTCTAATCACACCTTACTCCTTCTCTTAGTGCTTGACCACTCTATAAGGAACATTTAAAATTTGAAAAATACCTAGGAGAAACTTGCAGCAAAAGACCCTTTGGCTGGAAGGCAAGGTAGATCCAGAGCTCACCTTGAAGCTGCATCAGGTAACTTTGTTATGTAGAGCTGCCACCTCCTTGAAGAGGAAAAATTTGCACTGACTTGTATCTCTTCCAACCAACCAAAACTTCACCAAGTAACATGCACTACTTATTAGGAAACACACTGATCAAATAGAGATAATCAGAGTCACCACTGAGCACACAGTGAGAAGATTTTACAAATGCATTTTTTCTATCTGACTCTATGATCTTTTAACCAGACTCTGGGATGATCCAGCCAAACAGAAAAACTTGCTATCTTTTACCTCTTCCCTAGTAGAGTCACCATTTTATTGGCTTTTTTCCTTGCAGGACCAAGCTTGAATCAAATAGTTGGGCTCAAAACACTGGTTAGGAACTCACGCTTGACAAAGAAAACAAACCAATTGATGAGGATAAAGATAAATCCTCCTTCTTCTCCGAGCTCCACATTCACTCAGGTGGGTATTGCCTAGTCTGCACATTCAAGACACCGCATGACAAACAAAAGGCCTGTAGACAAATTTATGTGGAATGGTTCTCAAACTCTTAGGTATCTTGTACCTCAATGAAGCTAATATCTCATGCAATAGCCCTACTTGCATGGAGTGAGTATGAAAACTAGAGACCTATCCTAACAATAGTAAAGGGAAAAGGTGGGACAGAAATGAAATGATTTGAATGGATTGAAAGGACTTCTGAGATGCCCTAAGTCTCTGATAGACCGGTGCCTTGTCTAATGGGCCACAGAGTCAAATACCTTACTGCAAGAGACAACTATGAAACAAGAACACAACACACTCACCCTAACTAAATCATACATTACCAAACCACCTATGCACTCAGATATGTTATCACCTATCCAAAGAAGGACCTATGAATAGGCAATACATTAACCAAAATCCACTAGAAAATAAGCATGATGCATCTTTGATACCCCAGCCCATACATATCTGAACACTAACTCTGAAACAGTTATCCCTGCGAAGACAACTCCACTTGCAAACACTTACGCAATGCAAATAGACAAATCAGACACCCTTGATGTATGATTAATAATTCAAAATTTAAATGGAGACAATTTGATACAAGAATAAGTATGCTGCAATCTCATACATAAGATAATCCTATTACAAGATGTATTGTATTCTCTGAGCCAACATGAGAAAGAGGAACACTCTATATGCAGAGAAAAGGGGAAATCTGCAGAACAAAACCTTTCATAGAACCAGAAAGGAATTTTAAGCTGGAATCCTTTGAAAATTAGCAAAAACAACATATATACCCATGGTTACCTTGAAATCCCATACGATTTAGGATGCAACAAGCTAAGGGTAACCATGGTTAGAGTTTCCATCAATTAGGCATTTCAAAATCTGATACAATTCAGAGGGAAAACACTAAGTCCTAAATGCAATTAACACTTGATCTTCAATCATGAAAGAATTTCTGAAAGGCACCATAGATCAATCAAAATCTGCAAAAATCAAACTTGAAGTGACCCTACAACTACTTTTGGTACATTTCATTTATTCCCCTACAACAAGACACTCCACTTTGCAAATCATCTAACACCGTGGAGCACACTAGAGCGGTGGAGAAGATCAATTTCACCAACTCGGGCCTCCTTTGTCATCAATTTTAGTCCTTACAAGTCGCTGGAAACATTCATAGAGATTCAAAATTAAATCTGCAACGGTCACTATGCACTTGTGGGCTTTAAGTCTTTTAATCGTTTGCCCCAGTCGCGCAACTGCGTAGTCCAAACTTACCGCCATAGAAAACCGGCTCAAAATTATGCTTGGTCGCATGATCGCATAACAGAAACTACTGACTTGAGACCACTGTAACAACATGGTTTGTCACATGTTTGCAAGCTGGGAGACTGGCTCATGCAAACATGCGACAAGCCATGACCATGCACCCCACTGGCCATCAAATCACTGCCAAGAATCGAAGCCCAGGGCCACGTTCAAAATTCACCATCCCGCTAGCACAGTCCAACCAGAAACTGCCATGACAACACCCTCCACTGAGCCCACCAAATAGCCAGATGGGCCCCAGGGACACGTGGCACCCTGTCGTATGATCGCATAGCCTGAAAGTGGGCTATGTGAGCAGTCGACGACCCACTAACATTAACCGCCGCTATTTAACACCACCACAAGAAAACCACCACCATAACCACCATGGAAATCGTCATCAAAACCTGCCACAGCACAACTCCGCAACCATGAACAGGGACACGTGTCAGCCAGTTGCATGATTGCATAGCCAAAAAATGGGCTATGTGATCATGTGACAGCCAAATGAAGGTTGTCACATGTCCAACAGTAGGCCCAAATCGAACAAACCATTAACACCAAATCGGACGGTGGGCGCATGACCACATGGGCATGGAATATTCCATGCGATCATACACCAACCATAGATCTTTGATCATCAACAAAAGCCTCGCTGAGACACCACCACATCATCACATAGACCAACAGGAAGATGCCACATCACCACCCACCAACCAATGAGGAACACCCATGTGTTGGAAATATCGGCCTCACCAACTAACTGCCAAGCATTCAGTGACTACGTGACTAACCGTCATTGAGTCGTTGGATGCTAGCTGCTTAACTACCAAAATTGGGAGATTGCACGACTGAAAAGAAATAGACCACCCACCAAGTCACTGAATGCTAAGGGGATAACCACCAGAAACCAGTGAACAGGAGATAACCACAAGTCGCCAAGTTGCGAAATGGAGACATAACCCACAAGATGATGAATAAGAAGAACCGGACCCACATGGATAGGTGGCAAGCGGTTGCATGATCGCATGTCAGAGAAGTTTGACATGCGGCCATGCAACAACCAATAGGGAAGAAGCCGGACCCATCACCTGGTCGGACATGTGCAGTTAAGACATAGAAGAAGGAGAGCCGACAGAAAAGATGAAATGCAGGGTCAAAAACACACAGTGTTTTCGGTGACAGATCGAAAACACACAAGAATTTCCAACAGACCAAAAGGCAAACAAGGGAGCCGAAAACAACACGGATTTTTGAAAACACTGTGGGTTTTCGACACTGAGGCAGAACTTTAACAATTTCCTGCAGACTTTAAACTTTGAATAACTTTCAGAATTTGACGAATTAGGAGATGTAGATTTGACCAGAACCTGGTGATAACACAAGGAACACACGACAAAGGGTATATCAAGAAAACTTGTAAGGTAATAGGCCATTTTAAAGAATTTTCGCTATGGCAGAAAACTGGCCTAACAGGTTTAACATTTGAATGCACAAGATGAGTAATACCATGCAAGAGATTAACACCTTGATCACTATCATGAAGAACTTTCTTAAGAGCCTCTATAGGTTGAGTAGAATCTTGATTATGGTTTTCTTGAATAAGCCAATTACCCATTTTATCAAGTTCAATTGAAAGGTTTTCAACTTGTTCAGGAGGAACTCTTAAAGCATCATCCTCATCATGAGATGAGTGAGAAGAGTTTTTCTCCATAGTAGGGTTGGAATAATGAATAATCAAATTGTCATCCGCGATTCTAAGGAAAGGAGAGGAAGATTCAAGATCAAAGGCACCCATGAGTCTATTACTTCTTCTAATTGGAATGTTATAGGTAGGACTAGAGGTAGTAAAGATCATATACCAATGCAATGCAAATGAAATAAACGATGAAAATATAAAACATGAACAAATGAATATTTTTGTATTTTAAAGAGATTTAATAAATTTTTTTGTATTTTTGAAATATGAATGCAAGAAATCCAATTTTACGAACGTGCAAGATTTAACATAAAAGGAAAATATAAAACCAAAAAGATAATATAAAGGGAAATCTAACACCACAAACACAATAGGGCATCTAAGTCCACAAAAGAAAAAGGGGTAAGCATGTCGGGTTCACTAAAAATGTAAAGGATAAAAATATGTGTTGGATCTATCTTTATCCTTTTATAAAATATTGTTATATCTATGTAAGGATGGTTGGAAAATGTAGATGGAGGAAATATAGGATCTATCCAAATTCACAAAAGGAGAGATCCAAATTGATTAATCACAAAGAAGTGATCAATACATGAATGAATCAAACTATGGAGAATATAAAGAAAGGATAAGATCTTATAATTTGTTATGAAAAGTATGTAATGAAAAAAAATACTAACCTCAAAATAGGAAAAATCTAGAAAATGCTGATTTTTGATGTCTATGCACAGTTTTGGGAAATTCTGCAACTTGCTTCAGACTAAAAATGCTGAGACAGAGAAAACCCAGAAAACTTTTTCAATTCTAAGGGAAGTTGACCTTGACCCAAATAGTAGGGTACAATCTTACTCTGAGGCACAATCTTACCCCCCATTGAAGGTCGACGTTGACCTGAAATAGCTCTGACAAAAATTCTATCCACGGATCATGAAAGTTCGTTGAAAAGGGTATCGAGATCTGAACTGCAATTCGTTGTCCTGTACCTATACCTACAAGAAAAATGGTTTTTATTGTTTGGATGGGGGCTTTGCCTTGGCCAAACCCCAGTTTGGAGTCAACCTTGAAATGTAATTGAAATTGCAATATATAAACAAAGTAAATAGAACTATTCACCTTGTTTATGTTGAAATCCTTGTGGAGGATTTGAATCCTTGAATCCACAAGTAGGGATGCTCCAAGTGAATGTAGAATTGTATGTAGGATGTCTCAAATCAATGGCATTAGATCTTCAATAGCAATCTTGAATGGATCTTGGATTAGGAAGAGACTTGGATGAACATGGATGGAGAAATCTTTAACAAGAGGGCTCCATAGAGCTTGAATCCTTCAATGGCTACTAATGGATCTCCTTGATGAATTGGATCTTGAATGCTTGAATGTGGATGAATGATTTGTTTCTCCTTCTTGTTTTCTTGATGATTGCTTGATTTTTCTTATGCTTGAATTCAATGGTGAGTGGATCCTTGTTCAGGAAAAGTGGATGTGAAAATGAGAGAGGAAGGCTTCCTTTTATAGTGATCTAGGGCACAAACTTATAGAGAGGCCAACATTGGAGAATTAAATCCCAATTAATCTTAAACCTTAGAAGTAGACCTAGATTAAATGAAATTTAAGAGTTTACTATTCCAAAATCTGAAACAGCTGACCCAGAAGCAGGAAAATAAAACTTTCTAAAGCTCGATATCCCGAAACCTCTAGAACTTGAAAATCAGACCTAGGGTCAGGGTCGAGGTCAACTCTGCCCTAGGTCAGGGTCGAGGTTGACTCTATCCTAGGAGGTTGATCTTGACTTTGAGGTCATAGATCTCAAATTCTTTGGACCAAGTGCCAGAAAAAGGATCGAAATAGGTGGAGATAGAAGCAAAATAGGGGAAAAAGCCAGATCCATGCAAAGACCTATTCAAGGCACTTGACATGACCCCAGACCACTTACTTAGAGGGATAAACATTCTTAACATGGAAGTGTTTCTATTTTAAGATAATACATCTACACTATGCTATCGAGGAAAATAAATGGTTCCCTAAAAAACACTAGATTAATTTGCAAATAGTCTTGAATTGACCATAAATTAGTCAACGTATGTATACAAAATCATAAACAAGTTAAATATAAGGTTAAATAAGAAAAGAGAAGCCAAATTCATTAGGAAAATTCTCTCTATTTTAAGAACATTTACACATATGGCCCCAACAAACAAGTCCAATAATAACACAAAGAAGGTAGCATAGATAGATAATTTCAGCTTTTGCCATTGAAGAAATCTCATCATTTTCTTCATGATGTATAGATGTAGATAGGGCATCATCAAACTACCTTAAATATTTACATCCATTATTCCCCTATAATAATAAATCTACATTAGTTCTTACTGTAAAGATTACAAGTTGGCATAAAGATTGAATTACTTATTTGACTTTCATTAGTAACTTAATAAGATAGATTTAAATAAAAATGAAAGATTCTCAAGAGCATGTTACCTTCAAAATCTCATCTAAGACCCTCTCATCAATATCCATAGAATGAATAGTCTCATTCCTTTCAAAACAACTTGTATTTTTAAAATCTTTCATTATTCTATAACCTTTCTTGCATGTTTTCAGGTTGTTCTTGAAATTATCCTTTGACAAGTTCAGGTTGAGCTCCCTATTGAACCTCCTTTCAATGGCGTTCAAAGCTTCTTTCCTAAAAAACCCCTCACCTTTCCTTCCTCATTGGACTTTCTTATGGAGAAAGTCTAGAAACTTGTGTTCCATTTCTCTTGTTTGTAAAACCTTATTCAAAGAAGAAGCTATTCGGGTGACTTGAATGCCATTGTCCATGCTCATTAAGATTATTGTGTATGATATTAGTAGTCACAAGATAATAATCAATCCAAGTAGGTCCTATGCTCCCACTACTAAATCACCTACAATAGTTATTAATAATTGAACATTTGAAAATACAACACATCTTTTTCAATTCATAACCTACTCTTATGAACTTCTTTCTAGGTTATAGTTGATAAATTGACCATTTGGAAAACTGTGCTGAAGGTTTTGGATTGCAGCATCTAGACTGACTAGAAAAAAATATTTTTGATAATTTCTTATTTCCAAATTAATATTTATAATAGTGTGAAATTCTTATAGAGAAATTTTTTAATTGAATGGATGATCAAACACAAATGCAAGATTGATGGATATGATATTTGGTTCCATTAGGACTGGTATAAAAACCTTTACAATCAATTCCGTAGCCAATACATATTTTGGAGAAACAAAAATATTCACTATAACATTGCTAAGATATGTAACTTAAAAGTGGATAAGCAAAGTCCCAATCATTACCTCAACCCGTGAGAAGTCATTTTCAATCCCTTGGATTGGTCTAATGGATTCAAAATGTAGCATAAGTGAGATCATACAACAACAACATTCATTCCATGTCATTGTAGGTAGCCAAAAGATAAACAACTTAGACACAATAGAGACTTTTTGGCTGAGCAGTCACACCCATTTATTAAAAAAGTATCAAAAGCCTAAAATTTATTTATTATGGGATAATTCAATACTATATAATAAAATAGAGGCCTAGAACCCAACATGGAAGAGGTGAGATGATTGTTTACGCAAGTTGCACAAAGAAAAAATGGATCTTACATCTAATAGTAAAAGTATGTCTCAAAAACTAAGTTGGACATTTGTAGTCATCCCAAATCCTTCTTGTTATTTCATCTCAAAAATTCCCCCAATCATCTCTATCACCCTACCTAAACCCATATGTCTCAAGCATCAGTACATTTATCCCCGCACGGTCATCTTCCTCTTCAATGTCTACTTTAAAAGGAATGTTGTCCTCTATCGTAATGAAGTTGTGTAGTATGCAACATGCTAAAATAATCATTGTTTGTGTCATGATTTGATAAGATGTTTCATGCCTTAGGAAAGGAAAATGTTGCTTCAAAATGCAAAAATTATGCTCTGTTAGATTCTTGAGAGAGGATTTTTGGTGGTTAAACAACTCTTGTAGAGTGTTTACTGGGTTTTCTCTTGAAAAATCCATTAGGTGGTAACTATTGAAAAGTTGACCATACTATTGTATATAACTTAATATAGTGTTTTCATTATGGAAACAAAGTCATATAGAGTTTTGGATTCAGCGCACATCCTCAGAAGATCAGAAATTGGCTAAGTACAGAAGACTAGACAGTTAGCAGTGCACTAGTAGTTCTATGCATCATCGCATGTGCGTATGACCGAGTTATGGTATGCACCCTAGAAGATAAGTTGGTAAGAGTGTATTCATGCTTATTCTATGAGCGTATGATTAGATATGCAAGTATGAAAAAGTGATGCAGGAGCATCCTGGGTGTAAGACCAATCTTGCATCACCCAAAAATATTTTTGTTTTTGTATTCAATAAGGGCTATTTTGTGCAGAGCTGCTATTTATGGAAAGTTACTATTTTTGGTAATTTTTGTATGTGCTCAGAATGATATGATTTCTTTCTTGGAGGTTCATTTTGGTCATATAAGTCTGCCAGTAAAGTTTCATTGCCAGATCAAGTGTATATTGGAAGATATTGAAGATTTTCGGTATTGGCAGCAGGGTACAGAAACTTTGAACTCAGTTTTGAAGGCTTTAGAGGCCCCGGATGAGGTCAAAAATTTGAGTGACGGGCGCTTGCACAGGTCAAGCCTATAGAGTGCTTCGTGGCATTTTCAAAATGGGGTTATAATAGCCGAGCGGGTCAACGGGTGATGACTTATGGTCTTCAGAAGTTGGGCCATCTGAAATGGCGGAAAATAATTTTTCTTCAAAATTTCTGTTTGGGTTTCAAAGGTTATCTTGAGCCGACTATGATGTAATAAAAAGTAAAATAAAATAATTCTAAGTTTGGTCGGCCTTATTGGCTAAAATTCTGGAACCTTCCCAGACGGTGGAAAATTGCCTATATAAGGAAGGCTGTATTATTGTCTTAGGCAGTTCAGAATAGTTCTGGGTAGTAGATCTGGGTATTGATTTGAGGCTTTGTCCTACAGAATATTGTAAGGAATGCCCATGTGGCTTTGCATATTGTAATTCTGAAAGTTTGTAATTTCACATTTGTGGAGATAATAAGAAGCCAATTTTCTGTTCTTGCATATTATTGTTGTTGTTTCTCTATTTCTGTTATGTGTTTGTGGTATTAAGGGGAGCACCCTTCATCAAGTGGTATCAGAGCAGGTTTTCTTGAGTGTGTAAACAGATCGCCAACTGTGAGGCAGTTTGCACCAGGACCGTAGCTAGGGTTTTAGCGCGCATCGCGAAAATGCCTCCACGAAAGGAACGTGGCGGAAGAGCTGGTGTTGTAACACCTGAGGTTAGAGAGCTGCAGAGACAAGTGCGAGCATTGCAAGAAGAGATTCACAGAGGAATGAATCTTAATATCAGAGATGAAAGTGAGGATGAAGTCGAAGAAGAATATCAAGAAGGAGAAGCTGAAATTGTGAACCAGGAGGAAGAAATACTTTTTCGGGCGATTTCCAAGATTGGGAAAAGACCTAAGATTGAGGTTCCTACATTTTTTGGAAATCTTAACCCAGAGGAATTGATCGACTGGATCAATGAATGTGAGGAGTATTTTGAGTATGAAGATGTTGAGGATCCTGATAGGGTCAAATTTGCGAAGGCTAGACTGAAAGGTCATGCGAAGATATGGTGGCAAGAGATTCAGTTGGAGTGAAATAGAAGGGGAAAGGAGAAAATCACGAGATGGGATCGGATGGTGGATAAATTAAAGCGACAGTTCATTCCTATTGATTACGAGCTTGACCTACTAAAGAAAATGCAAAGTTTGAAGCAAGCAGGAAGATCTGTTCAGGAGTATACAGAGGAGTTCTATCGACTTCTCATCAGAACAGGCCATGCCGAAGCTGATAAGGAGAAAGTTGCCCGATACCTTAATGGGTTAAGGCCAAGCATTCAGGAGGAGTTGAATCTGGTTCAAATGAACAGTATTGAGGAGGCATACCAATTTTCCCTAAAAGTAGAGGAAAAGATGAACAAGAAGTTCGAGAGTAGACAAAACGGAAGAGGTCGCGGTGGATGATCTGGTGGACGGTCATATGGTGGCCGAAATGAAGATCCAAAAAAGAAGGATGAGGCCAGTAGCAGTCAGAATCAGCATGAAAATAATTTCAATCGCTTCCAGGATCAGAATAATAGAGATCAGAGAGGAAGAGGAAGAGGACAAGGATTTGGAAGAGGTGGCTTCCGTGGAACATGTTTTCACTGTGGAGAAGAAGGTCATAGGGCATTTGAATGTCTTCAGTGCCAAGGCAGAATAGACAGGAGAAATGAAGGCCAGGCTAGAGTTGCACATATAGATGAAGATGCCAGATCATCAAATTCTGAAGATGCTGAGAGAGGAAAAATGTTGATTAACAGAAGAGTCCTGTTGAGTGGTGAGAATGAACCTGAGCAAAGGAGGAGTCTGTTTCGCACTAGATGCAAGTGTGAGGGCAAATGTTGTGATGTGATTATCGATAGTGGAAGCACTGACAATTTGGTGTCAGAAGAGATGGTCACAAAGTTGAAGCTCAAGAGACAGAAACACCCACATCCATATCAGATTACCTGGGTGCAGGATGACCACAAGGTCATGGTCAGTGAACAGTGCCTGGTAAAGTTCAAGATCGGCGGGTACCAAGATGAGGTACTATGTGATATCATCTCTATGGATGCATGTCATATGTTGTTAGGTAGACCGTGGCAGTTTGACAGATGTGCTGTACATGATGGTCATGCAAATACCTATTCCCTGACAAAGGATGGAGTGCAACATAAGCTAAAACTATTGAAGGAGACTGAAGAAAAGGTATGTGGTAATGCAAGGATAACTTTTGTTGATGGAAGAAATTTCCTAGATGGTATGAGGCATGAGCATGTATGTTTTGCTTTAATTCCAAAAGATGGTAAAGAGGAGGTAGAAGATGTTCTTGTAGAAGTTGCAAATTTATTGAATGAGTTTCAGGATATTGTATCCGATAACGTGCCTGATGGATTACCACCAGTCAGGAAGATCAGCCATCAGATGGACTTGATTCCAGGAGCGAGTTTGCTGAACAAGGTAGCACACAGAATGACACCTGCAGAAAGTGACGAGTTGAACAGACAAATACATGAGTTGTTATAGAAAGGATTGATCCGTGAGAGTCTGAGTCCCTGTGTTGTACCAGTGGTATTAGCACCAAAGAAGAATGGAGAGTGGAGGATGTGTACAAATTCCAGAGCAATAAACAAGATCACAATCAAGTACAGGTTTCCATTTCCACGAATGGATGATATTATGGACTGTTTGAGTGGAGCTGTGTATTTCTCAAAGATAGATCTGAAGAGTGGATATCATCAGATTTGGATTAGAGAAGGAGATGAATGGAAGACTACCTTCAAGACAAAGGAAGGATTGTATGAGTGGTTAGTCATGCCTTTTGGGCTAACCAATGCACCGAGCACTTTCATGCGGCTCATGAATGAGGTTCTAAAAGAATTTCTGGGTAAGTTTGTCATTGTTTACCTAGATGATATTTTAATCTTTAGTAAGACATTGGATGAGCATATGATGCATATTCGTATGGTATTTGAGAAGTTGAGAGAAGAGAAATTGTTGATTAATTTGAAGAAGTGCAATTTTGTGAAGAAAGAGTTAGTGTATTTGGAGTTTGTAGTTTCAGGAGAAGGTCTAAAAATAGACCCAGAGAAGGTACAGGCTATCATTGAATGGCCTACTCCAAAGAGTGCTACTAAGGTAAGATCTTTTCATGGTCTAGCTAGCTTTTACAGAAAGTTTATCAAGAATTTTAGTAGTATTTGTGGACCCTTGACTGAAACAATGAGAGGGGATAGAAAAGAGTTTAAGTGGACAAATGGGGCAGAAAAGAGTTTTCAATTGTTGAAACAAAAAGTTATAGAAGAACCTGTTTTAGCACTTCCAGATTTTAATAAGGTGTTTCAAGTAGATTGTGATGCTAGTGGTACTGCAATAGGAGCTGTTATGAGCCAAGAAGGTAAACCTGTTGCTTATTTCAGTGAGAAGTTAAATGATGCCAAGAGAAAATATTCTGTTTATGATCAGGAATTTTATGCTATAGTTCAGGCATTAAAGAAGTGGAGACATTATCTGCTTCTTAAGGAGTTTGTTTTGTATACTGATCATCAAGCTTTGCAATATTTGAATAGTCAAGGAAAATTGAATCAAAGGCATTTGAAATGGGTTGAGTTTTTACAGAGTTATACATTTATTTTGAAACACAGGAGTGGAAAGTCTAATAGGGTTGCAGATGCTCTTAGCAGAAGGCAACTATTGCTGACAAAAATGTAGGTTGAAGTGGTTGGGTTCAAGCAACTCAAGAATTTGTATCCAGAGGATCCTGATTTTGGTGAAGCTTGGAAAGCTTGTACAGAACCTGTTACTCTAGACAGGATGAAATGGTTGGATTTCATCATCCAGGATGATATGCTATTCAGAGGGAGTCAGTTGTGCATTCCACGAAGTTCTATGAGGGAGAATCTCATCAAGGAGAAGCATAGCGGAGGATTGGCTGGACATTTTGGTCATGATAAAACCCTTGGTTTGGTTAGTGAGAATTATTATTGGCCACAGTTGCAACAAGATGTGAAGAAGTTTGTACAGAGTTGCAGAGTATGTCAAATGGTGAAAGGAGTGAAGTAGAATACAGGGTTGTACCAGCCATTGCCTATACCAGAGAAGCCTTGGGAGGATATCAGTATGGACTTTGTTCTTGGTTTACCGAGGACACAGCGGGGACACGATTCAATTTTTGTGGTAGTTGACAGATTTTCAAAGATGACACATTTCATTCCCTGCAAGAAGACTAATGATGTTGTTCATGTAGCAGAATTGTTTTTCAGAGAAGTAGTGAGACTTCATGGTTTGCCAAAGACCATAGTTTCAGATCGGGACACTAAGTTTATTAGATATTTCTGGTGAACATTGTGGTAGAAGTTCAAGACAGATTTGAAGTTTAGTTCATCACATCATCCACAGACTGATGGACAGATAGAGGTGGTGAATAGAAGTTTGAGAATTTTGCTGAGATGTTTGGTTGGAGATAAGCCAACAGGATGGGATTCGATTTTACCATAGGCGGAATTTGCATACAATAATTCTGTCAACAGGAGCACTGGTAAATCACCATTCCAGATTATATATGGAAGTAGTCCAAGAAATGCATCTGAGTTGAGAAAGATAGATAAAGGAGAAATAAGTAGTGCTGAGGCTGAGGATTTTGTAGAACATTTGAAGAACATCCATGGGGAGGTGAGGAAGCATATTACCAAGATGAATGCACAGTATAAGGCTAAGGCAGATGAGAAAAGGAGGTATAAGGAATTTCAGGTTGGTGATGAAGTCATGGTTCATTTGCGGAAGGAGCAGTTTCCAGTTGGTACATATAACAAGTTGAAAATGAAGAAGTTTGGACCATGTAAGATATTGAAGAAGCATGATTCAGGAAATGCATATGAGGTATAATTGCCTAGTGAGATGAATATTTCACCAGTGTTTAACATTTCAAATCTGACAGAGTATTATGAAGGAGGTGTTGAAGATGAGATCACAGCAGCATAGTGGAGTATTCCAGCAACTAGTTCAGACACTAAGGAGATCGAAGATATACTGGACAGTCATGTTGGCAGAAGCACAAGGAACAAGACATATGAAGAATATCTGGTCAAGTGGAAAGGACGACATGTTGAAGATTCATCATGGCTGACAAAGGAGGAGGTTAGCCGTCTTGGTTTTCCTCTGCACACCTGAGTCGTGACAAGGTCACTTCTCAAATTACCCTGGGTGTCTGATGTAGGAGCATCCTGGGTGTAAGAGAAATCTTGCATCACCCAAAAATATTTCTATTTTTGTATTCAATAAGGGCTATTTTGTGCAGAGCTGCTATTTATGGAAAGTTACTATTTTTGGTAATTTTTGTATGTGCTTAGAATGATATGATTTCTTTCTTGGAGGTTCATTTTGGTCATATAAGTCTGCCAGTAAAGTTTCATTGCCAGATCAAGTGTATATTGGAAGATATTGAAGATTTTCGGTATTGGCAGCAGGGTACAAAAACTTTGAACTCAGTTTTGAAGGCTTTAGAGGCCCCGGATGAGGTCAAAAATTTGGGTGACAGATGCTTGCGTAGGTCAAGCCTGTAGAGCGCTTCGTGGCATTTCCGAAATGGGGTTATAATAGCCGAGTGGGTCAACGGGTGATGACTTATGGTCTTCGGAAGTTGGGCCATCTGAAATGGCGGAAAATAATTTTTCTTCAAAATTTCTGTTTTGGTTTCAAAGGTTATCTTGAGCCGACTATGATGTAATAAAATGTAAAATAAAATAATTCTAAGTTTGGTCATCCTTATTGGCTAAAATTTTGGAACCTTCCCAGACGGTGGAAAATTGCCTATATAAGGAAGGCTGTATTATTGTCTTAGGCAGTTCAGAATAGTTCTGGGTAGTAGATCTGGGTATTGATTTGAGGCTTTGTCCTACAGAATATTGTAAGGAATGCCCATGTGGCTTTGCATATTGTAATTCTGAAAGTTTGTAATTCCACATTTGTGGAGATAATAAGAAGCCAATTTTCTATTCTTGCATATTATTGTTGTTGTTTCTCTATTTCTGTTATGTGTTTGTGGTATTAAGGGGAGCACCCTTCATCACAAAGTTACAAACAGTTAAAGTTACACAGCCAGTGAATGCCATAATAGAATAGTGTATGCAGCTGACTTATGGTAAATTGATTAGCGACTATAATATTGTTATGTAAGGGCTATGTGCCTATTTTAATTAGGTAGTAGACATATAATTATGTTTTTTTTGTAAATACACTTGAGCCAACTAAATTGGAAGTGTTGTATGTAATCGGTTAAAGGGCTGACCTAGTTAATTGTTTTGTATGAACATATAAATATTAGATGTGCCTTTGTAATTAAGTATGGAAGTTATTATAGAGTTGAAATAAGTAGATCAGAAGTGTACAAAGAGTTAAAAAGATGTATTAGAGCTTTGTAAGAGGTCAAAGCAGTAGCGCATCAAAGGAACTGATCAGATAAGCAGTGTCACAGTACTAGTTCATCCAACAGATATAGTGCGTATCTGAAATTAGAAGGTTTTAGCCTTCACCCCTTTGAGAAGTGTGATCTCAGACAATGCATCCTCACCCCTAATAGGGTTAATTGTAAAAGACTCTTAATAGGGTCTGACCCTTGACCAAGTCACTGTACTAAATTTATTGTAAAGACAACTCCTAACAGGGTTAAGGATCTTCTAACAAGGATCATAAAACACTAGTGCAAATTATCAGTAGGTGTCAATTCCCACTAGGGTTTTTACCTATTTGGGTTTTCCTATAACCATATTGGTGTTATGTGTTGTGTTCATCTATCTTCTCAGTGTTCCCATTCCTAACAATTGGTATCAGAGCTCTAGTCCTTAGCAAAGAAGTTTAACCACTTGAGGAGATCATAGAAAAAGTAGAAATGAAACATCTAAAAAGAAATCTTGAAGATGCTCTTCAGACCTAGATAGATCTAAAAAATAAATTGAAGAACCAAAAGAAAAAGTCAATGATGCTCAAGCATTCATCAAAATGTTAAGAAAATATTTGAAAGAATTCTCTACTAGTGATTTAGGGATAATTATCAAGAAACTGAATGAAGAAAATTCATCCATGAAAGAATAGATTGAAGAATTGGATGATAAGATAACCAACAATCAAGATGTCTATGAAGAACAGATCAAGGAGAACCTTCAACTGAATGAATAATTAAGGAAAGAAAACATGGAAATATTGGAGCTAAGAAACAACAAAGAAAACTTGGAATCTGAATTGAAAGAGGCTAATAATCACATTGATAAATTACACACAAGCAAGGATCTGATTGAATCTCAACTGTATGTTTGGAAGCTTAAAGTAGATACCAATGGCATTGGATTCAATGAAGCACAAAATTAGATTGGTCCAACATGTGAGTAAGAATGAAAGCACCAGAAGACACCACAGATGATAAGGAGACTGGAAGTCAGACTAAAGATCATATTGAACTATCCAAGAATGAGTGCAAGCCAGTAAATCAAACTTGTTATGCATGCAATAAGCATGGACATATAGCAAGGAACTGTACAGAGGTAATACCTTTTAATGGTTACTATTATTCATGCAATAAATTTGGTCATAGAGCTATAAATTGTAAGACAAGTCAGAAGAACAAGACTCGACATAATCAGAGAAATCAGAATCAGCCAAATGTAAGAAGTTCTCAGAATGTTACATGTCAGATATGTAACTATAATGGTCACTCAGCTAGATAGTGTAAAATGGTAACCCATGTCAATGAGTTGAGGAATATAAGGCCTCCAGTTATTTGTCACTCATATAAAAATGCTGGGCACATCTCAAAGTTATGTAGATCCAAAACACAAAGTCAGGAAAGCCCTAAAATGCTAGAAGAATCAATACTGGATACCAAAGGAGAAGTAAAATTTGTGAAAGCTTCAGAAGATGTGAGCTTGGTTTGGTTAGAGGAAAAGAAGGATAAGGTTGATGAGAATGTATTGGATGCATCCATAGTGGATGCACCCTCTACATCTAGATGAATGGCCCTCAGGGTCATAGGGGGAGCAAATTTAGCTCTAAACCCCTGCGCGACTAGTATACTCACCCTCAGAGTATGCACCTTTGGACTTAACCTTTTGGAGACTAGAAGAACCTATGTGATGTTAGTACCTACAAAAAATTTCATGGCTTTACCAATCTTCTTTTGATCTTTGCAATAATTTTCCTGGTCTTTGGCTTAAACCCTTGGAAAAAATTCATATTTCTAGCCGTTACTAAGAAAAAACCATAAAAGTGCCCTAGCCTCATTCTAATTCTTCATTAGCTTTTCGAGCCACTTAAGTCTTATCTTTATGCACATGGTTTTTCTCCCAGTCTTCACTTAATCGCTTAACAAAGTTTCATGTCTCTTCATTATTCAGCGATTTAGTGAATATAGTCAGTCACTTGTTCGCTTGGTTCTTGGTGGTTACATCTTCCTATTCAGCGATTACCCCACTACAGTGGTCGTGTATTCTCCTGTTCCTAGTGGCTTATCTCTTAATAGTTAGCAAGTTGGTGTGGCATTTTATTTTCTTTAGTCACGTGTTTGCGTGGTCTCCGGGCCTAGGCTTTCTGACACCACCTCAATCAATGGTGGTCATATGTTCTCATGAGATGTGTCAGAGCTATGCGCTTTTGTGATGACTATTGATTTTCTTTATGACACAACACTTCCAATAGGTGGGTCCAAGTGACACGTATGCACAAATGGTGGATTCTCATTGGTTCATGTATTAACATGTTGGTAGTTGTTAGTGGGACCTGATTTTCTGAGGTTCAGAGGATTCTGACATCCGTAGTAGATCAACGACTGGCGTAAGTTCTCATGAGATGTGTCAGAGCTTTGACATCTTATGCTGGCTGTTGATCTTCCTTTTCTCAAAGGTAATAAAGTGACGCGGGTCCACTACCATGTTGGCATAGTTGGCATTCTCTCATTGGTTGGTGTGTTGCTGAGAAGGATCTTGTTAGTGGGGCTGACAAAGGAGGCTTTTCAATCTACGGTCGGTGCATGATCTCAAGGAATATTCCTACCACTTAAGATCATGCACCATCTGTTGATCTCGCATCTTTATTGGACATGTCAGTGGGTCCTATGTTAGGGGTGACTAAGCGATTGCAGCGAATGATATAGTGACATGTGGTAGGTTTTCAGGTGGGCCTGGGGTTTCCCAAGGTCTTAGCAGTTCTAATAAAATTTTTAGCGGCCCGAAAATTTTTCAAAGGCCTCACTCATTCGCACAATAAATTTATGATATTCTAAATTGACTGGCGATCCAGTGAACAAGCATTCACATAATAGCTAAATGAATTGGCGGAAAGGATGAAACATTTGGTGAATAGGCACTAAACTTTTGTCGCTAGTTTGCTAAATGTGGAACCGAGGTTAAATGTTTTCCTTTAGTCCCTAGGTCACGGGGTTAAAGATGGGTTAAGGTTTTCTTTCTACGAATAGGAAAAAGCATTGTCATGTGGTCGCTAAGAGTTAACCTGAGGTATCTGGTTGAGTTAAGGACATAAAGCCTGTGAAATTGAGGAATCTGATGGTCACGACTTAGAGATAGCTCAGATTTAAATTATGACCACCGATTTTCTGTTGGCGCTATGAATGTGACCGTTTGATTTCAATTTTGAATTTTTGAAGGGTTTCCAGCAATAGAAAGGACTAGAATTGAATGCTTTCACAGTTGGATTTTATTTGTTTGGTGGTGCTTGCTATTGCAATGTGGTCCAAGGTGCTCCTTGATCATTTGCAAGGGTCTGTACTATATTTTTGTCCTTGAGGCATGCTATAGGTTGTTGAATAGGTTGACATTTTGGATGTTTTTGTAGTTCTCAGTACCTTCTCAGTGAGATTTTCATGATTGAGGATCAATTCGGGATCTGTCTTCTCCTGGTTACCTGCGTTTCTTCCCCTGTAATAAATTTGTGACTGTTTCTAGTTGGTTGGGTAGGTGAAACCCTAACCCTAGTCACCCGAAGCTTGATGCATCTTCTTTGAGGATTCCAAGGTGACTAGTGGTGGTATATATTGCTAGATTCTTGACTTAGTTTGGGTTCCAAAACTTTCTTTTGGTCCCTGGTTGTTGATGGTATTATACTGAGTAAGGAGAGCCTAGATTTTGGGTCTGTTTCTTTTGCATTTTGCTGTTTGATAATGTATTGGTTCTGCAAGTCTTAATGAGAATATAGTTGAATTCCAATCTCATAGTGGTGTATGTCTTTTTGTTTTGTTCTTGAGCTCATATATGTTAACTTCACAAAGTGGGTTAGTATATGGTAAACAAAGAGTATTTTGAGATTATCTTTGAGTTCCTAACAAAGTTAGGATTAAAGTCTTTCAAGTAGTCTTAGTGAGTTCACGACTTGATAAGAATTTGATGTCTTGATATGTGAGTGAGAGGGATAATAGGAAAAGAACTTATCCTGAATTCAATTATGTTTGAGTTAAGGTCTCCGATTGATGTATACTATTAGGTGACTCTATGCCCTGGTTAAGGCACTGATCCTTTCTCTAGAGGTAGTCCATCATCATTAATCACACACATTTAAATGATCAAATCCTTGAATCAGTTAGTAAAGAGTATATTGGTATAATATTTAGTGATTCCTTTCAAGAAGTGAATCAAGGGTACACCCGCCTCAGCATTGAGGCTCAAAGTGTAGGAGGATCTCATTGTTGATCCTTGTTAATTGGCCCTCTTCCTTGTAGAATTTGGAGTGGTGATAGAGTCAAGGTTATATTAAAGTAATCCACCAAAGTATAAATCTATAAGTTGAAGATCAAAGGGAACTACCAACAAAATGACAACTCTACTAGGGAGAACAACAATGAAGCATTACATCTGTTAGGATCTCTGGTTGTAGTTACATTGTTAAGTCAAAACCTTTTGTTGACTAGATTGATTTACCCATCTGAGTCACCAACAAAATGGTGACTCTACTAGGGAGAGTCTAGAGATAAAGGTTGTTAAATGCACTCTTTTTTTTCATGTTGTATTTAGTTAAAGATTTCCCACTTAGTGGGTGGCGACTCAAAAGGTTAGAACCAGTGTCATAAGTTAAAGATGGACAAAAGGAGAAATATTAGGTCCTTTGTTAGAAATAATTTGGAGGTCACTCTGGAACAATTACCTAGATAAGAGAAGAAGAGTTGGATCAGGAGGAATGGTGAGTCTACTAATGCTCCCATAAGAGAACAAAAAAATACCAGAGGAAGAGCACCACATGTTTCCTCAAGTGAGGAAGGTTCACAAGACAAAGTTTCTAGATCAGATGGTGGTCGCTCTGAGGATAGATTTTATGATACCCCAGAGGCTATATTTCAAGACAAGGGTCCATTGCCCGCAGGTCAGGATGAACAAGATAGAGAGATGGGTCTGGAGATTGATTTAGATCTTGATGAAGATAATTTCAGAAGAGAACCCATGAGACCAAGGCAAGTCCACTTCCCATATCAAAATCTTACTAATATGGATGTGTCATTAGGTTCTGATGACATTATGGTAGACCCAGATGATTTAAATGTAGTAAGGTTGTAGTTGGCAGAACAAGATGCCATACATAAGAGGTTACAAGAGGAGAGAGAAGTTGAAAAGGTGAATGCTCTAATAGAAAGATAGTCTCTCCTTAGAAAGATTAATGAAATGAAGAAGAGAAACAAGATGCTTGCTTCTACTCCTAAGACCTTGCAGCATGACATTTTTGGTGATCTTGAGGCTTTAAGGAGTGAGCAAGAGCACTTACTGCAAGATCATGAATTTGATGGGGAGGGCCCTATGGTTAGACAGGTTCAAAGTTATGCTTCCCTCCCTCAAGATAAAGATGGGAACGAGATCACTAGGCCTGCTGTTGCTGCTGGTGAGAAAGGAAAGCAAAAGATGGTGGGACATAAAACAAGCAGATCATTGACAATACTAGGGGTCCCACCACCCAATTCAAGTGAAGACACAAAGATAGAAAGAAGAAGAAAAGAAGATGAGGACCTTGCAAGAGAATTAGAAAATGCTGAAATTGAAGCTTCCATTGCAGAAAAGAGAAGAAAGATCTAGTTCTTGAAGGCTTCAAGAGCTAATGCTCTTGGCCCATCTACTACTAAACTAGGTATGCCATCTATGACTACTACTATTCCACTTAGTAATGCTACTAGTTCAATTCCTTCTTCATCTGCTAGGATAGGTGTTGATCCTAGATAGTAGTCAAATGCACAAGTAGATGGAAATGTAAATGCAAATGTTGATCCTAGGGTCAACACTAGTTCAAGTTTTCAAAGAAGACCTATGCAATTAGAAGGCTATAGGAAAATTAGTTTTGATGGGATACTGGGCTACCCAAATGCTTTTCTAAATTATGTAAGAGATAAAGTACCTAAGTTTTCTGGTAATAATGCTATCATTTGTGAGGAGCATATTAGGCTATTTGTTGATATGCTTAATGACTATGAGGTAGAGCATGAGGATGTAGTCATGAAATTGTTTGTTCAATCTCTAATGGAGGATGCTAGAGATTGGTTTAAGAGGCTTCCTGATAAATGTATTGATACTTGGGATTCCTTTGAGAGATGTTTTAAAGAGCGGTATGGTGATAGGCCTAATGCTAGTTTCATGTTGAATGAATTCAATACCATAAGGAAAAATCAAAATGAGTCTGCAGCTGAATTCAACATGAGATTTTAGAAGGGTATGCATAAGTTGTTCCAAGTTATGTGGTTAGATGACAATGTTTGTCTAACTACAGACTTCAATGCATTTGATGGAAAGATGGGATACTTGTTGAGGGACAAAGAATGAAGAACTCTTAGAGATGCTTTTAGGATTGCTATCAATATTGAGAACAATATGAAGATATTAGGAAAGTTGGGTGGGAAGAGAGATGACCCTAACTTGTTTGGGGACAAGAAAAACAAAAAAGAAAATGATAGGAATGTTGGAACTAGGAGGCAGGAAGAAGATAAATTGGATAAGGTGCTCAATTCATTGAAGGATTTGAAGGCACCTGAAAGTAGGAACATTAGTGCTCCTACCAATGAGAGGCCTCAGTTCAACAATAATTTCAATAAGTAGAATAGATTACAGAACTACCCCTACAACACCCAATGGAAGGATGGCAAGCCTGTTGTCCCTATTGCAAGAAATAACAATGAAAAAGGTGTCCCTGAACCTCTACAAAAAGCTTCAATAAATGTCATGGAGGACATACCTTGGTGTGTTGCATGCCAGTCCTCTCATTCTGGAGAGCATTGTGTGGTTGCACATTCTATGGCTGCAAATCAAGATTGTGGTAGTGAGGAGCTAGATCAAGAAGAAGATCAAGATGAGGGTATGTGCAAGATCATGAGTGGCCAAAAAGTGGCAATGTTAGTTCAAAAATTTGACAATGTAGCTGACGACTTTTTTTCACCTAAATTTGATAAAATGAAAATGGTATCTTAAGGATATTATCAACTTTCTATCAATATAAATGCTGTCAAATTTTGAATTCGGTAAGTAATTATTAGTTATTTTCTAATTGAGCTACCTCTAAAGTGCTGATTTATATACTGATTGAAAAATGACTATAACTTTTAGATGGTATAACATTTTTGAAATCCAAAAAATGCATCACATTCTATGCTTCACCTGCTATAAGGAAAAAAGAAAAAGTTTTGAATTTTGTAAAGTTTTGAATGAGTTAAGGTGGTTAGACACGAGAGTTTTTTTATTCTGAAAATGTTGTAGAAAAAAATTCATAATTAATTATTTTTTTAGAATAAAATTACAAAAAAATATGCGTCACATCCAGACATGAGTCTACTACTTATATATAAAATCTTATAATAAAATATTATCATTTGATTATGATTAAAGTGGTCAGACATACACCTACTTCTTATTTTTTTCTTGAAATTTTTGTACTGCTGCATTGAAATCTATACCTTTCACGAATCATACTAAATTTTTCTTTAAAAAAGCCTAGTAGTTTAGAAACTACATTCAATTTTCTATAGATTCTATTCTTACAACTTTTTGATATTAGGTTCATAGCTAGTTGAAATTTTCACGTTAAGTTGACTAACCCTGATTTGCTGATTTTTCATTGCCACTTAAGGGCATAGTTTGGCCCCTCATGAGCTTGCACATACCCATGATATTGGATGCAACATGGCTACTTCATATCTAGGATATGAAGATGATTTTGATTTTGATGAAGAAGAAGATGTAAATGTGAAGAGACACAATCAGGCCCTTTTTCATCAAGAGGTTTTTTCTGATGGTGAAGACATTGATAAGAAGACATGTAACATGAACTCTTCTTCTGAGCCAATAAATTTAAGAAGACCTTCTGGAGAAGAGATGGATATAATTACTATAGAAATGATTGCCCAAGTGCAAACTAGAGGCATGGTGGCAAGGAATACGAATGAAAAAGTTGCAGGAATGTTTATTGTTACCCTAATTTCTATATACATACAAATTTGGCCAAACCTATCCCTAGGTGTCTATTTTTCCCCAGGCAAGCATCCCTAAAATTTTCATGAATTTATCTCTTGTTTCCTAGCCTCTGCTATCTTTTTTATTCCCTTGTCTATAGTTTAAATATTTGAAAAAGTAGTCATTGGTGCTAAATTCCCCCTACAAACCCTAGCCTTCATTCTATTTGGTTGTTACTTTATTGGCAACTTAAAGTCCCAATATCCACGTGCTTTATTTTTCCCTTTGGTCACCAGTTCTCTAAGTTTTTCAACAGTAACCTTTTCCTCTCAGTGAACTAGCGACTATAGTGTTTCTCCTGATCTTGAGATAAATTGGCGGTGCCCTTAAACATTCAGTGACTCCGCAGATTTCCTTTCAGTTGGGCATTTTCTAACTGAAACCCCAAGTTGGACTAAACACTCAGCGATTATGCGAATGCTTTGTTTGTGTATTCTCCAAACTTAACCGAGGTTAAGATTTTTATTTGGTGACCGAGTGATTCTTCCTTTGGCCGTGCATTCATGAAGGCTTTCAGAGTTAATTTGTAGTGAGGTGCCTGGTTGTCAGTCCTCTTTTGATCTAATGGCTAGTGTATTTTCTCATGAAAAGTGTCAGAGGTTTGCGAACTTAAGACTGTCATTGATTCCTCCTGGTGATGTAACTCTTCATTCAGGCAGGTCCACTACTATGTATATACAAATGGTAGCTTCTAATTAGTGAGGCCCTAAAGTTCTCAGCAACCTAGTGATTGTCTTCGATCACCGGTTCACCAAATGTAAGCCAGAATCCTCATGAGTGGTTAAGGGAGTATTTTGTGAATCAGCGAATAAAGGATTTCTGTTGTTCACATGATATAACTAGGGTTAGCCGGAAGACTTAGAGATTCAGCAACAACCTTGTTCACTAACTCGCTTGACAAGACCAAGGTAAGCCAAAGGATCTCACAACTTAGAATTCTTCAATTGCGTAGTTGCTAAATGACTTAGAGGAGGAAAAGTTCAAGGTGGATCCAAAATAACAGATATGATGACATGCTTGGTTCTCATTGGTCATGATATGCTGATATGGGCTTTGACTTTTCAAGAGGGTTTATGACTATTTTAAAGCTAATCTGAGCCATCCATTTTCCAGGAAGAAAAGTATATCAATGGGCATGTTTTAAAATGACCCACTAGGAGCTAAGTTTCAAATTCAAATGTGTCTAAGAGGGTTTTCACTAGTATTTGATTTGCAGGCTGCAAGCGGTGAGGTAGCTCAAAAAAATTATGTCTCCAGGATATTTTCAGTCAAAAGAAGATGATGAGGAAGTCTCGACAGCCATCATGGGTCGATTCTTGTCTCATCAAAGTACCAGCTTGAGCATTCATGGTGAGACTTTGTGCAGGAAAGTAAATGAATCCAAGTCGCTTGTCTGTAGGTTGAAGTAGTACAAGGATGGGCACACAAACTTGAGGTCTGATCAACCATATTTGTAGAGTTACATTCATGATCAAACTTGATAGATGTTGGGTTTATTATTCTAATGTAAAATCCATGAAACCCTAGTTAGGTTTTCTGACTCCTACCTGCGTGCAGTTGAGTATGTATATATTGTATTTTTGGAGCTTTCAGGCTAAGAGTTGGACAATTGTAAAAGAGAAATTCACCTTTCTTGAGAGTTACCTATGAAATATTTTCTACCCTATGGCTTCTATAGTTGTATTTCTCCCATTGATGTTTCAGATATTGTAGAGGTATTTTATGACAATTCTTCATGTCCCTATGCTTCCTTGTTTGATTCTTCTCTTATTGAATTTAACTATATGATGTTTTAGTGATAAATTAGGGTTCTTGATCCCTCTTACTTTCTATAACTATGTGTGTTTGATCTGATTTAGATGCTTTTGTGGCTATACTTCAGCCCCCTAACAGTCTTGTCTCAATCCTACACCAAGTTGCAAAAGTGAATGTCTGCTTGCAGGTCATAAATTATCTTATGTTCAGACCCTTCTATGAAATACTTATGCAAGCCTATTTAGTAAGTTGTGACCTACTAGACCTAAGCCTTTAATTGATTCCATTCCTCTATACTGATATCCAAACCTAATTTTGGTGCATCACCTAGTAGGTAGTTTATTTTTAGTCATTTCTCTTTCAAGCATTCCTTCTACCCCTTTCCCTTAGAAGATTTACTTTTCATGTCTAGAAGCAAATTAAGGTGATTATCCAACAGGAACCAGCCTAGAATCTAGAGGTCTCATCTTAGTTAGCATAGGTCCCACAACCTGGAGATGATTCCCATGTTATACTAGGTTATCAAGACTACAAGAGCTTGAGACAAAGGTGCAAACTTAGTGTATAACAATTCTGGCATGCCTGGTGGGACTACACAAGAAGTTCATTGTTTGAAGGTTATCCTATCTCTAATATACAAGCTACATAATATAGACCTTTAGAAGTTGTTTCTATCAAGTATATCTGGTGACTCCACTAATTTTAAAGATTAGGGCTAACCTTGTTCAAGGTTTATGAGAAAGATTGAGACTAGAAGCTCAAAGCCCACTCAATTTTTAGAGTTGCCCTCGAAGAGAGGTCATAAAGGTAGATCAACTCGAAGAACATCCCCTACAAGGAGAGTTCAATCAAAACCTCCTAATAACTTAGAGAGGAGACCTTTTCCCTTTCATTCTAGAAGAAGAGTTAGATCTTTGACCAGAGATCTAGAAGAGGATTCAAATCCAGCAGCAAATACAGCTCATATAATTGTTAATCTTCAGATTCCAGCTCCTACAATGGCTAGACCATTTTCCTTTGCACCCTTTAATCAGGGGAGCCCATTGGCTTTTTCTCAACATCATGATGTTCCCTTGGTGGCATTAAAGAGTATACCCAATTTCATAGGGGAAGGGTAGACAACTGCTTTTGAGCACATAAGAGATGTGACTGCCATATGTAGCATACACAATATTACTCAAGAAGATGTGGCCATAAAATTACTAGCAGCCTCTCTAAAAGGTAAGGCTCTTGAATGGTTCAGAACTTTAACTGTTGGTTCTATTATTTCATGGGATGAATTAGGGGATGTATTAAGTAAATATTTTGAGGATAAATCAGATAACTTGTCTCTAGTTGAGCAGTTAACAACCATTAAGAGAGACCCTCAATAGAAAATGATAGATTACAATATTAGATTCCTCAAAACATGGAATAAAATTCCAGCCTCAGTAAGACCATCAACTAACCATGCTTTCCTTTATTACTTACAAAGTTTGAATGGTCAAATCACTATCATGATCCAGTCTATGGGTGGGACTTCTTTACCCCAAGCCTTTAACATAGCTATTAGGGCTAAAAATTGTTTGATTCAAGTAGGAATGATCACTAGAAGACCTCCAATGCCCATTTTCCCTAGCCTTCAGCCCATTGCACCTGCATAAGTACCCCCATTTACCCCTATTTCCACCATATTAGCACCTCAGGCTAGTACCAGTGGTTGGGAGCTAACAGCTAGTTTCTCTCAAGAGCTGTAAGAGATAAAGAATAGTCAACAGAGTAGTCAACAAGAAATGACCAATTTGTTGCAAACCTTGACTAAAGAGGTCACGAATTTGAAGAAACAAGGTCAAGGAATCATACCACCATTTCAGTCACAAGGCCAAGGTCCTAATAAGCAATATCAAAATCAAGGACAGCCTTATCAGCAAAATAGGCCACCATACCAAGGAGGCTACCAAGGACAAAGACAAAGTTTTAACTAGAGACCGTTCCAACCATATAACCCTGCACCTCTAAATTTTGCAAATCTAGTGAGGGATATGGTTCCTAGTCAAAATAATATGGCTATGGATAATGAATGGTGATTTCCTTGTAATCAGCCTCATAATCATGATACATGTTCAAATGGATGGATGAACCAACCTCTAATGGTTCAAAATGCCTCCCAAACTCAATCAGAGGTTCCATCCAGTAGGTCAGTTCCTCAACAAGAATCACAAGAGAATGAGACTGCTCTCTTCAATTGGGAGCAGCCAGACTTCAAGACATGGAAAGAGTAGATTCTAATGCCAAAGCCACCACATATATAGAGCTAGTACAACAAGCTACTCCCATCACATGCAAGGAGGCTCCTATCATTACAAGCAAGGAAGGCCAATAGTCTAAAGAGGTGGAGCCCATCATAGTGAAAGCACAATAAAGAGTACACACTGTGACACCGTTTAATATTGTAGATAACATGAAGAAGGTGAATGTCACCATGTCCATGTGGGACTCTCTAGCTCTTCCAGGACAACCTAAAATTTTGAAGAAGGTTATGATAGAAGTGATAAATCCTCAACCTACAAAAGAAGCTACAAAGCCAGTGTTGGTCGACACTGATCAAGAAAAGGAGGCTCCGACTAGCAACTCCAAGGGCAATGACATTCAAGGTAGGAATTCAAAGCCACCTCCTTTTTATGTATCTCTAATTATTGGAAAATCTTTAGTACATAATTGTATGGTAGATAGTGGAGCTACTAGCACTGTAATGCCTAAGAAGGTAGCTGACCAATTATGACTAAAATATGAGCCCTTCCAAAAGAAGGTTACCCAACTTGATGGATCCTGAGTCAATACTATAGGTGTGGCCAAGGAGACCATTCTGATCCTTCATGTTAGTCCTAATTTTTCCATCCTCCTAGATATATACATCATAGATCTCCTTGCATTATTTGCTATATGTCTTTCAAGAGATTTTATAGCTAAGATAGGAGGCTATCTATCTTCTGATTGGTCTCACATGCTATTTCATACAAGTATGGGACCAAGGTTACCATTAAGTTAGAACCATTAGTAGCACACCATATAGAGCCATATGTGTCCAATGTCATCAATGTAAACTACCTTATATTTGATGACAGTGACTTCTAAACCACTAGTGAAGCAAGGACAAAGATAGGAAGTATCCCTAATATTTTACTAGATGAAAGAACTTCAGAGGCCCAAGAAAGTCTTGTTTGGGATTTTGGTTTGGGAAGTTATTTAATATAGGAGAGTGGAGCCATAGAACCAACCCTTCTCAAGGAAGATACTAATTCAGAGAATTAGAGCAATTAGGTTTGGGAACTGTTAGCACGTGCAAAAAATTTTATGGCTTCATTGTTTTCCCCTAGCCTTTGTATCATTTTTCATGCCTTTAGCATAAACCGTTAGTTCAAAAATTCAAAACTCTAGCCGTTACCCTTTGTAAAACCCTAGCCCTATTCTAATTTGATGTTGCCTTTTCTGGGTCACTTAAAGTTCCTAAGGTGCACGTGCTTTATATTTTTGGTCGGCCCCCAATTTAATTTTTCCTAAGTTTTTATACCCCGATGGCCTTTTAATTTTTTGAAGTCCTCTGCACCTAAATTTTTCCTTATAAGCCTAAGTCTTAGCATTTAACTTTTCTTATGTTCTAGCTTAATACTTTCCTTGGCCTGGCTCTGAACAACATCTACATCCGATGGTTGTCGTTAAAGCACAAGGGTTTTGTTAGAGGCTTGCACTTTTGCGATGACCATTGATTCATTTCCATGACATAACCCTTTCAATGCAGGCAGGTCCACTACCAGGTAGGCTCACATGGCAGTCTATCATTTATTGGAGTATCCTATATAGCATGGTGGGGTTGTGCTCTGTGGTATTGGCTAAGATTCCAGATCAACAATTAGCATGAATGCACATAGACTCTTTTAAGACCTTCAGATCTTACGCCATTCATTCGATCCTCCAGGTGTTCATGTCAGAGATAAAGGTAGGTCCAAAGTTACATGTAAGCACAGTTGGTGGCATCTTATTGGTCCATGTATCAACACAGTGGCAGTTGTCAGTGGGACCTAGTTTTTGGATGCATCAGAGGGTCTTGACACTGTCAGTCGATCGAGGATGGGTGTATGATCTTATGGGATCTGTCAAAGGCTTAAGATCATGCACCATCTATTGATTCAATCTTTCTCAGAGGAGATGAAGTGCGGTGGGTCCATTTTCTAGGTAAACTGATATGGGAAACTATGATTGGTCCATGTAGTAATGAGTTGGATTATGACAGTGGGGCTGAGGATTCCCAAGCTTCATAGGTTCTAACATGTCAGAGCATCAGCGGTTGGTGTGTAATCTGATGGGTTTTTTTGACACATGCAAACTTAAGTCAACCGTCGATCTTCTTGTGCGGGCCCAGTTGAATTTCTCAGTGCTTTTGGCGGTAAGGATAAAAATGTAGTGGCACTGATAAATTCTTGTCATGTTTGCATGTTCACATGATGTTTTGGTGGTTTTACAAGTTGACTGGTGATTCAGGGAACACTTGTTCACATAATCGCTAAAGTTTCTAGTGGTAAGATAAATCTTTCTGCAAACTGGTGAAAAGCCTTTTGTCACCAGTTCGTTGAATGTGACTAGGGTTAGTGACTTTTCTTTGTTTGCTAGGTCATGGAGTTAAAAATGGGTTAAGGTTTTCTTCTCGTGAAAAAGGATTTGCCTTGTCACATGGTCACTGAGTGTAAACCTGAGGGTGGCAGTTGAGTTAAGGACATAAAGCCTGCAAAATAAAGAGATCCGACGGTTATGATATAAAGTTGGCCCAGATTTAAATGTTGACTGTCAATTTACTGCAGGCGCCATAAAGTAGCCATTTAAATTCAAATTTTAATTTTTTGAGGGTTTCTCAACGACAAAAAGGACTAGTTTTAATTGTTTTAGAGGCCGGATTTGATTTTTTTGGTGGTGCAAGTGGTTGCAGTGTGGTCTAGGGTGTGCCTTGATCATTTGCAGGGGTTTGTACTGTGTGGATTTGTGCTCGAGGTGTGTTGCAGGTGGCTAAATAGGTTGACATTCAGGCATCTTTGTGGTTCTCAGTACCTTCTTAGAAAATTTATCATGATTAAGGATCACTCTGGGATTTTCTTTCTCCTAGTTTCCTAGGTTTCTTCCCCTGTAATAAATTTTGTGACCATTTCTAGTGGGTTTAGTGGTTGAAACCCTAAGCCTAGTCACCCGAAGCTTGATGCATCCACTTTGAGGATTCCAAGGTGACTAGTGGTGGTATATAGTGTAGAATTTTTGACTTAGTAGAGGTTCCAAAACTTTCTTTGGTCCCTTGTTGTTGATGGTTTTATATTGAAAGAGGAGCTGGATTTTGGGTCTTTCCCTATCTTTATGTTTCTCTGATTGTATATTGATCCTGAATGTGTTAATGAAAATGCTATTGAGTTCCAATCTTACATTTGTGTATGTCTTCTTGTTTCGGTTCTGAGCTCATATATGTTAGTGTCACAAAGTGTATTAACATATGGTAAACAAAGAGTATTGTGAATTCATCTCTAAGCTCCTAACAAAGTTAGGATTAAAGTCTTTTAGGTGACTTTTGTGAGTTTGCAACCAAGTAAGAATCTAATGTCCTTGTGTTTGAGGGAGAGGGGTAATAGGAAAAGCACTTATCCTGAGCTCATGAGTGTTTGATCTAAGATCTTTAGTTGATGTATGTAATTGGGTGACTCTTTGCCCTAGGTTAAGGCACTGGTCCATCCTTTGGAGGCATTTCATTGTCATCAACCACACACAAACAAATTCAAATGATCAAATCCTTAAATCAATTAGTAAAGAGTATATTGATATAATATTTTAAGATTCCTTTGAAGAAGTGAATCAAGGGTACACCCACCTGAGCATTAGAGCTCAAAGTGTAGGAGGATCTCTTTTGATCCTTGTTAATTGGCCCTCTTCCTTGTGGACTTTGGAGTGGTGATAGAGTCAAAGTTATATTAAAGTTATCTATCAAAGTATAAATCTACAAGTTGAAGATCAAAGGGAACTCCCAACAAAATGGGGAATCTGCTGGGGAGAGTCTAGAGATAAAAGCTTTCAGAGTGCACTCTTGTTTTCCTCTTGTATTCAGTTTTAAGATTTCTCATTTAGGTGGGTGGCGACTCAAGAGGTTAGAACCAATGCTATAAGCTATAAATCATGGACAATAGGAGGAATACTAGGTCCTTTTTCAAAAAAATTCCAGAGGTCACTCTTGAATAATTACCTAGATAGGAGAAGAAGAGTTGGATTAGAAGGAATGGTGAGTCTACTAGTGCTCCCATAAGAAAACAAATAAATACAAGAGGTAGAGCACCACATGTTTGCTCAAGTGAGGAAGGTTCACAAGATAGAGTTTCTAGATCAGATGGTGATTGCTCTGAAGATAGATTTTATGATACCCTAGAGGCTATATTTCAAGACAAGGGTCCATTGCCTGTAGGTCATGATGAACAAGCCAGAGAGATGGGTTTGGAGATTGATTTAGATCTTGATGAAGATAATTTTAGAAGGGATCCCATGAGACCAAGGAAGGTCCACTTCCCATATCAAAATTTTACTAATATGGATGTGTCATCAGGTTCTGATGACATTATGGTAGACCTAGCAGATTTAAATGTATTAAGGTTACAGTTGGCAGAGTAGGATGCCATACATAAGAGGTTACAAGAGGAGAGAGAAGCTGAAAACATGAATGCTCTAATAGAAAGATAGTCTCTCCTTAGAAAGAGTAATGAAATGAAGAAGAGAAACAAGATGCTTGCTTCTGCTCCTAAGACTTTGCAACATGATGTCTTTTGTGATCTTGAGGCTTTGAGGAGCGAGCAGGAACGCTTACTGCAAGATCATGAATTTGATAAGGAGGGCCCTATGATCAGATAGTTTCAAATTTATGCTTCCCTCCCTAAAGATAAAAATGGGCAAGAGATCACTAGGCCTACTTTTGTTACTGGTGAGAAGGGAAAGAAAAAGATGGTGGAACATCAAACAAGTAAATCATTGACAATACCAGGAGTCCCACCACCCAATTCAAATAATGACACAAAGATAGAAAGAAGAAGAAAAGAAGATGAGGACCTTGCAAGAGAATTAGAGAGGGCTGAAATTGAAGCTTTCATTGCAAAAAAGAGAAGAAAGATCCAATTCTTGAAGGCTTCATCAGTTAATGCTCTTGGTCCATCTACTACTGAACTAGGTATGCCATCTATGACTACTGCTATTCCACTTAGTAATGCTACTAGTTCATTCCCTTCTTCATCTCCTAGGATAGGTGATGATCCTAGGTAGTAGTCAAATGCACAAGTAGATGGAAATGTAAATGCAAATGTTAATCCTAGGGTTAACACTAGTTCAAGTTTTCAAAGAAAACCTATGCAATTAGAAGACTATAGGAAAATTAGTTTTGATGGAATTCCTGGTTACCTGAATGCTTTTCCAAATGATATAAGATATAAGGTACCTAAGTTTTTTGGTAATAATGCTATTAGTTGTGAGGAGAATCTTAGATTTTTTGTTGATATGCTTAATTATTATGCGGTAGAGCATGAGGATGTAGTCATGAAATTGTTTGTTCAATCTCTAATGGAGGATGCTAGAGATTGGCTTAAGATACTTCCTGATAAATGTATTGATACTGGGGATTCTTTTGAGAGATGTTTCAAAGAGCAGTATGGTGATAGGCCTAATGCTAGCTTCATGTTGAATGAATTCAATACCATAAGGAAAAATTAGAATGAATTTGCAACTGAATTCAACATGAGATTTCAAAAGGGTATGCATAAGTTGTTCCAAGTTATGTGGTTAGATGACAATGTTTGTCTGACCACATACTTCAATGCATTTGATGGAAAGATGGGATACTTGTTGAGGGAAAAAGAACCAAAAACTCTCAGAGATGCTTTTAGGATTGTTTTCAACATTGAGAACAATATGAAAATATCAAAAAAATTTGGTGGGAAGAGAGATGATCCTAAGTTGTTTGGGGATAAGAAATACAAAAAGGAAAGTGATAAGAATATTGGAACTAGGAGGAAAGAAGAGGATAAATTGGATAAGGTGCTGAAGACATTGAAGGATTTGAAGGCACCTACAAATAGGAACATCGGTGCTCCTACCAATGAAAGGCCTCAGTTCAACAATAATTTTAACAAGCAGAATAGATTGCAGAACTACCCCTACAACACCCAATGGAAGGATGGAAAGCCTATTGTCCCTACTGCAAGAAATAAAAATGAAAGAGGTGCCCCTAACCATCTACAAAAAGCTTCAATAAATGTCATGGAGGACATACCTTGGTGTGTTGCATGCCAGTCCCCTCATTCTGTAGAGAATTATGTGGTTGCACAATCTATGGCTGCAAATCAAGATTGTGGCAATGAGGAGATAGATCAAGAAGAAGATCAAGATGATGTTGGGTGCAACATGGCTACCTCATATCTAGGACATGAAGATGATTTTGATTTTGATGAAGAGGTAGATGTAAATATGAAGAGACACAATTAGGCCCTTTTTCATCAAGAGGTTTTTTCTGATAGTGAAGACATTGATAAGAAGACATGTAACATGAACTCTTCTTTTGAGCCAGTAAATTTAAGAAGACCTTCTAGAGAAGAGATGGATATGATTACTATAGAAATGATCACCCAAGTGCAAAGTAGAGGCATGGTGACAAGGAATACAAATGAGAAAGCTGCAGGAATGTTTATAAAGAGTACCAACTCTGGAGAGCCTAATGAGAAAAAATCAAAAGGTGATCACATGGTGAAATTCAAGAATATAAAAGGTAAGAATTGTGAGCCTAAGGGAGTTGGAGTTGAAAAAATTTCTAATGAGATTGAGAAGCCAGTTAACACAATGGCTAAGGTTGAAAAAATGAGGGTGGCTAATAAACCTAATGTATCAGATAAGCAAAAGGATACTAAAGTAGTGTAGATTGAGATTCCTTTCTTTGCTCCTGTTGATATGTTATCTGTATTGTCCCAAATTACAGTTAAGTTTCCATTGTCAGAATTTTTGAGGATCCCTAAACACAAAGACAAAGCTATTGCATGGGTGGATAATTTTCATAACAATGATGTTTCATGCAATGGATCTTAGGGTAAAGCTTTGAAAGGTGTTTCTACTCAGGGAATTGTATCTCAAATTCCTCCTATATATTTGGACAGTTCTGTCAATGCTAGACTTGAAAACATTGATCCATTCTTTTTAAGTGTTCTTGTGAATGGAATGAAACTAAGAAATTGTATGATTGATAGTGGTGCCTCTAATACTATTATACCTTTTAAATCATGGACAAGTTGGGTCTTAAATTTTATATAGTCCAAGGTAGATGTTGTGCAATGGATCAAAGGGAGGTACCATTTATAGGGACTATCAATGCAATGCCATATAGGCTGGCAGCATATCCAGAGAAAGAGTTAACAATGAGTGTTTTGGTGGTGGACATCCCTCCTCATTATGGGATGCTACTATCTAGAAGGTGGAGTGCTACCATGGGTGGAAGTTTATAGTGTGATTTGTCCTATGCCACTTTCAAGATTGATGATCAGTTTGTCAAGATTGATCGAGAGCCAAGAGTATGCCACATGATTGAGAGGAATATTGACAATGAAATTACATGTTTTGTGGATACTGATATTAATGCTTTTAGGGTAGAGATCCATGTATTTGAAAATGAACCTATTTTGTCACCTATCTTTGTTGAGGTAAGTGTTAATTCTATGAAGGGTGATTTGTGGGTAATGTACTTTGATGGTGCAAATTGCAAAGATGGAGCAGGAGCAGGTTTTCTACTTATTTCTGCTAATGGAAACACCTACAAATTTTCTTTCACATTGAATTTCTTTTGTACCAACAATATAACAGAATATGAAGCATTCTTGTTAGGACTGAGGTTGGCACAAAAACATGGTATTAAGTGCTTGAGTGTTGTTGGTGATTCTGAGTTGGTGGTGTCCCAAGTCAAATCATTTTATGCTTCCAAGAACTAGAAGTTGAAACAATATAGGAATGCAGTTTGGGATTTGATTAAGCATTTTGATGCCTTCAATATTGAGTGGAAGGATAGGAGTAACAATAAGATGGCTGACTTGTTAGCTAATATTGCAATCAATCCCACTGATATTACATTTTTTGGTATCTCTAAAGTTGAAATTCAGGCTAGGCCTAGTATACCAGACAATATTGAAAATTGGCAAGTTTTTGATGGTGATAATGATATCTTGAAGTTTATGAGTTGTGAAGATCAGTATCATGGTTAGGAATTTGATTGTTCAGCCTGGGTTGAGTCAGTAGAAGGAAAGGAGGTTGTCTTTGGCAATGAGGTCATTTAGCTCAGAACTAACAAGGTGCCCAAGGGGCTTGTTATTTTGGAGACTATCTTTGATAACCAAGATAGAGTTCAAAACAATATCAAAAGAGAAGATCATGCTGATCTAGAGGAGATAAATCTTGGAACACATGAGGCACCTAAGAAAGTATACATTGGTAGAGATATATCTCAAAAGGTAAAGAAATCTTTGATTGAATTGTTAAGAAAATTCAGGCATATTTTTGCATGGTCATATGATGACCTAAAGGTTTATAGAGAATATTTGTTTCAGCATGTTATTCTATTGAAAGAAGATGCTAAACCTTTCTGGGAAAAACAAAGGCCTATTAATCCTACTTTGACATCCAAGATGAAAGAAGAGTTAATGAAGCTAAGAGATGCTAGAATTATCAAGCCTATAAGGCACTCTTCTTGGGTGTCAAATATTTTCCCTATTAGGAAGAAGAATGGTGACATTAGGCTTTGTGTGGACTTCAGGAATTTGAACATCAGCTCATTAAAGGATAACTATTGTCTGCCCAATATGGAAGCTATGTTGTAGAGAGTAATTGGATCAGAATTGATGTCTATGATGGATGGCTTCTCTGGTTACAATCAGGTCATTATCAAAAAATCAGAGCAATTCAAGATGCCTTTTGGTCTCACAAATGCTGGTGCTACTTTTTAGAGGGCAATGGATGTTGCCTTTTTAGATTTCATAAATGATTTCCTTGTTGTATATCAAGATGATTTAACTACCTATTCTGATAAGGAAGAAGATCACTATATTTATTTAGAGAAAATATTTTTAAGGGCTTTGGAATATGGCATTTCATTAAATCCAATGAAATGTGCTTTTGGTGTCATTGAAGGTAGGTTGCTTGGCTACTTAGCTAGGAAGCAAGGAGTTAGAATTGACCCTCAGAAGGTAGCATCCACTGATAAAATTCAGAGACCAAAGAATGTTAAAGGGAGTCAGTCCTTCTTTGGTCAGGTCAATTTCTTAAGGAGGTTTGTGGGGTAAAAGTACAAAGCTGTGTCACACTTTTATAAAGGAAAAGGTCAATAACACATAATTTTTTTAACTTTAACGACATAAAAATGGAATTTATGTTTAAAATTTGGAGATGATGTAAACTAATGAAATGTGTAAAAGTGGATGAAGTTTATGCCTATAATTTTTTTAATTTTTTTTGAACAAGAATTCACATAGTTTTTAAATTTTTGAAGTCCATTTTTTACTTGCTGAAAAATGCTGAAAAATGAGGTCTTGTTCGCAACAAAAAAGTATATGCAAATATTTTTTTTTTCCTTTGATTTCAAAATATGTCATAGATAAAATGTATAGCTAGTGCAAAAAAGAAGAAAAATTAATTTTCAATGTATATTTTCTCTAATATAACTACTCAAAGTCAAACATACCTGAAATCAACAGTTTTCATCTCGCGTCAAATTTCCCCTATCAAAGCTACACCCTTCAGAAAATAAATTACACACTCTTGAAGATAACTCTCTCCTCTAGTGTTAAATATAAATTTGTAATTTTTTTGATAAGCTTTACTATTTTTTTCTATTTTTGAAGCATCGTGTTCTCGAATGTTAAAATACCTACTTGTAGTATTTTGAAATTATAATATATCAAATCTAATTAAAATATTACAAAAATTATATGATGATAATCTTGACTCTATGCTCTAAAAAAGGGTATTTTTATATTTGTAAAAAAATATCATTAAAAAGAGTAAGAGTTATTGAAACATCACTTTTCTGAAATAATTTTGTAAACATGACAAATTTTGCAAAGGTTATTAGACCTGTTTCTAAGATGTTGAAGAAGAGATCTGCAATGAATTAGGAGGGTGAGCCTCATGAGGCTTTCAAAAATATCAAGCAAGCTATCAAAGATGCGCCAATGCTTAAGGAACTTGATTATAATTTTCCAATGCACATCTTTTCCTTTGCATCTTTTCACACTATTGCTGCAGTTTTGTTACAAAAGAATAAGGATGGTTTTGAGTAGCCTATTGCATTTTTTAGTAAATTTTGTAGGCCGCTAAATTGAAATGTGACATAAATGAAAAACAAGCTTATGCACTTGTGAAGGCAATCAAGGCTTTTAGGTGTTACTTGATGGGAGTAGTTGTGATTTCTTTTGTGCCAAGTGCAGCTATGAAGGATATTTTCTCATAGTAGGAGGTATCTGGGAGAAGATGCAGATCGATCAATAGGATCCAAGAATTCAATGTTGATGTCCAGATTACTAATTTGGTTAGAGGACAAGGATTGGCAAAACTGATGGCTCAATTAAATCTTGATGCAAATTAGGTAAATCATTCTAAAATTGATTATACATGTGATATGGATGATTGTATCTGGTATCAAGATATTATCTATTACTTGAGAAATATGAGATGTCCAACAGGAATGAATGATAATCAGAAGAGGACACTAAAATTACAGGCCATCAAGTATGTAATTGTGAAATGTAAATTGTATAGAAAGAATTTAGATTGCCTACTTTTGAAATGTGTTGATGAGGATTAGGCTAATACATTGTTGAAAGAAATGCATGCGGGAGTTTACGGTGGACATTATATGGGTAAAAAAACTACTCATAAAATCTTGAGAGCAGGTTTTTGGTGGCCCACAATCTTCAAGGATGCAGAGCAGTTGGTAAGGAGTTGTGATGCTGGTCAAAGGTTCTTTGGTAAGCTAAAATTTTTAAGCAATGTGCCATTAAAACCAGTAGAAGTTTAGGCTCCTTTCCAACAATGGGGAATTGATTTCATAGGGGAGATACCAAACAAGTCAAGCGGAGGAAACTCATGGATCTTGGTTGCCATTGATTACTTTACAAAGTGGGTAGAGGCTATACCTACAAGAAATGCAACTAGTAAGGTGGTAATTGATTTTTTATTGAATAATATTGTTACAAGGTTTGGGTGCCCTGAGAGAATAGTAAGTGATAATGCAATGTGCTTCAGGTCTACCGAATATAAGGACTTTTGCAAAGGTTTGGGAATTTAGATTTCTAATTCCTCACCTTATCATCCATAAGGAAATGGACAAGAAAAATGTACTAATAAGAGTTTGATTAAAATCCTAAAGAGGATTCTTGAAAAGAATAAAAAAGTATGGAATTCAAAGCTGCCATTAGCTCTATGGGTTGATAGGGTAACTGTGAAGAGGGCAATTGGTTGTGCACCATTTGACCTAGTATATGGAATACATGCAAGAATGCCTCAGAATAATTTATTGGAAATGTATAAATTTGTTCAATTATATGATGATGACATAGATGATGAAATGCAGTTGAGAATTCAGGACCTCATTAGACTGGATGAGACTAGAAGAGAGTCAGTTGCTAGGAGTGCCAAATTGCAGTTGCAAATCAAGAACCTGTATGACAGAAAGGCTATGGAGAGGAAGTTTGAGCCTAGTGATTTGGTGTTAATTTGGAATGGTAGATTGGAAGATAAAGGAAAAAATGGTAAATTCGATCCCATCTAGCTAGGGCCATATCTAGATCATGAGAAATGGGACCAAGATTCATACATTGTGAAAGAATTAAATGGTGAAGTTTAGGAATTGCCAGTTCATGGACAATTCTTGAAGAAATACTTCAATTGAAGGTATTTTATTTTCCATGAGTAGTAGTTAGGTCTGTACATTCTATAAATTCTATAAATAGTTGCTTGCCCCTATCTTGTTTTGTCCTGGTCTGTAGGGTTTTGGTCCTGTTGCTCTTTGTTGTCAGTTTTCCAGTGGGATGGTTTTATTTAACCAATGATTCTAGATCCTTGCTATGCCTACAGGAGGCATACATCCCTAGACAGAGCCACTATTAGCATGTGCAAAAAAATTTATGGCTTCATTGTCTTTCCCTTGGCCTCTGTATCATTTTTCATGCCTCTGGCATAAACCCTTAGTTTAAAAATTCAAAAATCTAGCCATTACCCTTTGTAAAACCCTGGACCTATTCTAATTTGATGTTGGATTTTCTAGGTCACTTAAAGTTCCTAAGGTGCACGTGCTTTATATTTTTGGTTGGCCCCTGCTTTAATTTTTCCTAAGTTTTTATACCCCAGCGGCCTTTTAATTTTCTGAAGTCCTTTGTGCCTAAATTTTTCCTTATAAGCCTAAGTCTCAGTGTTTAATTTTTCTTATGTTCTGGCTTAATATTTTCCTGGGCCCAAGTTTGACAACATCTACATCAGACGGTTGTCATTAAAGCACAAGGTTTTTGTTAGAGGCTTGCACTTTTGTGACGGCCATTGATTCATTTCCATGATGTGACCCTTTCAATGTAGGTGGGTCCACTGCCAGGTAGGCTCACGTGGTGGTCTATCATTCATTGGAGTATCCTATACAACACGGTGGGGGTCACACTCTGTGGTATTGGCTAAGATTCCAGATTGACGATTGGCATGAATGCGCATAGAATCTTTTAAGACCTTCCAATCTTAAACCATTCATCTGATCCTCCAGGTGTTCGTGTCAGAGATAAAGGTAGGTACAAAGTTACACGTAAGCATAGTTGGCAGCATCTTATTGGTCCATGTATCAACATAGTGGTAGTTGTCAGTGGGACCTAGTTTTATGATGCGTCAGAGGGTCCTGACATTGTCAGTCGATCGACAACGGGCGTATGATATTATGGGATCTGTCAGAGGCTTAAGATCATGTGTCATTTGTTGATTCAATCTTTATTAGAGGGGATGAAGTGCAGTGGGTCCACTTGCCAGGTGTGCCGATATGGAAAAATGTGATTGGTCCACGTAGTAATGAGTTGGATTATGATAGTGGGGCCGAGGATTCCCAAGCTTCATATGTTATAACATGTTAGAGCATCAGTGGTTGGTGTGTAAGCTGATGGGTTTTTTCTGACACATGCGAACTTAAGACAGTCGTCGATCTTCTTATGTGGGCCAAGTTAAATTTCTCAGTGCTTTTGGTGGTAAGGATAAAAATGTAGTGGCGCTTATAAATTCCTTTCTTGTTCACGTGTTTGCATGATGTTTTGGTGGTGTTCCAAGTTGACTCGTGATTCAGTGAACACTTGTTCATGTAATTGCTAAAGTTTCTAGCGGTAAGATAAATCTTTCTGCAAATTGGCAAAAAGCCTTTTGTCGCAAGTTTGCCAAATGTGACCGGGGTTAGTGACTTTTCTTTGTTCGCTAGGTCACGGAGTTAAAAATGGGTTAAGGTTTTCTTCTCACAAATAAGGATTTTCCTTGTCACATGGTTGCTGAGTGTAAATCTAAGGGTGGAAGTTGAGTTAAGGATGTAAAGCTCATGAAATAAAGAGATCCAATTGTTATGATATAAAGTTGGCCCAGATTTAAATGTTGATCACCAATTTACTGTAGGTGCCATAAAGTAGCCGTTTAAATTCAAATTTGAATTTTTTGAGGGTTTTCTCAGCGATAGAAAGGACTGGTTTTGATTGGTTTAGAGGCTAGATTTGATTTGTTTGGTGGCACCACTGGTTGCAGTGTGGTCCAGGGTGTGCCTTGATCATTTGCAGGGGTTTGTACTATGTGGTTTTGTGCTCGAGGTGTGTTGCAGGTGGCCAAACACGTTGACATTTAGGCATCTTTGTGGTTCTTAGTACCTTCTCAGAGAATTTATCATGATTAAGGATCACTCTGGGATTTTCTTTCTCCTGGTTTCCTGGGTTTCTTCCCCTCTAATAAATTTTGTGACCGTTTCTAGTGGGTTTAGTGGTTGAAACCCTAACCCTAGTCACCCGAAGCTTGATGCATCCACTTTGAGGATTCCAAGGTGACTAGTGGTGGTATATAGTGTAGAATTTTTGACTTAGTATAGGTTCCAAAACTTTCTTTGGTCCCTAGTTGTTGATGGTTTTATATTGAAAGAGGAGCTGGATTTTGGGTCTTTCCCTATCTTTGTGTTTCTCTGATTGTATATTGATCCTGAATGTGTTAATGAAAATGCTATTGAGTTCTAATCTTACATTTGTGTATGTCTTCTTGTTTTAGTTTTGAGCTCATATATGTTAGTGTCACAAAGTGTATTAACATATGGTAAACAAAGAGTATTGTGAATTCATCTTTGAGTTCCTAACAAAGTTAGGATTAAAGTCTTTAAGGTGACTTCAGTGAGTTTGCAACCAAGTAAGAATATGATGTCCTTGTGTTTGAGGGAGAGGGGTAGTAGGAAAAGCACTTATCTTGAGCTCAGGAGTGTTTGATTTAAGATCTTCAGTTGATGTATGTAATTGGGTGACTCTTTGCCCTAGGTTAAGGCACTGGTCCATCCTCTAGAGGCATTTCATTGTCATCAACCACACACAAACAAATTCAAATGATCAAATCCTTAAATTAGTTAGTAAAGAGTATATTGATATAATATTTTGAGATTCCTTTAAAGAAGTGAATCAAGGGTACACCCACCTGAGCATTGGAGCTCAAAGTGTAGCAGGATCTCTTTTGATCCTTGTTAATTGGCCCTCTTCCTTGTGGACTTTGGAGTGGTGATAGAGTCAAAGTTATATTAAATTTATCCATCAAAGTATAAATCTACAAGTTGAAGATCAAAGGGAACTCCCAATAGGAACTATTCTTTGATGGGGCTAGAAGTAGACATGGTTCTGGTGGTGGTGTTATGCTAGTGTCTCCAAAAGGAGAAAGGTATTATACTACCTTTAGATTCAGTTTCTCCTACATTCGTAATACTACAGAATATGAAAGTCTAGTCAATGGACTAGAGTGGGCTAGAAAAAGAGGGCTTAAGGCCTTAAAAGTTTATGGTGACAGTGAGTTAGTTGTCAGGAAAGTAAGAGGGATAAGTGCAACAAAAAATGACACCTTGAAAGCATAAAAACATAGAGTTTGGGATGCAATTGAAGACTTTCGTGCTTTCAATATTGTTGCTTTCCCTAGGAAATTAAACCAAAATGTAGATAGGTTAGCTACTATGGGATCCCAATATGACATCCCAAATAGCATTTCAAAAGAAGTGGATCAACATCATGTCAAAGTGATTTTCAGACCCTCTATTCCTAATAATGATGTCAATTGGTAGGTGTTTGACAATGATGAACAAATTTTGCAATTCTTGTTTGAAGAAGATGTCTTTTCAGAGCATAATCAAGATAGGCTATCACAAAATTATGGTGATCAAGTGATCCAACTCAAGTCCAATAAAATTCCTAGAGGTCTTGTTACCTTAGAGACTATGTTCAACAAGGATGATGAAGTTAAGAAAAACAAAGCTAGCCTAGTAGTCCAACAAGAATATTGTGTTGAACTAGAGTTGGAACTAGGTAAGAGCTTACAATTTGGAAAAGTAAACACTGAATTGGAAAAGCAAGCTTATACCCAATTATTCAAAGAATTCAGTGATGTTTTTGCATGGCCATATGAGGACCTCAAAGGTTTTGACCCTGCTCTTGCTTAGCACACTATTGAATTAGAGCCTAATGCCAAACCAGTGAGGCAAAAAAAAAGGCCTGTTAATACCAAGCTTGAGCCACTCATGCATAAAGAAGTACTCAAATTGATAGAAAGTGGTATCATCTACCCCATTAAGCATACTAGTTGGGTTTCCAACCTTGTTCCTATCAGGAAGAAGAATGGGGAGTTGAGGTTATGTGTTGACTTCAGGGATCTTAACAGGGCCTCATTAAAAGACCTCCATCCATTACCCTCTATGGAACAAATCTTACAACGTGTCTCTGGATCTGAGACATTTTCATTGTTGGGTGGCTATTTAGGATACAATTAGATCCTAGTTAATGAAGAGGATCAATACAAGATTGCATTTACAACCAAGTGGGGAACCATGGCTTATCAAAAGATACCCTTTGGTTTGTCAAATGTAGGTGCTACATTTCAAAAGGCAATGGATATGGCCTTTAAGAGCCTAATGTACAAGTTTGTGCTAGTCTACTTAGATGACATAACTATCTATTCTAAACATGCAGTAGATCACATCAAACATTTGAGGAAGATTTTTGAAAGGTGTAGAGAATTTGGGATATCTCTTAATCCCAAGAAATGTGTGTTTGTAGTCCATGAAGGAAAACTGTTGGGATATGTAGTATCCAAAGAAGGAATCATAGTAGATCCTAAGAGAATTGTAGCTATCCTAGAGCTACCCCTACCACACCACAAGAAAAGTCTCCAATCTTTCATAGGAAAGATTAATTTTTTTAGGAGGTTCCTGCCTAACATTGCAGATTTACTCAAGCCTTTGACAACCATGTTAAAAAAGAGTTCAGCTTTTACTTGGACCAAAGAAGGGAGAGTTAATTTCCAAGCTATCAAGGAGGCCTTAATAGAAGCCCCTGCTCTCCTAAATCCAAATTTTAGTAAGGATTTTATCCTTTATACTTATGGAGGACAAGATGATATATCTTTAATGCTGACTCAAGAAAATTTAGATGGATTGGAGCAACCTATTTCTTTCTTTAGCAAAGGTTTAGAAGAGTATGAATAGAGATACTCTTTTGTAGAAAGACATGTACTTGTTGTGGTGAAGAGCCTTAAAAGGTTCAGATATTTGTTGACCCATAGCAAGGTACGCTTGAAAGTTACTCATCCAAGTGTTAAGGAGTTCCTTCTTTCCAAGGACCTAAATGAGAAAAGAGCTGGTTGGATCACCAAGGTGATGGAATATGACATAGATATTCAAACTACCAAGCTAGTTAGAGGAAGAGGTCTTTGTGAGCATTTGGTAGAGGATGAAAGTTCAAAGAAATCAGAGCAAATAGATGCATCTCTGGTGATACATTCTACAGAAGAACAAGCCAAGGCAACAAGCTGGTTGCCTAATATGGTCAATTACTTGAAGATAGGGAAATGTCCTATAGATCTAGATTCAAAAAAAAGAAGGTATTATAGATTACAATATATTCCTTTTGTGTTGATAGAGGAGGTTCTTTTTAGGAAGGATCACAATGGTGTCCTTTTAAGATACATAGATTCAGAAAAGGTAGCAGACATCCTATTTGAGTTTCATGATGGACCTTCTGGTGGTCATTTTTCCCCTAGGACTATTGTTTTTAAAATCATGAGGATTAGGTACTATTGGCCATCTATCTTTAAGGATAGTCATGATTATGTGAGAAAATGCATCAAGTGTGCCATATTTGTAGGAAAAGAAAGACTTGTAGCCTTGCCCCTACAGCCAGTCAGAATAGAGCAACCCTTCATGAAGTGGGGTATAGACTTCATTGGTATGATCAATCCTCCATCTAGTGCAGGCCATAAATGGATAATTACTACAACAGATTACTTCACCAGATGGACAGAAGCAATTGTATTAAAAGAGGCCAATGAGAGTTCTATCCTAAGTTTTTATGATGATATAGTTTATAGGTTTGGCACCTCTGATTCCATCATTTTAGATAATGCACTAGCATTCATAGGCCTCAAAGTCTTAGAGTGGGCAGTCAAGAATGACATCTCTCTGAATACAAGTCCAAATTACTACCCCCAAGGCAATGGCTTGGTAGAATCCACCAATAAGAACTTGATTAGGATAATCAAGAAGACTCTTCAAGACAATTAGAGGGATTGGCATACCAAACTCAGGTTTACCTTGTGGTTAGATAGAATTACCCCAAAGAAAATCATTGGTAATTCTCCTTATATGCTAATATATGGACAAGAGGCCAAGTTGTCTATCTTAGTTGAACTGCCAGCTTTGGACTTAGCCACTTAGTATGCTCTATTTGAGGAAGGAGATTGTAGATCAGATATGCTCAGTTGATAGAATTGGAAGAAATCAAAGACAAATTTGTTGGTATTTCCCTTTGATCTTCAACTTGTAGATTTATACTTTGATGGATAACCTTAATAAAACTTTGACTCTATCACCACTCCAAAGTCTACAAGGAAGAGGGCCAATTAACAAGGATCAAAAGAGATCCTCCTACACTTTGAACTTTAAAGCTCAAGCGGGTGTACCCTTGATTCACTTCTTGAAAGGAATCACTAAATGTTATACCAATATACTCTTTACTAACTAATTTAAAGATTTGATCATTTGAATTTGTGTGTGTGTGATTGAAAATGATGGACTACCTCCAAAGAATAGATCATGCCTTAACCAGGGCATAGAGTCACCTAATAGAATACATCAACCAAAGACCCTAACTCAAACACACTTGAATTTAGGATAAGTTCTTTGCCTATTATCCCTCTCACTCACATACCAGGACATCAAATTCTCATCAAGCCATGAACTCACTGAAATTACCTGAAAGACTTTAATCCTAACTTTGTTAGGAACTCAAAGATAATCTCAAAATACTCTTTGTTTACCATATACTAACCCACTTTGTGAAGTTAACATATATGAGCTCAAGAACAAAACAAAAAGACATACACTAGTATGAGATTGAAATTCAACTATATTCTCATTAAGACTTGAAGAATCAATATATTATCAGACAACAAAATGCCAAAGAAACAGACCCAAAATCTAGGCTCTCCTTACTCAGTATAATACCATCAACAACAACCAGGGACCAAAGAAAGTTTTGGAACCTCTACTAAGTTAAAAATCTTCAAACTTATACCACCACTAGTCACCTTGGAATCCTCAAAGAGGATGCATCAAGCTTCACGTGACTAGGGTTAGGGTTTCAACCACTAGACTCTCTAGAAACGGTCACAAATTTATTACAAGGAAAGAAACCCAGGAAACCAGGAGAAAGAAAATCTTAGAGTGATCCATAATCATGAGAATCTTGCTGAGAAGGTATTGAGAACCACAAAAACATCTAAAATGTCAACCCTTTCAGTCACCTGCAACACACCTCGAGCACAAAACCACATAGTACAGACCCCTTTAGATGATCAAATAACACCCTAGACCACACTGCAGCAACAAATGCCACCAAACAAATCAAATCTAGTCGTGAAAACATTCAATTTCGATCCTTTCTATCGCTAAGAAACCCTTTGTAAATTTAAATTTGAAAATAAATGGCTACCTCCAAGCACCAGTAGCAAATCGGTGGTCTAAATTTAAAATCAGGTTAACTTTAAGTCATGGCCGTTAGATCTCTCCTTTTTGCGGTCTTTTAAGTCTTAACTCAACTGCCACCCTGGGTTTACCTTTAGCGAGCACATGACAAGGCATTTCCTTATTCACAGAAAGAAAACCTTAACCCATTTTTAACTCCAAGACCTAGCGAACAAAGGAGAATAAACTTATCCTGGTTACATTTGGCAAACTGGTGACAAAAGGCTTTCGCCAGTTCGTAGAACATTCTTTACTTCCGCCAATATACCTAGTGATTATGTGACCCTTCTTTGTTGAATCACTAATCATTTTGGATCACCGCCATTTTATTATGCAAATGAACAAACCCATTGAATTTTGTCAGGCTGCTAACCTTATTTATCCGGACCGCTAAGACCTTAGACCCCACTTGGGCCTTCTTTATGCCACTTGTCATTACCTCATTCATGGCTCATGCTCAGTCACACTAATACAAGACCCACTTTCTATAAGCCTTATAATCAGATGGTAGGTGTAAGATCTCACAGCTCTCACAAAACTCATGAGAACCTATGCTGACTATAGATCTTCTCCTCATCACTGATCTCTCTGACAATGACCCCACCTTCCTGCATCATCCACATTGACCAATAAAATTTGAACAATCCTGCACCACTTGGAAAATGGCCTCACTAAGAACATTAAGCCACTTGGAAGATTAGATGGCTAGCACAAGATCTGAATGGCTCAAAAGATTCTATGCACTTACACGCCAATCGTCAATTAGGAATCCTCTGATTGAGATACCGGGCCTACCTGACAACATGTCCAGCTCACACAATGTGGACCAATCATAGTACAACAAATCAACATATCTAGCAGATGGACCCATTGAAAGAAAAGGTTACATCACACAAAAGAATCAATGTTTGTCTCAAAATCTCATACGTCTGACACATCTCATAAGAATTTATGCCCACCATTGATTCACTGCAAGTTTTAGGACCCTTCTAACAAGTCGGCAACCCAGAACCCATTGACAAATACCAACATGAAAAAACATGGACCAATAAGATGTCACCATTTGTCCATACATGTCAATGGACCCACTTGTTTCAAAAGCTCTATCATAAAGGAGAATCAACGACTGGCATAAGATCTCAAGCCTCTGACAAAGTCAATGAGAACTTACGCCAACAGTCAGATTGAGATGTTGTCAGAAGACCGGGCTCAGGAAAATATTAAGCTAGAACATAGGAAAAATTAAATGCTGAGACTTAGGCTTATAAGGAAAAATTTAGGTGCAGAGGACTTTGGAGAATTAAAAGGCCGCCGAGGTATAAAAACTTAGGAAAAATTAAAGCGGGGGCCGACCAAAAATATAAAGCACGTGCACTATAGGACCTTTAAGTGACCTAGAAAAGGTAACATCAAATTAGAATAGGGCTAGGGTTTTACAAAGCGTAACAGCTAGTTTTTTTTAATATTTTGCTTAGGGTTTTAGCCAGAGACACAAAAATGACTGCAGAGACCAAACGAAAGGACATGAAGCCATGAAATTTTTTGCATGTGCTAAAAAAATCAATGCAGGATATGGAGTTTCATTAGATTCAAACAAAGAGGAGTTTTGACAAAAGAGCTAGGGTCAAAATTTTCAAGGTTGGAGATGTAGTTCTCAAATGGGATGAATTCAGATCCAGACCTGGTAGGCATACAAAATTTGACTCATTTTGGGGTGGACCATTTGTTATAATAGAGTGCAAGGGATCTAATGCTTTCCATCTATCAGATCTTGAAGGAGTTTCCCTGCTTATCTTAGTGAATGGTTTCCACTTGAAGTCTTGTTTTGAGGTTAACCCCTCTCTATAAATTTTTGTAAATAAGTTTCCCTTCTTTCTTTCCCTATTTTCTAGGTTAGTTTCCTACTTTTCAAGAAGTGCTTGTGCACAAGTTTTGTCCCTCTATTTAGTTCTATCTTTGTCAAAGTTTTGTGTTCCTGAAATGACCCCATGCCCAATGAATTGCTTTAAGGCCACTGGTTTTCCATGTCTAGTAGGCTGACATCTAGTAAAAATTGCCAAAATGTTAGCCTAATTTCCATATACATGCAAATTTGGCCAAACCTATCCCCAGGTCTCTACTTTTCCCCTACCAGGCATCCCTAAAATTTTCATGAATTTATCTCTTGTTTCCTAGCCTTTGCTATCTTTTTCATTCCCTGGTCTGCAGTTTAAATATTTGAAAAAGTAGCCATTAGTGCTAAATTCCCCCTGCAAACCCTAGCCTTCATTCTATTTGGTTGTTACTTTATCAACAACTTAAAGTCCTAATATCAACGTGCTTTATGTTTCCCTTCGGTCGCTAATTCTCTAGGTTTTTCGGTGGTTACCTTTTCCTCTCGGTGAACTAGCAACTACAGTGTTTCTCCTGATCATGAGATAAATTGGTGGTGCCCTTAAACATTCAGTGACTCTGCAGATTTCCTTTCAGTCGGGCATTCGCTAATTGAAACCCTAGGTTGGACTAAACACTGAGCGATTCTACAAATGCTTTGTTCATGTATTCTCTAGACTTAACTGAGGTTAAGATTTTCATTCAGTGACCAAGTGATTCTTCCTTTAGTCATGCATTCGTGAAGGCTTCCAGAGTTAATTTGCAGTGGGGTCCCAGTTGGTGAGATCAATGATTGTCATAAACTCTCATAGCATGTGTCAAAGGCTTGCGATCTTATGACAATCGTCGATCTTCCCTTTTTCTTAGTGCTTCATGCCTTTGTGGTTCCATCACCATGGTGTCCTATGTGGAGGTTTTCCATTGGTCGAAAGGAGATGACTTGTAATTTGTCAGTGGGCTCAGTTGTCAGTCCTCTTTTGATCTAATGACTGGTGTGTTTTCTCATGAAAAGTGTCAGAGGTTTGTGAACTTAAGACTGCTATTGATTCCTCTTAATGATGTAACTCTTCATTTAGGTGGGTCCATTGCTACATATATACAAATGGTGGCTTCTGATTGGTCCACATAATGGTGATTAAGCATATGTCAGTGGGGCCATGTCAGAATGCTTGCAGAATGTCAGAAGGATAGAGATCAATGGTTGGCATGTGTTCTCATGAATGGTGTCAGAGCCATGAGATTTTATGCCAGCCATCCATTTTTCCAAGTGTTCAATCCTCTATTAGGTGGGTCTGATGCCAGGTCAAGTGATTTGGAGGTTCAAGATTGGTTGCTGAGTGCTGACAAGTTTGCAGTGGGTCTGTTTGTCAGAAGGATCCCGGTCTAATAAGGATTTATAGTTGGCATAAAAGCACAAAGAATATTCAACAGGTATGCGATCTTGCACCTGTCGTTAGATTAGAATCTTATCTTTAGTGGGTCCGATGTCAGAGAGGTGCCAAGGTGTTGCTGATGAGGTGGTTAGAGAGAATAGAAGATTGATAGGTGGCAAGTCTAGGCCTAGGTTTGACAAAATATTTGGCGGCCCTGATAACTTCTCTTTGGTCGCCCATTTGTGGGATAAGATAGCAATGCTCTAAATGATCTGGCTAGTGTGCGAGTGTGTGTATTCACAAAATCATAGGATTAATTAGTGAGGCCCTAAAGTTCTCAGTGACCTAGTGATTGTCTTCAGTCGCCAGTTTGCCAAATGTAAGCCAGAATCCTCATGAGTGGTTAAGGGAGTATTCTGCGAATCAGTGAATAAAGGATTTCTCTTGTTCGCGGGATATAACCAGGGTTAGCCAGAAGACTTAGAGATTTAGTGATAGCCTTGTTTGCTGAATTGCTTGACCAGACCAAGGTAAGCCAAAGGATCTCGTGACTTAGAATTCTTCAATCGCGTAGTCACTGAATGACTTAGAGGAGGAAAAGTTCAAGGTGGGTCCAAAATAGCAGATATGCTAACATGCTCGGTTCTCATTGGTCATGATATGTTGATATTGGCTCTAACTTTTCAAGAGGGTTTACGACTATTGTAAAGCCTATCTAAGCTATCCATTTGCTAGGAAGAAAAGGATATCGACAGGCACATTTTAAAATGACTGGCTAGCCATTAAGTTTCAAATTCAAATGTGTCTAAGAGGGTTTTCACCAGTATTTGATTTGTAGGCCACAAGTGGTGAGGTAGCTTAGAAAATTTATGTCTCCGAGACATTTGTAGTTAAAAGAAGATGATGGGGAAGTCTGGGTGGATGTCATGGGTTGATTCTTGTCTCAAAAAAGTACCAGCTTGAGCATTCATGGTGAGAATTTATGTAGGAAAGTAGATGAATTCAGGTCGCTTGTCTACAGGTTGATGTAGTACAAGGATGGGCACACAAACTTGAGGTTTGATTAGCCATATTTGCAAAGTTACATTCATGATCAGACTTGACAGATGTAGGGTTTATTATTCTAATGTAAAATCCATGAAACCCTAGTTAGGTTTTCTGACTCCTGCCTGCATGCAGTTGAGTATGTATATATTGTATTTTTGGAGCTTTCAAGCTAAGAGTTGGACAATTATAAAAGAGAAATTCACCTTTCTTGAGAGTTATCTATGGCATCTTTTCTTCCCTCTAGCTTCTATAGTTTTATTTCTCCCATTGATGATTAAAATATTGTAGAGGTATTTTGTGACAATTCTTCATGTCCCTATGCTTCCTTGTTTGAGTCTTCTCTTATTGAATTGAAGTATATGATGTTTTAGTGATAACTTAGGGTTCCTGATCCCTCTTACTTTCTATAAATGTGTGTGTTATTGTGTTTGATCTGATTTAGATGCTTTTGTGGGTATACTTCATCCCCCTAACAGTCTTGTCTCAATCCTACACTGAGTTGCAGAAGTGAATGTCTGATTGTAGGTCATAAATTATGTCTTATGTTCAGACCCTTCTATGAAATACTTATGCAAGCCTAATCAGTAAGTTGTGACCTACTAGACCTAAGCCTTTCAATGATTCCATTCCTCTATATTGAGATCCAAACCCTAATTTTGGTGCATCACCTAGTAGGTAGTTTTCTTTCAGTCATTTCCCTTTCAAGCATTCCTTCTACCCCTTTCCCTCAGAAGATTTACTTTTCATGTCTAGAAGCAAATTAAGGTGATTATCCAAGAGGAACTAGCCTAGAATCTGGAGGTCTCATCTCAGTTAGCATAGATCCCACAACCTGGAGATGATTCGCATGTTATACTAGGTTATCAAGACTATGAGAGCTTGAGACAAAGGTGCAAACATAGTGCATAACATTTATAAAGCATACCAACTTTGGAGAGCCTAATGACAAAAAATCAAAAGGTGATCACATGGTGAAATTCAAGAATGTAAAAGGTAAGAATTGTGAGCCTAAGGGAGTTGGAGTTGAAAAATTTTCTAGTGAGATTGAGAAGCCAGTTAACACAATGGCTAAGAATGAAAAAATGAGGGTGGCCAATACACCTAATATATTAGATAGGCAAAAGGATACTAAAGCAGTGCAGATTGAAATTTCTTCCTCTGCTCCTGTTGATATGTTATCTATATTGTCCCAAATTACAATTAAGGTTCCATTGTCAGAATTCTTGAGGATCCTTGAACACAAAGATAGAGCTATTGCATGGGTAGATAATGTTCACAATAATGATGTTGCATGCAATGGATCTTAGGATAAAGCTTTGAAAGGTGTTGCATCTTAGGGAATTGTATCTCAAATTCCTCCTATATATTTGGATAGTTCTGTCAATGCTAGCCTTGAAAACATTGATCCATTCTTTTTAACTATCCTTGTGAATGGAATGAAACTAAGAAATTGTATGATTGATAGTGGTGCCTCTAATACTTTCATGCCTTTCAAAATCATGGAAAAATTGGGCCTTAAAGTTGATACAAATCAAGGTAGATGTTGTGCAATGGATCAGAGGGAGGTACCAGTTATTGGGACTATCAATGCAATGCCATATAGGCTGGTAGCATATCCAGAGAAAGAGTTAACAATGACTATTTTGGTGGTGGACATCCCTCCTCATTATGGGATGCTGCTATCTAGAAGGTGGAGTGCTACCATGGGTGGAAGTTTATAGTGTGATTTGTCCTATTACACTTTCAAGATTGATGATCAGTTTGTCAAGATTGAGTGAGAGCCAAGAGTATGCCACATGATTGAGAGGAATATTGATAATGAAACTACATGTTTTGTGGATACTGATATTAATTCTTTTAGGGCAGAGATCCTTGTATTTGAAAATGAACCTATTTTGTCACCTATCTCTGTTGAGGTAAGTGTTAATTTTGTGAAGGGTGATTTGTGGGTAATGTAGTTTGATGGTGCAAATTGCAAGGATGGAATAGGAGCAGGTATCTTACTTATTTCTCCTAATGGAAACACCTACCAATTTTCTTTCACATTGAATTTCTTTTGTACCAACAATATAGCAGAGTATTAGGCATTGTTGTTAGGACTGAGGTTGGCACAAAAACATGGTATTAAGTTCTTAAGTGTTGTTGGTGATTCTGAGTTGGTGGTGTCCCAAGTCAAGTTAGTATATGCTTCCAAGAACAAAAGGTTGAAACAATATAGGAATGCAATTTGGGATTTAATTGAACATTTTGATGCCTTCAATATTGAGTGGAAGGATAGGAGTAACAATAAGATGGTTGACTTGTTAGCCAATATAGCAATCAATCCCAATGACATTACTTTTGCTGGTATCTCTAAAGTTGAAATTCAGGCTAGGCCTAGTATACCAGACAATATAAAAAATTAGCAAGTTTTTGATGATGATAATGATATCTTGAAGTTTATGAGTTGTGAAAATTAGTATCATGGTCAGGAATTTGATTGTTCAGCCTTGGTTGAGTCAGTAGAAGGAAAAGAGGTTGTCTTTGGCATTGAGGTCATTCACCTTAGAACTAATAAGGTGCCTAAGGGGCTTGTTGTTTTGGAGACTATCTTTGATAACTAGGATAGAGTTCAAAAGAATATCAAAAGAGAAGATCATGCTGATCTAGAGGAGATAAATCTTGGAACACATGAGGCACCTAAGAAGGTATACATTGGGAGGGACATGTCTCAAAATGTTAAGAAATCTCTGATTGAATTATTGAGAAAATTCAGGCATGTTTTTGCATGGTCATATGATGACCTAAAGGTTTATAGAGAAGATTTGTTTCAGCATATTATTCCTTTGAAAGAAGATGTGAAACCTTTCTGACAAAAATAAAGGCCTATGAATCCTACTTTGGCACCCAAGATGCAAGAAGAGTTAATGAAGCTGAGAGATGCTGGAATTATCAAGCCTTTAAGGCACTCTTCTTAGGTGTCAAACCTTGTTCCTGTGAGAAAAAATAATGGTGACATTCGACTTTGTGTAGACTTCAGGAATTTGAACATCAGCTCATTAAAGGACAACTATTATCTTCCCAATATGGAAGCTATGTTGCAAAGAGTAACCGGATCAGAATTGATGTCTATGATGGATGGTTTCTCTGGTTACAATCAGGTGATTGTTAAAGAATCAAAACAATTTAAGATAGCTTTCACTACACCTTGGGGGACATATGTTTATGTGAGAATGCCTTTTGGTATCAGAAATGCTAGTGCTACTTTTCAGAGGGAAATGGACATTGCATTTTCAGATTTTATAAATAATTTCCTTATTATTGATCAAGATGATTTAACTACCTATTCCAAGAGGGAAGATGATCACTGTACTCATTTAGAAAAATTATTTGTGAGGGCCTTGGAATTTGGCATTTCATTAAACCCAAGGAAATGTGCTTTTGGTGTCATTGAAGGTAAGTTGCTTGCCACTTAGTTGGGAAGCAAGGAGTGAGAATTGACCTTGAGAGGGTAGCAGCCATTGATAAAATCTAGAGACCAAAGAATGTTAAAGGAATTCAGTCCTTCTTTGGTCAGGTTAATTTCTTAAGGAGGTTTGTAACAAATTTTGCAGAGGTTACTAGACCTATTTCTAAGATGTTGAAGAAGGGATCTGCAATCAATTGGGAGGGTGAGCCTGATGAGGCTTTCAAAAATATCAAGTAGGCTATCAAAGATGCACCAGTGCTTAAGGCACCTAATTATAATGTCCCAATGCATATCTTTTCCTCTGCATCTTTTCACACTATTGCTGTAGTTTTGTTTCAGAAGAATAAGGATGGTTTTGAGCAGCCTATTGCATTTTTTAGTAAATCTTTGCAGGCTGTTGAATTGAAGTATGACATAAATGAGAAACAAGCATATCCACTTGTGAAGGTAGTCAAGTCTTTTAGGTGTTACTTGATGGGGGTAGTTGTGATTGTATTTGTGCCAAGGGCATCAGTCAAAGATATTTTCTCATAGCAGGAGGTGTCTGGAAGAAGATGTAGATGGATCAATAGGATCCAAGAATTCAACATTGATATCCAAATTACTAAATTGGTTAGAGGATAGGGATTGGAAAAATTGATGGCCCAATCCAATCTTGATGCAAATCAGATAAATCATTCTGAAATTGATTATACATGTGACATGGATGATTGTGTTTGGTATCAAGATATCATCTATTACTTGAGAAATATGAGATGTCCAATAGGAATGAATGATAATCAGAAGAGGACATTGAAATTACAGGCCATCAAGTATGTAATTGTGAAATGTAAATTGTATAGAAAGAATTTAGATTGCATACTTTTAAAGTGTGTAGATGAAAATCAGGCTGACAAGCTATTGAAAGAAATGCATGAGGGAGTTTTTGGTGGACATTACATGGGTAAAACAACTGGTCATAAAATCTTGAGAGCAGGTTTCTGGTGGCCCACAATCTTCAAGGATGCAGAACAGTTGGTGAGGAGGTGTGATGCTTGTCAAAGGTTCTCTGGTAAGCTTAAATTTATAGGTAATGTGCCATTAAGACCAGTAGAAGTTTAGGCTCCCTTCCAACAATGGGGAATTGATTTCATAGGGGAGATACCAAACAAGTCAAGTGGAGGACACTCATGGATCTTAGTTGCCACTGATTACTTTACAAAGTGGGTAGAGGCTATACCTACAAGAAATGCAACTAGTAAAGTGGTAATTGATTTTCTATTGAATAATATTGTTACAAGGTTTGGTTTCCTTGAGAGGATAGTTGTTGGTAATGCAATGTGCTTCAGGTCTGCTGAATATATGGAATTCTACAAAGGTTTGGGAATTCAGATTTCTAATTCCTCACCTTATCGTCCACAAAGAAATGGATAGGCATAATCTACTAATAAGAGTTTGATTAAGATCTTAAAGAGGATCCTTGAAAATAATAAAAGAGCATGGAATTCAAAGCTGCCATTAGCTTTATGGGATGATAGGGTGACTGTGAAGAGGGAAATTGGTTGTGCACCATTTGACTTAGTATATGGAATACATGCAAGAATGCCTCAAAATAATTTATTGAAAATGTATAAATTTGTTCAGTTATATGATGATGACATAGATGATGAAATTCAGTTGAGAATTAAGGACCTCATTAGGTTGGATGAGACTAGAAGAGAGTCAGTTGCAAGAAATGCCAGATTGCAGTTGCAGGTTAAGAATTTGTATGATAAGAAGACTGTCGATAGAAATTTTGAACCTGGTGATTTGGTATTAATTTGGAATGCCAGACTGGAGGATAAGGGAAAACATGGTAAATTTGATCCACTCTGGCTAGGGCCATATCTAATTCATGAGAAATGGGGCCAAGATTCTTACATTGTGAAAGAATTAAAAGGTGAAGTTTAGGAATTACTAGTTCATGGATAATTCTTGAAGAAATACTTTAGTTGAAGGTATTCTATTTTCATGAACAGTAGTTAGGTCTATGTATATTGTACATTTTGTAAATAGTTTCCTGCTCCCTATTCTGTTCTGGCTTGGTTTGTAGGTTTTTATCCTCTTGTTCAAAGTTTTGTCCAGTAGGTGGTCTGCTTTAACCAGTGATTCTAGATTCTTGTTGTGCCTACAAGAGCCATGCATCCCCAGACAGAGCCACTATTAGTACCTACAAAAAATTTCATGGCTTTACCAATCTTCTTCCGATCTCTGAAACTATTTTCCTGGTCTCTGGCTTAAACCCTTGGAAAAAATTCATATTTCTAGCCATTACTAGGAAAAAACCCTAAAAGTGCCCCAGCCTCATTCTATTTCTTCATTACCTTTCTAGGCCACTTAAGTCTTATCTTTATGCACGTGGTTTTTCTCTTGGTCTTCACTTAATCACTTAACAAAGTTTCATGTCTCTTCATTATTCAGTGATTTAGCAAATACAGTCAGTCACTTGTTCACTTGGTTCCTGGTGGTTACATCTTCCTATCCGACAATTACTTGAATGTAGTGGTCACATATTCTCCTGTTCCTGGCAGCTTATCTCTTAACAGTTAGTGACTTGGCATGGTGGTTTCTTTTCTTTAGTCATGTGTTCGCGTGGTCTCCGGGCCTAGGCTTTCTGACACCATCGTGATCAACGGTGGTCGTATGTTCTCATGAGATGTGTCAGAACTATGCGCTTTTGTGATGATAGTTGATTTTCTTTATGACACAGTGCTTCAAACAAGTGGGTCCAAGTGACACGTATGCACAAATGGCAGATTCTCATTGGTTCATGTATTAACATGTTGGCAGTTGTCAGTGGGACCTAATTTTCTGAGGCTCAGAGGATTCTAACATATGTAGTAGATCAATGACTAGCGTAAGTTCTCATGAGATGTGTTAGAGCTTTGAGATCTTATGCTAGCCGTCGATCTTCCTTTTCTCAAACGTGATAAAGTGATGTGGGTCCACTACCATGTTGGCATAGTTGGCATTCTCTCATTGGTTGGTGTGTTGCTGAGAAGGATCTTGTCAATGGGGCCTGTAGAGGAGGCTTTTTAATCTATAGTTGGCACATGATCTCAAGGAATATTCCTACCCCTTAAGATCATGTGCCATCTGTTGATCTCGCATCTTGCTTGGATGTGTCAGTGGGTCCTATGTCAGGGGTGACCAAGTGATTACAGGGAATGATATGGTGACATGTGGTAGGTTTTCAGGTGGGCCTGGGATTTCCAAAGGTCTTAGCGGTTCTAATAAAGTGTTTAGCAGCTCGAAAAATTTTCAAAGGCCTCGCTCATTCGCACAATAAATTGATGATATTCTAAATTGACTGGTGATCTAGCGAACAAGCATTCACGTAATAGCTAAATGAATTGGCGGAAAGGTGAAACATTTAGTGAATAGGCACTAACCTTTTGTCACTAGTTCACTAAATGTGGGACCGAGGTTAAATGTTTTCCTTTAGTTGCCAGGTCGTGGGGTTAAAGATGGGATAAGGTTTTCTTTCTACGAATAGGAAAAAGCATTATCGCATGGTCGCTAGGAGTTAACCTAAGGTATATAGTTGAGTTAAGGACATAAAGCTCATGAAATTGAGGAATCTAATGGTCATGACTTAAAGATAGCTCAGATTTAAATTATGACCGCTGATTTTCTCCTGGTGCTATGAATGTGACCGTTTGATTTCAATTTTGAATTTTTGAAGGGTTTCTAGTGACAGAAAGGACCAAAATTGAATGCTTTCATGGGTAGATTTGATTTGTTTGGTGGTGCTTGTTGTTGCAGTGTCATCCAGGGTGCTCCTTGCTCGTCTGCAAGGGTCTGTACTATATTTTTGTGCTAGAGGAATGTTGCAGGTGGCCGAATAGGTTGACATTTTGGATGTTTTTGTGGTTCTCAGTACCTTCTCAGTGAGATTTTCATGATTGAGGATCAATCCGGGATCTATCTTCTCCTAGTTGCCTGGGTTTCTTCCCCAATAATAAATTTGTGACCATTTTGAGTTGGTTGGGTGGTTGAAACCCTAACCCTAGTCACTCAAAGCTTGATGCATCTTCTTTGAGGATTCCAAGGTGACTAGTGGTGGTATATATTGCAAGATTTTTCACTTAGTGTGGATTCCAAAACTTTCTTTTGGTCCCTGGTTGTTGATGGTATTATACTAAGTAAGGAGAGCCTAGATTTTGGGTCTATTTCTTTGGCATTTTTCTATTTGATAATGTATTGATTCTACAAGTCTTAATGAGAATATAGTTGAATTCCAATCTCATAGTGGTGTATGTATTTTTGTTTTGTTCTTGAGCTCATATATGTTAACTTCACAAAGTGGGTTAGTATATGGTAAACAAAGAGTATTTTGAGATTATCTTTGAGTTCCTAACAAAGTTAGGATTAAAGTCTTTCAGGTAGTCTTAGTGAGTTCATGGCTTGATAAGAATTTAATGTCTTGATATGTGAGTGAGAGGGATAATAGGCAAAGCACTTATCCTGAATTCAATTGTGTTTGAGTTAAGGTTTGTTAGCATGTGCCAAAAATTTCATGGCTTTAGCAATTTTCTACCGGTCTCTACAATTGTTTTTAGGTCCCTGGCATAAACCCTAAGGCAAAAAATTTCAAAATTGTAGTCGTTGGGTCTAAAAAATTAAAAATACACTAGCCTTGTTCTAATGTTACATTACCTTTTTAGGGTGACTTAAAACATTAAATTGGCATGTGCTAATTAAAATGACCAGCTTTAGGTTCGCGGTTAGGTTTTTCATGTGTCAGCGGGGTCCCCTTTTAATTCTTCCTAAGTCTTAAGCTCCCCCAGCCATTTTATTTTCCTAAGTTCCTCGGCATTGATTTTCCCTATGTCCTGCCCTTTAATACTTCCTATGTTTCAGCTTTGTATTTTCCTAGGCTCGACTCTCTGACACCATCTCCATCCAATTGTGGGTGTATCTTCTCATGAGATGTGTCAGAGGCTTGTGAACTTAAGACATCCATTGATTCTCCTTTATGATGTAGTCTTTCTTTATAGGTGGTTCCACTGCCATGTTGGCATAGTTGGCATTCTCTCACTAGTCTGTGTGTTGCTGAGAGGGATCCTATCAGTGGGGCCTGTAGTGAAGGCTTTTCAATCTATGGTTAGCACATGATCTTAAAGAATATTCTTCCCCTTTGAGATCATGCGCCATCTATTGATTTCGAATCTTACTCGGCACCTATTAGTGGGACCTAGTTTCCAGATGTATCAGTGGGTCCTGATCCTATCAGTGAAAGGAAAAAAGGTGTATAATCTTATGGGTTTTGTTAGAGGCTTGAGATCATGTGCCATCCATTGATTTTGTTTCTTGTTAGTAGGTTATCAAAGATGGGAGGAGATTCTTCATCGAGGGTTGGCGTGTAAGCGCATATAATCTTCCAAGCTCTTCAAATCTTGTGCTAGCCATCTGATCTTCCAGGCGGCTTAATGTTCTCAGTGGGGCCATTTTCTAGGTGGTGCAGGATTGTTCAAATTTTATTGGTCGACGTGGATGATGGGCCAAGGTGGGGTCATTGTCAAAGAGATTAGTGATGAGGACGTGATCTACAGTCAGCATAAGTTCTCATGAGTTTTGTCTTAGCTATGAGATCTTGCACCTGCCATCTGATTATAAGGCTTAGGTAGGTGGGTCTTGTGTCAGTGGTGACTGAGCATGCACCATGAATGAGGTAACAACATGTGGCATAAAGTGGGCCCAGGTGGGGTCTAAGGTTTAGCGGAGCATATAAAGTTTTTAGCAGTGCTGATAAAGTCAGGGGGTTTGCTCATTTGCATGATAAAATGGTGGTTCTCTAATCTGTCTGGTGATTCAATGAAGGAGGGTCACGAGGTCGCTAAATTGTTTAGCAGTGGGATGAAATACTCTATAAATTAGAAAAAATTCTTGTTGCTAATTCTCTAAATAATGGACCATGGTTGGTAAATTTCCTTTGTTTTCTTGTTCGCGGGGTTAAACTTGGGTTAGTGTTTTCATTGCATGAAGAAAAAATGCCTTGTCGTACGTTCGCTTGAAGTAAACCTGAGGTATCTGGTTGAGTTAAGATCATAAAGACCATGAAAAGGGATGATCAGACGATCATGACTTAAGGTGAACTTGATTTCAAATATCAACCACCAATTTGCTGAAAGAGCCATAAAGTAGCTGTTTGATTTCAAATTCAAATTTTTGAAGGGTTTCCTGTGACCAGAAGGACTAGAATTCAATGCAGAAGTGACTGGTGTTGCTAAGAGATGATCTGTTTGCCATTGTAGTGTGGTCCAGGGTGTTGAGTGATCATCTACAGGGTTTGTTCTGTGTGGTTTTGTGCTCAAGGCATGTTGCAGGGTTGACATTTTGAGCATTGTTCATGGTTCTTAGTACCTTCACAGAGAAATTTTCATGATTGAGGATCATTCTGGGATTTTCTTCCTCCTAGTTGCCTGGGTTTCCACCCCTGTAATAACTTTTTGACCATTTCCAATTGGTTGGGTGGTTGAAACCCTAACCCTAAGTCATCTGTAGCTTGTTGCATTGTCTTTGAGAATTCTAAGATGACTAGGGAGTATAAGTTGCATAAATTTTGATTTTGTAGGGGTTCCAAAACTTTCTTTGGTCCCAGCTGGTTGTTAATGGTGTTTTACTCATAAAGGAGTTGAATTTTCTGTCTTTTCCTATCTTGTGTTGTCCTTATTATGTATTGATTCTAAATATATTAATGAGAATGTTGTTGAGTTCCAATCTTCAATTTGTGTATGTCTTCTTGTTTTGGTTCTAAGCTCATATATGTTAATGTCACAAAGTGTATTGACATATGGTAAACAAAGAGTATTGTGAAGTCATCTCTGAGTTCCTAACAAAGTTAGGATTAAAATCTTTTAGGTGGGTTCAGTGAGTTTGCAACCAAGTAAGAATCTGATGTCCTTGTGTCTGAGGGAGAAGGGTAATAGGCAAAGCACTTATCCTGGATTCAGTTGAGTTTGAGTTAAGGTATTTAGTTAATGTATGTAATTGGGTGACTCTTTTCCCTAGGTTAAGGCACTATTTCATCCTCTGGTGGCCTTTCATTGTCATCAACCACACACACAAATATTCAAATGATAAAATCTTAAATCAGTTAGTAAAGAATATATAGTTGTATATCATTTAGTGATTCCTTTCAAGAAGTGAAGGAAGGGTACACTCACCTGAGCAATAAGGGTCAAAGTGTAGGAGGATCTCTCTTGGTCCTTGTTAATTGTACCTCTTCCTTGTAGACTTTGGAGTGGTGATAGAGTCAAAGTTATATTAAAGTTATCCATCAAAGTATAAATCTACAAGTTGAAGATCAAAGGGAGCTCCCAACAAAATGGTGACTCTACTGGGGAGAGTCTAGAGATAAATGTTGTAAGTGCACTCTTGTTTTCCTATTGTATTCAGTTAAAAGGTTTTCCCATCTAGGTGGGTGGTGACTCAAAAGGTTAGAACTAGTGCTATATATTGTAAATCATGGACAAGAGGAGGAATACTAGGTCCTTTGTCAGAAAGAATCTGGAGGTCACTCTGGAGCAATTGCCTAGATAGGAGAAGAAGAGTTGGATTAGAAGGAATGGTTAGTCGACTAGTGCTCCCATGAGAGAACAAAGAAATACTAGAGGTAGAGCACCACATGTATCCTTAAGTGAGGATGGTTCATAGGACAGAGTTTCTAGATCAGATGGTGGTTGCTCTGAGGATAGATTTTATAATACGCTAGAAGCTATATTTCAGGACAAAGGTCCATTGCCTATAGGTCAAGATGAACAAGCTAGAGGGATGGGTTTTGAGATTGATTTAGATCTTGATGAGGACAATTTCAGAAGAGAACCCATGAGACCAAGGCAAGTCCACTTCCCATATCAAAATCTTTCTGATATGGATGTGTCATCAGGTTTTGATGACATTATGGTAGATCCTAATGATTTAAATGCATTAAGGTTACAGTTGGTAGAGTAGGATGCCATACATAAGAGGTTACAGGAGGAAAGAGAGGCTGAAAAGGTGAATGCTCTGATAGAAATACAGTCTCTCCTTAGAAAAAATAATGAAATGAAGGAGATAAACAAGATGCTTGCTTCTGCTCCTAAAACTTTGCAGCATGATGTCTTTGGTCATCTTGATGCCTTGAGGAGTGAGCAAGAGCCCTTATTGCAAGATTATGAATTTGATAGGGAGGGCCCTGTGGTTAGACAAGTGCAAAGTTATGTTCCTTTGCCTAGAAATAAAGATGGGCATGAGATCACTAGGCTTGATGTTGCCGCTGGTGAGAAAGGAAAGCAAAAGATGGTGGGACATCAAACAAGTAAATCATTGACAATACCCAGGGTCCCACCACCCAATTTAAATAAGGACACATAAATGGAGAGAAGAAGAAAAGAAGATGAGGACCTTGCAAGAGAATTAGAGAAGGCTGAAATTGAGGCTTCCATTGTAGAAAAAAGAAGAAAGATCCAGTTCTTGAAGGCTTCATCAGCTAATGCTCTTGGCCCATCTGCTACTAAACTAGGTATGCCATCTATGACTACTACCATTCCACTTAGTAATGCTACTAGTTCAATTCCTTCTTCATCTACTAGGATAGGTGTTGATCCTAGGTAGTAGTTAAATGTACAAGTAAATAAAAATGTAGATGCTAATGTTGATCCTAGGGTTAACACTAGTTCAAGTTTTCAAAGAAGACCTATGCAATTAGAAGGCTATAGAAAAATTAGTTTGATCAAATTCCTGGCTACCCAAATGCTTTTCCAAATGATATTAGAGATAAGGTACCTAATTTTTTTGGTAATAATGCTATTAGTTGTGAGGAGCATCTTAGGTTATTTTTTGATATGCTTAATGGTTACGAGGTAGAGCATGAGGATGTGGTCATGAAATTATTTGTTCAATCTCTAATGGAGGATGCTAGAGATTGGTTTAAGAGACTTCCTGACAAATGTATTGATACTTGGGATTCTTTTGAGAGATGTTTTAAAGAGAATTATGGTGATAGGCCTAATGCTAGTTTCATGTTGAATGAATTCAATACCATAAGGAAAAATCAGAATGAGACTGTAGCTGAATTCAACATGAGATTTCAGAAAGGTATGTAGAAGTTGTTCCAAGTTATGCAGTTAGATGACAATGTCTGTCTGACCACATACTTCAATGAATTTGATGGAAATATGGGATATTTGTTGAGGGACAAAGAACCAAGAACTCTCAGGGATGCTTTTAGGATTGCTATCAATATTGAGAACAATATGAAAATATCAGGAAAATTGGGTGGAAAGAGAGATGACCCAAAGTTGTTTGGGGACAAGAAATACAAAAAGGAAAATGATAAGAATGTTGGAGCTAGGAGGCAAGAAGAAGATAAATTGGATAAGTTTCTTAATGCATTGAAGGATTTAAAGGCACCTGCAAATAGGAACATTAGTGCTCCTGCCAATGAGAGGCCTCAGTTCAACAACAATTTTAACAAACGTAATAGATTGCAGAACTACCCCTACAACACCCAATGGAAGGATGGAAAGCCTATTGTCCCTACTATGAGAGGAAACAATGATAGAGGTGTCACTGACCCTCTACAAAAGGCTTCAATAAATGTCATGGAGGACATACCTTGGTGTGTTGCATGCCAGTCCCCTCATTCTGCAGAGCATTGTGTAGTTGCACATTCTATGCCTGCAAATCAAGATTGTGGCAATGAGGAGATAGATAAAGAAGAAGATCAAGATGATGTTGGATGCAACATGGCTTCTTCATATCTAGGATATGAAGATGATTCTGATTTTGATGAAGAGGTAGATGTAAATGTAAAGAGACACAATTAGGCCCTTTTTCATCAAGAAGTTTTTTCTGATAGTGAAGACATTGATAGGAAGACATGTCATATGAACTCTTCTTTTGAGCTAGTAAATTTGAGAAGACCATCTAGAGAAGAGATGGATAGGATTACTGCAGAAATGATTTCCCAAGTGAAAACCAGAGGCATGGTGGCAAGGAGTACAAATGAGAAAGCTGCAGGAATGTTTATAAAGAGTACCAACTCTAGAGAACCTAATGAGAATGAATCAAAAGGTGATCACATGGTGAAATTCAAGAATGTAAAAGGTAAGAATTGTGAGCCTAAGGGAGTTGGAATTGAAAAGATTTCTAGTGAGATTGAGAGGCTAGTTAATACAATGGCTCAAATCAAAAAAATGAGGGTGGCCAATACACCTAATGTGTCAGATAAGAAAAAGGATATCAAGGTAGTGCAGATTGAGATTCCTTCTTTTGCTCATGTTGATATGTTATCTGTATTGTCCCAAATTACAGTTAAGGTTCCATTGTCAGAATTGTTGAGGATCCCTGAACACCAAGATAGAGCTATTGCATGGGTAGGTAATGTTCATAAAAATGATGTTGCATGCAATGGATCTTAGGATAAGGCTTTGAAAGGTGTTGCTGCTCAGGGAATTGTGTCTCAAATTCCTCCAATATACTTGGATAGTTTTGTCAATGCCAGCCTTGAAAATATTGATCCATTCTTCTTGAGTGTTCTTGTGAATGGAATGAAGTTGAGAAATTGTATGATTGATAGTGGTGCCTCTAATACTATCACGCCTTTTAAAATCATGTAGAAGTTGGGCCTTAAAGTTGATACAGTGCAAGGTAGATATTGTGTAATGGATTAGAGGGAGGTACCAGTTATTGGGACTATCAATGCAATGCCATATAGGCTGGCAGCATATCTAGAGAAAGAGTTAAGAATGAGTGTTTTGGTGGTGGACATCCCTCCTCATTATGGGATTCTGCTATGTAGAAGGTGGAGTGCTACCATGGGTGGAAGTTTACAGTGTGATCTGTCCTATGCTAATTCAAGATTGATGATCAGTTTGTCAAGATTGAACAAGAGCCAAGAGTATGACACATGGTTGAGAGAAATATTGATTATGAAACTACATGATTTGTGGATACTGAAATTAATTCTTTTAGGGAAGAGATCCCTGTATTTGAAGAGGAACCTATTTTGTCACCTATCTCTGTTGAGGTAAGTGCTAATTCTATGAGTGGTGATTTGTGGTTAATGTACTTTGATGGTGCAAATTGCAAAGATGGTGAAGGAGTAGGTATTTCACTTATTTCTCCTAATGGAAACACCTACAAGTTTCCTTTCACATTAAATTTATTTTGTACCAACATATAGAAAAATATGAGGCTTTGTTGTTAGGATTGAGGTTGGCATAAAAGCATGGTATTAAGTGTTTAAGTGTTGTTGGTGATTCTAAGTTGGTGGTCTCCCAAGTCAGGTCAATATATGCTTCCAAGAACAAGAGGTTGAAACAATATAGGAATGAAGTTTGGGATTTGATTGAACATTTTGATGCCTTTAATACTGAGTGGAAGGATAGGAGTAATAATAAGATGGCTGACTTGTTAGCCAATATTGCAATCAATCCCAATGATATTACGTTTTCTGGTATCTCTAAAGTTGAAATTCAAGCTAGGCCTAGCATACTAGATAATATTGAGAATTGGCAAGTTTTTGATGATGATAATGATATCTTAAAGTTTATGGATTGTGAGGATCAGTATCATGGTCAGGAATTTGATTGTTCAGCCTTGGTTGAGTTAGTAGAAGGAAGGGAGGTTGTCTTTGAAAATGAGGTCATTCAGCTTAGAACTAACATGGTGCCCAAGGGGCTTGTTGTTTTGGAGATTGTCTTCGATAACCAGGATAGAGTTCAAAAGAATATCAAAAGAGAAGATCATGCTGATCTAGAGGAGATAAATCTTGGAACACATGAGGCACCTAAGAAGGTATACATTGGTAGAGATATATCTCAAAAGGTAAAGAAATCTTTGATTGAATTATTGAGAAAATTCAGGCATGTTTTTGCATGGTCATATGATGACCTGAAGGTTTATAGAGAAGATTTGTTTCAGCATATTATTCCATTGAAAGAAGATGCTAAACCTTTCTAGCAAAAACAAAGGCCTATTAATCCCACTTTGGCACCCAAGATGCAAGAAGAGTTAACGAAGATGAGAGATGTTGGAATTATCAAGCCTATAAGGCATTCTTCTTGGGTGTCAAACCTTGTTCTTGTGAGAAAAAGGAATGGTGACATTAGGCTTTGTGTGGACTTCAGGAATCTGAACATCAGCTCATTAAAGGATAATTATTGTTTGCCCAATATGGAGGCTATGTTGCAGAGAGTAACCGGATCAGAATTGATGTCTATGATGGATGGTTTCTCTGGCTACAATCAAGTCATTGTCAAGGAATCAGAGCAATTCAATACAACTTTCACAACACCTTGGGGGACATATGTTTATGTGAGAATGCCTTTTGGCCTCACAAATGTTGGTGCTACTTTTCAGAGGGCAATGGATGTTGCCTTTTCAGATTTCATAAATGATTTCCTTGTTGTCTATCAAGATGATCTAACTACCTATTCCAAGGAGGAAGAAGACCATTTCACTCATTTAGAAATAATATTTGTGAGGGCCTTGGAATTTGGCATTTCTTTGAACCCAAGGAAATGTGATTTTGGTGTCATTGAAGGTAAGTTGCTTGGCCACTTAGTTGGGAAGCAAGGAGTGAGAATTGACCCTGAGAGGGTAGTAGCCATTGATAAAATTTAGAGACCAAAGAATGTTAAAGGAATCCAGTCCTTCTTTGGTTAGGTCAATTTCTTAAGGAGGTTTGTGACAAATTTTGTAGATGTTACTAGACCTATTTCTAAGATGTTGAAGAAGGGATCTACAATCAACTGGGAGGGTGAGCCTGATGAGGCTTTCAAAAATATCAAGCAGGCTATCAAAGATGCACCAGTGCTTAAGGCACCTGATTATAATGTCCCAATGCATATCTTTTCCTTTGCATCCTTTCACACTATTGCTATAGTTTTGTTACAAAAGAATAAGGATGGTTTTGAGTAGCCTATTGCATTTTTCAGTAAATCTTTGCAAGCTGCAGAATTGAAGTATGAAATAAATGAAAAATAGGCTTATGCACTTGTGAAGGCAATCAAGGCTTTTAGGTGTTACTTGATGGGAGTAGCTATGATTACTTTTGTGCCAAGTGCAGCCGTGAAGGATATTTTCTCACAGCAAGAGGTGTCTGGAAGAAGATGCAGATGGATCAATAGGATCCAAGAATTCAATGTTGAGGTCTAGATTACTAAGTTGGTTAGAGGACAAGGATTGGAAAAACTGATGGACCAATCCAATCTTGATCCAAATCAGGTAAATTATTCTAAAATTGATTACACATGTGACATGGATGATTGTATCTGGTATTAGGATATCATCTATTACTTGAGAAGCATGAAATGTCCAGATAGTATGAATGATAATCAAAAGAGGACATTAAAATTACAGGCCATCAAGTATGTAATTGTGAAGTGTAAATTGTATAGGAAGAATTTGGATTGCATACTTTTGAAGTGTGTAGATGAAGATCAGGCTAATAAGTTGTTGAAAGAAATGCATGAGGGAGTTTGTGGTGGGCATTATATGTGTAAAACAATTGCTCATAAGATCTTGAGAGTAGGATTCTGGTGGCCCACAGTCTTCAAGGATGCAGAACAATTGGTGAGGAGGTGTGATGCTTGTCAAAGGTTCTCTGGTAAGCTTAAATTTTTAGGAAATGTGCCATTAAAACCAGTAGAAGTTCAGGCTCCCTTCCAACAATGGGGAATTGATTTCATAGGGGAGATACCAAACAAGTCAAGTGGAGGACACTCATGGATCTTAGTTGCCACTGATTACTTTACAAAGTGGATAGAAGCTATACCTACAAGAAATGCAACTAGTAAGGTGGAAATTGATTTTATGATGAATAATATTGTTATAAGGTTTGGGTACCCTGAGAGAATAGTAAGTGATAATGCCATGTGCTTCAGGTCTGGTGAATATAAGGACTTTTGCAAAGGTTTGGGAATTCAGATTTCTAATTCCTCACCTTATCATCCACAAGGAAATGGTCAGGCAGAATCTACTAATAAGAGTTTGATTAAAATCTTAAAGAGAATTCTTGAAAAGAATAAGAGGGCATGGAATTCAAAGCTTCCATTAGCTTTATGGGCTGATAGGGTAACTGTGAAGAGGGCAATTGGTTGTGCACCATTTGATCTAGTATATGGAATTCATGCAAGAATGCCTCAGAATAACTTATTGGAAATGTATAAATTTGTTCATCTATATGATGATGACATAGATAATGAGATGCTATTGAGAATTGAGGATGTCATTAGGTTGGATGAGACTAGAAGAGAATCAGTTGCAAGGAATGCCAAATTGCAGTTGCAGGTTAAGAATTTATATGATAAGAAGACTGTTGATAGAAAGTTTAAACCTGGTGATTTGGTGTTAGTTTGGAATGCCGGACTGGAGGATAAGGGGAAACATGGTAAATTTGATCCCATCTGGCTAGGGCCATATCTAATTCATGAGAAATGGGGCCAGGATTCATACATTATCAAAGAATTAAATGGTGATATTCAGGAATTGCTAGTTCATGGACAATTCTTGAAGAAATACTTCAATTGAGGTATTCTATTTTCCATGAACAGTAGTTAGGTTTGTACATTTTGTAAATTTTGTAATAAGATTCTTGCCCCTGCCCTATTTTGTCCTGGTCTGTCAATTTTTGGTCCTATTGCTTGCTCTTCCTTGCTTGTTCCTTGTTGGCTGCATCTTTTCCAGTGGGATGGTCTGCTTTAAACTAGTGATTCTTAGTCCTTGCTATGCTTGCATGAGGCATACATCCCCAGATAGAACCACTATTAGCACATGCCAAAAATTTCATCACTTTAGCAATTTTCTCTCAGTCTCTGCAATTGTTTTTAGGTCCCTGGCATAAACCCTAAGGCAAAAAATTTCAAAATTGTAGCCGTTGGGTCTAAAATATTAAAAATACCTTGGCCTTGTTCTAATGTTGCATTACCTTTCTAGGGTGACTTAAAACTTTAAATCCACATGTGCTAATTAAAATGACCAGCTTCAGGTTTGCGGTTAGGTTTTTCATGTGTCGACGGGGTCCCCTTTTAATTCTTCCTAAGTCCTAAGTTCCCCCGGCCGTTTTATTTTCCTAAGTTCCTCGGCATTGATTTTCCCTATGTCCTACTTTTTAATACTTCCTATGTTTTGGCTTTGTATTTTCCTAGGCCTGGCTCTCTGATACCATCCCCATCTGATGGTGGGCATATCTTCTCATGAGATGTGTCAGAGGCTTGCAAACTTAAGACGTCCATTGATTTTCCTTTATGACATAGTCTTTCTTTATAGGTGGGTCCATTGCCATGTTGGCATAGTTGGCATTCTCTCATTCATCCATGTGTTGTTGAGAGGGATCCTATCAGTGGGTCCTATAGTGAAGTCTTTTCAATCTATAGTCGGTGCATGATCTTAAGGAATATTCTTCCCCTTTGAGATCATGCACCATCTGTTGATTTTGAATCTTACTCAGCACCTGTCAGTGGGACCTAGTTTCTAGATGTGTTAGTGGGTCCTGATCCTATCAGTGAATCAAGGAATGGCGTATAATTTTATGGGTTTTGTTAGAGGCTTGAGATCATGTGCCATCCATTGATTTTGTTTCTTGTCAGTAGGTTGTTAGAGATGGGAGGAGATTCTTCATCGACGGTTGGTGTGTAAGCGCATAGAATCTTCCAAGCCTTTCAGATCTTGCACTAGCCATCAAATCTTCCAGGTGGCTTAATGTTCTCAGTGGGGCCATTTGCTAGGTGGTACAGGATTGTTCAAATTTTATTGGTCTACATGGATGATGGGCCAAGGTGGGGTCATTGTCAGAGAGATCAGTGACGAGGACGTGATCTACGGTTAGTGTAAGTTCTCATGAGTTTTGTCAGAGCTATGAGATCTTTCACCTGCCATCCGATTATAAGGCTTAGGCGGGTGGGTCCTGTGTTAGTGGTGACTGAGCATGAACCACGAATGAGGTAATGATATGTGGCATAAAGTGGGCCCATGTGGGGTCTAAGGTTTAGTGGAGCAGATAAAGTTTTTAGCAGTGTCGATAAAGTCAGGGGTTCGCTCATTCGCATGATGAAATGGTGGTTCTCTAATCTATCTGGCGATTCAGCGAAGGAGGGTCCCGAGGTCGTTAAATTGTTTAGCGGTGGGATGAAATACTCTATGAATTGGCAAAAATGCCTTGCCACCAATTTGCTAAATAAAGGACTGGGGTTGGTAAGTTTCCTTCATTCAATTGTTTGCAAGGTTAAACTTGGGTTAGTGTTTTCATTGCGCAAATAGAAAATGCCTTGTCGCATGTTCGCTTGAAGTAAACTTGAGGTGTCTGGTTGAGTTAAGATCATAAAGACTGTGAAAAGGGATGATCAGATGGTCACGACTTAAGGTGAACCTGATTTCAAATATCGACTGCTGATTTGCTGAAAGTGCCATAAAGTAGTCGTTTGATTTCAAATTCAAATTTTTGAAGGGTTTCATACGACCAGAAGGACTAGAATTCAATGCCGAAGTGACTGGTGTTGGTGAGAGATGATCTTTTTGCTGTTGCAGTGTGGTCCAGGGTGTTGAGTGATCATCTGTAGGGTTTGTATTGTGTGGTTTTGTGCTTAAGGCATGTTGCAGGGTTGACATTTTGAGTGTTGTTCATGGTTCTTAGTACCTTCATAGAGAAATTTTCATGATTGAGGATCATTCTGAGATTTTCTTCCTCCTGGTTGCCTGGGTTTCAACCCCTATAATAATTTTTTGACCGTTTCCAGTTGGTTGGGTGGTTGAAACCCTAACACTAAGTCATTCATAGCTTGTTACATTCTCTTTGAGAATTCCAAGATGACTAGGGAGTATAAGTTGCATAAATTTTGATTTTGTAGGGGTTCCAAAACTTTCTTTGGTCCCAACTGGTTGTTAATGGTGTTTTACTGATAGAGGAGTTGAATTTTGTGTTGTCCTGATTGTGTATTGATTCTGAATATATTAATGAGAATGTTGTTGAGTTCCAATCTTGCATTTGTGTATGTCTTCTTGTTTCGGTTCTAAGCTCATATATGTTATTGTCACAAAGTGTATTGACATATGGTAAACAAAGAGTATTGTGAAGTCATCTTCGAGTTCCTAACAAAGTTAGGATTAAAGTCTTTTAGGTGGGTTCAGTGAGTTTGCAACCAAGTAAGAATCTAATGTCCTTGTGTCTGAGGGAGAAGGGTAATAGGCAAAGCACTTATCCCAGATTCAGTTGAGTTTGAGTTAAGGTATTTAGTTGATGTATGTAATTGGGTGACTCTTTTCCCTAGGTTAAGGCACTGGTTCATGCTCTGGTGGCCTTTCATTGTCATCAACCACACACACAAACATTCAAATGATAAAATCTTAAAGCAGTTAGTAAAGAGTATATAGTTGTATATCATTTAGTGATTCCTTTCAAGAAGTGAATCAAGGGTACACCCACCTGAGCAATAAGGCTCAAAGTGTAGGAGGATCTCTCTTGGTCCTTGTTAATTGGCCCTCTTCCTTGTAGACTTTGGAGTGGTGATAGAGTCAAAGTTATATTAAAGTTATCCATCAAAGTATAAATCTACAAGTTGAAGATCAAAGGGAACTCCCAACAATGTCTTCGGTTGATGTATACTATTAGGTGACTCTATGCCCTGGTTAAGGCACTGATCCTTTCTCTAGAGGCAACCCATCATCATCAATCACACACACATTTAAATGATCAAATCCTTGAATCAGTTAGTAAAGAGTATATTGGTATAACATTTAGTGATTCCTTTCAAGAAGTGAATCAAGGGTGCACCCACCTGAGCATTGAGGCTCAAAGTGTAGGAGGATCTCATTGTTGATCCTTGTTAATTGGCCCTCTTCCTTGTAGACTTTGGAGTGGTGATAGAGTCAAGGTTATATTAATGTAATCCAGCAAAGTATAAATCTATAAGTTGAAGATCAAAGGGAACTACCAACATGTGCAAGAGCGCACTAGCTAATTGATAACAAAATAAAAGTTGGAGATTTTCAATGAAAGTCTGGTTTATGTGGTGAGCATTAATGGTGGAATTTTCACTTTAAAGTACATAGAAGTTTGTAGATCAATCATTGCATTCAAGTTCAGAGTGATTGAAGAGCAAAAAATCCCTAGCAGTTGATTGTGAAGGATTACAGATTGATTCACTAGCGAAGTAGTCTGTTTGATCGGTTGCGGAAGCCCTAATCTATCACACTGATTCAGAAGTTCTTGGAAACCATTAAGAAAGTGATATACAAGTAAGTGATGGCTACTCCTATTGTATTTGATGTTTCAGAGAAGAAAAGATATGTATTTAAGAGGCACCTATTTAAATCTACATTGGATGACCTAGAAGGGGTCATTCTCCCACACTCATATGGGTGTAATGCATGTCGAAGACATTCGTGCATACATATATTGTAAGAAAGAACTAGTAGGTCTTGACAGAATTAGAGCACACATTGAGTTTTCTATGGTACATGAGTTTTACAAATCTAAATGGATCAAGATCCTGTTAAGAAGAATCCATGATGACCTATTTTGGATAGGTGAAGTTTCAGTAAGAATTACAGGAGATCTATTACATGAAATGAAAAGCCTCTCAAAGATAGGCATCATTATCCTAGCGGGAAAGGATGTTAGAAAAATTGTAGAATAGTCTTGCAAGTCAAGAAGTGATAGGCGTAGAATGAGCATTGAACCTATAAAGGAGAAAGACATCAAACTGATGTCTTTGATATTAGGGTATAAGTTTTAGCACACCAACAGGGTGAATAGTGTGTCTACAACAACTATTCTTGCAACAATAAGGATTGTCAGAGAAAATGGAGAGTTCAATTTGTGCGAGATCTTGCACGCACAACTAATAGGCAATATTAAGGCCATCAAGCATGACAAGATGAAAATATTTAGGATTGGGTCTTTAATCATTTACATGTACTTTCATACACTTGGAAAGGTTTCAGATTTATACCTAGACCAAGATATACCTACAATGCCTCAAATATCTTTTAAGGCATCTACTGATAGTTCATTGGGGGAGTACATGGAGCCAGAATTGAAAATATTCATAATCAAGATGCAGATGAGATAAAGGATACCTGAGAGAATAGTTGAAAAATAAAAGGACAACATTTTCTTTATGGTAGAGACTGATACAACATGTATGGAAGCAATTGAACCAAGGACAAAGTGGATTCATCTACTTGGTTATGAGGTTGAGGAGCCAATCCTAGAGGCATATTCTCAAGTACTGTTATTAGCACCTAAGGACCCTATAATGAGCGAAGATGGGGGACTTATGAAGAGAAAACAAGAGAAGTTGATATAGTCTTAAACAGTGTAGCAACTAAAAGAAAGGTAGCCAAGGTTACTTCTAAAATATTGAAGATTCATGGAGTAACTCAAGCAGACCTGGACAAAGCAAGACAATAAAATTTTTCTTTGGGAATTGAGAGTGCATCTGCAGTAGAGGTAGAGTCTAATGATCCAAAATTGAAAAAGGTAAAAGTAGAGAAGTCTGATGATCTGAAGGGTAAGATAGTTGTTTCCACTTGTGTGCCTACATAAATAATTGACCTTACTACTCCTCCTAAGTATAAGGGAATGCCTAAGAGGAAGAAAAAGATTAGCACTAGTCATCCATCATCATGAGAAACAAGAAGCAGGAAGAATACTCAAGCACCTCCAGAAGTAAGTTTCAAACCTAGTCTTAGTGTGTTGAGTACAAGGATTATTGATAAAGGAAGGATAGATCAAGTAGGGAAGTTCTATGAGAAGTATAGTGAAATTGAAAAATAAAAAATCGATGGAATGATTATCAAACACATGTTGATATTTAAAAGGAGAGTCCTAGAACTAAAGACAATGATTCCTGACAATGTGTGGAATATCTTAGAATTCCTAAAATGATAGGCCATTGAAGAGGATCAAAGGATAAGAGAAAAGACTCTAGATGAAAGTCCCTAAGTATGTTCTCTAGAGGAGAAAACCTTTTTGTTAGATTTGGTGAAACTCCACCTCTGGACTAAGACAAGAACATTACACATCATGGACAAGAATTATGAGCTGGTTGCAAAGGAAATAGAGAAAGCCTTTGAGAAGGTATTCTTAAATAGACACATGTATCCACCCATTGTGCACTCAACACAAGTGCCCCTTAAGGAAGTAAAAGTGGTAGATCCCACTAATGTACCATTTACAGGTCCTCAAGATTCAATGCCCATAGTTGAAACTCTTGCAGAGGTAAAAAAGTTTGCACCCATGACAGAGTAACTAAAGGACAACACCATTATTATTGATAATGTTGAGATAGCAATGGCAGCCACAGAAAAGGACTTGGACAAGTTCGAAGAATCCTTTGTTAGCACACAAGAGGCTGAAGCATTATGTGGTGGTAACTCACCTGAGATAGAAAAAGAAGGAAAAGAAACACAAAAAGAAAAAGAGAAAGAGACAGAAAAAGGAGAAGAAGAGGTAAAGGAAATGAACCAATAGATGAACCATCTATTGAAATGAAAATCAGAGTAAAGAAAGAAGTAGTGGATAGCACTCCTATCACTCCTTCTGTATCATTGTTGACAAGATTGACACCAGACACCACTAGTCTAGATTGTTGGGGAGAAGAAGACCTGATCAAGATCAGTGTCTTAGCTATGGAGAAGGCCAAAGAGAAATAGGTAATGAGGAACCCATTGTTTGTTGAATGAGTCAACATATTGAATAGTCTACTACCTTTAAACATGAAAATGTCTAAGGTGCATTCAGTTGATGATGTTAGCAACATCCTCACAACCTTCAAAACCAATTTTTCTACCTTGAAGAGTCTACATCTCAAGCTACAGAATAAAAGTATAGGAAGAAGAGACTAAGTGAACTGGTCAGTAACATTGCACTTGACCTAAGTTCCCTAAAACTTGGATAAGCATCTTAGAAGGAGTTTGCAGCAATTGGTCGGAAGATAATTGCAGATTGTATAGACCAAAAAAAGTTGACTGATGATCATTTCAAGAAGATACAAGAGGTAGAAGCAATGATAGAACAAGTAAGTAAATCAGTAGAAGACCCCTCCATTGATGTAAATATGTTTAATAATGTATATCAAGGGCATATTGAAAGATAGAAAGATCAAAGAAGGAGATGTCCAAGATAAGGGCAAGGCAAACACAGCTCATAAATGCTCTTGTGCCCTGCCTAGATATGCTCAATCAGAATATCAAGGAGATTGTTGCCACCATGGTGACATATGATCAAGCTCCTAGCTCAAATTTGGAGAAGATGGAGAAGCTGAATTATGCATTATGCACCCATCTCCAAACAGTCAATGCACTGATTGCATTCTGGAAGCAAGAGATCCACAAATTAGAGATAGCATATCCAGATGTACTTTCCTTGTAAGTATTTGTAGATATAGTTTTTGGAACACCTTTGTCATTAATGTCAAAGGGGGAGTATTATAGAATATGGAGATATAAATATGTAAAGAATATGTTTAGTAAAGAATATAAGGGAGATATAGGATAAAGTATGACACAAGTTTTTGTATAAGAGAACAGTTAGTAACTATGCCATATTCCTTTGTTGCCATCAATGACAAAGGGGGAGACTGTTGGGAAATTGACTATACTATTGTATATGACTTAATATAGTGTTTTCATTATGGCAAAAAAGTCATATAGAGTTTTGGAGTCAAAGCACATCCTCAAAAGATCATAAATTGGCTAAGTATAGAAGATTGGATAGTTAGCAATGCACCAGTAATTCTAATCATCAGCACACGTGTGTATGACCGAGTTATGGTATGCACCCTAGAAGATAAGTTGGTAAGAGTGTATTCATGCTTAGTCTATGAGTGCATGATCAGATATGCAAGTATGACGAATTTACAGATAGTTGAAGTTGCATAGCCAGTGAATGCCAAAACTAAACAGTGTATGCAACCGACTGATGGTAAATTGATTAGCGACCATAATATTGTTATGTAAGGGCTATGCACCTATTGTAATTAGGTTGTAGACATATAATTATGTTTTTGTTTGTAAACACGCTTGAGCCAATTGAATTGGAAGCATTGTATATAATCAGTTAAAGGGCTAACCTAGTTAATTATTTTGTATGTGCATGTAAATATTAGATGTGCCTTTGTAATTAAGTATGAAAGTTATTATAGAGTTAAAATAAGTAGAGCAGAAGTGTACAAAGAGTTAACAAGATGTATTAGAGCTTTGTAAGACGTCAAAGCATCATCGCATCAAAGGAATTGATCAGATAAGTAGTGTCACAGTACCAGTTTATCCAGCAGATATAGTGTGTATCTGAGATCAGAAGGTTGTAGCCTTTACCCCTTTGAGATGTGTGATCTCAGACAGTGTGTCCTCACCTCTAATAGGGTTAATTGTAAAAGACTTCTACCAGGGTCCGACCCTTGACTAGGTCACTGTACTAAATGTATTGTAAAGACAACTCCTAACAGGGTTAAGGATCTTCTAACAAGGATCATAAAACACTAGTGCAGATTATCAGTGGGTGTCAATTCCCACTGGGGTTTTTACCTATTTGGGTTTCCCCGTAACCATATTGGTGTTACATGTGTTGTTTTCATCTATCTTGTTTATGTTAATGTTTATTTCAGTACTTAAGCATTCTAGTTAAGTTTAAAGAGTAAGCAAAAAGATTAAATATAGTGAACACTAATTCACCCCCCTCCCCCTCTTAGTGTTCCCATTCCTAACAAGTAACATGTACACCAATAAGCTGTGAGAAATCCTAGTACGTTTAGATATCCAGCATTGACTAAATAATATTTTCCTACATTAAAAAAAAGACTATATTATTATAATGTTGTAACAATTATCGTATGCTTCACTATATAAACATATTTGACATACTAGGGGGAACTACTAGTGGATCTGATCTTGAGCTTGAGCCCAAGATAGAACATGACTATCTACAACAAACCCTTCCAATCCTACAAGCATGTATTGAAAATTATAATCAAATGAACACATACCCATAACATTCTATGACAAGTTTTCTTTTCTATCACTATATTTATCTTGTATGATGACATCAATAGTGACTAGTATATGGGATCCACCAATCACTCCCACACAATCCTATAGTATGAAAATTTATAATCAAATGGACATGTGGTAATAGGATTAAGACTCAAGAAAATAAATTTGTACCACCAAGAGATTTACCTTGAAGTACAAATCAAAATGGTCCTTTCCACCAGTTTTTGGAGGAGTGTTTGGACGAAGCATGAAAAATAATCTACATGGAGTGCTAAGGTAGTCGTCAAAATATTTTTGAAGTATCAAATTACTATATCTCCTGAGTGGCCGAAGTTATTGGCAATCTTATGATTCCTCATATTGTGGCCAAGGGTATGGAGGAACATCACTAGTTTTTCTTCTAATGTTATGTGTATTGTATCTACAATGCTTCTTTTTTGCCTTAGAATATTGGCTAGATGAAAGAAGGCTCCTCTACTCATGCGAATTTGGTCAAGAAAATAAGCCTCATTGGAATGGATAATACACTTACAAAAAAGGAATTTCATCTCTTTTGCGCTTACGCATATTTCTTCTACCTTCCTGTGTAGGCATTGTTATGGCTGCAGCAAGGGCGACAAGAACAACTGCAAGAACATGAATGACTCCGGTCTTCCTAACAATGTCTCCTTGAATGTTTATATCATTAATTAGATCCATCAGTGACCTAAAACCAATGTAGAGATGAAGATTTTAGATATGAGTTATAATTGTAGTAAAAATTGTAATAATTCTATCTAAATTGTATATACAACATAGATATAAAGATATTAAAAATGGCATGCTAGTAACAACATATATAATAAAAATGGTAATAAAATATATATTTAAATTAAGATAGAATTATTACCATTTTTACTACTGATGTTGTAAGAGTGTTTTGAAGTGATAGGCAAATATAGTGCTGGTATACAACCTTCAGATGTTGTGAAAGAGGTTATTCGGTGGCGAGAATCAGGACACTCTTAGGTTTGTAGTACACTACACACTCCTATTTTCTGCAGGAAACTGATTATCTCTACATACTGTCTAGCAAATACTGTACATGCTCTAGCAATAGTGTAGCACATGATCTAGCAACAGTGTAGCACACTTTGCAAATAAAAACACCTCAATCCAAATCTACTGTAGTTCCTAGCATAGCTTCAACAGAGGCCAACACATCTCTTGGATAAAACACAAGATCTAACTCTTCGCTAATCTCATTGCATCATTCTAAATGTGGTTTTGTACTCTTCAAATAGAATTATCAACACGACAATCAAGTTGGAAGGCATGCGGCTTGCAACAAGCCCAGTCATTTGCCCAGTCATTAGGGGCAGATGTCCAGCTGTTTACACTCCACAATTACTATGGTATTAGAAGCTAATAAATGTTTCCTGTCTGAAAGGAGATGAATGAATTTCCTTTTTTCTATTGACCTCCAAGACATGATTCTTTGTAAGCTATATAAATACTGAATATCATTATCATGAATAACATATATTTGAGGCACAAAATCACTGTAATCACGAACAAGTCGAAGATAAACAACCATACACCTTGTTCAAGTGTATCGAATGTGCAACACAAATTGCAGAATAATAACAATACATTCTTTGTTTTGTTATAGATATCTGTGTTTTGTGCTAGCCCACACTTAACATTCACAGATAAAAGGGGTGGATGTAATGGTCTAGAGTATAAACAATTGCATAACATAAAGCAGGTAATGAAAGAAAATAGAAAGCGAGCAACTCAGAAAAGGAAATCAGAACTCTCAAGAAGACAACTTGCAGATAATATGGATGCTCCAATGTAAACATCAGGTGCACAAAGACTTGATTCAATCAAAGCAAGAAACTTGCAGATGGGAAGGAACCTTTATAATGCAAAAGGATTATAAAGGAATGCATTCAATGCAAATCATTCAAAAAGATCCATTTTTGGAATGTAGCAGGATCATTTGACACTCCTGTACAATCTCTCAACAAAGAATCCGTTAAGGGACGTGTGTGCCCAGGGAAATAATGAGAACCACGGTGTCATGGGTGGAATACCCCTCTCAGAGCGACAAATAGTAGATTTCTATTCTGTTGTCCTACAACATGTATCTGTCTTAGTTACATACAACAATCCAGCTGACGCCACAACTTCTACACACATGACCGGAAGAAGTATAATAAAGTTCGTGTTCAACCTAAGCCCATATAGGTCATTTGGATACTCCTTGCTTTTCTCAAGAAATGGAGCAGTTTGTATAGATAATAATGAGGTTGTTTTGCAATTGCTCTATTTTGTCTTGGAAAACTCGATTGTATTGTTGGATCGAGCAAGTAATAATTCCATTTCAGAACACACAGAATATGGAATGTGTTTTACAAGAAGAGTAGAATGAGATCAGGAATAACAGATGTAAGTGTACATCATGAATTGCCAGAGGCAACTTCTGCCATCTGTGTACCACTCCAGCTCGAAGCTTTGGGCTTTCATCTGTAAATAATATATTGTCTTTCATGTCAAAAAGGGCTAAATGAATTAGATCCATTAAAACATGGAAGATGGTAACTATCTCTGCCTTCATACACATACAGACGTACCCATCAAAGACCAAATTAGTGTGTAAGACAGTCGCAAACAGAGAATCATGCTTAATGGGTTGCTAGAGAAATATAATGTGGGCACCCAAGATATACACTCCTTCCCGCTAATCATTCATGAATAGAAATAGAATAACCACATATTAGGGCAGAGAATTCATACTTCGAAACACATAGAATTCGTGCTCTCATGTGCCAACGCTGGAAACTTCAATAACATCCCTGCAAATGTCTCGAAGGATTTCTCTGCAAAACCCCAAACCCACTACTGAACAACGAAACCCATTATGTGGAAACGATAAAAATTCTCTGAATAATGAAACCCGGTATGAAGAATAAGACCCATAATACAAAATTAGTGAGGACGTGATCGTCGACTGCAGAGGAATATCGTCGAGAGTGTAGAGAGGTCAAGGAAAGATCGCATATTGAGCTTGAGATGCTAGGGTTTTTCGAAAATGTTAAACTATTATAAATTTTGTTTTACTAACAATTCTTATTTAAGTGAAATTGGAATTGATTTTCCAATTCTACTTATATATACCAAATAGTTAATAATAATATTACCTAATTGATAGATGATCTTTATTGAGTATATTAACAATATTAATATGTAAATTGTCAAAACATGCTTAGACACTAAATATGACATGTTCAACAATATTTAAAGATAATTATCTATCATCTTCCTAACTCAAAAGCTATTAAAGTTTGCTATAGGTCGAAAAATGATAAATTCTTCATGGCGAATTTTTCAAAATATTTAATAAATCTTTTAGAGAAAATACATTGTTGGAGGTATCTGATTTTGTTCAATATATAAGCTCACTTGTTCCCAATGTAGTTTTGAATATGTTCATTTTTCATTTCAAAATATTAGAAGTTGTAAGAAGTCAATATAAACCAAAAAATTATTGCTACTAAGACATATACATAATTATGTCATTATAGTGATCTAAATATCCCAATAAATTAATTATTAAAAAAAAAATGAATCTCATCATAAATATTGTTGTTATAGTGTTTTGCATATGTTTTTAGTAGCAAATCTTCTTATTGGACTATTCGTCAAACTCTAAATAAATACTTTAACATACAACTTTGAGGCTTTGTAATTTGATATTGGATAGATAATAAATTAGTCTTGTTAGCAATGACAATGAATTCTTAGTCATTAATTTTAAACTATTAAATTGCGATGATGAAATTTATATAATTTTATTAATTGCCAATTAATTTTGTATTTATTTTGATAGAATGTCTAAATTCAATCACATGATAACAAATGATACAATCATGAATGAATTTAGATTAAAAAAAAATTTAACGATAAATACTTAATAATTTTAATCTTATTTGAATTTAAAAAATCATTCTAATTATAAATTGAGTAATGATACATTTATTCAAAAAATAAAATAACCATATGCTTTTCATTATATTTTTGTACTATGAAATTTAAATAAAATATTAACTCAAACATATATAAATATTGTTAAAACACTTGAATAATTTTTTCAAATCAACAATTTATTTAATTATTCAACAATATCTTACACTTCTAAGACTAATATATATGCTCACACATTTACATAACAGCTATAAATCAATCTTTAATATTTAATGTTCGCCACCTTTATGATGACTGTTTGTTATACACAAAATGGAATGTCAATTACAATGTTCAGCTAGAAAATTTAAAAATATGAAAATATCAAATGGCTAAACTATATGAATTAAGAAAGGATGATTATAATTGGCGTTTTATTGGCATGGCGGAGCTTCACTGCTCACAACTTTTAAATTATTTAAATGAACGGAGAAGGCGTTCGACAACGGAGCTTCAGTAATTGATGCTTTTAAATGATTTAATTGTAAGGAGAGGGCATTGTGAATGGGACAAGCAATTCATATTAGATTTTATAATCATTAATCCATTTTTGGATGATCATTATCTCCTGTCGCCGTTGTTCCTTAAGCCAGACGGGATCATCATTGGTACTTGGTACAATGTCTTGACAGTGCGTTCCTGCGTAGCATTCAATTCTTATAAGATAATATTATTTCCTTTAAGTTGTAAAGAGGAGAAAATAACATACTGAGCCCACTTACCCTCTTCGGAGGGGATAGCTATAATGCTTTCGGAAATATTCGCCAACACACTGAAATTCAACTCACAGCATACCCAATTAACTAGATTAACAAGAAGGTGAAAAATAATACAAAGATTAATAAGCATGAAATATAACAAGAAGTCAGTTACCTTCCACTGCTCCATGGATCTCTTAAACCATTGGAGAAAATGATGTTGCTTCCAAAATCTTTCAACACTTTTGTTATGTTCTGTATGTTAATTAATATCAAGATTATATAAATCAATCCAAACGAAATTGTCACATCTGTTTAACTGTAACCAAAACTTGACTAAGATATAAGTGGACTGAACCACTTATCACAAAATTCGGTATTATATAAAAATTTACATACGTGTCCTCCGAATTCAGTTGCTGCCCAGTGTTGGCGTGGCACAACTCCATATTTTTGGTAGCACTCCCTTGAGTAGGAATTGATATCAAAGACGGAGGGCGGTAACATTGTCGTGCCAGGAGGATTGCTTATCGGAAACACCATTTCAGTGCAAGTCTGCGGATTAAGAAAATATGTTAGACAGGGGCAACATAGTATTTTTTCGTTCTTACGAAAAAAGAATTGTCAGAGACCTGCCAGTCCCATCCGGGATAGGTCATTGGACTCAAATTCAAGCATGTGAAGGGTATATTCGCTAATTTTGCTCCGGCCGCTATTCTGGTAACAGTGTCTGCATCTTCGGGCAGGTTGTTGATGGCTTCGCAGATCTGCACTATGCACAGGTTACGTCACAGAACTAAAATTAATATGCAATTAAATTTGTATGGCGAAAAGGTTTCGGTAGCGTATTTACTCCTTCAACGGCTTGAAAATTGTACTGTGCTGCCGACTCGTAGATATCTTCCAGGACATCGTATAGGGCACCTTTATCTGTAATATTTCTGCAGCAGCAAAATACGGTCAAGAGATTTTGATTACAGGAATGCCTCATATATGGTATGAAGTGTACGTTGGTGCTACTTACTGGCAAGTGTTAAATAGTATGCTTAAGTTTTGCAAGCCTTGTGGGCTAGACGCGATTTTGTCCATCATATCCCACGATTCATTAATTCTTCTGTAGCAGATCTCGCTTGCATTCTGCATCATAGACTCATAATGAAATTTGATGATAGGAATGATGAGAATAAGTGGAAAGAAATGAATGAACATACTTTGAAATCTTTTGTGACAACGCTGCCATAGCCATAAGTGGGAGTTATGTCGTCGAAATAAAGGAGAGGTGCAGACGATGCGAGGGCGCCAATTGTTACGTGCGGATACTTGAGCCGAAACCATGCAGCCAGCACTGCAATAATAACATTTCAAGCATTGAAATCCACTTACTTTTCAAGATTAATACTGATTAATGTGAAATGATTACACTTACTTCCACCATAGGAACCACCAATCACAACGACTGGACAATTCTCAGCGTTTAATGTTTTCTTCAAATCGACAATGACGGTTGCATAATCAGCCAACGCCTGCGTGGATGTGAAATAACCCATTGTGCTCGCATTCGCATACGCCTCCTCCTCTCCCCCAAATGGCATTGACGTCCCATAATAACGATGCTATATACCGTACAACAATTAGATCCCGAAAAATGACTGCACCTACTAAACTTGTTTTGTAATATAAATATAGCATACGATGGAGTTAATGAGGAATTGTAACAGTACCTCTATGTAGACCAAAAGAGCTTTGAAGTTAGGAGCCTGCTCTGTCATGATGCCCACACCTAAATCGGCTGTAATGTCTTGTTCCTCACCCAACCATACAAATATGGGAGAATTATTTTGAGCGCCTCCCCAGCTGGAATTGTCCATGAAATATCTCTGGGGAAAGTTTTTATAGCTCTCTGGGGTGTATCCAAAATGGTCCAGAACTTGGGTGTAGTTGTACGAAACCATGCTTCTGCTCGAATATGTAGAATTAGAGATTCGAGATCTCTTTAACCTCTCCGGAAAAGTACCCCTTAGACGATTCTTCCTGAGAATTGATGGCATCTCACTATGCTCGCCGATTCCCGAAGCACAGCCTACGTCCAAAAGGTAAACCAAGACTAGCAGAATTATACACAAGGAGACCAAATTCAACAGACGGAATTCCATTTCGAATTTTTATGTACAACACTATTCTGAGCCCAGCTTCATAAACTTCAATGAAAAGACATTCTCTCAACAATGCATATCAGGATTTATATTGTAAGGAAATCGATCATATCTATTTGGATACCTTCACCCGTATCGTTTAGAGAGATGTCAATCATTTTGATAGAACTAATAACCAAAAAAAAACCCCTCGTAGAGAAACGTATGTGATGACAACAAGAAGATTCGAAAATTTACAACAAAGCGAACAACTTCACGAAAAAATAAATAATTTAGCAAGGTCGACGTCTTATATGGAGGGAATTAACTAGATAAAATCATAATCAATCCCGTTCAATAAATTGTACTTCAGTGGGTGTCGACTTATTGTGGACTCCAGTATCTTTTATGTAATCCAAATGTAGGATCTCTGCCTAATTCTTGCAAGATAAGTGGCTTTGTAGTTGGAATAATAAACAGTTTGACTGCAGCTACGTTAACAGATTCCACGAACCGTTTTCCAGAATTTGAAAGCGCTAAACGGAGTTCGTACTATTTCGAGCGTTTCATTTAGATTAAATTTTTTGTATTTTTAAAGGTTAATTTGTTGCTAATATGTGCCTTGTTTTGATGTATCTTTCTGTTTTAAGATTCTATTTGAAAGCTGCATGATTAATGCATCGAGGGTGCCTTTATTTTGAATTTCCTTTATTTATTATTTTAAGGTCCCGGCTTTAAAATATAGTTGTTCATTGGTTTGTTTCATCCCTCGAAATTAATGTTGTCATAGTCGACAATTTCAGTAAGTAATACATGATTCTATTTGTTATCTATGTCAATTTCATATGTTTTTGTGTCGAGTAATTTTTTTTTAATTATGAGTAATTCTTTTTAATAATTAATAAAATAATTCTAGCATTTAAATTAGTGTAAATGTGTTGTTTATTTTATTTTATAAAATTATTTGTTAGTAGGATAATTAGCTATTTAGATTTCCAAGGTTCTAAGTTATTTGTTTAAGACTTTTTTTTTAATTGATCTATTAAATGTTATTTTAGTAAATGTAAAATAGTAGAAGATCTCTGTGCAACACAACATACAAATTTAATATGTTCTAGACTAGTGCTATTAATATGTTGTTAATGTGCTTTTAGTCCTTCTGTACCACGGGCCAACACCCTCTTGCTGCTTTTATCTATCAAAAACACAACATACAAATTTTTAATGTTAGTTTCACTAGTCTTGTGTTTAGGAACCAATTATCTTTTCAATCAACTAGACTAACACATCTATCCGTATTTTTCATAGCCACCGCATATCATTCTAATATTATGTCTAATAAATATATTAGTTGATATAGTTACTTCATACATCATATTATTTAGAGTTCCTAACTTTGATAAACTCTTCTCACACACTCTACATATCTGGTACATCTTTTGTAGTTGTTATGCTACTAGGCTCTCTAATAGTACTCCAAATCCTATAAATCAATGCATATCATCCTTGCCTAATGTAAACTTTATCTACTAGGAATGTATGCCTTCCTTGCACTCAATGTGATCAAATTATGTTTCTAACCATCCTTCTTACCATGTAGGTTTGTCTCTTATATCTATAACATCATGAATTTTATAGTTTTATAGAATTTTACATTGGGTTTCAACCCACTTAAGAAGACTTGTCTAATTATTCAATGTTTGTAAGACATTTTTGTAAACTTGGTGCATTTAGCTATTAATAACCTTTTACAAGGGACATTTTTCTAGGAGTAGGTCCTTGGACACCTCTACCTATGTAATTTGAGCTCAACTTTCAAAATATGAAATTGTCTTTGTAGATAGTATGAATTCACCCACCACTGTCACCCTTCTAAAAAAGTTAAATTTAAAAAGGTGTAAATTTTATAAAAAAACAACTACCTTTCTCATTTTAAAAGGATACATATCTTATATCATTTGAATGCACTCCAAGAACTGTCATAGATAATAATGTTGATAAACATTCAATGTTTTATTGATATGGTGAGGAATAGTTTTATGCAGTCTAATAAATAATTGGAGGTAATTGAATAACAGTTACAGACCTACTATAACAATGTAATTACACCAACATCCCCCCCTTCCATATTACATTGATTGTAGAAACATTAAAAAAACCTTTCCTTAGGGACCCCCCTTAACATTTAGATAACAAAAATATGCTTATTATATAATATGAATACATAGTTTGAGAAAGTTATCACGTGAAGATGCAAAACTTGAACCAAGTGAGGCTCTATGGAGTTGTCTTGTGACTCTCAGAAAGGTATAACTTTTAGCTATGTTCTTAATCTCTTAGTCTCACACTCTCAAATCATGGAGCCCTGAATTATTCAACAATGATCACTAAGAAATGTAATAGATCTCTATCATTGTCTAGTGACCACAGAAGGGTATAAATCTTGATCATATACTCTAAAGCTGACTGGACAATAATCCATATTCAATGTAATACCAAATCTCAAACCTATCTCCAAAATGAGTCTTCATAAGATTCACATTCTTCAAATTTGTCAGCAATAGAAATAAAAACACAATGGAAAATAAAAAATGTCAAAAAATCTTCTCATGCAAACACCATCCCAAAGTGAGAGGTTGACTTAAGAAGATGGAATTTCCTCCATCCTTCAATGTTTCCAACCTCTAAATTTACTATATTACATTCTACTCTTCAATAGTGGTACTCACAGGAGCACTTCAACCTCTAAAAATGTAATCAACATGAAGAAGATTATTGACTACATTTTTGTTTGAAGTTCATAGCACAATGGGATGTCAGGTTCAACTAATAAATATCTTCATGGAGATATATCTTCAACTAATATATAATCATTACAAATCATTGACTACAATAAACCAATAATAAATTTGATCTTGTAACCTCTTATTACAACAATATCTCATATCTCCAAAAAATAGTTTAACTTCACCCCTCCAAATCAATCCTCTCAAAATATTTCTTCTTTCAAAATTGAAAAACATTTCCAAAGAATATAATATAATAAGCCCTTAAGACATAAGTCTTTGCTCATAATATTCACACCTCCAAAATAAAGTTTCCTAAACTTCTCAAAATGAAACACAATTGTATCAAGAAACATCAATTTTCTTTCCCTTTAAGAAACTTGGCCATATGTGTAATGCCTCACTAGGGAACCCAGGAGAAATTAACCTAAACATGCACTAGTAAGTTTACAGATATTTTTTTCTTAAGACCTCACAAACAAGAATGAATAACAAAGTGGAAAGCAATATAACTTAAAGACAATATATACTCATAAGTGTAACTCATTTAAAGATTAGAATTTCTTGACATAGAATTACATAAATTTAAATTAATTTATTAACTACAATAAACATTCAAATATTTTGCATCATGAAACTAAAGTACATGATCTCATAAAATAATACCCAAATACAACTGAACCATAAGGTATAGATGATAACCCATATCCACCGCACAAATTTCTAGGTATGTAAATATAATTTAACTATAGAGTAAAATATAATAAATAAAATATAACAAAAAGTCTCCAATGATAAACAATAAGATACAACCGCTACAATGATAATCAAACACTAGTACAAGGACATTGAAATATGAAATGGTAAAATAATCACTACCACCAACCCAGGTGGAACCAAAGGTCCACTCCCACTGTACTGAGGAGATAGCAATAGACCCCACTCAAATATCAAACACTAAAATCCAACACAATACAACACCTAGGGAAGGGATCTTGAAAGATTACAATCTCAAAAAGGTATGACACCAACTAAAATGATAATACATACTCTACCAGAGGAAACAAATACATGTAGGAAACCTAAGATGGTTAAAGAGAAGTGTCATCACATTAGTCAAGTCTAGAGTTATCCTAGAAGTCTCTCTAGATCCTTGCCCCAAGTGAGTCTATGTGGTATCAGTAACCTCTCATACAAACAAGACTACCAACTATGCCTCATCCAATCCACGCAAGCAACCAACATATTCTCATAATCCATCTTATTTTGTACTAGCAGTCAAGGTATGGGTAAAGAACACAAACATCTTATTAATTCATTTTAAACTCTTAATATATTTAAGTTATCGCTTTATTAAGTAACTTGGAAAGGATACCTAGGCAACCACTTCTGGGCTCTAGCACATCAAAAACAAGCCACTACCTATCTATACACTAAGATAACCTACCCTAATGCCCCAATAAAAAAATAAAGAGAAAAAAAAAACTGAAACCACAAAAACTTCTCATAAATCATAAATCATGATAATAACCAAAGTAAAGTAATGGAGCATAACAAAGAGCATCACTTCCAATGCAGGGATCAAACTTATTCATGCATGGGATAACCCATACCATAACAGATAGCTCAAAGATAATAACAATCCACAGAGTCTCATATCATAAGACCAAAGATAATCGTAACATCAATTACATCCATCTTCCAACATGGAGTAAAATAATCCATAAATATAATCATCCAGAATGTAGAACAACCATAGTAGAGAATATAAGGTGACCAAGTTAAACTCAATTATAATAATGGTCATCACCTTTTTGTTCAAATGAAATAAAGATCGAGACACAATACAACAAATGAGATTAATCATTAGCGAGGACTCTAGGTCAAATTATGTTCCTCCGGGCACTTCTATGGGCAAAATTTTGGATGACAGTGAGGAAGTCAAAAATAAGAAACAGAACAAGGGATCCCCTTCCAAGAAGTAACCCCTGAAAGCTGTCAAAATTGAAAAACCCTCTAAAAAATAGGATAGGAAGGAGGTTTACTCAAAGGAAGAGTACAATGACAAGGAGGAAGAAATGGACATGGAAGATGATGAGGGTAATCCCAACATGGAAGCTGCTGACATGCTAGAATAGGTCAAAGAGGATATCCCCAAATCTATGCAAGACCTCTCAGGCCGCTTGTCGGTTGATCTTACTATCAGCGAGGATAAATCCCATCCTCCTCAGCCCCCTATTGGCACCTATATTAAGAATCATGACCCTATAACTGAAGATAATGAAGTGGAGAGCACTAACCAGTCACCTATAATGATAAATGAAATTGAAGATGCCTCTGGGGGGGAGTATAATAGTTAGGATACCGGGAAAGCCAAAAAGGTCCGGAGAAATTTCAATATCAACATAGTGCAAATGGGAATAATTAGGGAGACCTTCTAGCCTCATATTTTGGAGGAAAATGAAGGAAAAGTCCACAAGGAAGAGTTGATAGACCCATCACTCATTGTACTAAGTGATAAAGCTAGGGAAATGGATATGGATTTCCTCAACAACACCAAGAATAGCATGCTGGATCAGTTTAGATCTTTTAAATGGCTCTACCACGATATTGAGGACCTCAAAGAAAAAATTCAGAGCTCAGACAACAAGGAACACACCACAGAGGAAAAGCTAAGCCTGGAAACCAAGGTCCACCACCTGGAATCCAAAATGATAAGCCTTGAAAAAACCCTTAAGGGTGTTGCTGAGTAAAATTTTAACATTCACGGCATCTCTAAATCACTTGTGGACATCCCAGAGATGTGTATGAGAACCTGAAGCTGTTAATCAAAAAGATGGAAGAAAAAATGGAAACCACGGCTAATCAAAGGACTAGGGAGGATGAGAAGGAGCCCACTGAAGGACCGAGAAAAAGAACTAAGGAAAGAATCAGAAAAAATAGGGAGAAAATTGATCCCCAAGGATTCCAAGTTCAAAATGTGAAAGACACTGTTCAATTGATGGAGGCCCTCGAAAGTAATGCAGTTGTCATGCTCAAGAGCTTGGCATAACTTGTTCTAGTGCCCTTCTTTTTGCCTTGTTTTGACTTTCTTTGTTTTGACTTGTTCGGCCCTATAGTGGCCGGTTCCTTGGTACTCTGAACTACTATACTCTATTTGGTTTTCATGCTTTTCTTTTGATCATACACTATTGTGGGCTTTAGGATCCCTGTAAAATCTATTTTACTTAATCAAAAACACATGAGATCACTCACATATATCATGAAATCATACATGATCCAATCGAAACTTAAAAAATGGTTATAAAGGTTCTCCACATAAAATTAGAGATCAACAAAAAACACTTCAAAGCCTCTAGTACACAATTTATAAAAGTCAACATAATTTTTCCAAATAAACAACATCAAACAAGGAAATAGAATATACCAATTAGTCAAGCCATACACCAAGTGTCAGTTGTTTAAGAATAGCTAATTTTATTTATTAAAGTCTAGTTTGACTTATTAAGAAAATATTCATTTAAAATATCATGGATATATACTTTTTATATAAGTATTGAAATAAAATCTCCATGCGTATCAAAATGTCATGTATTTAACAATAAAATAATGTTATTAATTTTCAAAATATAAATATAAATGAAAACATTAATATTAAAAACCACATGTAAAAATTAATTAATATATATTAATTAATTAATCACACACACACACACACACACACACACATATCTGTGTGTGTGTGTGTATGTCTATGTCTATGTCTATGTCTATGTCTATGTCTATGTCTATGTCTATGTCTATGTCTATATCTATATCTATATCTATATCTATATCTATATCTATATCTATATCTATATCTATATATATATATATATATATATATATATATATATATATATGCACCTTAAAATGGTCGCCTAGACTTTGGGCCCCATTCCTGCAATTTATCAAATTCCTAAATCAATATTTTCAAAAATTAACATTTTTCAAATATATCAATTTCTTTGATCAAATCATAATCAATTCAATATTTCCTAAGGTTTGAGCCTTATTTAATTTAAAAGAAATAAAAATTAAAATCTTATTTAATTAAGAGAACATGCTCCCTTTTAATTAATTAAAAATATTTTTAAATTAAAATCACTTTATCCTAAGCCTTTATTTAATTAAAAAAAATTTCCTTCCCTTTTATTTAAATAAAAAATCTTCACTTTTCTTCTTATCCTATGTTGCGCAAATAAAGCATTTAATTCTTATTTATAAAGAAAAATAAAATAAATGCTTCTAATTTTCTTATTGGAGGATATTTGTGCACAAGGATCAAACTTCTTTTTTTCTCCATCGTTGATTAAATCTTTTGCCTCTTAATCTCCATGGTCCATTGATTTTTCATTCTTTATAAAAGAAGAGCTCTCTTCATCATTTGCACACACCATACATACTTGAATTATTATACTACAGGTTTTCTAAGTCATTGAAGCTTTTGGAGATATTCTTGCATCAAGTTTTGAAGATTTGGAGCATCATTGGCATTCATCTTGCATCTAAATCATATCTTAGCTTGCATCATAGTTGCATAATCATGGTATCATTTCCTTTCATGTTTTAGATTAATCTCACATAGTTTAATTAGAGAGTTTGTAACTCTTTCATTTCCATTTTCAAAGCTTAATTGCATCTTCATTCTCATAAGATTAATTTGCATTCTCATATAGATTTGCATAGCATTGCATTCATTTAGAATCTCTCATTGTGTGGTTGACTAGCAATGTCATGAGTTTATAGCTCTAGCTAAGAGCAATTTTATAAATCTTGCAACTCCATGCATAGAGAGCTATGAATTGATTTGTGAGGGCTCATTCTTGAGTTTTTCTTGCATGTAAAGATTCATAGAAGTGTGACAATATTTTAGCAGACATTTTTGGCCCCCACCGTGGGGCAACCCACCTCTTGCATGCTGGTTTTGATTATTTTTGGAGCTAACCCTTGTGCAGATTTGTTTGGAGATGAAAAACCCTAGATTTGAAAGATTTTATCATATCTCCCAAATAGCTTAGTAGTTTGGCGACATATCAAAGAAGCTTAAAAAAAAATTTAGAATTTTTGGAGGTGATTTGTATTTTTTATGATTTTTTCTTGATTTTTCATAAAAAAATGATTTTTGGTGCAAATCAACGTATTTTTTGGAAATTTTTATATTTCTAAAAAATTCTTGGAATTCTACAGGGGGTGTATTCATTGTTTTTTTAATTTAGAAATCATATCATAGCTCATTTGGTCAATTTATAAAAACTAGTCTATTTTGGTAAAATGGGTCTCTAGGGCACAAATGAAGAATTTTTTTTAAAATTTTTACATTTTTGGAAAGCTCTCTATTTTTTGACAGAGGTCTTTTTTCTACATTTTGGGTTTAGGGTCTGAATTCATGTGGTAAAAATCAGATCTTGTTGACTAGGTCAAATGCAAAAAAATAATAATTTTGTGATGGGTATGCACTTATTTTTCATTGTTCATTGCATGATATGAGTTATCATTTGGATTATTTGTTGTTTATCATTGCTCCTAATAATTGATTTTTAGATCTAACCCTAGGTTTTGCATAAGTTGGATATACATTGCATATCTTATTTGCTTATTTTCTTGTCTTGTTCATTTGAAGGTGCTCTTGCTTTCATGGAAAATATTTAAAACAAAGCATTGGACTTGAGGTACTTTGTTCCATCTCTACAACATTTGAATTTTGGGATTAAAATTGAACCTCTCATATGTTTGGCTTGAGTGTTTACATGCTTTCATAGAACACATTTCAATTGATGCTCTTAATGGGAAATGAATGAACATAGATTTGCTTTCATGCAAGTTTGTGTAAGTGAATGCTTGTGTTTAAACCTTAAGTAATTCTTGGTTTCAATATCAAATATCTCATTGAGTGATTGAGGGCATGGATTCATTCCTTATTTACATAGGGAGTTAAATGCACCACTTTGTAGACTCACTCTATGTTTGCTTGGAAAGTTAAATATTCTATTGATTCAACCCTTTGCCATTTGTGAGTAGTATTGATAAGCAACTTTAGATTACTTGTGATTGATCTAGATTGCTATTTTGGGTTATTGGACTCGCTAATCTGTCGGCTCCTCATTTTTTCTCCGTGGTTGCAAGATCAGTGTCACATTAAAGGGGAGGGGTCTACAGGAAAGAAGCGTTAATTGCTCCACTAGGCAACCCTTTTGTGTTTTTTGGAACTCACTTATTTTCTAAGGTGTGGACTCACTTTGAGTTGATGTGAGGAGTTAAATGTTCCACTTTTGGACTCACTTTGAGTTGGTGTGAAGAGTTAAATATTTCACTTTTGGACTCATTTTGAGTTTGTGTGAAGGGTTAAGTGTTCCACATTTTTGGACTCACTTCACATTCTCTTGAAGGGTTAAATGTTCCACTTTTGGACTTGCTTCACATTATCTTAAAGGGTTAAATGTTTCACTTTTGGACTCACTTCGCATTTACTTGAAGAGTTAAGTGTTCCACCTTTAGTGCTCTAAATACTTTTGATAGTGAATTACTTAATTTTTATTTCTAGAAGGCCTGCTTGGGGACACACCACCTCAAGGGACAACCTTAACTCCTGTGTTCTGGCGGAGTATAAATATCAGGAGGTGAATCCAAAGACACCTCTCTTAGGAATTGAATTTGATATCACTCTTGGCTAAGCCTCAAAGAACTTTATACCTTTGAGAAGTGAAGGAGGAGACTTGGGTTACCGTCTCCCCTCGGCTGTGTGATTTTGAATTCTTCTCATCTACGGATTTGGGCCTCATGTACCTTGTGTATATCGAGGACTCCTTTTAGAAAGCCATGTATATCCTTGTAGACAGCTTGATAAAGTGTTGTTGTGTTCTAAGTGCCTACTAAAACATTGTCAAGAACATACACAAGTAGAACTTTTAAGGAGTAGAAATACTAAGTCACTATCTTTGTTCATGCGCAAGGTTGTTTTGTCCCTTGCCCATTGCTTGAAGACTGTTTGCTTGCATTCCCTGATTGCTATTCTATGTGCTTGATCATCATTGTGAAATCTTTTGAAATATCTAATTGGAATACTGAAATTGAGTTCCGTCCTGCTGTAGTGAGTTCTCCTTAGAAGCTTGGTCTTCCTTGGTCAGTCCAGATCTTAGATCCTAGGTGCTCAACATCTTAATGAATGTTATGGTATCAATTGCACAAGATGAATCTTAGTCTTCTTCTTTCTTCTCCATTTCCCATGTTCTTCTAAAGTCTTCTATTCCCATGGAAAATTCTTCTTCTTCTTTTTGATTCTTTTCCTCTTACTATCTAGTCTACCTTCTTCTATTCATCTATTCATTTCTTCCATGCTTGATTCCTCCTCTTCTATAACCATGAATCTTGACTATCTAGTTTTGGAACCTTTATTAAGAATAGATGATCTTGAGCTCATTGACATATTTGAAAAGTGTTGTTCCTCCAAAATTCTCACGAGTGATGAATTTATAGAAAAAATAAAAGAAAAGATGATTAAATGAGATGTCTTTGCTAGAATCATAAACATGATCATATCACGATCTTCTTCTTCCAAACATTCTTCATCATCTAAATCTTCTCATTCTTCTTCACCTTCCAAATCTTACCATGACTCTTCTAAACATTATTCACATTCTTCATTATCCAAGTCTTCTTCCTACACTAAGTCTTCAATTTCCTCTTCTTCACGATCTCATTCTTCTTCTACTTCTTCAAAGAGTCTTACTTCTCTTCACAAGACATACCATAATGAGCAACGTGATAGTCCTTATGATACCTCTTCCATGAAGAGTGATGCACCCACCTATGATGACTATGATGACTATGATGATGGACAATGTAGTGATACTTATGACACCTCTATTCCTAAGAGTCCTCCTAGTCGTGTCCTTGTGCTTACTAAAAATGGGTCCTCATATTGGAAAGATTGTGATGGTGATCTGTATGATTCAGATTTTGAAAGAAACTTTGATGAGTTTTGTGAACAATACCTTGATTATAATCCAGCTACTACTGTCGAGGAATATAAAATGCACCGTGCTGATTTGAAACATAAATATTATAAGAATATTTCCTCTAAGAACATTCATGCTGAAAATAAAGATTGCACTCTCAAGCAAGATCATGTTAATGTTGAACCTTTGTCTTATGACGGTTTCCTTTCATCTTCTACTTCCTCCAATGCCCATACATTTCCTAAAGCTTCCAAGTCTTCCAAATCTATCACAAATCCTTCATCCAACAAAGATCCTAAGACTTTTCATGCAGTTCCCTATAGTTATCCTCAAGGGCTACCTCTTAAAGAAACTCAAGATAACCTTCATTTGGCTGAAAATACTTTCAATAATGCTAAACCTAAAGAGCCTAAGCCTCTATGTGCTATAATGCCCACTTCAACTAGTCTTTCAGCATCTCCAAAGTCTTCCATACAACTCCAACCTACTTCCTTGTCCTTAGAAGTGGCTCCATGTCAAGAGGACTCTAAAAATGATAAAGGAAAAGAACATAAAGAAAGATCAAGATCAAGAACCTTCCATGTCATCCAATTCTCTTCATGATGTATCTCCTCCATTTCATGGTTCTTTTGATCCTCTACGCTCTTCCGCATTCATTCCACCATCTCCTAAGCAAGATCAAGCTACTACTTACACCATTGAGCTTATTGATAAACAAAATAACCTTACTACACTTGCGCTTTCCAAAGATGATACTTCCATTAAGGTTATTAAAAATGGTGTTATTACTTCTAATGTTAAGCCTATTGAAAATCCAAAGTAAAATGATATGCTTATGCTATCCAAAGATCCTTGTCAAGATCAAAGTCTTTCATCTTCTTGTTCTACAGCTCCATGCTCACTTCCACTTTCTACTCTTCCTAAATCTTCGCAAGCTTTGAATGATCCTATCAATGAAGTTGCTCCTATTCAAGATGTTCATGATACTATTGAAAATCTTAATGCTCACTCTAAAGATGCTGATGTCCTTGGCTATCATATAGATGTTGATCAACTTATTGATTATCCTTTTGAGTCTTCCACATCCATCCTTGGACCTCCTCCACCAATACTAAGGGCTTCATGTCTTCCTTCCATCTTGGGTCCTTATGTCCTTTCACTTTCCCCTCCTAACTCTCCTAATTCATCATCCATCTTGGGTCCTTACGTCCCTCCATCTCCTATCTTTCCTCAAGATCAACATAGATGCATACCCTTGAATCCTTTTCATCCACCCACCCATCTAAACTGGTCATATCCTCCTTCTTCTTCCACAAGTCCCAAGTCTTTTGGAAGTATCTTGAATGTTCAATACAAGAAAAAGAAGCAAAACAAGAATCCATCAAAAAAAGATCACCATGTCCCCTCTAATCGACATGGGGGCATAAAGTCAAAAGAGATATCTAAGAAGAAAACTACAAGACAAGTATGGGTTCCAAAATCCATCATTGAAGATATTCTCTCTAAATCATCAAAAGGAAATGAAAAGCCTAAGGCTATATGGATTCCAAAGTCTCTTTTGAGAGAGTCTAATATTGAACAAAAAGTGAAGTTGACATTCAAGCTTCCAAAGGCTTCCACTTCATCTTCTTCCCAAAACATTCTTCAATTTCATGCACCTGAACCACAACCTCTACTAAATATTCACCATATTCCTTCTCGTATTCCTTCGCTCACGTTTCCTCTATCCTCTCGCTGCCCTTCAAGGTGTGTGTTGACGTTGATCTTGCCTTCCTTTCCATCTACTCTTTCACAATCCTTCCATTTATTATCCTTCTACCTTCTATCATTTTTCCTCATTTGCCTATTCCTCCTATCTTCCAACCTAACTCACTTTACATAAAGCCTTATCCTACATTTTTCTCTTTTATCTTCCTTTTCCTATCAGCATCTTTGAGCATATCATTTTGAATCCTTGGCATATCATGGTTTATCCTTTCAAAGAGCACTATCTAAAAAGCTTGCTTTCTTCCAAAAAATTATAAAATATTTTTTTTTTAAAAAAAATTCAAAAAGAAAGAAAAAAAAATAAAAAAATTGAAAATGTGCCATGGTGAAAACTTGGAAACAGGCACCTTGGTAGCAAAAGTAAAGAGAAATAAATTCATCCTATGGTGAAAACCACTCCCTTGTGGCACCTTGGATAAGTACCATGATGAAAACCTGGCAATCAAGCATCATGCGTAGTTCTTCTACATGTTTCATCCATTCCATCTTCCATCTTTGATCTTGACAATGTTGAACTATATGCGAACAATTGGCTATCTTGTGAGCTATCTTATGATGGTCTTGCTTTCATTCCATTCATGTTTAGCCTTCACTTTCATTCTAGTCTTTTTCCCCTTGGTCTTGATCTAATAAAAAAGAGTAAAACACGATGCTACAAAGTCTCTTGACATGTCTACTCCTTTGGACTGCATCCTTTCCTACTTTTATACCATGCCTTTGTGACTTATCCTATGCTGGCCTTTCATTGCTTGTCCAAATGAGCTTTACATGACAATTTTTCCCTAGCTTGGGTACTCTTGAGGAGTTTGACCTTGAAGATTTCTTCCCTCCATTCGCTTTCATTCTCCTTTCCTCCGCCAGCTTGCTAATCCCTCTTGTTCCCCACCTTGCTAGACATTGGGACTAGACGATGTGATCTTGCTCATGAGTTTGATGTCTATTCTGTCTGGGGGCATCCTTTGTACATACTTATGATCCTGAAAAAATAACAAAAAAAAATTGATATATGATGTTGAAAAAATTCTAAAAAGCATAAAAACTCTTGAAAAAAATACAAAAAATAAAAAAATTAAAAAATTAAAAAAAAATAGAAAAAGTGCCTTGGTGAAAACCTGGAAAAAGGCGCCTTGGTAGCAAAAATCCAAAAACAAAAAAAATCCAAAAAAAAAAATTGCAATAAATCACAGTGGTGAAAACTTGGAAACAGGCGCTACTTGAGGCCTTTGCACTCCTATTTGTTAGCATGCATCCTCGACACTTAGCCACTTTTCCATCATGCCTTGACCTTATTTGACTTGGTTTGGAATTGGTCTTTATCTTTGTCTAGGGGGCATAACTGTTCGCATAGGTCCTTTTGGTGCGTTTGTCTCTTGGGGCATTTCACAACAGGTGTTTCTCAACACCACCCCAAACTGTGTTTCTCAACACTACCCTTGTGTCGAGTGTTTCTTAACACTTATCAGATGTCTTACCCAATAGTCTAAGTATGATGTGATATTTCTCATTTGCAGATTTGATCCTTAAAGTTTGACTCTGTGACCAACACACACGTACTTAAACAATCAACTCGCTTGAGATATGTTGAATTTATTTTTCTTTGTGTGTTGTCTATGAGGATTTATTTGATGAGTGGTCTCTCCCTGAGAAGTTTTCAATGATGCATAGCTAGAAGACTGAAGGAATGAGAACATGTTTTATTTCTTTATCTGCTTGTGGGTATATTTTGTTGGTCCTACCTATCATGAGCATTTATGTTGGTCTTACTTGACACTATGGATTGACAAGGTATTATCCTTGACTGTTTTGCAAGTGCATGCTTCTAGTTATCCTAACATTCATGTGTCTTGATACAAGTATAATCTCACCATATCAAACTTAGGTAATCTCACTGCATTAGTCATCTAGACCTCCATGTCTTTGGTGCTTAGGTGGGATTTCCACATTCTATCTGATATAGATCATATTCAGATTCACATAGTTATGCTAGTGTGCATTGTATGATCTTACGACGCTACCAATAACACTCGATGATGATAATTAGATGTTTATAGGTGTTGTGACCTTGCAAGTCAACCACTTTCATAGTAGCTTGCATTCTTAGGTTCATCATAGTTTAGTTTTTACATCTTGCATATGGAGAGAGCTCTTATTTTTATCATTTACGGACTAGTTGGTCAACTGTGCTCATTTTCTAGTTCTTCTTGATCATATCTTTTATTTTTGGTCTTTCATATCACATCATTTTCTATCCATTTTCGGACTCGAAATCAAAATCTGAGTCGCATTTCTAAGTTTTTTTCATTCTTCTACGCAGTTGACTGACCTTTTGAGGCATAATTCTTTGATCTTTAATGAAATTTCTTCCTTTCCATGTCTTTCAAACTTCTAGTCTTTCATTCACCTCTTTCGCTTCCTCTCTCTGAGGTTTGACTTAATCTTTATCCTGTATCTTTCCCAGTCGAACCTCGTCAACCTGGGGCATATCTTTACTGTTTGATGGTTATCCTATCATGCTCCATCTTTTGATTATGATTTATTGTGACTTGATCAGGTTTATCAATTTGTTGTTCTTCTCTATCTGATTTCGATTTCGATTCCGAGGGGGCAGTACCTATCAGCTTTAATCTTTGATTCAGCTTATCATTTAGCTCAGCTTGAGATTCTTATTTTGAGACTTGATTATCACCTAACATCGATGCTAGTGATTTTGTCTTTCAATTTTTATCTCCTATTTTTTTAGACTTGATTATTGCCTAGCAGCGACGGTGATAGTTTTCTCTAAGGCTTGATTTGCACCTAGCAGCAACGGTGTTGGTCTTGTCTTTCAGCTTTTGCTTATTTTTGTCTGATGTGTTCCCAAAATGAACACACATCTGAGTTGTTTTGTGATCCCAGATTGATCTCACATTTTAATTCTTCTTTGACTGCATGTGTTCCCAGATTGATCTCACATTAGTCAAAGAGGGGCAAATGTATGCACCCTAAAATGGTCGCCTAGACTTTGGGCCCCATTTCTGCAATTTATCAAATCCCTAAATCAATATTTTCAAAAATCAACATTTTTCAAATATATCAATTTCCTTGATCAAATCATAATCAATTCAATATTTCCTAAGGTTTGAGCCTTATTTAATTTAAAAGAAAATAAAAATAAAAATCTTATTTAATTAAGAGAACATGCTCCTTTTTAATTAATTAAAAATCTCTTTTAATTAAAATCACTTTATCCTAAGCCTTTATTTAATTAAAAAGGATTTCCTCCCTGTTTATTTAAATAAAATATCTCTACTTTTCTTCTTATCCTATGTTGCGCAAATAAAGCATTTAATTCTTATTTATAAAGAAAAATAAAATAAATGCTTCTAATTTTCTTATTGGAGGATATTTGTGCACAAGGATCAAGCTTCTTTTTTTCTCCATCGTTGATTAAATCTTTTGCCTCTTAATCTCCTAGGTCCATTGATTTCTCATTCTCTATAAAAGAAGAGCTCTCTTCATCATTTGCACACACCATACATACTTGAATTATTATGCTACGGATTTTCTAAGTCATTGAAGCTTTTGGAGATATTCTTGCATCAAGTTTTGAAAATTTGGAACATCATTGCATTCATCTTGCATCTACATCACATCCTAGTTTGCATCATAGTTGCATCATCATGGTATCATTTCCTTTCATGTTTTAGATTAATCTCACATAGTTTAATTAGAGAGTTTGTAACTCTTTCATTTCTATTTCAAGCTTATTTGCATCTTCATTCTCATAAGATTAATTTGCATTCTCATATAGATTTGCATAACATTGCATTCATTTAGAATCTCTCATTGTGTGGTTGATTAGCAAGGTCATGAGTTTATAGCTCTAGCTGAGAGTAATTTTATAAATCTTGCAACTCCATGCATAAAGAACTATGGATCGATTTTGTGAGGGCTCATTCTTGAATTTTTCTTACATGTAAAGATTCATAGAAGTGTGAAAACATTTTAGCACACTATACACACACACACACACACACTACACACACACATGTATATGTGTATATGTATATATATGTGTGTTGGTGTAATTAATTATTAATACATATTAATTAATTTTTAC